>CAKJTW010000040.1:20000000-21200000 GCA_917880005.1 Nanger dama
GCTGGGAGGGACTGGGGGCAAGAGGAGAAGGGGAAGACAGAGGTTGAGATGGCTGGATGCACACGAGTCTGAGTGAACTCCGGGAGTTGGTGATGGACAGAGAGGCCTGGCGTGCTGCAATTCACAGAGTCGCAAAGAGTTGGACACGACTGAGCGACTGAACTGAACTGAATGTGGAGTTTATCGATACAGATAAAATTATATCTGTAGTGTGTGACTGGAAAGGGTAATTTTTACCTATTCTAAGATTTTTCAATGAAGATGTTGGCATTACCCAGGTCATGGTCCAATTCAGATTTCTCGTCTCTGCCTTCTTGTAATATTTAACTCCTTCCACTTTTCCCAATCTCTTGGTTTCAATTTAACACATTCTAAGGCCTATATTCAACTTACCCTTGCAGGCTTTTGAAAAAGAACTTTTGTTTTTTCTTCATATGCAATTTACTGGGTACCTATTACAGTGAATGCCATTATGGAAAAATACAAATAAGTCTGCATTTCTGTATTCTTTGTGAATAAGTCAATCTGTTTACTGCCATAAATTTGAACTTATCAGCAAACTATATGAAGTAGGCTGCTGCTGCTGCTAAGTTGCATCAGTCGTGTCTGACTCTGTGTGACCCCACAGATGGCAGCCCACCAGGCTCCACACATATGGTATATGTATGTACATACACATGTGTGTATTTATCTACTAAACTATCTTAAATCTGTAAATTTAGGATAAGCCTGTTTAAATTTGGGGTGGATCTTTATTGTGTGCTGTGTGCCCAGTCAGTTCTGACTCTTTGCAATGGAAAAAGCAAGACAGTTCCAGAAAAACACCTATTTCTGATTTAGTGAATATGCAAAAGACTTTGACTATGTAGATCACAATAAACCGTGGAAAATTCTGAAAGAGATGGGAATACCAGACCACCTAACCTGCCTCTTAAGAAATCTGTATGCAGGACAGGAAGCAACAGTTAGAACTGGACATGGAACAACAGACTGGTTCCAAATAGGAAAAGGAGTACATCAAGGCTGTATATTGTCACCCTGCTTATTTAACTTATATGCAGAGTACATCATGAGAAACGCTGGACTGGAAGAAACACAAGCTGGAATAAAGACTTCCGGGAGAAATATCAATAACCTCAGATATGCAGATGACACCACCCTTATGGCAGAAAGTGAAGAGGAACTAAAGAGTCTCTTGAGGAAAATGAAAGAGGATAGTGAAAAAGCTGGCTTAAAGCTCAACATTAAGAAAACAAAGATTATGGCATCCGGTCCCATCACTTCATGGGAAATAGATGGGGAAACAGTGGAAACAGTGTCAGACTTTATTTTGGGGGCTCAAAAATCACTGCAGATGGTGATTGCAGCCATGAAATTAAAAGACGCTTATTCCTTGGAAGAAAAGTCATGACCAACCTAGATAGCATATTCAAAAGCAGAGACATTACTTTGCTAACAAAGGTCTGTTAGTCAAGGCTATGGTTTTTCCAGTGGTCATGTATGGAAGTGAGAGTTGGACTGTGAAGAAGGCTGAGTGCCGAAGAATTGATGCTTTTGAACTGTGGTGTTGGAGAAGATTCTTGAGAGTCCCTTCGACTGCAAAGAGATCCAACCAGTCCATTCGGAAGGAGATCAACCCTGGGATTTCTTTGGAGGGAATGATGCTAAAGCTGAAACTCAAGTTCTTTGGCCACCTCATGCAAAGAGTTGACTCATTGGAAAAGACTCTGATGCTGGGAAGGATTGGGGGCAGGAGGAGAAGGGGACGACCGATGATGAGATGGCTGGATGGCATCACTGACTTGATGGACGTGAATCTGAGTGAACTCCGGGAGTTGGTGATGGCAGGGAGGCTGGCTGCTGCGACTCATGGGGTCGCAAAGAATCGGACATGACTGAGCGACTGAACTAAACTGAACTGTTCTTGGGATTCTCCAGGCAAGAACACTGGAGTGGGTTGCCATTTCCTTCTCCAATACATGAAAGTGAAAACTGAAAGTGAAGTTGCTCAGTCATGTCCAACTCTTAGTGACCCCCATGGACTGCAGCCTACCAGGCTCCTCTGTCCATGAGATTTTCCAGGCAAGAGTACTGGAGTGGGTTGCCATTGCCTGCTCTGATATGAACTAAGACTCAGTTCTAAATATAATACTACTTCATATATTTTGTCCACAAGATCGTATATGAACCACTTGGCAAGCTACAATAAGGAAATGGCAACCCAATGCAGTGTTCTTGCCTGGAAAATCCCATGAACAGAGGAGCTAAAATCCATAGGATTGCAAAGAGTCAGCCACGACTGGGCACATAGCACACACATAATAAAGATCCACCCCAAATTTAAACAGGCTTATCCTAAATTTACAGATTTAACATTGTTTAGTAGATAGTTAAATACACATATGTGTATGTACATGCTGCTGCTAAGTTGCTTCAGTCGTGTCTGACTCTGTGCGACCCCATAGATGGCAGCCCACCAGGCTCCCCGTCCCTGGGATTCTCCAGGCAAGAACACTGGAGTGGGTCGCCATTTCCTTCTCCAATGCATGAAAGTGAAAAGTGATAGTGAAGTCACTCAGTCTTGCCGACTCTTAGCGACCCCATGGGCTGCAGCCTCCCAGGCTCCTCCATCCATAGGATTTTCCAGGCAAGAGTACTAGATTGGGGTGCCATTGCCTTCTCCGGTGTATGTACATACATATACCATATGTGTCTGCATGCATGCATAGTCACTTTAGTGGTGTCTGACTCCTTGCAACCCTATGGACTATAGCATGCCAGGCTTCTCTGTCCATAGGATTCTCTAAGCAAAAATACTGGACGGGTTTCCGTGCCCTCCTCCAGGAGATCTACCTGACCCAGGGACAGAACCCCCTTCTCTTACATCTTCTGCATGGCAGGCCAGTTCTTCACCACCAGCACCCCTGGGAAGCATATACACATTGATATTTTTGCTGAATGGCTAAGACAAAGTCATGATCGTATAAGAGGATGACTAGTTGGAATAAAGCATTTCTTAGAGATAATAAGGGCGCTGATGATCTGAAATAGGAAGAAGATCTCAGGAAAAGAGAACAAGACTTGGGAAACAAGCTTTAACAGTTTTGATCAGCCAATTCTGATCTGTCCAGTTTTAACCTATATCATGTATGAGCAGAAACTCTGTATTTCAAACAGAAGCCTCGCAATTATTCATCATAAAAAGCTTAAACGTCACAAGAATAGGCTTTAGTAGTGTCTACTCAACAGACCAAAGTAATGCAAGTGTTAAAAACACTGCATCATCAGAAACATATTATACATGATCCCTGCTGCTGCTGCTAAGTCACTTCAGTCGTGTCCAGCTCTGTGGACCTCACAGACGGCAGCCCACCAGGCTCCTCTGTCCCTGGGATTCTCCAGGCAAGTTTCCTGGAGTGGGTTGCCAGTTCCTTCTTCAGTGCATGCATGCACTGGAGTCTGACTTCAGTCGTGTCTGACTCTGTGCAACCCCTGTGGACAGTAGCCCACCACGCTCCTCCGTCCACAGGATTCTCTAGGCAAGAATACTGGAGTGGGGTGCCATTTCCCTAATGTTTCTAATTTGGTAACTTGCAAATATTCATGGGACTTAACTACTCAAAATTTTGTGATGACAATGCTTGCTCTCATTCCTGAGACTAGTTGAAATTTACATGTCTGTATATTAAGTTCTCTTATATTTTTTGGTTTCTTAAAAATAAAATAACTTTAAAAGTTCCATAATTATGAAAAGAGTGTTAGGTAAAGCTGTACAGAGTAGTTCATGATTTATATGAGATTTTCCTTTAGCTGTTGGCAAACAACACTTGTACATGCAGTTATTCAGTCAAATGAAATGCCCTGAACCTCTTTTTAGATATGACAAAAGAGATTTCTAAAGTTCTAATTTAAATGTTCTATTTAAAAATGTACTGCTATAACATTATTGAAAATTAAGGGGAGTTGTGTGGTAAACATAATTCTTCTCTCAAAATGTGAATACATATTTTACCCTTTTCTATTATATTCATCTCTTCAATATTTTAGTGTTGCTCTCACTGAACAACAATTCTAAAGTATTTTATTGGTACAGGGTAATGACCTCTAATGTAAATGAAGGTAAGAATATTTAAACTGGGGTTAGATCATTCAAGTTCCCTTGTATTTTCCACTGTTGAAATAAAACACCAACTGAAAGGTAATGTGTGCTTAATCAGTGGGTATGTTTCACTGAGGAAATCAAATTGCTTTCTAGGGTTTCTGGCAGAAAAATTCTGTGGTTCTAAATTTCACTTAGTACGTAATACTGACATCTAGCTGCAGCTGCTGCTGCTGCTGCTGCTGCTGAGTCGCTTCAGTCTTCTCCGACTCTGTGCGACCTCACAGACGGCAGCCCACCAGACTCCCCTGTCCCTGGGATTCTCCAGGCAAGAACACTGGAGTGGGTTGCCATTTCCTTCTCCAATGCATGAAAGTGAAAAGTGAAAGTGAAGCCATTGAGTTGTGTCCAACTCTCAGTGACCCCATGGACTGCAGCACACCAGGCTCCTCCGTCCATGGGATTTTCCGGGCAAGAGCACTGGAGTGGGGTGCCACTGCCGCCTTCTACCGACATCTACAGTAGAGCCCAATTCAGGGAACTACACGCAATCTCCTGGAATAAACCATAATAGAAAAGACTATAACAAGAATGCTAGTGTGTGCAACTTATATGTTGCAACTTATATGTGTGCAACTTAGTTTTTAGCTGTATAGCAGAAATTAACACAACACTGTAAATCAAATATACTTCTATTAAAACAACAACAACAACAACAACAACAACAGAGTAGTGCCCAATAGCTACGGGAGTAATCAAGGATCATAAAGAAAGTTCTTTGGCTGTAGCTTCTGCATGATAAAACATAGAAAACATTTATGAGGGTAGAATAACTTAAGAGAAGAGCCCAGATCACTTGTGTCCCAGACCTACTTTGCATTTCCAACAGCGTGTTGGTCATCTCTGCTTAGACAACCAAAGAATTCTCAGACTCAGCATATCCAAATGGAACGAATCATTCCACTCACACCTGCCACCCCTCCTGCAGCACTAGCTCAAAAAATGATTCTAGTTGCTCCCACACGTAATGAATCACAAGGTCCCACTCAATCTACTAGTGACATAGCTGTTTCCCAGATCTTTTCACTTCTATCCATCCCCATCTTGCTGCTGCTCCAAGCAATGAATACTTGTCGTCTGAAATGTTACAACAGGGTCTCCACTGGCCTCCCTTCCTCCAACGTCAGGCTTCTCCAATCCAGTCTCTGGATTGGGGGAAAAAATCCTACAACTTCAGAGGCTTTCCATCTTGTAGAATAAAGTCCAAAATTATTACCATGGCTGGCAAGGCTTTTTCTTTTTTTTAAAATTTCTTTCCAGCATCATCTCTCATATCTTTCCAGAACCTATACAGTCACCATCTGCCCTCCAAGCTCCACCAAGATGGAGCCATGTCAGTGATATGTGAAAGTCGCTCAGTTGTGTCCAACTCTCTGCAATCCCACAGACTGTACAGTCCATGGGATTCTCCAGGCCAGAATACTGGTGTGGGTAGCCTATTCGTTCTCCAGGGGATCTTCCTGACCCAGGAATTGAACCGGTGTCTCCTGCATTGCAGGCGGATTCTTTACCAACTGGGCTATCACATGATGGTACCCAAAATACACTGCCTCTGGCCTTGGCACATGCTCTTTTCTCAGTCTGCTCCCGCTTTATCTGACTAATTTCTCTTAGCCTTGTAAGTTCTAGTGCCTTTCTATGAGCCACTCCTGACCACCATGCTCACACCATCAAGTCCAGGAAAGCTGCTCTCACTGGGGCGATCTTATATTCTGTCTTAGGGCTAAAAGTTACTACATTTCAATCAAAGTGGCTTGTTTAATCATCTAGCTTTCCCACTGGACCTCTGGCTTCACAAGAACCATTGCTGTGACTGTCTTGCTCATTTTTCCAAGGCTAATATATTAAGTCCATGGTAGCTAGTCACAACTATTTGCTAAATGAACAAATCCGAATGGAGTTACCTACCACGGAGTTAAGATTTCTGTTTATTCCCTTAGCTGTCTGATCAAAGTACTACAGGAAATAGTACAGGCTAAGTAGTTATAGTTTATTATAAAGTTACCTTCCCACTATACAAGTTTTATCACCACCCCCTCCAAAAAATTCAGTCATTTGCTAATTTTGACCCTGCTTGTTTCAGTATTGGTAAGAACTGTAGCAACCATCTTATACTTAAGAAAATTAAATTACTAATATCAGTCTACCCATTTCTCCAAGAAAATGAAATTATTTCTCTACAGAATTAAAACACCATTTCCTTGAACTAGACGAAGCCAATTTTCTTTTGTGTTTAACGCCTCAAAAAAGAATATGTGTCTAGACAGAATATGAGTGAAGCTTTTCCATGAGACACCCTTTCCCACTTGAATAAACTCCATTAATCCTACACAATGACATAAATACCTTCCCATACCTCCCCATGGGGTTGCAGAGAGTCAGACACAACTGAGAGCACATGCACACTCACACACCTCCCTGTTTACTTCTTAATTTCAAACTGAAAAAAAAACAAAGCTGAAAAATTCAAACCCTTATTTCCAAACACAGAATTCTGATTAAAAGAAAAAAAAAAACACTATGGATTTACCTGTTTCTTCAAATTTCTAAATACTGTCATAATTCATTTGCTGAATCATTTTTATTCCACATATGCCTTGTGGCATTTTTTGCAGCAGTGGTTCTCAGACTTCAGCACACATCAGAATCTCCTAAGGGCTTTGAAAAACACACGTTTCTGGGCCCACCTCCAGAGTTTCTGACTCATTAGGCCTGAAACTGGACCAAAGAATTTGCATTTCTAGGGAGTTCTCAGGTGATATCAATGGGGACCACACTTAGAAACGTAACGGATACATGCAGCTTATGGTAAACAACTACCTTTTATCTCCCATCTACGTAGTTCTAACATGACATTTTGACATGTCCTAGCCTACTCACCCTTCCTGCTTATTTTTGGTCATCAGCATCTAACTCAGTTTTGCTACCTACTATGTGAAGCATGCACCCAATACTGAAACTTAAGAGACATAAGAGTACATCATTTTTCTGAAAAAGAAAAGATCTCTTTCTGCAAGTTGAATAATAAAAAACTAAATGGAAAACAACCTGAAGCTTGCTCTAAGACTGTTACCTTCAATGGCAAACATGTTCTGCCTCAACTATGATTTCTTTGTTCAGAAGCCAAGCTGGTAATTAAGCTGGCACAGAAGGAGAAGGCATTTGTCTAATGTGATGATAGTGTAGCCCTCAGTATACCCTGGAACAATGAGGGCCTCACAGAAACTCATTCCAAGTTCTAGTTCCTTCTCTCTTCTTGCTGCATAATGGTGGCTGCTCATTCTGAATTCTCAGAGGACAAAGGAATGGGAAGATGCTCGATACTGTCACACCCTCCCCCATTTAAGCCATTTATAGTCTCAACTTAAAGGAGCAATTTGAAGTCATCGTCTTTAAGCACTGCAGAACTAATTGTGAAATCCACGAACAATGTGACATTCGTGGAATCTCTTTGTTCCAAAGGCTTCCGTTGCCTGTAGCTTTGTCTGTCACATCACTGTGCTCAGAAGAGCAAGGTGAAAACCTTGTCTTGAGTTGGGCTTGGGAGGAGGGTTACTTTTGTCTTGTAGTCTTTCTCTTTCAGTCTTCTTCTTAGAAACATGCAATGTCTCAGAGAGTTTTAATGCTCATCCATTTTGGCATCCACTATGTTAAGTAAGGAGAGGGCAAAGACACCCCACTCCAGTGCTCCTGCCTGGAGAATCCCATGGACGGGGGAGCCTGGTGGGCTGCAGTCCATGGGGTTGCTAAGAGTTGGACACGACTGAGCAACTTCACTTTCACTTTTCACTTTCATGCATTGGAGAAGGAAATGGCAAACCACTCCAGTGTTCTTGCTTGGAGAATCCCAGGGACAGAGGAGCCTGGTGGGCTGCCGTCTATGGGGTCGCACAGAGTCGGACACGACTGAAGCAACTTAGCAACAGCAGCAGCAGCATGTTAAGTAAACAGTCTCATAATTTAAAGAAAAGGATGCCCTTAGTAATGGCTTCTGAAGAAATTAGGCACACCTACTGTGACCATTACAAGGGACTACATAAGCTTCCACTTTCTGAAGGTTCTTTCAGAATGGGGACTCTAATTCATTGCATTATCTGTAAAATGTAACTATAAGCATTGTGTGATACACAATAAAAATTAAAGAAGTGAGGTTGCTGGGAGAAATTTCAATAACCTCAGATATGCAGATGACACCATCCTTATGGCAGAAAGTGAAGAGGAACTAAAGAGTCTCTTGATGAAAGTGAAAGAGGAGAGTGAAAAACTTGGCTTAAAGCTCAACATTCAGAAAACTAAGATCATGGCATTCAGTCCCATCACTTCTTGGGAAATAGATGGGGAAACAGTGGAAACAGTGTCAGACTTTATTTTTTGAGCTCCAAAATCACTGCACATGTTGATTGCAGCATGAAATTAAAAGACGCTTACTCCTTGGAAGAAAAGTTATGACCAATCTAGATAGTATATCCAAAAGCAGAGGCATTACTTTGTCAACAAAGGTCCATCTAGTCAAGGCTGGTTTTTCCAGTACTCATGTATGGATGTCAGAGTTGGACTGTGAAGAAACCTGAGCACCAAAGAATTGATGCTTTTGAATTGTGGTGTTGGAGAAGACTCAAGACTCCCTTGGACTGCAAGGAGATCCAACCAGTCCATCCGAAAGGAGATCAGTCCTGGGTATTCCACTGGAAGGACTGATGTTGAAGCTCAAACTCGAATACTTTGGCCACCTGATGCGAAGAGCTGACTCATTTGAAAAGACCCTGATGCTGGGAAAGATTGAAGGCAGGAGGAGAACGGGACGACAGAGGATGAAATGGCTGAGATGGCATCACCGACTCAATGGACATGAGTTTGGGTAAACTCCGGGAGTTGTTGATGGACAGGGAGGCCTGGCGTGCTGCGATTCATGGGGTCGCAAAGAGTCAGACAAGACTCAGTGACTGAACTGAACTGAACTTCCCATCTATAAATATCAGATTCTGGCAACAATACAAACATACAGTTACATTTCAGGACTTAAACTCCTGGTTTTATACTCAAAAAATTGTCCAAACTAGTAAGACATTTTCCATTTAAATTGTCTGCCAGTTTATAAATGGAAAGGAATTCCCCATGAGACATCTATCTTTATAGAGGGAATATAGCATTGTATAGAAAGGGAATATAATTCTTAAGCAGACAAACGTGACTGCCTTTGTTTTTTAACACCAACCATTTCCTCAAAGCATCATTTCCATTTTGCAGGCATATCAGCTTCCAGAGCTTTATAACACTTTCAGCTGAGTCTACACACTGCAGCCCCAACCTATCTGTGTTCATGAAAGAATCCTTCCAGGGAGGGATCCATTATAAGAACATCAGTTTCAACTAGGTCACACCACTCAGATCTGGATCTAGAGGTCAGCTGTGACTTCCAGCTCCTGTGTAATCTACGCCTGTTTCAGACTACCCAGACCCCTAAGGCCCACTTCATGGACACTAGAACATGCATCAGACATTCAAGTTAGGAGTGCTTCATACCACGAGGCTGTATTGCCAGATCTAGCTCTGAATCTCCTGTAACCCAAGAAAGCCTAATCTAAGCCAGGTTCTCAGATGCCCTTTGGATATTGTTCCTCTAATGAGTCACAAGACCAATCTCGAGTGACAAGGCAGTTATCCCAGGTTTCTTTTAGCACCGAAGTTCTATTTTCTTCTGTCAAGTTCTGATTTCTCTCTCAGTACCTGTTGCTGAAATCCCACTGAGCCCCTTATAGACACCTAAGTCCTAACAAGGTACAATTTTGCTGTCCTAAGTTCATGTTTAGGGTTCAGGGTATAATAATGATGGCACCCAGCAAGCACATTGTACAAAGGACAGAAATCGGGGAGGCACTGAAGATATCCTTGGTGCTGAAACATGTTGCTACAGAAAGTGGGGAGGGCACTGAAGATATCCTTGGTGCTGAAACATGTTGCTACAGCATAATGCAATTGATGAACTCTCGTATCCAAAGAGGATCAAATTGATGTTCTCTTTTAGCACTCCTGGAAGAACTTTCTCATGTCAGTTCTGCACAGAGTTTTATTTCATGGAAAAGTTCCATGATTTTTAAAGACATTTATCATCTCACACCAAGTAGTTTCACATTTTCATTACAAAATGCACTCATCAAAAATGTTTGTCATACCAAGTGCTACATATTACATGCTTATATACTTCTAAAATCATGAACAAATCTTTCACCAAGTTCTATTTAAAATAAAAACACAAGCCCAGTCAAGCATGATAGAAAAACAGAATATCCACCCACAGAAGACCAGTACCTACCCTGCAGGTGATACAACTTGAAGTTTTGTGGAAATGACCTTGAAAATTAACTATGCAAGATAGAAGAGCAAAGGCAGGCTACAATAATACTTCCTTCCACTGGACAACATTATAAAGCCTCAGAAATGAGATGTCCAACCTCTTCTAGAAATAAGAATCAATTGAGAAGAGCAGCCCAGAAAGCATTAATGTAATCAGTCTGCATGCTGCCAGCTAACTTACAATCCATGACAAGTTGAGCCAAGTGGGAGTTATTTACATTTGTTCTTCTGGTATAATAGAAGGGAGGAGAGCAAAAGGATTTGCTGAATCAGATTGTGTTTGAGGAGTGACAGGGAAGTTTTCTTCAATTAATAGCCAGCTGCATAACTTGAGCTCATGCCAGCTGGGCTTTCGTCATGAAGTGACACCAAAATAAATGTTTCTGTACTCAGGGACTGACTGGGAGGCAGTTAACTCATCCATCCAAAGATGGAGCAGGGAGAGGAGTGGGTGATCATACCACCTGAATTTCAGGAGCCTATTCTGGCAACGGTTCTAATGATACTGGGTTCATGTTCATCCTTAAAGGTCCAAAAGAATCCATTTAGGGGCAAAGATCTTGAATTCTTAAAAGGGGGGGAACCAAAGAAGCTAGAAATGGTCTCATTAAAGTCATGTTGATTTCTTTCACCGATAAGTGAAATTCACTTTCATATTTAAGTCACATGGTTAGGGGCGGGGGAGCAGGCAAAAACGGTTTTATTAAAGGCATCCACATTTTTGAGGAGGAAAACAATGGCTATGACATAAAAGAAATCTAGTGTAGATTTAAAGCAGTCAAATGCCTGCTAGTACATTCAGAAAAACTGAACAGGCCCAGCTGTTGGGACCTTTCCAGTGAGGTGCCTGTCCTGGTGGTCACAAGCCCATGTGTCTTCTGGCTGCCGAGTCACATTCCCGTCTGTCTGGATGGAAGGGCGCCCACCCACAAGCCAGACCTTTTCATTACGGGAAAGTTTCCGAGGTTCCTTGTGTCAGGCAAACTTCACTTCCCCATCGCATCATGTAAACACCTCTTCTACGGGGATTTCTTACAGAAAACCCACTTGAAAGCATCCAATCAAAGAAATGGAAGTCCGAAAGCCAGGAGATCCACAGGAATCTAGATATGACAATATGAGCAGAGAAAGAGCCCTCTAAGGAGGAAGCAACAGCAGCTTGACCTGTGAATTCTTTGCTATCTGTCTGTTCCCTTGACTTTCAAACCGTAGCCCTGGAAATATAAACACACAATTCTAAACATTCACAGGCCTGCGGTGGCAAAGACCACAGGCCAGCTTCACAACTGGGGCATGTGGACCATAAATCCTCCCATGGCAGGAGGGGGTGGTGCGGAAATGGACCATCACCATTCCGCTCACTGCATCAAAGGAAACTGGGCACAAGGAAGAGGCCATTGGCAGTCAATCCTGGGATTCTCTCATTCACGGAAGAAGGATCCCAAAGGCTGAATTACCCAGGTGACGTTAGTTCTACCCATGCCAGAAGGCAAACGCTACCAGACTGCCAAAGGCCACAGTAGCTCTGGATTTGGGCAGAATTTTCTGGTCTCTAAGTGTATACAGAGAGGAGGGCTATAGGGAAAGTGCTTCTCACCAACTCCGGTCCTGGATTTTACTTGGATTTTTTACTCCTGTACTTGGATTTTAGAGAGGGACTCATGGGACAACGATCCCAAGATGTGACTCTTTAAATATGTCAGCATGAGAGAAACATAATCGAGCCACATGAAACTGATGAGAAGCAGTCTTTGCTGCTGGTCACCTAGATAGGAGAGGGTAAAACAAGAAACCCCACTGCTATTACTTATTTTCAGGGCAACAGAGAGAGATTCCCACCACCTCATGATAATCTGTGCCACTGCTGTGATTTAGCCGCTAAGTTGTGTCAGATTCTTTGGAGATCCCATGGACTGTAGCCCACCAGGCTCCCCTGTCCTTGGGATTTCCCAGGCAGGAAGATTGGAGTGGGTTGCCATTTCCTTCTCCAGGGGATCTTCCTGACCCAGGGATCAAACCTACATCTCCTGCGTTGGCAGGTGGATTCTTTACCACTGAGCCACCAGGGAAGTGTCAGACTGTGCCATTAATGGTTGGTTAGTCTGGGAGATCCTAAGGTAGTAAGTAAATGCTGTCTCCACGGTGAGTACTAGAGGAGGCGATCTGTCAGGAAGTTGTTGGATTAACAAGTGCTTCTTCAAATGTCATCTGCAGTAGCAACGCGTGGCCTAAGGCTAACTACATTCCAGGTCAACAGTCTACAGGCAGAACAGAGGCACCGTTTCTCGGCATGAGTACTGCACGATGATGACTCCCAAGTATTAGTTTATTTCCATCAACATACTGACTATATTGCTTATATGTGGAATCTAAAAGTAAATACAATAAATAAAACAATTTTTGTTGATACAAATGTACTAATATACAATACAGACACACAGACAGAAAACAAACTTATAGTCATCAAAAGGGAAAAGAGGGAAAGATAAATTAGGACTTTGGGATTAACATATACACTGCTTATATATGAAATAGATAACCAACAAGGACCTACTGTATAGCACAGGGAACTGTATTCAAAATTTTGTAATAAACTATAAGGGAAAAGAACATGAAAAATACATATAAGCATGCATAACTGAAGTACTTTGCTGTATACCTGAGATCAACACGCTGCAAATCAATTATACTTCAATGAAACATAAAATTAAAGAAAAAAAAAACACAAACTGACTCCAAGATGAAGTATTTAACTTTCTAGCACTCTCTACATCACAACCAAATTTATGAATGAAAAAAGAAAATTTTGATTGTTAAAATCTGAGTTTTGTTTTGTTTTTATAATCATTGCTTTGGAACAGACAAAGCCTCTATTTGTATACCTGGGATAAATTATACATATGGATGTATTAACAGTCTCTCTTAGTGAAACGGGAATAGATACAGTTTATAAAACATAAACCATATACAGTCTTGCTTCTTTCATTCAGGGACTGATTGTCTGTGGGTGAACCAGCATGTCTTCCATCTTTTGACATGGTTTTTATAATAAAATAAGTAATGGCAGAAGTGCAAAAAGTATGTCCCAGGCTTTATGCTACATAACTTTTATCCATTTTCATCTTTAAACCTAGCAGGTTATTGTCCATATACAGACAGAACAATGGAGGTTCAGTGGTAAAAAAAAAAAGATACACCAAAATGTCGCTCCTTCCAAGAAGTCTTACTTTATGAAATAGCCTAACTTAAGAGATGCTCGTGTACTTTCCTTTTATCCCAGTATTTTTTTTATCATTCTTTTCATAAGCTTTACACTTGCCTATCTTCCTTGTAAACTGTGATTTCCTTAAAGGTGGGGATTACATCTTATTCACCTTTTACCCTCAGCGTCCTGAACAGTGCTGGCAGCTGGTGAACAACTAGGAAAGTCAGGAGTAATAGAAGCCACACATCCAGGAAAAACAACACTGGGCCTCAGTGCAGAGATGTCAAATTTCAAAACCTACCAAGCAAAGAATGTTGGCGTTTATCTGACATTTGGCCAAAGAATGGCTGTTGAGGTTAGTTTACCCAGTTTCATTCTAGAGTTAATGACAAAGAGATTCTCAAGAAATACCTGTAGACAGAATTTATGTATCCAAGTTAGCTCTGTTTCCCCAAACTGTAGATAAGTGGAAATTAAAGATTCATATAAAAATCAGCCTGAATAAAAGAATCAGAGTCTTTATTAAACACAAAAATGAGCATTTGGCAAAAGATTTACTTCATTCAACCATATATTGGCTTCTCACCTGGATTATAAGAGAAATATTCCAACATCAATTTTACTTTGAAAAACTATATTCAGTAAAACTATAAGTGCTCTCTGCATGAAAAATTCTAGTTTTTTCCTTCCTGTACAAATGCAAAATGTAAACATAATCATGATGGTATTTCCTTTCACAGCATCAGCCATTTAAAAACATAAACCTTTGAAGAACATGGATTTTGACAAACTTAGTAAAATAGCTTTAAATCCTGTGAAAAGAGACTGCAGACCCCAAATCTGTGACTGATTTTTAGGAGTAGCTTCCCTGATGAAGCCTAATTCCAGCTTATTCCAAGTCCCCATTCCCCCTGCTCTTACCCTACTTGAAGCAACTGTTAATTATTTTTTTAAAAAAATCAAATTAAAAAGGTGAACAACAGGCAGAAGATAGTTGTTTGGCTTAAAATGTAACCAATTTAGCTATAAGAAAGGCAGTTTAGCTTCTCCCACCAGGCACAGTAGGTACCCAGCCCAGGGCCCAGAAAACTTTTAGGTGCCCAAAAATATGTTTTAATTTCATTTAAAATCAGAAATGAAATTAATATAATCCATCTTAGATTACATTTCTCTTTATATCAAAGTGGTTGTAAAGTATATATATTTTTTAATATTTTTAAATGAAAAAGAGGCTCACAAAAGTCATGGTACAGCCCTGAGCTGGGCTTCTTTTCGTTTTTATAAATTGACTCAATGGACATGAGTTTGAGCAAACTCTGGGAGATACTGAAGGCAAGCATGGCATGCTACAGTCCATATAGGGTCACAAAGAGTAGGAGACAACTGAGCAACTGAACAACAACAAAATAAATTTACTATGACATTATTATTTGTTGGAATGTTAGGACACATGAATACTGTAAGCCTTTTACTTCTTTCCCACCACAAAAATGGCTCCCTCAAAAAATACTGGGAATTCTTATCAACTGGATTGGATGTGATGGGACATCAATGGATATCAATTACAAATCCAGTTCAACTGGGCCATAAAAGAAAAGGATTTCTTAAGAAAACCTTCCTTTCCCCATCTCCTCTCTTTAACCTAGAAACCAACAACTTAGAAATAATCACAATTTCAGAGAAAGAAAGAAAGATGAACTACTAGAACATCATGTCTTAAGAAAAACACTAATTTAGAAATGCTAACCACCCAAAGCTTTTTTTTTTAACACTGAATTAGCTGATTCAATCAATAGGGTAACTTCCTGAATCTAGGTGGATGTTTTGGTATATAGTCATGTTAAACTACTGAGTTAGTACTGGTATTAAAGTTAATATCAGAAATACCCTTCTCATACAGCACAGAATAACTAACAACATTGGTTCACATGGCCATGGTGCTTTTATGGCAAGTGGGCCACATCTTGATCCCCCAACCACTCTGCCTTGGAGTTAATTCTTTGCAGATTCATTGATGAGATTTCCCAGATGGTGCAGTGGTGAAGAATTTGCTTGTCAATGCAGGAGACACAAGAGACATGAGGGTTTCAATCCCTGGGTTGGAAAGATCCCCTAAAGGAAGAAACGGCAACCCATTCTAGTACTCTTGCCTGGAAAATTCTGTGGACAGAGGAGCCTGGTAGGCTGTAGTTCACGGAGTCACAGGGAGTTGGATACAAATGAGCGACTGAACACCGGCACACAGCCAACAATAGGGTGTTGATTTTTATATATTATTTCATTATTACTCTAGTTCTAACTAGTATGTGGAACAGATTATAGATCCAACAGTGAATAGTGGAAATCAAATACCGTCACTTTCAGAGTCTTGGTTAAGTATTTCTTGGTGTGGTAAGAAGTAACGGCTGAAATAAAGTTTTAGCATTATCTGTGAATTATATTTATCCATGAATTTTTATAAAATTTTTATAGGAAAGAGAGGTACTAGTATGTCAGCAAACCAAGTTCCAGTATTTGGAATAGAAAATTTTAGGGTTTATTCCTTTCTTTTTCTTTTTTAATTGATAAACAATTGATGCACAATATTATAAGTTACAGGCATACAATATAATGACTTGTAATTTTTAAAGGTTATATTCTACTTATAGTTATTACAAAATATTGGCTACATTCCCTGTGTTGAACACTATCCTTGTAGGACTCAATCTCCCACCTTTATATTGCTTCTCCCTTTTCCTTCTCCCCACTGGTAACCATCAATTTGTTCTCTGTATCTGTGAGTCTGCTTCTTTTTGGTAAATCCACCGATTTGTTATATTTTTTAGATTCCACAGTAAGTTATATTATACAGTATTTTTCTTTGTCTGATCTAGTATATTCTAAGGATTCTCTTTAAAAAAAATATAGAAAAGAATTAGAATATAACAGGCTTCATACATAAAATAAGACAAAGTAAGAAAATGAGAATTATTAAAGTATCTATGAAGAACATAAGTAACAACAACCTTAAATAAACATTGTACAGCCAAAATTTAGCTTTTCCCCCCACATTTTTATCTTCTTTTCACTGAAGCAGGAGTAATACCTCACTAAGGAGGAGAAAGGGACGACAGAGGATGAGATGGCTGGATGGCATCACTGACTCAATGGACGTGAGTCTGAGTGAACTCCGGGAGTTGGTGATGGACAGGGAGGCCTGGCGTGCTGCGATTCATGGGGTCACAAAGAGTGAGATACGACTGAGGGACTGAACTAACTAACTAATCATGTAAGTAGACCATTAGAGAGGACCTGCCACTGAAAATAATGCAAAAGGTTCCTTTTTCCCCTCTAGAAATATAATTTTCACAATTAGGCTGTTAAGTATATGGTTACTGAATATTATAAAACTAGAACATTGAAAGGTTTGGAAATATATTCTGCCTCACTGTGAAAAAAATCTTTAAATCTGATTTATCTTTCTGATTATAGTTGTCATGCATCTTTTCTTTCTTATTTTGATCAAGTAAAACAAATTTATTGTTGGAGAACCACATTCAAAGGATGGAACTGACATTCATGACTCGGAGGCCCAGAGGCCCAGTCACTCACATGACTGATTCAAGGCTGGCATTTAATCCAAGTCCACCTATTCAAGTTAGGACTGAGTCTTTGCGGGAACAGTTGGGAAATATGTTCTCATGCCACTGGAATTACTGCAGATAAAGTTATGCCAGGTGCTGCTTTAACTGTCTTTGCCATCACTCAGGGAAAGCCAGCAATGCAGAGTGGGTAGAGACTGAGAGAGATTAATGCATTTATCACATTGCAAGAGCACATGAACAAACCAAGCCTTGTACTGAAGAAAATCAGCTGCACGCCTTAGATTTTCCAGTTTCAACATTCCATAAGCCATCTTTCTGTTGGTTTAAATGTTTAGTTTCTATTACTTGCAACTAATGGAGAAGAAAAGTCTGACTGACATACCACTTCACCACGTGGATCTTTTCAATGTTAAGAAATGTTCGATTGATATGATGAAGGTCCACTCTTTTTTACTTCTCCCTCTTTTCACTGCCTTTGTATATGACTGACAGTAAGAAAATTCAATTGCTTCTTACTGCACTACTGGGGCAAATTCAATCATTTCACAAATGCTTGTGGTGGTGGTGGTAGTTTACTCGCTAGGTCGCGTCTGACTCTTGGGATTTCCCAGGCAAGAATACTGAAGTGGGTTGCCATTTCCTTCGCCAGGTGATCTTCCCAACCCAGAGATCGAACCCATGTCTAATGCTTGGTAAGCAGATTCTTTACTCCTGAGCCACCCGGGAAGCCCCAGCAAACGTTTGCCATACACCTATTGTTTGCCATACACCTATTCTATGCCACACACATGTCAAAGATTCATAATTGGAATAAAACAGATAAATGGTCTACTTTCATAAAATGTATAATATGGGAGGGAGTCGACCATGAATACACAGAGAGACCATGTAAATATGTTGGATAGCCACACAGGCTATTGAGGAAACTAATGCAGAAAGGAACATCCAGAAAGTCTAAGTTAATGATGGGTTTTGTTTTGTTTTGTTGTTTTTCAAATAGACAGTCAGGGAAGGTATTAGTATGAGAGCAATATTTGAGCAAAGACCTAAAAACAGTGAGTTCCTTACTGAGGAATGTATGGGTCCTAGAAAAGAGTACATTCAGTCTTCATCACAGGGTGTATGGTGAATTTTCCTCACCAGAGTTCACCTATTTACCCAAGGGAGGAACTCCCATTGATCCCCCTCTCACAGGAACCTTTGTGGCTGGCTCGCGGAGGGAACTGGCCTATTTGTTTTGTTTCACTGGGCAAACAGAAGTATGAGTTAGGGATGGCTTGTAGGTTCCATGAATCAGATTATTATTTTCAGTGTGCACTCTCGGGCGTGAAGGCTGTGATGTGAATTGCTGACTAATTTTATAAAGCACCTGGGGCTCCTCAGGGCAAAGGCACTATGTCAACACCAACATTAAACAAATAGCAATAATTGGCCAAATCCTCTGGGGGTGCAAGGCAAATAAAATATGTTCCCTCTTGGAAGTTCATGACGTCTGCCAGGTTTACCACTTGGCAACTCGTATTCAGCAAGAATGAGGCAAAGCATTTTTCAAAACCACTTTGCCACCACTGCACATGGCCTTCAAGCCACCACTGTGACTGCTGAGTATTTAACAGCGGATTAAAACTGAGTATGTTTTTATTTCACTAGCACAATAAGGTTCTGAATAACCACTTGAAATAGGAGTCCTTATCATTGTCTAGGTAATTTCACTATTAGTCAGAAATAAGAGTACAGCAATGTTCATTAGGTAATAAAAACAATCATTTTTCCACCAATTTTTAAAGCACACACATCTCTCTTTAGCCAAAGGACTTTTTAAAAGCATCAAAAAAAAAAAAAAAAAAGGCATTACGGTTCTCTGTGTGAATTTTAATTAAAGAAATTGTCCAAAACCAAGAACTGTTGGTAGGGTTCCAAATGGTAGATGAAACTCTAAAATGTATATTACATATTAACAAGATTTCTTTTTGTTTCTAAGAATTCTATAGGGAAATGTACCCAAGTTTAGTGCAACTCGACCCACTCCACCTCACACCACACCAAGAAGACATTCATAAAAGAAAGCACAATAAAGACTCATAAGCAGACATCAGGATTTGAATTTTAATTACAACAAGGGATAGCTCAGGATAAACCTGGTTTTATTCTATTAACTACAAAGTTCAACAGAAAGAAAGCACTAAATATTTTCTTAGGATTATTAACTATCATTGGTCCATAGAATTACAAGACACTTTTTCTCAAAGATTTTAGGATTAATCTAGGATGACTTTCATTTCACAGGTGAAGAGACTAAGTCTCAGACAGATCATTTTTCTAGGAACATAAAAATCAACTATAATACCCTGAGTTAGTATTTTAGAATATCCTTCCAGGTGTTTTCCTATGAATTTTATTTATATATATATATATATATATATATATATATATATAGCTATATACAAAAAGTTTTTAAACTTAAAAGAGGTCTCTCATTTAAAGAGCATTGTTTATATACATTTTAAAAACATACTATGACTATTTACCATGTTAAAGATCATCCTTGTATTGATCCATCAGCATTCCATCATATGTATGTTATCTTGATATGTTAAACTAATCCTCATCACTGGATATCTGATCCATTTTCAGTCTTCAACTATCATTAAAAAATGATGGAGATAAATCTTTTCATATATCCTTAACTTTTAGGTCAAATTGAAGAGAAATTACTGGTTCAGAGTATTTTTGGGGGTGTTTGGCAATTATTATTAAATTTGCTTCTAGAAAGGCTGTTCAAATTCTCACTTTTATGACTAGTAAATAAGAATGTCCCAACTTGAATCAATACTTGGTATTATCTGGCTTTGCTATTTAATTTTTAACACTTTGATTAGAGAACGTGTTTCTCCACTGTTGCTTAATTTGCTTTTCTTTAACTTTGAGTTTTATTCATGTTATTGGTAAACTGTATTTCTTTTTTTATGAATTGACTGTGTTTATTTTTCTGTAAATATGGTCACCTTTTTTGTTACTGACTGCTAGGGATTTTTTAAATATTGACACATTAAAGTTAATGCCCCTTTAGTAATGTCGAAAACAGATTCCCTAGTTTGTTGTGTGCCTTTATGGTGTTTTTTGATATGCATAAATATTTCATTTTTCAATGTACACATTTGTAAAATATTTTCTTAATATTTTCCAGCTCTGGTGATAGGCTTAGAAATACCTTCCCAGTTTGAAATTAAATGATTATTCATCTTTATTTAATAGTGATTTCATACATCTTCATTATATTAATAAAATTGGATGTTAATAAATAACATTATTTTATTTTCATTAAAACTTTAATATATATATTTTAAATTAACTTATTTATTTTAATTAGACACTGATTACTTTACAATATTATATTCATTTTTGCCATACATTGACATGAATCAGCGACAGGTGTACATGTGTCCCCCATCCTGAACCCCCTCCCACCTCCCTCCCTAAACCATCCCTCAGGGTCATCCCAGTGCACTGGCCCTGAGCGCCCTGTCTCATGCATCAAACCTGGACTGGCAATCTATTTCACATATGGTAATATACATGTTTCAATGCTATTCTCTCAAATCATCCCACTCTCGCTTTCTCCCACAGAGTCCAAAAGTCTGTTCTATACATCTGTGTCTCTTTTGCTGTCTTGCATATAGGGTCATCGTTAACATCTTTCTAAATTCCATATATATGCATTAATATACTGTATTGTGTTTTTTCTTTCTAACTTCACTCTGTAAAATAGGCTCTAGTTTCATCCACCTCATTAGAACTGATTCAAATGCATTTTTTTAATAGCTGAGTAATACTCCATTGTGTATATGTATATATGTACCACAGCTTTATTATCTATTTGTCTGCCAATGGACATCTAGGTTGCTTCCGTGTCCTGGCTATTGTAAACAGTGCTGCGGTGAACATTGGGGTACACATGTCTTTCAATCCTGGCTTCCTCAGTGTGTATGCCCATCAGTTCTATTTCCAGTTTTTTAAGGAATCTCCATACTGTTCATAATACATATTTTTATATAAGACATAAGGAAGGGATCTAAGTTTATATTATTTTCACAAATAAGTATTGTCTCAAGACCATTTGGGGTCTTCCCTGGTGGCTCAGAGGTTAAAGTGTCTGCCCGGATGCGGGACCATGGTTCGATCCCTGGATCAGGAAGATCCCCTGGAGAAGGAAATGGCAACCTACTCCAGTACTCTTGCCTGGAGAATCCCATGGAAGGAGGAGCCTGGTAGGCTACAGTCCATGGGGTGGCAAAGAGTTGGACACGACTGAGCGACTTCACTTTCAAGACCATTTACTGAATAACTATTTCTTTTATTTTTTCATTGAATAAAATGCTACTTTAATTATACAATGAATGTATGTTCATGTATATCTATATGTAAGTATATACACTCACTACACACACACACACATGGGTCTTATATAGAATCTACAGTCTTTTCAAATGATCTTTACTTTTCCAATTAAACCACTGTTTCAATTCTTAGAGTTTTTATAACATGCTATAATTTCTGAAAAGGTGAGTTTTCTCTGTCTCTACCCTTCACCCACTGTGCTTTTCAATTTTTGCTTTCTTATATATTTATCTCTTTAGATAAACTATTGAAACATTTCATCAAAATTAAAAATAATATCTCACTGGTGTTGAGTATAACTGAATCAATTATGTAAGTTAATTGGTCAGAAATGACATTTTTAGTGTCTTAAACAGGCCTTCCCATGCACAGTGAATTAAGACTTAAGTACAGAAATAGTTTACATAGATTCAAATCCTAACGTTAGCTCTTACCAGCTCTGTGACCTTAGCTAAGGGGCTTAATTTCTCTGAGTCTTAGTTATCAACGTTATAAAATTAAGATAGTAACACTAACTACTTCATAGGATTGTACAGAATTAACAGATGATTTAATATGCAATAAATAAGGTTCTTAAATGCACAATTACTATGAGATATTATTTTGTCTCTGAGTTTTCTTTTAGTTACAATTTGTTTCCTTTATAAAAAGTTTCTGATTTATTATTTTCATTCACAGGTATAATACATTCTTCTGACTGAAATGTGGTGCTATTTAAACAGTAGCCTACTTTTTTTCATTATAACTTATAACTGATACTACTCTTTTATAGAAGAGCTAATGATTTCCTTACATGTATTCTTGTATTTAGTTGCCTTACTGAATCTCTGGATTATTTCTAGTAATCAGCTATTTCTTTTTTTCATGTATATACACAAAGAGTCAGTTAACATTTTATATTTTATGATTCAAATAATCATATTATCTAGAACTTTCCATACAATAGTACATAGAAATATTTAATATTAATAATAGAGCTTATAATTATGCTTTTTAATAGAAATGACTCACATAAAATATTCTTGGCTATTGAGATACACACTATATTCTTCTGCTTCTATTTCACTTGTGTTTGGCTTTTTAAAACAATGAATGGGTATTAAATGCTAGTCAAATTCTGACATCTGACATTACAAAACTCTTGCTCTCTATTAACCTATTAATATGATGGATTCTGTGAGCACTCCCCCAAAGAACCACATTTTCATGTACAGAATATTCCTATTTGACATAAGCATTAATCTTTTAACAAAATGGTAAATTCAATTTATTAATACTATGATTAGGATTATATCCCTTTAATGCTAAGATTTTCTATTACAATTAGGTCGAGTTCATACCACAAATATAAAGTTGACTTTCTTTCAACAAACTTTAGAAAATTTTAAAAACGTATAAATTTGGTTTTCAAAGTTTCTAAAGTATTTGTAAACACTTTCAAAGAAATTCGCTGTCTTTTGCAGCGCTGCTTTTTGGGAAAGCTACTTTTCCAAAGTTTTCCCAACAGACACTGCTTTATAATGTTATATACTTCAGTTTCAAATATATATACACATACATTCATATATGTGTATATATATGCAAATATATATTTTTACAAAAAAACATCATTTAACCAAGATTTTAGTAAAATTATGCTGCTACATATAATTAATAAAATCATTCTCTGTATCTTCGTCTCTCTCTCTCTCTCTCTCTCTCTCTCTCTCTCTATCTATATATATATATATATATATATATATATATCCCACACACTAGTTATATACATGTGTAACTGTTTCACCAACTGTTAGGTATGACTGTGTCTCATTTTCTCTCACCACAGAAAACTGGGAAAGACATTTTAGGAGGTGAGAAATAAAGCATCCTCGCTCAAGTTTTCACCGTCTCCCAAGAGAAACACCATCGTCTCACAGACGTGTCTCCATGCCAACAGTACACACCTCTGTGATTATTTTTCCTATTCATCAGGGAGTAATTTGGTACTTCCAGCTTTAAAAGAGTAGGCAGACATCCCTTCACCCCTCATAAGTGATTTAACAGGTGTTTTACAAAATTCAAACTCAGGAGTAAGATATGTAACAGAACCACACTTCAGCTGTTTCTCTCCATTCTCACTGCCTGGATCTGAATCCAAGGAGTTTTTCAAGACTAATTTTGGAAAGAACATGTACTTTTTTATATTATATAACATTTTGAGCAACATTTAAATGAATGCTTAATGAGAGTTTTCAAATAGAAATTTAAAATAATTTTTAATGCTACTGAGAAAGATTAACACAGCATAATAAATTATACCTAATATTTCAGGGACCAATGTAGTAACTATTGCTTGGCGTGGGGGTAGTGGGGGAAGGCGGAGACAAGGCAAACATTACAAAGCAAAACCTAAGGAAACAAAGCTTCTAAAATAATTAAACCTTCCCTCCTCCTTCATGGAGCACTCTATTTACAGAGTTGGCAACAGATGAAGCAAAGGATGGAAGGTGATAATAGCAACAGTGTTTTGAGCACTTGCCACATACCTGGCGCAATGCTAGCTTATATACACATGAGCTCTACCACTCATTTGTCAGCTACTCAGGGCACTGACAACCGTACGGGACAGAGCAGGGGAGACACGGCAGAGCTTACACTTCCTGGTGCCAAGCTCTACGGGCAGGCAAGTTCTTCACAGGAACCATCTTATTATATTTTCAACACCATCTTACAGACAAATGATTATTGTTCCCATTTTGTAGATCATGCAACTGAGCCTCACATCCCAAGGTCACAGAACTAGCTGGTTACCACTAACAAAGCCCAAGTTTATGCTTTTTATCTCATACCATTGTTTCAAGTTTGACTCAACTGCTTGCTTAGAATACATAACCGGCTAACCTGTCCTTACTGCTGCTCGGTCACTGAGTGGTTGTCCCACTCTTTGTGACCCCATGGATTGCAGCAGGCCAGGCTCCTGTCCTTCACTGTCTCCAGGAGTTTTCTCACATTCCTATCCATTGAGCTGGGGATGCTCTCGAATCATCGCATCCTGGGCCATCCCCTTCTCCTGCCCTCAATCTTTCCCAGCATCAGGGTTTTTCCATTGAGTTGGCTCTAAACATCAAATGGTTAACTTATAAGTTACTTACGACATGTGAAGCAATGTTCTAAGTGCCTCACTTGTATCATCATCTTCTTGAAATTTCCCAACAATCTTTTAAAAGAGGGACCATGGTTTGGACCATGATTGCCCAAAACCTGATTCAACAGAAAATAAAACTTAAGACTTAAAAGAGGTTGTCCCACCCCAGGTCATACAGTTGGTGAGTGACAGGGCCAGAATATGCACCCAGACTATTTAATTCAAGCCAAAACTTTTAATCACCATATTTTCAGAAATGTCCAAAAAGGACAAAAAATAAAAACACATGGCTGATCTAAATCTAAAGAAATATGATTAAATTCACATTTGAAAGAGAAGGCTATGATTTCTAATTCTGAGATGGGCAGTTTTCCTTAGACATCATTTCTTCCAAATCTCCATTGAGGGAGGAACGCAGTGAAACACAATTGAAACTGTGTCAGTAAGGTTAACCATGAAACAATGTGGACACCTAAATCAGAAGCAGATCTCATCTTCCCAAAGAAGTTCAGCAAGCTTGACTGCAAAAACTTCAGGATCTTTCTTGTTCTATGTTCAACACAGTCATTCAAAATGATGCCAGGGAAAAAGAAAAACAAAGAGTATATAACTATCTGAATAAATGCATTTTATTTCTAAATTTCTGAGGGGGTAAGGGTGTAAGCAGATGAAACACACTGGGCAAAGGTACATGTGTGCGTGCCTGGTAAGTCACTTCAGTTGTGTCCAACTCTTTATGACCCTATGGACTGTAGCCCACCAGCCTCCCCTGTCCTTGGGATTCTCCAGGCAAGAATACTAGAGGGGGTTGCCATGCCCTCCTCCAGGAGGTCTTCTTGACCCACAGATCGAACCTGCAATCTCTTATGTCTCCTGCATTGGCAGGCGGGTTAGTTACCACTAGCACCACCTGGGAAGCCTGCAAAGTTATATGTATTTGTAGAAAACTTTAGGGAACCATAAAAGCACAATAAAGGACAGAAATTGTATGGATCTATTAGGAGCAGAAGATATTAAGAAGAGGTGCCAAGAATACAGAGAAGAACTATACAAAAGATCTTCGTGACCCAGATAACCACGATGGTGTGATCACTCACCTAGAGCCAGACATCCTGGAATGTGAAGTCAAGTAGGCCTTAGGAAGCATCACTACGAACAAAGCTAGTGGAGGTGATAGAATACCAGTTGAGTTATTTCAAATCATAAAAGATGATGCTCTGAAAGTGCTGCACTCAATATACCAACAAATTTGGAAAACTCAGCAGTGGCCACAGGACTGGAAAAGGTCAGTTTTCATTCCAATCCCAAAGAAAGGCAATGCCAAAGAATGCCCAAACTACTGCACAATTGCACTCATCTCACATGCTAGTAAAGTAATGCTCAAAATTCTCCAAGCCAGGCTTCAACACTATGTGAACCATGAACTTCCAGATGTTCAAACTGGCTTTAGAAAAGGCAGAGGAACCAAAGATCAAACTGCCAACATCCGCTGGATCACAGAAAAAGCAAAAGAGTTCCAGAAAAACATCTACTCGGCTTTATTGACTATGCCAAAGCCTTTGACTGTGTGGGTCACAATAAACTGTGGAAAATTCTTAAAAGAGATGGGAATACCAGACCACCTGACCTGCCTTTTGAGAAACTTAAATGCAGGTCAGGAGGCAACAGTTAGAACTGGACATGGAACAACAGACTGGTTCCAAATAGAAAAAGAGTATGTCAAGGCTGTATATTGTCATCCTGCTTATTTAGTTTATATGCAGAGTACATCATGAGAAACACTGGGCTGAATGAAGAACAAGTTGGAATCAAGATTGCTGGGAGAAATGTGAATTACCTCAGATATGCAGATAATACCACCTTTATGGGAGAAAGTGAAGAAGAATTAAAGAGCCTCTTGATGAAAGTGATTAGAGGAGAGTAAAAGTGTTGGCTTAAAACTCAACATTCAGAAAACTAAGATCATGACATCTGGCCCCATCACTTCATGGCAAATACATGGGGAAACAGTGGACACAGTGACAGACTTTATTTTCTTGGGCTCCAAAGTCACTGCAGATGGTGACCGCAGCCATGAAATTAAAAGACACTTGCTCCTTGGAAGGACCAACCTAAATAGCATATTCAAAACCCGTGACATTACTTTGCCAACAAAGGTCCATCTAGTCAAAGCTATAGTTTTTCCAGTAGTCATGTATGGATGTGAGAGTTATAAAAGAAAGCTGAGTGCCAAAGAATTGATGCTTTTGAACTGTGGTGTTGGAGAAGACTCTTGAGAGTCCATTGGGCTGCAAGGAGATCCAACCAGTCCATCCTAAAGGAGATCAGTCCTGGGATTTCTTTGGAAGGAATGATGCTAAAGCTGAAACTCCAGTACTTTGGCCACCTGATGGGAAGAACTGACTCACTGGAAAGACCCTGATACCAGGAAAGATTGACAGTGGGAGGAGAAGGGGACAAGAGAAGATGAGATGGATGGCATCCCCAACTCGATAGACATGAGTGTGAATAAGCTCCAGGAGTTGGTGATGGACAGGGAGGCCTGATGTGCTGCAGTCCACGGGGTGGCAAATAGTTGGACACAACTGAGTGACTGAACTGAACTGATAGGAGAAAGAGCTAAGGAAAAACACCAGTCCCCTCTCACCCAAGTGGTTTTCTTCTTCTTCTTCTTCTTTTCTTTTGTGTGTGTGCTATTTCCCACATCTTTTATTTTTAATTTTTTTAAATTTAACTTTATTTATTTTAACTGGAGGCTAGTTACTTTACAATATTGTATTGGTTTTGCCATACATCAACAGCAGTTCTTTTCTTAAGGCTCTCCTGCTCACCAGCCCTCATTCCCAAATTGTTGAAAATCTGTCAGGTCCCTAACCCTTTGTGGACTCCCTTTTCACCCAAGCCTTTAGCTACTGAACCAAAAGGAGTCCACCATGGGCACCACTGACATTTTCAGATCCTGAGGTGGTATGTAAATGAATCCCTATCTTCTCTGCCACTTCTGTCCCAACCATAATGAGGGTGGCGGTGCTCAGTTGCTCAGTCCTGTTCCGACTCTTTGCGACTGCATGGACTGCAGTCCACCAGGCTCTTCTGTCCATGGGATTTGCCAGGGGAGAATACCGGAGTGGGTTGCTCTTTCGTTCTCCAGGGGTGTAATGAGGGTTTTCCAAGGCAAATGAGAACAGCCCATATTCCTCGCTCCTCATGTTAAAGGGATGAAACACCCCACACTTGTTTTCCGCTAGTGCTATGATTATTAGGAGCTTTATTAGCTAGGACAGTCTGTGCTCCATGGAACCTTGGTCACCTCAGGTTATTTGCTGGAGGAACTGGAATGGTCCCACTTGAGTTGACTATACAGGTTAAGTTTTCTTAGTTCTTCTAAACTTATTTTAAAGTTTTATGTATTTTCTGGTTGCTTTCCAAAATTTATGAACCCTGTCCTTGATGCAATTTTTCTAAATAAGCTTTCATAGAATATACCATGTTAATGCTATTTCTTTGCTATTCTCACAACACTGAGCTCCCCTGAGGGGCTGTGAGCATCATATTACACGAGCAGTGACCTGCACATCTGAGATAGAGCACCTCATAGCACCTGGCAGAACAGGGATTGAACTCCTAACCTATGTCATAAAGTTTTGATTTTGACTTCTTATACAATACTCTCTTGTTCTTTATATATTTATTTTATACTGGGTGTCTGCTGGCTGAAGAGTCCCTCCTGTAACCATACTATAATCCTATGAGGGAGATACTTTTGGTTTCCAAATCTGAGAGCAGAGGGCTATAATGTGGAGAGAAGTAAAGTTACTTAAACAGGGCCATCTCAGTGTCTTAGGAATTTTGCTTTGCTGTGAAATGGTGGTAAAGACACAGACTATTACAGTACTCATTGTTCTTTATTCAAATAATATGCCCTAAGTAAGTACAGTTTAGGGTTTAGTACAAGGAAAACTGATTTCCCTGAGAAACAGATGTTGTGTTTTTTCTCAAATAACCTTTATTTTCTTTGGCTAAGACTAGCCACCATGTATCTATGAGAGAGATTTTTAGCTCTTTCAGAGAAAACACAGTGACCCTTCCTACTGGAATATCCACTTCCCTGTCTTCCAATTTTCCCTTGTTAAAGTTCTGAATGTAATATTTAAAAAAAGGCTTTATTGATTTTATAATTTTTGTAAAATACTGCAAGTCCTTTTTGTATATAGGCAGGGGAAAATAAAGGAAAGAGGAAAAGCAGGAAGGAAGGGTGGGAGAGAGCAAGCAATCAAGGAGGTAAATGTATAAAATTACTGCCATTAATATTTTTAAATAATGGGAGGTTTTCTCTAATAAATAAAACCTTAATGAAATATTATACAGAACTACTATCTCTAGAAATCCCTTATATAAAGATTTGTCAAATAAGACAGTGAAGAATATTCTGCAACACATCAACTTTTTAATGCAGAGAAGTCTTTGATCTAATGTTCCTTGTTGACTACATCACAAGGTTTCCCAAGAGTAAGCTAAACCAAGAGGCATTTTGCCAAATCTAGTCTTACAGTATAGACTACTGTAAAATGAAACTCTGGATGGTTGTGACTTATGCTTTCATTCATAAGATCCTTTATCCCATTCTAATAAGTGCTATAATAACTACTGAAAATAGCACACGTTCTGATTTTATACCCATTTGCAATTTACGTCCATCTGCAATTTATGCAATCACTCCTTGCCCCCCACACTGGTAGACACTTGTGGCCATGACATCACACCAGGAGCATTAATATGCTGGCATCTTGGTACTGAGAATCTCTACACGTCAGCCCTGCCATCTTTGATAACTGGCTGCTGCTGCTGCTGCTAAGTCGCTTCAGTCGTGTCCAACTCTGTGCAACCCCATAAACGACAGCCCACCAGGCTCCCCTGTCCCTGGGATTCACCAGGCAAGAACACTGGAGTGGGTTGACATTTCCTTCTCCAATGCATGAAAGTGAAAAGTGAAAGTGAAGTCGCTCAGTTGCGTCCAACTCTTCTCGATCCCACGGACTGCAGCCCACCAAGCTCCCCCGTCCATGGGATTTTCCAGGCAAGAATACTGGAGTGGGGTGCCATTGCCTTCTCCATGATAACTGGCTAGGTATCTAAAATCCATGAGACAGAGAGCAGAGTTGAAGACTGTGGCCAGCCTTGTCATTTTGTCAGATGTTTACAGTTCAATGATCATTTATAAAAAACATTTTAGAATTAATTTTGTCAGTATGTTTATGTCCATTAATGTATTCAATATGAGTTAATACAAGCATCACAGACCAATCACTGTGGTTGATGTACCCTTACTTTAGTTGCTAACATCCTGAGAGAACAAGGAGTTTTATTTAACCAAAGAAAGAACTAAAATAGCAAAGTGAACATAAAGAAAATAAACACTGAAGCAATGCACTGCTAAGCACATATCAGCATTGCTATATTTACAAACGCAATCAGTTAAAAGGAGGCAAGCGTAAACTGACAAGGCAAAGAATGGGAGCTCATGCGGGGAAAACACCCAGCAGTACCTCACTTTAGCTCAGTTGGAAAGGGCTAGCTACAGGGTGAACTGTCCCTACCACACACCTCTTTATAAAATGATGTATAATCAATATGGAATGTTATTGGTGGCTTTACAGGGAATATACTTGTTGTGTAGGAACCATAAACTTCAGGAATACTTCTAAACAATGACCACTTGCAGACTTACAACAAGGGAAATTCATCTCTTTCCTTCCTACAAATATGAATGGAGCATCTACTATATAGTAAGGTGTTGTTCTACTCTCAGAGGAAATAACAGGAAACCAAACAAGTCAAGTTTTCTTATCTAGTTCACATTCCAGTTGGAGGAATATGGACATTAAATGAAGAGATAAATTATGAAGTATATGAGATTATGGAAAGTAAGATAGAGAAAAATATAGCAACAGTGGGTTGAAATCAAGTCTAGTTCTCAAGCTGTTGTCGAGCAAATGCTGCACAGAGGTGACTTTTGAGTGAAGCCCTGAAGGAAATGAGCCATATAAATATCTGGTGGAAAACAAACCACTACCTTATCTGGATATAAACATGCTAGGAGAAAAGCATTTTCTACACTATATGACTGTGCCTCTCAACCAGCAAAATGAAGATGACAGAATAGTAAAAGCAGAGTCAAAGCCAAAAATTTGGAGAAAAAGAACTTATTTTTATGTTGAAGGAAAAAAAATAGAGAAAAGTAAAAAATCAGAATACATAGATTTTTAACATAAAACTGGAGGCATTAAAAGATTTTGTATTTGATACCATGTGCTATGCTAAGTCACTTCAGTCGTGTCTGACTCTTTGCAACCCCATGGACGGTAGCCCACCAGGCTCCTCTGCCTGTGGGGATTTTCCAGGCAAGAATACTGGAGTGGATTGTCATGCCCTCCTCCAGCAGATCTTCCCAATGCAGGGATCAAACCCAGGTCTCCTGCATGGCAGGTGGATTCTTTACCATCTGAGGCACCAGGAAAGCCCAAGGATACTGGAGTGGGTAGTCTATCCCTTCTCCAGGGGGTCTCCCCAACCCAGGAATTAAATGAGGATCTCCTGTAATGCAGGCAGATTCTTTACCAGCTGAGCTACCAGGGAAGCCCAATTTGACAGCATAATGCCAGGATATTCACCCAGATGCCAGACAGATAGGTTCAATTTCTTCTGGCATAAAAAGTACCAGCAGACGATTAGAGAATTTCTCATCTCTGCTAGGAGAGTCATGTTAGGGTGATGTGGTTCATATATACAATGGAATATCACTCAGCCATTAAAACAAATGAAATGACATTTGCAGCAACAAGTATGTGCCCAGAGATTGTCATACTGAGTGAAGACAGATAGAGAAGGAGAAAAACCACATGACTTCTCTTACATGTGAAATCAAAAATAAATTATGCAAATAAACTTATTTACAAAACATAAGCAGACTCATTGACATAGAGAATGAACTTATGGTTGCCAAGGGGGTAGGATGGGGGAATAGATAATTAGGGAGTTTGGGATCACACTGCTATATTTAAAATGGATAATCATCAGGGTTCCTACTGTATAGCACAGGGAACTCTGCTCAATGATATGTGGCAGCCTAGATGGGAGGGGAGTTGGGAGAATGAATACATGTATACATATGGCTGAGTCCCTTTGCTGTCCACCTGAAACTCACATTGTTAATCAGCTATACTCCCATATAAAATAAAAGATTTTTCTTTAACGTACCAGTAGGTTAGAAAAGAGGAGCCTGGGGAGCTACAGTCCATGAGGTCACAAAGAGCTGGATAGGACTAAGCAACTGAGCATGAACATCTCTGCTGGGACAGTCATGTGAAAGGGTGATAAGTGAGCTCAGGAGAATTCAAGACTATGAGCTAATATTCACTGTGCCTACATTTCATAGCATAGCTTATGGCATACTACAGGAAAAGACATCATGAACACAACACGTGTACTATCCCCTAATCTCAGAAGCAATACACAAAACACATGGATTCTCCATAGGTCTGAGCCATACTAAATAAGTGGAGAAAATCAATGAATGGAGTAGGAGGGGGCGTGAACCTCAGAATTGCAAGCTGCTGCTGCTGCTGCTGCTGCTAGGTCGCTTCAGTCGTGTCCGACTGTGCGACCCCATAGACGGCAGCCCACCAGGCTCCCCTGTCCCTGGGATTCTCCAGGCAAAAACACTGGAGTGGGTTGCCATTTCCTTCTCCAATGCATGAAAGTGAAAAGTGAAAGTGAAGTCGCTCAGTTGTGTCTGACTCTTAGCGACCCCATGGACTGCAGCCCACCAGGCTCCTCCATCCATGGGATTTTCCAGGCAAGAGTACTGGACTGGCAAGCTAGTCACCCTTAAAAAAATACTTAGTGTAGCCTTGACTGATAGCAATAGAGGGAAAGAGAAAGAGTGTGAGCCCCAAAGCCCATATTCAAATGGGATCACAGCCCTGTCCTCTGGGTCATGAGGAAACTGCTTAACATCAGCTACTTCCTTCACTGAAAGGCACTGAATGTTATTAAATACTAACAATAATACATGTAAAACTCCTAACATGGTACTAGTCACCCTTCATCTTATGAGAATATTTAATGGTTTCATATATCTTTTAAGCAAAAATATTAAATGAGAAAAAACTCTGAATATATATGCCCATTATGCTATTTATTATTAGAGTTTTAAAATAAAAATTTTAAATACTGTAGGTCTTACTTTATATGACCCATGTAATGGATCCATTGATATGTGTGATTTATTATCTAGATGTTTTCATTTAGTACATGAACTTTGTTTAAGGAAATTAACAGAAAAAAATGTAAATGTTTATTCTAGAGACGTTTCATGCTACTAACTTCAAAGCACCGAAGCCTCCAAGGGCCCTGTTGGATGTAAATTGTAGATAGGACTGTAACTGACTATGATTGCTCTACAAGAAACTTCCTGGTGTAAAAACATTTCACAAAATCATTCTCAAAGTTCAACTGTAATGTCAAAGGTCATTTATACACGAGAGCTCATAAACATATGCCCACAATACTGAATATATTGTTAAAATATGCTTTGAGGACTTTCTGATTAAGAAAGCTAAAAACATGTAAACTTTACCTAGGATTATAACAGACATCTTGAAAAGGTGTGTACAGCACTCAAACAGGTTTTGTCTCTTTGTTCTTATTATATGGAATCATGTCCTCCTGGATCAACACATTCTTCAAGGACTAAGTAGGTTGCCACAATTTCCATTTTTCTATCCAAATCACATGGGAATAATTTACAAACAAATAAAATAATTTACAAACAAGCAAATAACACAGCACCCTTTCCAAATAACAATTTCTTGACATACAGCACAATGAACTGCTGCAACTGTTAAGGTTAAAGGTTTTAACCTTAATCTGCAACTGCAGATTAAAGGTTAAAGGGATGACATGTTATTTGAAAGAGTTTCCAAAGCACAAGGGTAGCCTTGTTTGGCAGACAACATTGCTCAAATATTTGGTTTAAGATATGATACCTTAGCAGTGGATACCCCAATTAGATGCAAAGTTTAATAAATCCATGAAAATGAGTCCCAGATGTGGTTTATTGGTGACTCCATGTTTTTAAACATAGTCTAGTGTATAAAGTCTAAATGTAATAGCGATTAGAAAGCAATTCCTAGTGACAGAACTCAAGATAAAAGAGGTAAATTCAATTCACTTAAATATTTTTGTGAGTTACTCTATAAAATGCCCATTTCAGATTCTGTACAAAGATGTAAGAAAAACGTACTGCCCTGAAGAATACAAATAATCAGCTAGAGTAAGGTTGATAAAACCTATTCATTCATTTATTCATTGAATAAATAGCTATTTACCCCTATTCTGGGTTAGACACTTGTTTTGTGATATCAAGATCAGTGGGACATAGTTCTCAAGACTTCTCTACTACTTTTAGTCTTTAATAGGGAGGAGAGACAGGCAAACAGCTTATTATAAGCCACTAGTAATTTTTATATTAAAGTTTGCACATGATGCTGATGAAATTCAGAGGAAGGAAGATGTAGGTGGTGTTGTGGAAGAAAAATTGCCAAAGGAGATGGCTGGTAAGACTAGTTAGGGAAAGGTGATCCCATACTGTGCAAAGTTAGGAAAATAGGCAGGAGACAGAGAACAATACGTTTATTGTTCCTAGAAGGAGAGTCGTATAGGACAAGGCAAACAGATAGGACGTGATGAGAGAGGCAGATGCTGGGTTGCTGATAGCTAAAAGGCCCAGTTAAAGGACCTTCTGTTTTATCTTTAGGACTCTAGGAAGTAACTAAAAAATTTTAAGCAGCGAATGATTTTGCAGCACATGACAGTGTAAGATAACACCTTAACCCCTTTACAGATTAAGGCAAATTTTTTCATCTTCTCAGCAATTTCCAGTTTTCTCTCCTTCTGACCCCATAAGGGAATTGTGCATCTCTGCCTCCTTGAACAAAGCTGTATCGCTTTGCAACTTTAAGTAGGATTCCTTTTTATGTGAATGGAAGCAATTAATTGCTATTGTTTGGATCTCCAACTGTTTCTTCTGATATGGAGAGTGTAGGTGCTTATGGTTGATATGGAGGTGTTGCTCTAAGTGATCACATGGAGATTGCTGGCCTGAACAGTCATCTGGATTCACAGTGGGATTGTCTGTTATAACTTCACTACTCTGACTAATGGGCTTCCCTGGTAGCTCAGTGGCAAAGAATCCCCCTGCCAATTAAGGAGACATGGCTTTGATCCCAGAGTCAGGAAGATCCCCAAGGGAAGGAAATGGCACCCCACTCCAGTATTCTTGCCTGGAAATTCCACGGACAGAGGACCCTGGTGGGCTACAGTCCATGGAACAAAGAGTCGGACATGAATGAGCAACTAAACAACAACAATAACAATACCACAACTAATACATCTACCCAAGTAAGGGGGATGATCTTATAATTAACAAGCTTTTAGCCCTGATTTGCAACTTATTCAATGAAAACAAGTATGGTCCTTCTTAGAACTGCTCACCTAAGTTTTTGTACTGCTCAATCATATCACTCCATTATGATTTTGAGTGGCAACTAACAGAGCTTTTATTTATCTACTTATAATTAGTTTTTGGTTTTGGAAATTTGAAAAATATAGAGTACAAAGAAAAAAGTGTGCACTTACTTTAATAACTTTTAGAAAAAAGTAGTACATTAGTAAAACGATATCAGTATTATAATACTTTAAAAGAATAGGTTAACTCTGAAGAGTCAATATGGTCCTGTACGTATGCATTTCACTCTTTGAATTTTTTGATTGCTGCTTGCTTACTGCCTGCTTCCCAGCACCAATTTGCCTCCATTTAATATGTCAACAAGTATTAAGAAATGCTGGAGAATTCAAAGGAAGCCATAAGTCTTCTTTCTCAGAGTTGCATCTAAATATCTCCTGAAAAAAATCAAAGGATTCATTGATAGCCCGTTCTTTGGACATGCTTTTAAGTCTTCTGTACCAGTAGGAATTTAAAACTAGCATCAAAAGGGAAATTGCTTATTCTAATGCTTAGAAAATCAGATAATTTATCTCATCTAAAATTTTACATGGCTTAAGCCACAGGAGAGGACTATTCTATGCCCATGTATTATGCAAATTAGATTATTTTTTAGAAGAAGGTAGTGAAGGAAACATTTCCTGAAATACTTCCTGAAATGACAAGATATAAATTTGCCTGTAAAATCAGAATGCTTCAGCTGATCCACTGAGATTTGGTCAGGATGATCCTTTGGGTAGGGAACCTAACCCTTTCAAATTGCATGAAAATCAGAATACAAATGAAGATGTTATGGATGAAAATTCATTTCCAAATAAACCTCTGGGATGGAAATCATTAGAATAATAGCTTTACTTTTATATATATAAAAAAACTATGTTTTTCTCTGTCATTCATAGTTATGTCAAATGGTACACTCTGAAATAAAATATATTCATATTTACTTAGGTTTGAGTCTTTTAAGACAAAACCTTACAGTTTATTTTTCAACTGTACTCTAGAAAAACAATACTACTTTAACCAAAGCAAATTTTTAACAGGAGGTTAAAATTTATATAAAATATATTCATATTTACTTAGGTTTAAATCCTTTAAGATAAACCCTTAGAGTTTATTTTTTAATGTATTTTAGAAAAACAATACTACTTTAACCAAAGCAAATTTTTAACAGGAGGTTAAAATTTATATAAAATATATTAATATTTACTTAGGTTTGAGTCCTTTAACAAAAACCTTAGAGTTTATTTTTTAATTGTATGTTAGAAAAACAATACTTTAACCAAAGCAAATTTTTAACAAGAGGTTGATGCTGATGACCAATTATTTTCTATATTTTGTGAACTAGAAAGAGAGAGAAAATCTGCTTCTCAACCTTTCGCATGGTAAATGGATCTTTATAGACCTGAATCTTTAGGATAAAAGGATAAAAGAGTATGTTATTGTGAGATATTTTATACACAGCTTCATCATTTTTTAAAATCAGACACGGTGATTAACTGGGAGGCTCTCATTTTTCAATGATTATTAACTATTAATAAATATTAAAGTCCATGTGATTCTGTTATCCAGTTTGGAGAAAGGAGCTGTCAGTTTGCTGAGTTCCAACTGTGTTACCAGAGGGCTCCAAACAGGCCTGGCCCCTCTGGGCATGGCCATTGGAGGAAGCGGGGGTGGGGGGCGGGGTGGGGGGGGGGGGTGGGGAGGGTGGGGGTGGGGGGGGGGGGGGTGTTCAGGTAACAACAGGTTTTGGCTCTACTGCTTTGTTGCAGGCCTGAGGACAGGGTACTGCTTTGTTGCAGGCCTGAGGACAGGAGAGAGGGGTTGCTGCGTGAAGCCCTTAGCAGGTACACCTGAGGAATCTTGGAGTCTGAGAAACCTGAGCAGAAAAGGGTTTCTCAACATTTCATTTCCTTGGGATTGGAGCAGCAAGACTCCTTGATAGAGAGAGAAACAAACCCAAGCCCACAGTAGTTAACAACTCTAAAACAAAAATGCAGTCCCTTGCAGCCACAGCAGCCAGAGAGAAGACATCCTACACCAGTCAGTCAGCTGAGATGGGGGAGCATCATCTGGGTGCAGAGGACCCCTACAGGCTTTGTGGGATTCAGGGTAAGTGACAGTCACCAAGTAGCCATTATGTTCCAGATGTAGCTGTAAGTGCTTTGGGCCATCTTCACAACCGCTCTTGGAGGTAAGGATCACAGCTTGCCTTGTTGTACAAATGTAGAAACAGAGACAGAGAAAAGTGGAAGAACTTGCCCAAGCGGATGGAGCTGGAACAGAGGAGAGCCAGAATATAAACCAAGGACGCCTGTCTCCTCCAGAACCCACATTCTTCACCCCAAGCTTTATGGTCTTTTAGAAAGGAAATTACAATGCAGAAAATTCCCTGTCTTTGCTTCCAAGAGGAGACAAGTCATATGTATGCAAAGATAATGAACAGGAGAATACAGAAAATGATAGATGGCAAGTGCCAAGAAACACACAGTTGTTGGAATAGGTCCACAGGAAAAAAGAGGAAAAGAAGAATGAAAGAACAACAACAGAAACTTGAGAAGTGGATCCTTGAGCTGGATGTGACTATGTAGGGAGATCATAATATGCAAAGACAGTGCATACCAGGGCCCTGCTTAGAGAGGCCTAGGTTCAAATCCCAGTTCTGCCACTTACAAGCTGGGTGAGCTTGGGTAAGTTACCAGTTCTTTGCATTTTAGTTTCCCTATTTACAAGGATGGTAAAAATTACTTTAAAGGATATTCATGAAGATAAAGTAAAATTGTTATGTACAGTTCTTGGCATAACACCTGGCACAAAAAGGACAGTTCAGTTCAGTTCAGTTGCTCAGTCATGTCCAACTCTTTGTGACCCCATGAATTGCAGCACGCCAGGCCTCCCTGTCCATCACCAACTCCTGGAGCTCACTCAAACTCATGTACATTGAGTCGGTGATACCATTCAGCCATCTCATCCTCTGTCGTCCCCTTCTCCTCCTGTCCCCAATCCCTCCCAGCATCAGAGTCTTTTCCAGTGAGTCAACTCTTAGCATGAGGTGGCCAAAGTATTGGAGTTTCAGCTTTAGCATCATTCCTTCCAAAGAAATCCGAGGACTGATCTCCTTCAGAATGGACTGGTTGGATCTCTTGCAGTCCAAGGGACTCTCAAGAGTCTTCTCCAACACCACAGTTCAAAAGCATCAATTCTTCAGCACTCAGCTTTCTTTGTAGCCTAACTCTCACATCCATACATGACCACTGGAAAAACCATAGCCTTGACTAGACGGACCTTTGTTGGCAAAGTAATCTCTCTGCTTTTCAATGTTATCTAGGTTGGTCATAACTTTCCTTCCAAGGAGTAAGTGTCTTTTAATTTCATGGCTGCAATCACCATCTGCAGTGATTCTGGAGCCCCCAAAGATAAAGTCTGACACTGTTTCCCCATTTATTTCCCATGAAGTGATGGGACCAGATGCCATGATCTTCGTTTTCTGAATGTTGAGCTTTAAGCCAACTTTTTCACTCTCCTCTTTCACTTTCATCAACAGGCTCTTTAGTTCCTCTTCACTCTCTGCCAAAAGGATGGTGTCATCTGCATATCTGAGGTTATTGATATTTCTCCTGGCAATCTTGATTCCAGCTTGTGCTTCTTCCAGCCCAGCATTTCTCATGATCTATTCTGCATGTAAGTTAAATAAGCAGGGTAACAATATACAGCCTTGATGTACTCCTTTTTCTATTTGGAACCAGTCTGTTGTTCCATGTCCAGTTCTAACTGTTGCTTCCGGACCTGCATATAGGTTCCTCAAGAGGCAGGTCAGGTGGTCTGGTATTCTCATCTCTTTCATAATTTTCCACAGTTTATTGTAGGTAAACATTGACTATTTTTATTATTATCTAGTTAGGGGAGATGGAAAAAGGATTTCAGGTGAGAGGCAAAGATCATGAAATGAATCTGTAAAAGCCAGAAATACATTTTCTGGCTGTGCAATTCAAGCAGACCAGAGGGTTAAGTGTCCAATTTGAGCTTAGAAGTGAGAGATTCCTTCCAGTGGTCACTAGGAGGTTTCAAAGTTATGAAGAGTTTCCCTGTGGTCATTCTAACCAATATATATTACACACTTTGTGTAAACCCATGAATGTAGGAAAGAGAGACACCTGAATAAAGAACATTCATTCTATTTGTGGTGAAACTCACTGAGCAGGAACATACTCCCCAGTTAGAGCTCTACTCACCCAAATGAGCAAGGATAACTTGGGATGATTGACCAGATAGGCAAAAAATAGGGATTGATTCATCAATCAAAGAAGCATTTGTTACATACCAAGTAGGTGCCATGTCCTATGCTGGGTGCGAGTAGGGTATACAATGAACAAGGTAGAAACGACAGGATCCCCCAGGAAATTCATTCTTATGAGGGAAAGAGACAAGAAAAGGGCAGGCCCGATTTTCTTTGAGAGATGGTATTAAAAATCAAACAGCAATGCACAGGCTACAGGGAAAGCACAGATATGTGGATACAACACAGGGGCAGGCGTGGGAAAGACTCCTAAGAAGGGACAAGCCTTCCGATGAGCCTCAAAGGAAGGGCAAGCCTCACCAAGAAGATGAGGTGGGGGGGGGGCATTCTGATAAGAAGGAATATTGGCCAAAGGCTCACAAGGGCATGCAAGGTTGAGAAATCACATCCTAAAGACTCCGGGAGACCCACAGAAGAATGTTTAAGAGAGGGATGGGAGAGCTCAGCCCTTTAGAGAGATCCCTGTGAGAGGAGAGGCAAGGAGAACAGGATGGGTGGCGAGACTGAGGCCTGTACTTAGAAAGTTACTGCATGGAACACAGAAGCAAAATGGTTTCAGGATCACTGGGTGACAAGAGGACGCATGAACCTCCTTTGCACGGACCATGGAAGTCCAAATGCATGGGCCGTGGCATAAGCCGAGGAGAAGAGAAGCACCAGACCCTCCTTAGCTTCAGGTAAAGATGGCAAAGTGACTGGGAAGGTGGGCAGCGCAGAATCCCGCTCCAAAGCACCTGAGTGCACTGTTCCTCCTTATGGTTTGTCTCTCGTATCCTGTCTCACAGTCCTTCTCTGTGCTCTGGGATCCTGCCCCTCATCTTACAGTTGGGTACTTGAGGGGAGTGTGTGAATACTGAGGAGACAGCCCAGACAGCAGGAGGTGATGAACAGAGACAAGAGGATGAAACACAAAACTTAAAGACTCGAAGAGGAAGGTAGTGCTTTCCTAATGTCACTAATGAAATGAAAACATAAGATTTTTATATATAAATACAAACACAGGGCTATGTACGTGTAGATTAAACAATGATACCACTCTCAACCAGGAAGATCTCTTCTAACACCTCGAGAAATGGAAGTGTTACAGGCTTAGATGGGTGGCATTTGGGTTTGTTCCTTTGAAACAGAGGCCATATTTTGACTTTCACAGGAACACAGATGAGAACTATATTCTTGATGTTGAAATGCAAGCTGCTCATTACTTTCAGGATACAAGACGCATCTTGAGCATGGCCTGACCAGGCCTGGCTGGTCTGGTCCCTGCCCATTGATTAGCCTTGTCCCCTTGTCTTAGGTCGACCTCCCGCCTGGTTCTTATTCATCACCCATCACTTGTTCATTAATCATGGAAGTTATCTCTCTTGTCTCTCTTCTCCTGGTTTATTCCTAGTGATCTTTCAAATCACAGCTGTAAACAGCTCTTCCTCAGGGAAGCTGTTCCTGATCTCTGGACTAGGTCAAATGCCTCCTCATAGATCCTTCGAACTCTGTGTGCTTCTCTTCCATAGCATCTGCCCCAGGTATGGATTCATGGTTGTGGGTGGGATCATTTGATGAATACGTCTGTGCCCCACTTGATCATGAAAGCGATCCACATTGCAGCTGTGTCTGATTTTGCTCACCATCTTACCCTCAATGTCTGTAAATAAACGGTGAACAGAAGTAAGCGTGTGGGAGCATGGGGAGATATCAGGGTGCAGAAAGAGGTTGAGGGAGCCAAAGCTGAAAACGGGGGGTCAAAATCAACTTAACCTGTTGACCATTTACCTACCATAAGTATTATGTCCACTTTGCATTGCTTCCTCTTTGGACTGAGTGGGAAAATATGGCTATTTAAAACTTTATCTAGTTATATATTTTTTAGTTTCTTAAAGTCTTAAGACTACAAACAAAAGCACTGCTGGGGAATATACTTCTGTTAGAGCCCAAGGGGAAGCAAGTGTTCTTGAGTTCCATAATTTTTACATCATAAGTTTTTCTATATTAGCTTTCAACCTAACACAAAATTAAATGTGAACTGCAGGCATATTAAGTATTTTAAGCCAGATCTTAACATTATTTTCCTTAGGACGTTCATTAAAAGTATGGCTTATTATTGAAAATCCATTCTTGAGTGTGTTTCTAATCATCTAGCCACTCAAAACGGAGAAGGCAATAGCTCCCCACTCCAGGACTCTTGCCTGGAAAATCCCATGGACGGAGGAGCCTGGTGGGCTGCAGTCCATGGGGTCGCTAAGAGTTGGACAAGACTGAGCGACTTCACTTTCACTTTTCACTTGCATGCACTGGAGAAGGAACTGGCAACCCCCTCCAGTGTTCTTGCCTGGAGAATCCCAGGGACGGGGGAGCCTGATGGGCTGCCGTCTATGGGGTCTCACAGTGTCGGACATGACTGAAGCGACTTAGCAGCAGCAGCAGCAGCCACTCAAAAAGACTTGATTTAATGTCTAAAGTCAAATCCCTATTTTCCTTTGTGATTACAAGGCCTCTCAGTAAATCAGAGGTGGCCAATGTTCAAATGCTAATGATAGGGCCTGCAAGTTACTTCTCTCCTTGAGCTACCTGCTAGAGAAGGCCAATATGCTAGCCTTGGGCATCTCCCCAGGGAGTGCAGAGATGTATACACAAAGCAGGTAAAGTTCAAATTAGCCAATTTTCTTCAGTTAGTTATCATGTGGGGAGAATGCTTGTTAGAAAGAAAGGTTAAAGTAACAGATAAATTTAAATTGTGGAAATATCTGAGAATTGACATGATCTATAACCCAAATTACTGTGAACAATATAAAGTTGACTATGTCAATGTTTACATACAGAAAAATGTCTGGAACCCAGATACTATTTTAAAGTCATGAGTTTTCAGGGTAAACAGATTTATTTTAGAAAAAAAGTACTACTGAATTTTTCTAAGGCTTTGATAAAAATGCAACTTTTATTTATGTATTTCAACTTTAGCTAGGATAACTGGAAGAATTCCACTGAAATGGAACAATGGTACACTTTGGGAGTGAGGTTTCTTATAGTTGGAATGGAAGGTTACAAGGAAGCAAGGGATGAATAGGCTAGAATGATCCATGTGGTAACCCAGTGTAAACTCATGCTTTTTATTTACCCATCTCTCCGTCTAACCGTAAATATAGATAGTTACACAGGTTAGTATACACACGTATTTCCTTGCTCTGTCAGCCAAGAGGACTGAGAAGTAATGATACCCAATAGCAATGAGAATTTCTGAGCTGTCATTTAGTCTCTAAGTCATATCTGACTCTTTGTGATCCCCTGGGCTATAGCTTGCCAGGCTCCTCTGTCCATGGGATTTCCAGGCAAGAATACTGGAGTGGGTTGCCATTTCCTTCTCTAAGAAATCTTCCCAACCCAGAGACGGAACCTGGGTCTCCTGCACTGGCAGGAAGATTCTTTATCACTGAGACACCAGTGAAGTCCCAACAATGAGAATACTTAACACCCAAATCTTGGTTTTAAATACCATTCTCCAATGAAAGGAAACAGGGATCCTTGGGAAAATGGTTGAATCTATGACTGGGGAAAAAAATGTCTAAGATAAGCCTGCATCATCTTGTAATGCCAGACAGTAATTAAACGCTAAGAAAACAAAAATCTCACAGTGTTGGAACATGTCAAAGAGTAACTAGAGCCAATTGAAAGAACTCCCAATGGCCACAGCTGGAACAATTTGAGCCACAACACAGTATTAAATTATAACCTGAAGTAGAAAATAATATTCATGAGTCCATACTGATGTACACAAATGACTAGATAAACGATTAAATAAAATGGAGAAGAGAGACTCCTGTGGAGAAGAATTCCAAATACTTCATGGAGATACTGTATCTACAAGGGCGTTGAGCATAATTCCTTCCTCCGTAAGCATGCGCTTCCTTTCAAAGATAACAGTATGCAAATAAGGTAAAAAGATAAGTACACAGTAAAAAAATAAATAAATAAAAACATGATAGGTTCACAGTGAAAAAACACAACAAAACCACCTCAGCCAGGTGATCAAGGTTAATATGAATAACAATAAGTCATTCTGATAGTATAATGAAAATGGCACTTTACCCTCCCTGGTGTTCTTCCTCAAAACAGGAGAAAAACATCAGAAAATCCCAGTTGAGGAAAATTCAACAAAATACCTGGCCAATACTCCTTCAAACTGTCCAGTTCATCAAAACAAAGAAAATCTGAGGAACTGTCTCAGCCAAGAGGAATCTAACAAAATATCACAACTAAATGTAATGCGCTATTCTGAATGAGGCCCTAGAATAGAATAAAGAGTATTAGTAAAGCTAAGGAAATATAAATAAAGCATGAGCTTTAGCTAACAGTACTCTTTTAGTATTGGTCCATTAGTTATAACAAAAATATCATACTCATAAGTGAGTGAGTGAAGTCGCTCAGTCGTGTCCGACTCTTTGTGACCCCGTGGACTGTAGCCCACCAGGCTTCTCTGTCCATGGGATTCTCTAGGCAAGACTACTGGAGTGAGTTACCATTTCCTTCTCCAGGGGATCTTCCCAACCCAGGGATCAAACCTGGATCTCCCGCATCGGAGGCAGACGCTTTAACCTCTGAGCCACCAGGGATATGATGTTAATAATAGAGGAAAGTGGGGGACAACAGAGGAAAGTATCCAGGATATATATACTATCTTTGCAAATTTTCCATAAGTCCAAAACTGTTTCAAAATAAAATGTTGATTTTAAAGAAACCCTGCAAGTCTATACATTTAATTTTAATTGGTAAGATTAAATAGTAAATCCTATTCTTACTGATATAATCAAATAGTTAATTATGTTAAAAATACACAGCATCCTTCATTTATTAAGCTCTGACTAATTTCTTTCTTTATACTTCTTTAGAAAATATTAGATCACATTATATACTATCAATTAAAGCCAGGTTAGATTGTTAGGGAATTGCTAAACTCATTTAAAGAAAAGTTTACTATAATTTACTAAAACGGGGATGTGTATTCCCTGTATGGATGTATCTTTCAAAAAGATAAAGAGTCAAGAATGGTTTGGTGTTCTAAGATTTAAAAACAAACAAACAAACAAAAAAACCAGAAGGCAAACTAGGGAAGGAAGACAACTTTTTAACCAACCAGAAAAAAGATGAATTTCAGCAAACTGATAAGATGTTATCATTTGCTTACAATTTTGATCCTAGCAAACAATGTTCATTTGTTCATCCCTACTTCCCCATCTGGGCTTGCCTGGTGGCTCAGACAATAAAGAATCTGCCAGCAATGAAGGAGACCTGAGTTCAATTCCTGGGTGGGGAAGATCCCCTGGAAAAGGGAATGTCTGCCCACTCCAGTATTCTTGTCTGGAGAATTCCATGGACAAAGGAGCCTGGCGGGCTACGGTCCATGGGGTCGCAAAGAGTCAGACATGAATGAGCGACTAACACTTCCCCATTTGGACCAGACTATATCACATGAAATGGTTCTTCTGACTATGAGAACATCCATATGCATTCTAGGGTTAAATCTCTCTTACTAGCTACATTTCTGGAGAAGGAAATGGCAACCCACTCCAGTGTCCTTGCCTGGAGAATCCCAGGGACGGGGCTGCCATCTATCTATGGGGTCGCACAGAGTCGGACACGACTGAAGCGACTTAGCAGCAGCAGCTACATTTCAGGTTTTCAGATACAAAGAAGTAGTATCGTCTAAGCACCTGTCCTTCAATTATGACTGCATCATTTTCTTTCTTCTCTTAAACAACTGCAGTTCTTCAACTGCTTTATATATGACAAAGTACAAGTTTGCTTCCATCCTTGCCACTCTCCTCCGAGTCCTCTCTTGGATGTCTGCAGCCCAGAAGTGAGCACATCACTCCAGCTGAGGTCTGAATGACGCAGGGTGGAGTGCACTCATTGCCTTGTTATTCTGGGTCATTCTAGTTCTGTTAATGTAACCCACATTGTTATGTGAAATCTTCAAAATAGGTTCCATATTTTGCCTTCAAAACAAGATGGTGGATACAAATACTACATTATCTGTGGTTACCGTGAATGAGGTTAGCACGTTATTATTTGTCCATGAATATCACACTTGGCCCCCTAGAGGCTCTGAGTATTCATGTATCACAGCCCTACTGTGACGGCATAGCCAGAGGTTCTCTCAGATGGCACACCTTCCACCCTTTCCTTATTCTGAAATCAAAAAGCCAAAAACAAAACTATAAAAAAAAACCACACACCTCCTTTGTTTGTTCTTGCTATACAGACATAAAACCAAGACTGAACATAAAAGAGAATACTCTTTAATCTCCATATTTAATATCTTGGTATTTTCTGGTATCTTAAAGTAAATGTATCTCCATGAGAAATATCACTGCCTGGCTAATAAATACTGATGTCATACAGAATCAATCAATGAATACTTCAAGAGCACTTTAAAATTCAGGTGCCAAAGAATATATTTTTCTCATTTCATAGAAAATATAAAAAATTATAAAATTTCATTTTTGAATTGTGAAAACTGTGTTGGATTAAAAGGACAATAAAGGTGATAGATTTCCTTGAAACGCACTTAAAACTCCTGTCATTGATCCATCTGGTTCAGCTCTATCAATTCTAGTGACCAAGATACAGATATTTTAAACATTAACGCTTTCAGGAATACACAACATTGATAAATATGCCAAAAATGACAAATCTCCAAAAGGAAACAAAAAAAAGGTAACTAATGCCAGCCAAACTCCTATCTGAAAGAAGCTACTTAGTGATATTATTGGTATCTTTAATCAAGAAAGATGAGTAACATTAGTCTTAAGGAATTTATTTATAGTGGACTTAGATTAAATAATACAATTAATGGTTGTAGGATTTGTAGATCAGAATCAGAGGAGAGGAAAAACATATTAATCAAGTAGACATGTTAACAAAATAATAGATTAGTCAAGACTACATTTGAATAAATTAGCAAAGGAAAAAGCCATAAAAATACCTAATTTTTAGTTTCTTACAAGAGAAATGATGCTGGGTTTTTTACAAGCTAATTTACCCAAATTTCCAAGAAACAGGTATACACGTGTACTCCTCTTATATACTAAAGCATATATGAAACAACAGTTTGCTTCTCCCTGAAGTATTTTGAGATTTTTTTTTAAGGTAACATAGGAATGAAGGGGATTTTTTTTTTCCCACACTAGACATAAAGGCTCCTATATACATCGTTTCGTTAATGCACAAAATACAGTGTGAAAGGGACCAGAGACCTCAGTTTAAGAACAATAGACGTAAGACTGATGTACTAGCTGCTTCCTGAATACTGTACTCAGCAGTTTCGGAGCACTTAGCAGTGATGAATAGGCGTGAAGAATCAGGTCCTGAAAGCCATTTCCTGGAAATAAAACCTTTTTATTTTCTTTTATCTTCTGCCTGTCTTGATTGAAGCTCAGAAGACACTAAGGATACAGAAGGAGTGAGGAAATCATGCAACTCAGATTACCCAAAGGAGATGCCTGTGATGAGGCTGAATAAAAATAGATTCTGAGCAGAGGAAGGGGGGAAATGACCATAATCTTCAAAATGCTTTTGATGTGTTATTGCTTTCAAAGGAGTAGATTTTTCTTAAGGTAAAGATGCTTGATACAAATGGGCTCACCTGTCAATCAAAGATCTTTTACTCATGGCTAATTCAAATACTATTCTAGTGTTAGAATCAAAATCTTAGTTTCAATATTTAATAGCCAATTCACTTAGGTGGGAAAAAATGAAGAAATGATAAAAAGTGGAAAAATCTGTGGAGCTTTTATATCTTATATTCCAGAATTCTGTTCTTTTTGGCTTTATGTAGTAATCTAACTACTAAAGAAACTGTATTGGGGGAAATGGCAGTCATATCACACGTTCTTGAAAAACAACTTTTGGACATGATCTCATAAATGTAAAAATTTCAAAATTTCCAGAAGCTTTGGCATTTGTCTACATCTTCTTTCCAGGATGCTTGTTATTTCATAAGCATTTTCAAGGTTCTCATTTTCCTAATCATATGAATTTGCACTTGAAACATTTCAAGCACAGGAAAGCAATCTTGTGAACTGACATGAATTGACAGATCCAATTGGGAGCCACCTCACTCAGAAGTTTGACTTAAACATCTGCTCTTACACAACAATAGTCATGTACAAACTCAAGAACATTTGCCTCTGAGATGCAGATCTCCGTAAGAATCACACAGCCCTACATCACTCTACACCACTGTTGCCCTTACAAACGCAGGAGGACTCAGGGTTCTAAACCTGGTGCTATGGCGGCCTATGAAGCCTTCGAGAGGCCTCAAAGCGTGGGAAAATGTCGTACTCCAAGACAGTAACTTGAAAAGACATAGATTTTTTTCATAAAGAATATATATTTTTTTCAGATTATCCTTTTATGAACACTTCAATATTTTCAATAGTTTATAATGAAATTTTAATAAAATCTGGTATACAACTCTCTTTGAATTATTAAGTAACAGGGATATAAACTCAAGTCTCCTGCATTGCAGGCAGATTCTTTATCATCTGAACCATAGGGGAAGTCAAATAATAATAGTATTTATGATTGCCAAAGAGCTTCCAAATATACTTCAATCCTCACAGAAACCTGTGGGGAAAGAAAGGGACAAGAGGGCACTAAGATACACTAGACATCCTAAGTATATCAGGGTGCTCTGATTTTTATATATCTCATTCCTCTGTATCCAGACACTTAGGACAAATTTCCTTTGGATCTTAGCATCAGAAACAGATGTGCTTCCTCTGAACCACTGAGTTTGTATCTAATGGACACTGGGATTTGTACGTAAGTTTCCTGATTTACACCAGCTCCTAGGAAGCTTTGCTAAGAATTTTATATTCTCTCTGAATATATCTCTTTGGATATCATGGTCTGTTAAACTCCTAGAAGCTGGAAAGCTCTCTTTCTCCCTGGAGATTGGACAGAAGTGAGCTGTTCCCAAACTAACCCTTTGATATGTGATCATTTCTTGGGGTGGGGCTTATTGACCTCTCTTGTGAATATACAACTCTTTTATTTATTTATTTAAATTACAATACTGTATTTGTTTTGCCTCTTTACTTCTTTTGATTTGCATACCATCAACACTACCAGAATAACTAATTTCAAGCCCTCCTGAGGTTTGAAATCAGACATACAAACATTGGTGTTCTTTTTTTTTTTTCCTATTAGTGGAGAGAGGTCTCTGTATGGACTGAGTCCACGCAGTTGGCAGCCTTTGCCAGGATTCTCTTCCCCTCCTCATTTCTAATCTCGCTTCCTCTTCTCCACCATCCCAGTTAATTCCCCCTTGGAGCACCTGAGCACCCACGGAGAGCCAAATCTTCAATGACTCTCTTCTTTACCCTAAGGGCATCTTTAAAGTATTTCTCCCAGCAAAGGCAGTTCTCTTTCCCAAGAAGATTTCAGTGCCATTCGTGAAGGTAACATAATTTCCCTCACCTCATTACAGGAATATGTGAGTATCAATACATACTTCATTTCCCTTTGGTCTGCCCTCACCATTCTCCCCTGTATGTTCTACACCTTTGCTGCCACGTTGAATGCTTCCTAGAACAAGGCAAAGTTTAAAACAACACATAAATATGATATTGGTACTACTGCATTTTCCTTTTTGAATGAGAAAAATGATACTCAGAAAAGTCAGATCATTTGCTCAGAATGAACCAGTCATTATCAGAGTTGAATCTGAACTCAGTTTAATATGGCTTTAAATAATACATCCCTTTTAAGAGATCAGGTACCATACTCTTCAAATACTTAAGTCAAAATGAACATGCCATCTCCTCTTCCCATCCATCCCTTCCTCACTATCAAATTCTGATAGTCCTTTTTACTGGGATGATAAGTCCTTGAGGGTGGAATGGCTTTTGCACAAATTCTTGAAGGAATTTCTAATATATGTTACAATTATTTTCCCCAAAGACATCTTTTATAACCCTCATCATCTCCACCAGAGAACTATAGCACTAAAACTTAAAATGCTGAAGTTGAAGTTAATTTTTCAGTCTATGCACTGATCAAAAAATCATGAATATATGAAATAGTCCTTAATGTTCTTTCATGATAAAGCAGAACTTCATTCTACTATGCAAGTTTTCAATTCACCTTAACTAATAAATATGATTGATACTTTAAATAAAATATGAAAAAACAGCATATTTATTGCAAAGGTTCAACTGAGAAATTATTTTTCATATAAAATTCTAAAATTTTCAACATTTCAAATATTAATCTTTGTCTCAAGATGTCACTGAACATTTTTTAAAACAACTAAAAGTCAAAGTGATTGCAAAATGAAAAACTAAAGAAGCATAATGAGAAAAGTCTAATATATTTATTACTGCAGAATCAAAAGAATCTGTCAGATTCTACAGATTAAAGACCAACTTCTTGAGAAGCACTGTGCTAAGCATTTTACATAAAATATCTTACTTAATCTTTAACCAATATGATATAAGGTCATTAGCTACATTTTCCAGATGATAGGAAAAAGAGATATAAGTAAATTAAAGTTTCCCATGGTCACACGGGCATCCCTGGTAGCTCAGTGGTACAGAGTCCTCCTGCCAATGCAGGAGATGAAGGTTCGATCCCTACGTCAGGAAATTCCTTGGAGGAGGAAATGGCAACCACTCCAGTATTCTTGCCTAGGAAATCTCATGGACAGAGGAACCTGGTAGGCTACAGTCCATAACGCCACAAGGGAGTCAGATACAACTTAGCAACTAAACAACAACAAGGTCATATACAGCTCATGACTAAAACCACAAGGATGTAACCATGGTTGTCTTAACTCCAAATTCCAGGTACTACTGCTTCTCGGTATTTGATAGTACTTGCTACATAGGATGTACTCAAGTCTATGAAATAGGCAAGAGGTACTTAAGATCTGGATGTTTTGCTTAGCCTTGAAACCTGCATTGATTATAGAACCTCACCAGTCAGCAAATAATCAAACACTAGAATGTGTAGTCTTTTTGTGTTAATGGGACGTCAGAGAAGTGAGCTGAGTTTAAAGAGAAGTGAGCTGAGTTTAAAGAAGGTTTCAAGGAAGAAAGGAAATGTTGGAGGTTGGGGGAACTTGAAGAATGAGTAGGGCTGAGTTAGAGTAGAGGGCAGAGGATCCCATGTAAGGAAATCAAATGGATGTGTCTGGGTACAGTGAGAAGACAGATACAATTAAAGAAGAGGGAATCATGAAATTGAAATCATGAGAATTAAAGACAGAGTGAGACATAATTACAAACAGCTTTGAAGGTCAAGTAGAAGAAATCCATGTACTCAATCACTCCCTCATTCCACAAGATTTATGGATGCTTGGTACGTGGCCAGGCAAAATAAAACAGAATCGTAAGAAAGCCCTAGAGAATTCTGTTCATAGTTCTGTAGCAATCGTTGTCAGAGCTATGGCCACAACCCCTCGGCAGTAACATGCTGATGGAACCCTAGTATAAGCATGTGTAATGTGTAAATGCTCTGCCTAAGGCTTTGCCTGCATGCAGGTCAGAGTGGAATACCAGGAATTTATTCCTAGGAGCATCCATCAGCCAATGAAAATGGGAGTCAGAGGATAAATCCTGCAGTGTCCTCATCTCTTGAAGAGGATAACTCTGAAGCAAGTTCTATATCATCTCCTAGAGGTCCCCAGCAGGACTCGGGCTCAGGTGCCAATTTCAGTTACCTGTTCATTAGTGCACCCTGTGTGCCCTTTCTCCTCTTTCCTGTCTTACTTTCCCACCACCACCATACACGCCCTCCCCAGTGTTTCCTGGAGTAAACTATTATTACTCAAGTCCTTCTCTTGGGGTCTGCTTCTGAGGGAGCTCAACCCAAAAGAATGCACGAGAGCTCCAGTGCCAACTAACCATGGAGGAGCAACCGCGCACCAGGCCTGTTCAGTGCACTTTACATGTCTTACAGCACTCTATTCTCACAATAGCCTATCAAGTGAAAACTATTATAAACTCCATTTTATAGGTGAGGAAACCGAGGTACATGTAGGTTAAACAACTTGCCAGGGTCACACAGCTAGAAAGTTTGGGTCCATGACTTCATATATTTGCCAAAATCAGAGGCAACTTACAAATCTAAAAGTAATCCATAGGAAATAGGTCTGATAAAATGTATTTCCTGATTAAAAAAAAAAAAATAAGCAATTGCACATGGAGAGTTAAGTACATATTCAAGTAAGATATTCAAAGATGACAATTATTTCCTAAATTTTGCGTGCCCAGCACTCATGCTCAGTCGTTCACTCATGCCCAACCCTGTGACCCCATGGACCATAGCCCACAAGGCTCCTCAGTCCATGGGATTTCCCAGACATGAGTACTGGAGTGGGTAGCCATTCCCATCTCCAGTGGATCTTCCCAACCCAGGGATCGAACCTGGGTCTGCTGCATTGCAGGCTGATTCTTCACCATCTGAGCCACCACAGTATACTTAAAAAATGCCTAATAATTTGAGAAGAAAAATATTAAAGATGGATGTATTAAGGGTATACATACCCTTAAAAGTGAAAGTGAAGTCGCTCAGTCATGTCCAACTCTTTACAATCCCATGGACTGTAGACTATGAGGTTCCTCCGTCCATGAGATTCTCCAGGCAAGAATACTGGAGTGGGTTGCTGTTTCCTTCTCCAGCATACCCTTAAAGATGGCTGTATTTCTGAGCCTTGGTGGCTCAGACAGTAAAGAATCTGCTTGCAGTGCAGGAGACCTGGATTTGATCCCCAGGTTGGGTGGATCCCCTGGAAGAATGCATGGCAACCCACTCCAGTATTCTTGCCTGGAGAATCCCCATGGACAAAAGAGCCTGGCGGGCTACAGTCCATGGGGTCGCAAAGAGTTGGACACAACTGAGCAACTAAGCACACACACAAGCAAGGATGTGCATAAGGATACGTATGCCGGAACAGGAAGGAAGGTAACGTTACTACTAACAGAAGCTGATCTGCACACTTGAGACTAGAAAGGCAGAACCCAGTTGAGCAGGGCCTCCTCAGAATGGTATACAATGGATGTGCTCAGTTGCTCAATTGTGTCCAACTCCTTGTGATCCTGTGCTCCTCTGTCCAGAGAATTTTCCAAGCAAGAATACTGGAGTGGGTTGCCATTTCCTACTCCAGGGGATCTTCCAGACCCAGGAATCAAACCTGCATCTCTTGTACCTCCTGCATTTGCAGGCAGATTCTTTACCACTGTGTCACCTAGTAAGCCTTCATGGTATACAATACAGAGTCAATACATTTTCCAGGCAAAAGAAGAGGCATGGAGGAGAGGACTATTTTGGAGCCTAGCTTGAGAGTGTAAGATGTATGAAAAGAGGAGAGAAGACCCATACATGGAGCCTTGGTTATGTCTGAGAACTGTGTCATGTACTATGAAAAAATAATTAAAATGTAATATAAATATCATTAGTAAAGAAATGGATATATAAATAAAGATATGGGCCAGCTACAGGTTAATTTACCCCGTATTTCTTCCCAGAAAGAGAAAACATTGACATCTTCAAGGAAAGAAAGATTCCTGTCCATAAATTGAATAAACTGGTTACTGGTTTTAAAGAAATAATGAGTACCTTAGATAAGGAGTTGATTTGGAAGAACGGCATTTGGATTGTGTAGATAAACACAGTTCAGCAGGATGGCTGCCTCTGCAGACGTGGTTAAACTCTCCTGAGTATCAGAAACCAAGGTGCGTGGGAAGTATTTATGTTCAAGATGACAATTTTTATGGAAATTTCTAGAAGTTTTCTAAGGGTAGGTGATTTTTATTGAGGTTAGAGAGACGAGGAGAAATGCATTATTCCCTATAATTTAAACTCAGCCCAAGATGTTTTTCTAGCACATGCTGAAGGGTTCCAAATATATGATACACAAGAAGCAGGCAGCCAGTCCTCCAAACAAGAACTGAGAAGACCTAGGTTAAAAGAGGCCAGCCACTAAACAAGCAGATTTCCTTCGGCAACCTGGTTAGCATTTCACAGCCTACTCTCCTAATCGCCACAATAACAAAAGCCAGAATTCACTGGTTCCTTATTGGGTGGCAAGTGCTCTCATTTAATCTTCAGGTCACCCAAAGAAGTGAGCACTATTTATTAAACCTACTTCACAAGGAGGAAAAATGAAACACAAAAAGAGGTTAGATAATTTACCCAAGGTTACACACCTTAGGAAGCAGGTAACACACCCTTGTCATGGATTTGGGGGAGGATTAAATGAGACACTGTATATAAAAAGTTTAATCTATACCTGGCATTATCATCTCAAGTATTTATTATTTATATTTATTATTATCTTTATTATTTTAATAGCATAAGTTCCCTTGCTTCATCTCAACACACAGTAACATCATTTGAATAAAGCAGGTTACTTAATTAAATAACACCCAACTATATAATTTTTTGTTAATCCTTTTCTTTGCATATACTCATTAGTTGAGGAAAAATTTATAGAGTACCATCTGCCTGCAATGCAGGAGACCCCAGTTTGATTCCTGCGTCGGGAAGATACGCTGGAGAACGGATAGGTTACCCTCTCCAGTATTCTTGGGCTTCCCTTGTGGCTCAGCTAGTAAAGAATCCACCTGCAACATGGGAGACCTGGGTTCGATCCCTGGGTTGGGAAGATCCCCTGGAGAAGGGAAAGGCTAGCCACTCCAGTATCCTGTCCTGCAGAATTTCATGGACTGTATAGCCCATGGGGTCGCAAAGTCAGACACGACTGAGCAACTTTCACTTTCACCTGTGGGTGGTAGTACTGTGCCAGAGCTCAGGACAGAAAGTAGAACAAAGTGATCCAGATGGCTCCTATCATGAAGAGAAGGGGATGTGATCTGTTACCATGAAGTCTCACGGGTTAGCCTGGTCACAAAAGGTCCTGGAAGCAAGATCTGCAGGAAGGCCTGGCCAAATGTTATCCGTCTTTAAAACGGTGACATCCTGATCCACCAGAAGATTTTACTTTCTCAAAACTAAACTTGCCTGGATTACTTTCTAGAAAATGTGATTTTTTTCCAATTTTTTTTCTTTTAGAACTCAATTCCCAAGACTCTGATGCCATACTTTATGAGGTATAAGAGGTCTCTTCCACTACTCTTAGTGACCCTGGGGTCTTACCAATTTGCCCACCATCAACTTGCCAAAGTTTCTTCTCTAAAGCATCAACAGCTGCTCCATCACATTGCCAATTTGTTTTAAATGCACTAAGTAAGCACTCATACACAAAGAAATGCAAAACTACATATCTGATACTGAGAACTTCACTCCATGTCATTTCTTAGACTAGACAGAGGCTGGATGAACAAGGATAAGCTTGAGAACATTGACCAAGAGAAGACTTGGGAATATAATGGACACAAAATGGTACGTAAGACATATTTTCTGAATTACTGGTGATTTGGTCTTCCCTGGTTGCCCAGTACTTAAGACCCTGTGCTTTCACTACAGAGGCCGTGGGTTCCATCCCTGGTTGAGCAAGTTCCTCATGTTGCACAGAAAGGCCAATTACTGGGTGATATCAGCATTAATAGACATAAAGTTGCCATCTTACCCATGAACAAGGCTGCTATTTAAAAGTTTCATGTAGAAGGAATTAAGCCAAATACTTAAGGCTGAGAGACTAAGGATTTTCTGCAAGAGGGGCTTTTATGTTTTTCAGAAAAACATCAGACTTCAGCCCTAGAATAGCATATGGATCAATGCATATTTCAGAGTATTCTATTTAACTGAAGGAAGGTCAGTTATACTTAGACAAGCCAGAAATGAGCAAACTGATAAGACAATCTTTAGAACAGTAGGTATTTTTTTTGTGGCACCACAGTGATTATTCAGTTCAACGCCCTCATCTTCAGATTTAAGAAAAACATGAACCAAAAGGGAGGGCATAATGAAGTTTCCTTATAAGTGACTAGGACTGCTCAGGACCTTATTTAGAGCTTTGGAGCTGAAGCAGAATACCCACAAAAAGCCCTGTACAAAATATTTTTGAGCACTGGAAACCAAGCATATTAAAGAAGAAATTCTGCTAAACTGGGAGAAAGTTCTAGTAATGAAAAGAGATAAAAGGAATTCATAACATCTCCCAAACTCATCATACATGATAGGGTTTATAATTATGATCTAAAAAGTTATAAGATTACTTAAAATGTTCCCTTAATTTACATCTTATATTTGTCATTCCCCTCCTCCCTATACCTCAGGTATCATGGAAACATAAAAGAGAATTTAAATTTATAAATATTTAAACTAGGCTATAATGGTTCTCGCTAGTCATATGATGTTTTGTTGCTTTCAGTAAGTTTCTCAGAGACTGGTGACACTTTCAAGTCAACTTCAGAAGAATTTTGAAGAAATCTTTGTAAAAGCAGGTTACATCTATACGGATGTGTGACATTACAACATAAACCACAGGCAGGTAGGCTCCTAGTAAAAAGTGAGCAAAGCTGAATCATTTTGCCTTTTCTTCCTACTGTGATTCTTATTCATTTGAAGATAAAATTCAAGGTGCAAATCTTAGAACTTCTGTTTTTCACCCCAGAGTTATTTCCAGGTAGCTCAGAAAATCTCACAGTCCAAAATCAGGTCATGAAACTGGAACTACAGTCTAGTTGACATGTTCATAATACAGCTTCCACCACTACCAAGGAAAAGACAACAATGATAAAGTCAGTTCTGCATTCTTTGGAATTTCCAAAACATATTCAACAGGAGAAATGCTAATTACAAAACAGTTTCTAATTTAGTAATTAAGGATTGCTTCATTTCTGTCACACAGCTGTCCCTTTTCTTAACATAATACTTTATGTGAGTAATTTTCAAAGCAGAGTAAAACATCCTTCATTGACTCCACATATTCATTTAGCATCATCAACTCTTTCTAATTCACTGGACACTCTGACACTTCCACCTTCGGAAGACTTTCCAGTTCCCGCAGAAACTGTCCAGTAACTTGACTCAGCTTTCACCTCCCTTTCCGTGTCCCTCCCTCTGAGATCCTAAGCTGATCTTGAACTCTACCTCCCAAAGAAAACAAAAGGCATGAGACCAAACCGCCTTGTGTTCCCCTTCTAACTCCCTAGTCTCTACAAGATTGGCTCCATCCTCCTTCACTTCCCTCCTTACTTGGGAGAAGGAATATCCTTCATGCAGTTTTCAAGTCCTATCTCTAGATACTTCCTTTGGCGTATACCCCCTGATGTTTAAAAGTATTTGGTTTTCTTCACTAACTGCTGGGTTTCCTCCTCTTCTTCCCTTCTCTCTCCCCATTTCTTTGTCTTTCTTGTCCGAAATTTTGAAAGTAGTCTGCACTAGTTTTCTGTGCTTTTATAACCCCCTGAACTAGACCTCTCCCCAACTTAAACTACTCTCCAAGGTGTTGCCAGTGACTACCAACTCTTGAAGCCATCAGACATACTTTTATTCCCTCATTTCTAGACTTTTCAAAAGTAGTTAGGCCAGCCAGTTAAGGTGTTTCTTCCTTTAAACTCTCATAATATTCTGTACATTCCTGTACTAAGGTGCTCCCCCACCGTTCTGCAATCATTTGTTTCTGCGGATGTTCTCCTCACTCGTCTGTGAGTATCTTCAGGGCAGAACTGTTATCATATTTATCTGGGCATCCCCTGTGTGCAAGATCAGCATGTTCTAATCCAATTCACTAAGAATGGCATTTCAACAGCTATATTGTGATTAAAATGTTTCTTTGGCTGTTTTGCATTAGCTCTGATTGTAGAAAATGTTACTAGCTTACACTTGTGCAAAAAAATTTTTTTCCTAAAGACCTGTAATTAGAATATGTAGAAGAAAGTAATAATGATGGAAGCAAAACCTAAAGCTTGTATGATTTTTATTGGCAGCAAAGTACTCTCATCTGATTGGTACATGTGCTTTTGAGGTAGTGGCGTAACTCAAGTCCAAGGAGGGCCAGGGCTGTGCCATGGGCAAACGAAGGGCTGCCTCTGGCTTTGCGCAGAAGCTCTATCCATTCACCAAGTTCCACAGTCTGCAGTTCTAACTCACCTGCCTAACATGTGAGATGTGGGGCATCTCTCCTAATATAGCTGCCCAGAGAAGCACCTTTCCCTATCTCACAGAAAAAAATCCCACAGGACAAGAGTGGCCCCAGGAACAAGGGTCATTTCAAATTCCTTGTAAAATTTTGAGAAAAAACACAAAAAGATCTGCTGACATGGCCAAAGTACAGGTCATAGTCTGAACATGAACAGGAACGGTTTCTCAGAGAAAGGTCTTTGATAGTCACTGGGCACTCCATGTACTTCCCCAGCTTGCTAACAACATTTTTGTCTGCTACAGAACAATATGGTCAATCAAAAGACACTGGGTTTTCAAATGAGGCCAGAACTGTTTTTCAGTGGGTCAGCTTCCCTAAGTGATAGACTTGCGACTTGGAGCAGGTTCTTTCCCCTCTGTGGGCCTTACTTTCCTCATCTGCCAACAGGGGTTCAATCAGACCCACCTCTGAAAGTTACTGTTGCCATTAATGGATATAATTTATGTGAAAACATGTAGCCTGGGTTCAAACAGTGTTGATCTCATCCATGAAATGTTTAGTGGTTATATTTGTTACGTATAGCTAAGAAATTCATCCAAGAGACTTTAGCATGTCATTGTTTAACAGTCTAATAAATTATTTTTACCAATGTGCTATGAAAGTTCCTTTAATGGTCTACTCTTCAGAATGAAGCTGATAAATAGCCACTGAATTGTTTTCAACAGTTGGTGAAGAGCTCTGAGAGCTTTCACAAGGTCACACAAAGCAGTAACACCAGAGTTAGAAAGCTGGAAGGGTTTTGGTTTTACTATTTTTCCCCAGCCAATAATCTACCATATAGAATCTGGATTATCCATCTTTGAAATCAAACATTTATCCTGAAATTTGACACAATAGTTTCCAGGTGAAATATATTTCCTTGGGAATGTTTATAGGCTGGTAGTTCTGTAACAACTAGAAACACCATTCTAGCTGAGCGCACGCGTGTGAGTGCATGCACAGTTGCTTCAGCTATGCCCGACTCTTTGTGACCCTATGGACTATATCCCACCAGGCTCCTCTGTCCATGGAATTCTCAAGGCAAGAATACTGGAGTGTGTTGCTGTGCCCTCCTTCAGGGGATCTTTCTGACCCAGGGATCTAACCTGCTTCTCTTGAGTCTTCTGAACTGGCAGCTGGGTTCTTTACCACTAGTGCTACCTGGAAGCCCCTCTAACAGTCCACTGAGTGGTAAATAGTTACAGAAATTAACTTTGGCCTGGTGATATTTTGGAGCTATTGTGAAAAAATAAAAAAAAAGGTAGGATGACTCTATAGTTAGGGTATCTATGAGCACAAATATCTGTGCGGTATGACTGAAGGAGAAGAGGAAGAGAGGAAGTGTGACTATTATTCAAAAAAGAAAGAAAGAAAGAAAGAAACTTCTAGCCTGAGGCAAGTGGGAAACTGGTTGTTAAGTTCCCTCCTTGGGATCTTCCTCTTAGAATTCTGAACTATTTTTCCTTTTTCCCTTCCTTGCTGTTTTTCTTGGAACCTGGATACGGCAGCATTAGTGGGAGTAACTCAGTAACAGTCAGCTAAAGTCAGTGCAGAAACAAAGGGGTAGAAAGTGAAGAATTTAATAGAAACCAAACATCCCAAATCCATAGCTAAGCATTTTCACGTGATGGAGAACACTTTCGCTTTTTTTCTTTTGTAGGCATTGTCTGACTCCTCCCTGCCTTGGGCCACCCACTCAGCCCAGTGAGGAGGTAACCTGTCAGCCTGTAAAGTACACAAACTATGTTGCTGCTGCTGCTGCTAAGTCGCTTCAGTCATGTCCGACTCTGTGCGACCCCATAGACGGCAGCCCACCAGGCTCCCCTGTCCCTGGGATTCTGCAGGCAAGAATACTGGAGTGGGGTGCCATTTCCTTCTCCAGTGCATGAAAATGAAAAGTGAAAGTGAAGTCGCTCAGTCGTGTCCGACTCTTAGCGACCCCATGGACTGCAGCCTACCAGGCCCCTCCATCCATGGGATTTTCCACAATGGAAAGTCTGCTGCAACTGAAAATTACGTTTCATTGTCGTAAGTTGTGGGCACACTGATACTGCTAATGGCAACTTTTCTCTTCTATCACACCATTGCTTAATCAAATTTTTACAAAATTTTCAAGAATGAATTTTCATTTGCATGTTTAAATTAGAAGGTATTACCAGCAGAAATTAAGGAGACTATAAACTAAAGGTACTAAAAGAGAGTAAAACAGAAAACCAAGAGAAAAACAATAGATGTTTAATGGGATCAGTACTTCATCTACAGGAAAATCTTTGCTATGTTGTATCTAAACCCGAACTTATGCCTTAAACAATGGCTGACTTTACCACTGAGCCCCAGGGATTTGTGAACACGATGAGTTTGTATAATTACGGGCTAGAGCTAAACTTTACTGGTCATAAGTGTTCACAAACAAATTGTGTGTGGATTCTAGAATTTCTGGGTAGTTCTGTCACTCAGAGGAAGAGATGCTACTAAAGCAAGGTCAGCCATGACCTGAAATCTCATTAGAAGACAAGCAGACATTGGCAGAATTTTAGGTTGACTAAAATGAGCAGAGCTCTGTTATCTTGCAGGAGACTTAATCCATTTTGTCCTTCAAAGCATACAGTCATCAAACACAAATGTTTTCCCCACCCACTAAAACTCTCATAAGACAAGTGAGACTGTTACCTGTAGTGAATAAAACCTAAACTCTAGGAAACGTAATTCTGGGTTGAGTTTCTATAGTTTTGACATATGAAGAGAAGAAAAATTTCAAAGATGTGATTTTAACAATCTAGATAAGAAGGACCATACTTCCATTAAAAAGAAGGCCATCTTGCCTTTCTCTGATTATTTACACATTGGATTTACTGTTGAAATTTTATATATACACACATATATATATACATACATAAATGCACACACTATTATTGATGTATTGATTTATAGCTTGCCTCATTCAATAAATGAATTAGGTCAAAGAAAACAAAACAAAATGAGTTAGTATGTGAGGTGAACTCTTGCTTTACTGAGGAACAACCAAATCATGACCCACTAGATTAAATCTTATTAGGAAGTGGGAAAGGGCAAGTCCAATGAAAGGATGTAAGGGCCTAGAAAAAGGAAAAATTAGCCTCAGGGTTGAGTCAAAGTGCTATAATCACCCCATGTTGCCTCTTGATCAAAGTGAGGTCTTGGCATCATAGAGTTTGATAAAAGTACTTAAATGTGTGGACTTTAAAAATAAAATCCTAAACCTCAATTAGTCACCCACCATCCACAGTCACTGGTCCCAAATCTCCCAAGGTTTCCTCAAAGGAGCCCACAGAGCAGTACAGAACCACCTTCCCTGGCAGGGGCCTGTGGCTTCCACCTCCCTCTGTCTTCTGAGTCTTCTGTGTTCATCATAAGAAGGATGCCAAGGTATTTCAATAAAATGCCCTCCTAAATTTTATATATGTAAAATTCAATTGCATAGAAGATGGCCCTGGCATTTCTGGCATGAAATTCCAGAGCATTTATAAATCAGATTATACAAACTTGTTATGTATTTTTAAATAAAGCGAAAAGCTATAAGCACGTGCTAGGCACACTATGTTATATCCTTTCTTGGAACCCTGCATAATGATTCTGTGCCTGGTGTTTCTAAAGTCCTCTTTGTTGCTACGAGATAAAATTTAAATTCCTAGAAAGCTGACTGACATTTCTCTTCTTTCAGCCATGCAAGAAGGCCCATTTCTGAATTGTTAGGCTACCACTGTATTCTCACAACTAGCCAGAATAAAAAAATAAGGGCTAACTATATAGTACGTATTTACGGAGTGAGATGAACCCTTATCTGTTTGGTTTGGCACTAAAAAGGTTGAAAAGTGTAATGGAAAGAAGCCTTAGCAATAAAATCCTCCAGCAAATTTTTCTAATGTAGATTTAAACAAGGAAAGCACATTCTTCTTACCACTCTTTTAGCTCTCAAAAGGGTAGTGTTCTATTAAGACAAGTAATAAGACCACTTATTAACTTTAACTTGTAACCAATAAACTAAGAATTTGTCATACTATTGCTCAACCATCAACATACCAGCCCCGGGGCAGGAGGATGAGAATCCGAGAACTCTACACTAGGCTTCTACTGGAACCATTACCTCTGATGAACTTTTGAAGACTCCTCTTAGACCTCCTGCATCTCAAATTTCCCTCCTTGCTCCCTCAAAGAGTTGAAGAGAAATAAGTGTGCATCTCTATATCCTGCCCATCCAAAGGGTTTAGAGCCTTCACAGAGATTAGACTGTGAAACCCAAGGCACACATCTCCTTTAAAATGTTTATTATTCCCAGGCATTGAGCTGTTGCCAACTTCTGATCTGCCCTCTTTGTGGGGAAAAAAAAAAAAAAAGACCTGTGTGTGAGAATGAGGAAAAAGATTTGCATATGCAAAGCAGAACAACTTGGCAAAACCTTTCTTCTTAGCAGGACCATTCAGGAGCATAGAATTCAATCCAACAGGACTCCTACAGCAGGACAAAGGGAAAGAAGGTTTTCTGTCAAGAAACCTAGAATCCTAGAAACCTAGAAATCTCTTACCATGGTATTAAGAGGTGAGGTTATAAATAAGAAACAACAATTGAGGAAGTTGAGACCAAGCACAACATTACTCTGGTCACCTGAAAAAGTCACCACCTTCTTCCTTTGAGTGCAATATCTTATTAATGAATCCTTCTAAAGGGTCCAAGCAAGAATAGATACACAGAACACTACAGTGGCTCTGTTTGGCCATGACATCAACACATTGGCACGTCATGCAGTGAAATGTATGAAGGGTTACCTAGCTTCAGGCACAAAGAAAACCACCAAGGCTCTCAACTTTCTCATTCAGTTTTCAAACATATATGTTACAGGTTTATAGGAGCATGAATAAGCACATTTGCATTCTTTCAAAAACTACAGGGTTGAATAGTTCGTTTCTTTCTAGTCAAAAGCAGAGGTGAGGTAAATGCAACAACAATAAAATAAAATAAAAGGTGGTTATAATGTTAGGCATTCAAAGAGTAAATTGCATCCTTCCTATTACAACATAAACAAATAGACCCAAACAGCAAAGCTTAGGCAGAACAAAAACTGTTTCTTTACAGCAAAGTACACTTTATAGAAATGAGAATGCTAATTTTATTTTTCCCTAAACGAATCTTAATAGGTACAAAATTAACCCGGAAGGAAGGCATAAGGAATTATTGAAAAAAATATTTGATAAATGCCTACTATGTGCCAGGGACTGTTTCCAGGACCTTTTCAATCTTAGGGTTTAAGACTACCTATCTGACTGTGGTGGCAAGAATGACAAAGACCTCATTGCTGTGTCCAACCCTCACCATCAGGACAAGCAAGGCGAAAGCACGGAAGCTCCTCAGTTGGGAACTCTGATGATGCACTTGGAAGTGGGCCACTGAGGTTTGCAGGCATGTCACCCAGGCTCCTTCCCAAGCACATTAGGGCCTGGGACACTGGCTCTAGATGGCAGAGAAGGAAGATACGCCATGGTGTCGATTCTGGATCCATCTGATACTGACAGAAAATGAGTCCTGCCCAGTGACAGAGGATGTCACTCACCCTTCTCTGTAACTGATTTTCAGCTAACAAGCTGAAACATCTATAATAAACCAGTAGGGGATTTTGGTGGAGTTTCAAAATATCAGGATGCTTTCATTTGAGATACTGTCATAAAAGTAACTAGAAAACCCTCAGAAACCTGTATTTTGATGAATATCACTTATTCTAAGGCCAGCCAGAAAATATACCTGACAAATATACTTTCAAAATGAGATACATTGCAGTATCCAAACCAAACCATATTAGTAAGCCACAAACCCTGAAAATGTACCTCTACCATATATTCACAAAGTCTCTGCTATGAGAAATTGAATCCAGTCAACCCTAAAGATGTGGTGAAAGCAAGCAATTTTTAAATAGTGAGCTTTGCCCTTACACTACCCTCAGAAACTAATTCCTATAAACGTTTAATCATAAACTCTAGCAAGAAATGGTACATGATGTCACTTGCCCGTGAACCTTAATTCATTACGTTGAACCTTAATACATGACCAAATATTATTGCACTAAGCAAGTTCCATGAGAGTCCAAGCACCTCATGATTTATCTGTTAGAATTCTATGAAATTGGCTCATTCTGGTAGAAATATTTCTTGAACAGTTAAAATATTCCTTAAATCTCAGGCACCAACATATCTTAACATCATTTTAAAATTGAGTCAGCATTCTAAGTTTTCCCTTAAACCTTCTTCTGGAAATTTTCAAAGACCTAACACCAAGCAAATTGACATGAGATGCCTGTGTGTGTCCTTCCCCAGGGAATTTTCAAATTAAAAAAAAAAGACAAAAGAATAAATACCAAATCCTAAACTTCCTTTTTCCTTTTACTTATTAAAAATAGTTGTCATCCTCAAAGTTGTTGTGGCTTTTTTTTTTTGGGGTCTCTCTATGAAATTTCAGCTCTTGTCAATGTCCTCATACCTGACTTATTCGGAATGCTTTTATATTAACAAGTAATTTGTTATTGCATAACCAATTCTTTCTCAGAAATATTTGTTTTTAAACATGTTTTACTTTTCAACCTCACGTGAGACTGATATTCTTGTTCAAGACAAATCCACCTCTAGTACCTGTCATGGAATTTTATAATTCTGGGTATTACCAACTGAAGGGGATATTGATTACTCACCATATCCAGGAATGCCTTCTAAAGGGAAATTATTCACATGCATCATGTTGGCAGATCTTCCGTCATTAATATTTTCCTTGTCTTGTATGTTACATGTAGTGATTTTCAAAGATGAATTCCAACTCTCCTGTTTGAGCAGCTATCATGGGCAATTATTGCAACAAGTATTGAATTCCAAAAAAATCCCCCAAAAACAAAGAGCAACAACAAAAGCCCTTCCAGGGTTTGGAGAAAGAAATATCACAGAGCACTGCAGGCATGGGTCCACCCATTTAGGTTCCACTAGTTTAGTCAACTTACTAAAATAACCAGTTCAATTGCTAATCCTAAATGGTGGCAAATACTGTCCCAGTAAAATCCAACTGCCTGGAGTGGAAATTAATGCATCTTTGCAGGAAGGACTCTGGAATGGGGGAAAAAGGAGTCAAAGACAGTTTCTTGTTATCCTTGTTAAAGAAGTGTTAGAAGGGAAATGGAAAACTTCAGGTTGCTTGGCCATGCTGTCCTTTAGAAATGAATATTGCTTTTTCTTCTTTCTGAGGCACATATTCATGTGTGGTCACTTTAACGCAGTGCTGCCTTCTGAGACGTGTCGGACAAAGACCTGGGCAGAGGGGCTAGCAACCATGTATAACCAAAAGCCAACTTCTCTCCCCGTCTCAGAATGGCTGGTTTTCAATTGCAAAAGTAGGAAGGCAAGGATCACCAGGAGCTCCCATCATGACTTCAGAAGGTGCTGTCTGGAGAACATTCATTTCTGCTGCCAAGCCCCATAAAAAGGCTGCCTGCTCTCTTTCAGTCAAATGACTAAGCTATTGATCCTCTCCCTGCAGAAACCCCTCCAATTTGTTGTTATCAGACCCATGTGCGGGCTTTTCATATTTTGTCTTGGAAAGAAAATGAATTTTCACAGCTGCAACTCAGACGTTGTCTAAGAATTTCTAACCCCCCGCTGTCTTTCTCCTCTCTTCTCTCTCTTTTTTACCCCCAATTCAATTTCCCAGTAGGTGTCATTTACTCGGATGCTCTGACAGCTTCTGAAAGATTCTCACGCCCGAGCTATACAGACCTTGCATGCTTTTAAAACACAATGGCAACAGGCTCCCACTGGGGTCCCCCAGCGCCGAATTTCCAGCAGAACCTTTGGAATCGTCGCAGCCGCCTCGTCTGCCCCGGGCTGTGCCCGCCAGCCGGCTCTGAACAGCTCAGGACACTTGCAGGCTCCGTGGTACTGTACATTAACTCTGCAGCAGCCCGCTCGGCTGCAGAGGCTGCCGCCCGGCCGGGGATGTGCTGGCGTCAAGGGGGCCCTCTAGGTGGGCTCCCAGACACTGCAGCGCGCCGCGCTCGCCTCCCAGGAAGAGCCGGCCAAAGGGGTTAAAGGCACAGCTCACCCCCGAAAGGGCAGATTTCTCCTTTCAGTAAGTGATCGCCAGGCGAAGCAGCGAGAAATCTGTAAATAACCTCCCAGGGAAAGACACCTTGAACAGATACTAAGGAGGGAGGCTTTTTGTCAGCTGGGTGCCCCCCCACAATGAAGAGAAAGGGAATAAAGAAGTCCACAGAGAGAATGTGCAAATGACAGGGTTTGGTCGCTTCACCTCTCTTGTTTTTAATACACACACAGGCTGGGGAGGGGGCGCCTGGCTAACTTGATGGTTCTGTAACCATTTAGCTACAGAGGACCACCGGTCTTTTTTGGACAGGAAATCCTGTGGAAGCCAGTCCTGCGGAAGTCGTTAGACTTCACTTGCAATTGCGCATGCCATAAAGCCGCCTGCTTGATTAGGGGGTGTGTGGATCTGAGAAGGGCTGAGATACAGCCTTGCCATGCCTACTGGAGCTGCTCTGCATTTCCTCAAGCTTCCCCCTTTGTTGCAAAAATTCTGTTCAACAATCCCTGAAAGCACCCCATCACTGCTGATGCCATTTTGGAGCAAGAATAAAATAGTAAACTCTTGGAATAGTAGGTTGGCACTTAAATGGTGTTACTCGGAAATCAGGAGGAGAATGGACTTTACAGTAGCAGTGTACTCGATATTAATGTATCACTTTTAACTTAGTATTTTAAAAGGCTGTTATGCAATTACTTAATATTAATGGAATACTGGCAACATTTAATACATCAGGCTATTATCTTCAGTTAGGATTTCCCCAGTGAGGCCCTGTCATAGCAAAAAACATTACAGAGACTTGGGGGGGTGGCATTGCCCACAAATTCAAAACCAGGTATAAAGAAAATTAGTCTTGAAAACTGCCATGATTTGGGGAGTTTTCATTTTGATCAAACGATGCTTCTGATGAAAGTACTACTGGGAGAAGGAAGAACTGAGCGATTTATTTAAAAGCAGTTTGCACTTGTAGGTTCAGAAAGATGGTACTACAGCTGACAAGAAACTTGAGAATATTTCTTGGGATTTCCCGTAGCCTAGGCAGTGTCCTCACGATCTCCTTTATCTAAAGGGAATAAATTCCACAATGCCATTTGTGATCTGAACCAGAAGATTTCGGTCTGAATTGTTTTTAACAAGCTTTGAATGCTTGAACCAAGCATCACTGAGTAATTCAAAATTTGTTATTTATATGAGCTATTTAAACATTGTTTTTTAAGAGTAAGGAACACTTACAATGCCCCTGCCTCTGTACTAAGTGCTTTACAATATTATCTCATTTAATCCTCACAACAACACTGTTAGGGATGGACTATTACTAGCCCTGTTCTACAGAAGAAGAAATAGTGGCACTCTAATAGTAAGCAGTTTGCTCAAGGGCAAGAAGAGTTACAACCTGAGTCAGGAAAGTCTGCCTCCAAAGCCTGCACTCATTACCACTGTTTCTTGGTGCCTTTGTAGAGAATACCACCATGCATTAGTGTTATGCTTTCTAAAGTTTATGTTTACAGGTAATATTTTAGCCTCATGGAATCATTCTGAGGAAAGTATGACATTTATTATGCCACTTTTGGAGCTGAATCTCCAAAATGATAACATTTGTTCATCATCATGCATCATGTTAGCAGTAGATCTGGAAGAAAAAAAATTCAGAGTATTTGATGATTATTTGACAGGTTAGTGTTCTTTGAGGATGGTGATAATAGAATAATGGTTATTAGCCTACTACAAAACCAATACTTCGTCCTCACACATATAAAAGGCCTCAATGGAAAGTAGCAAATATAAATACCTTTTGAAATGATGTAGAAATTTATTTTCCCTTGAAATAGGCATTTATTTGAAATTTCCATTTTTTTAAAGTTCATTCTACTCTACTCTATTTGTATGCCAACATGATACCCATGGATGAAATAATACTCAAAATATCTCTCTTTCTCTCAATTACCACACAGTTTAATGTTCATAGCTTGTTAGCTATGTTTCCATTTGTGAGCAAATAACAAATCACTTTAAAAATTAAAAAAAAAAAAGCAATTTAGTAAGCAGATTACTAGAGGAAATGTAAATTTAAAATATATTTAAACCAAGGGAGAGTTCAACTGAATATTTTTAGGCAAACTTTTCTTGGCTTTTTATTTCTATTTTTATAAGACACATCTGTCTAGAATAAGGTAACACATTAGAATGAAAGAACACACACGTGAGAAGCTATGACAAATAGAAGAAAAGCCAAATTTCTGCTTGAGGGATAAGAAAGAAAAAATATGATTTATTTCACAGCTCAGGGAACCACAGACTACCTATTAATAAACAATCTTAAATTGAGTATTTTGAAAACTCCAGGCAACAAACATATATTAAAAATAGATTTCTAGCATTTTTATCCCATGTATATTACAAACAGGGTCTTCAGAGTTTAATCACTATTTTACAAACTGATACTTCACAAAATGTATTTAATATTTCACAAATGTGTAGTCTTTATGAAATAACATTTAGGCAGAACTAATAGATTTGTAATTTGAAAAACAGTTCTGAAAGATGAGTAATGTTGATGGAGTGGGGCAATACAAACCTGTTTTTCTACTGAAAGGTAATCATCTTTTCATAGAACTTCTAAGTGGTACAGCAGTAAGCATAAAATACTACTTTTATAGTGGATCCCAGTTCCACCATTTTAATCAATAAAGAGCTCAAATTAATATTAGCAAGGCAGTACAGATTGGCACAAACTACCCATAGCCATGGTGTAGGCTCAGCCCTTAAGACAAAAGGCTAGTTATCGTCTCCTTTTTAAAATTTTAACACCAAGACAAGCACAAGAATATCTGGTCTTTCAAGGCTGGACTCACATTAACTATCCTCAGAAGACTTATATAAAAAGAAATTCAAAAGCTATTTTAAAAAGGATGCTATTTTATTGATAAAGTATAAACTACAAACCCTGAGCAAATCAGAATACTGTAACATTTTCATGAGATTGTTGAGTGTACTCAGAATCAGAAGAATTAACTAGTTAGTATCCCCATGCCTGTTTCCTATAATTAAAGCATAACTCAGGGTTATGCTTCCAAGGGTGATAGTTTTCAAACTAAATTCCTAAGAGTCTTGTGGTTTCGCAGAGCTGCCTCAAGCCAGCTCAGGGCGAAGTGAAGGCCAGGTACCTTGTACTATTTCATCCAGAGTTCTTTTGCTTTTACCTGTTTTATTTCTAGGTATGGTGTGAATAGGGAGTTCTTTAAAAAATGTTCTAGAAAACATTAACAGTAGAAACACAAAATTAACACTTTCCAAACAAAATCTTATCTTTGTATTGCCAGGCTCAAGACTCCATTTTCTTCAAACCTTTTCAATTTCACAATGAGTTTAATATAAGTGATTAAGTTATATCTTTATGCTAATATAAACAAAGCATAATAAAGACACACCCTTAGTCCAAACATTTTATGTTTCCTAAACTCTTTGGTCACTTATCTGATATGACTTAACTCACTGATTTTCCCTGAGTTTCACTTTCAGAATGAAATTTTAATTTCAAGTGTTAAGGTATATCTTTCTATTACCATCACATTTTGCTATAGCCAACAGCCACTCTCAGTGACTGCCTCTTAAATAACTTGAGTGAAATGAAGTTAAACTCCTCTAGGTTTAGATGTAGAAAAGGGTCTAAAAAGTGCTCTTTAATTGATCTTTTAAGAATAATCATTGTCAGTTCAGATAATGTAGAGAAGTGTCCTGTTCTTTTGAGAGGCTGGATAACTTTTGTATAAAAATATTTATGTATACAAGTTTGTTGTTCAGTCGTCAGGTCATGTCTGCCTCTTTGTGACCCCATGGACTGCAGCATGCCAGGCTTCCCTGTCCTTCACCATGTTCCAGAGTTTGCTCAAACTCATATCCATTGAGTTGGTGATGCCATCCAACCATCTCATCTTCTGTTGGCCCCTTCTCCTCCTGCCCTCAGTCTTTTCCATCATCAGGGTCTTTTCTAATGAGTCGGCTCTTCGCATCAGGTGCCCAAAGTACTGGCACTTCAGCTCGGCATCAGTCCTTCCAATGACTATGAAGTGAAGTGAAGTGAAAGTCGTTCAGTTTTCTGAACTCTTTGCAATCCCACAGACTGTAACCTACCAGGCTCCTCTGTCCATGGTATTCTCCAGGCAAAAATACTGGAGTGGGTTTCCATTTCCTTCTCCAGGGGATCTTCCCAATTCAGTGATCGAACCCAGGTGTCCCACATGGCAGGTGGATTCTTTAATGTCTGAACCACCAGGGAAGACCAAGAATACTGGAAGCCTATCCCTTCTCCAGGGAATCTTCCTTATTCAGTAATCAAATCAGGGTCTCCTTCATTGCAGGTGGATTCTTTACCAGCTGAGTTACAAGGAAAACCTAATGAATATACAGGATTGATTTCCTTTAGGATTGACTGGTTTGATCTCCTTGCTGTCCAAGGGACTCTTACCTCTGCATAATCTGTTAAGCACATTCTCTATATTAGTAGTACGGGTATGAGTATAGCCTAGTAAATAGACAATGCAGACACTTAGATATTCTGGGGGATATGACTTTTTTACTGAAAACCAAAAAAGCAATATATTCTTAAATTTTTCCAATAAAATGAAATTTATGCATACTTTTTGTTTATGCTTGTATATGTATTTATGCAAGTGACTGTGTTAGTCACTCAGTCATGTCTGACTCTTTGCAACCCCATAGACTGTAGTCCATCAGGCTCCCCTGTCCATGGAATTCACCAGCAAGAATGCTGGAGTGGGTAGCCACTGCCTTCTCCAGGGTTATCCTCCCAATCCAGGGATTGATCCCAGGGCTCCTGCATTGCAGGTAGACGCTTTCCTCTCTGAGCCACCAGGGAAGTCAGTTTTGTTCTATGTATTATATATATTGGGCTTCCCTGATGGCTTAGATGGTAAAAGAGTCTGCCTGTAATGTGGGGGACCAGGTTCAATCCTGGGTCAGGAAGATCCCCTGGAGAAGGAAATAGCAACCCACTCCAGTACTCTTGCCTGGCAAATCCCATGGACTGGAGCCTGGCAGTCTCCAGTCCACAGGGTCACAAAGAATTGGACATGATTGAGTGACTAACACTTCATTATATATATTATCAATTAATAAGCAAGTTAGAGTGACATCCCTGTATGTAGAATGAGACCCAAGACGACTGCCAGTCATCCCATTCCCACCCTTACCTCCCAGGAGGAAAAGAACATTCAGACCAAATCCTTTCTCCCACCACCCAACAGAAAACCAATCCCTCTGGAAAGGAACAGTGTCTTTCTCTGTGTATTTGTAACACCAAAAACGTTGTTGGCACTCAGTCAGCAAATGTTAACTAATGACCATGTTGATAGTGATGGCTTCTCATTTCTGGCAAAGTCTAGCAAAGCCTGAAGGCACACTGTTCAGCACGTTTATAACTGAAATAAGAGGAGCACTTCATGAAGACATGGTTTCAACCGCTAAGAATCAGGGAACGGGGTCATGTTTCAGCAAGTTGCTAGTTCGTTCAATTTCCACATGTTCTTATGACCAAGCTTACAACCACCAACAGAAAACTGTAAAAGAAATGCATGGAACACCTATTTCGATCACCTGAAACCAAGAGATGCTTTGATGGAAATTTTCATGATTTAACTAATATAACAAGTTACTTTGGATCATACAGCCGAAACTTAAATTTTCCCATCTTAAATGTTAAACATATTTATAGGATAAAGTTCTCATATCATCAAACACATTTCATAACTGGGATATTTAGAAAGATTGCTAAATTCTACTTTTAATATTTTTGAAAGCAGAAGTGTTAGAATAACTAATTTTAGGATACAAAGAAAGAACTTACTATTAATATTTATTATTCAAAAATCAAATGTGGAAAAAATCTACAACTTTGAAGAGCAAAAGTCGAATTTGCATTCTGTCTTAGAATCTCAAGATGTGAGCCCTTAATTTAAGTTTCTGCCTTTCACTTATGTGTAATTTTGAACAACTCACTAAAAGGCTGTGAGATTCAATTTCCTTATTGTAACAGAAATAATAGCAAATTTACAGGTTATTATAATTTTTAAATCTGGGGGGTAATTATAGAAAATATTTTGTAACATGAAGGGAGCTCTTTAAATGTTGCTCACATATACTTTTGAGCTTTTTCCTGGGTGGCGCTAGAGGTAAAGCAACCGCCGGCTGATGCAGTAGACAATGAGAGGTGGATTCAATCCCTGGATTGGGAAGAGGAGGGCATGGCAGCCCACTCCAGTATTCTTGCCAGGAGAATCTCAGCACAGAGGAGTCTGGCAGGCTACAGTCCACAAGACTGCAAACAGTTGGACACTACTGAAGCAACTTAGCATGACCTGCATATGCACATATTCAATCTTTAGAAAATATAATAAAGTATTCTTTACCTGGTCTGCAATTTACAAGGAGATAGTATTGGAAGTCCCTTCTGAAATGTAATTATATCTCATTTCTACCTTAAACTTTTCTAAAAGCTTTGTATCATGTCCAATTTAAAGAAGTAAACATATTTCTCATATAATACTTAAGGCCCAGCTTCAATATATACCATGTTTCTGGGATAGTATAGATTTCTAAGAATGACTTGGAAAAAACATCTGAAATATTGGTAGGTGAAGAGCTTTTAAAAAAATCTCAGCCTTTCAGAGTAATATTTTTAATATGAATTACTTAGTATGAATTTAAATGTGCATGTGAATATAGATATATATTTATGCCAATTAGAGGAAAAGAACCAGAAGGATATACACCAAATACTGGTAAACTAATTACCTCTGAGATAAGGAAGTAAAAGTAAGCCTCTTTAAAAAGGATTTTCACCTTTTACTTTACATATTTCTGAGTTGATTAATCTTCTTAATGAGAATATTTCCATGTATTATTATCATAATTGAGATACCAATGAAGAGAAATATATATCTAGTATTTATTAAGGAAGGATAGTCATTTATAGTTAATATAGATATATTGGAATTTCAAAACCACATTTCTAATAATTTCAAAATCTCTGATTTGAAATATCTAACCTCAAAGCTGAACAGTGAGATTTAAAATATATATTCACAAATTCAAACACTCCACTAACATTATTACCTAAATCAATATCAAGCCTTAAAAAAGAAAAGAATAATGGATTTACTATTTTTCATGTTTATATAAACACTGTAACTGGGGCCAAAAGCAGTAGTGATTCAGAGTTGAAACCACTGACATTAAACTATGCCTACTTACAAAATGACATATCTGATTACATATCTTGATAACAGGATGTGTTTATTTCACTCCAGCTCAAATATGTACATATGTGCAAACTTGTATATTTCCTAACTTTGTAATTCTGCTCTTACTTTGTGTAGGCTGGTATATTTCTTTAAAAAAAAACCTTAAAATAGTTACATTATCTACTATAGTAACAGTATATACTATATATGTTTCTGGTCCAGGTAAATTCAAGAAATTATTTTTATCTACTTGTAGAATGACATAAGATGGATGATCTATTATTTATACTTTCAGTCTAATTTATTGGTTCTTTAATATTCTGGCATTAATCACTATTGGTTCTGGGTTTAAGTGTTTTTCTAACTGCAATTTGGGGAGGGTCTATTTTCATAGACATTTTCATTGGAAGTTAAAAGAGGCTACATCAAAGTCTCTAAATTAGATGTCATTTAAAATCCAAAGACCTCAATTACTGTTTCCAAAACATAAACACACACACACACACACACACACACTCTCACTTACACACCATTGACAGTTAACTAAGTAAAAGCAAATATGACTATATTTACAAATTAAGGGCTTCCCTGGTGGCTCAGTGGTAAAGAATCTGCCTTCAACACAGGAGCTGCAGGGGACTTGTGTTCGATCCCTCGATCAGGGAGATCCCCTGGAGAAGGGCATGGCAACACACTCCAGTATTCTTGCCTGGAGGATCCCACGGACAGAGGAGCCTGGCCGGCAACAGTCTATGGGGTCACAAAGCATCAGACACTACTGACTGACTAAGCACAGCACAGTATAGCCAATTAACAAAGCTGGACACAACTGAAGCGATTTAGCACATTATAACGTACATATCACACATACACATAAAGACACATACACATGTATTGTTAATTTTAATACCTTGTTATTTACTGTATGAGGACACGGCTATTCTATTTTTTTCCCAATTATCTCTGAAATAAAGGGTTAAAGATTATGATAAGAGAAATTCCATCAAGACATCGGGATTTTGTTGGTCTGATTTGTCTCTGCAGTATTCTCAGTGCCTAGAATAGTGTCCGGTGTATAATAAGTGCTCAATGAGATATTTGTGGAGTGAATGATTATCATAAATGAATCAATCAATACACCAAACATGATTATTTTTGTCTCTGACAGCTCTTTCTAAAGAGCCTTCCTTAACTACACCCTTAGTACTCATAAAATCCAACTGCAATAGGTATGAAAATGTGACCAACTGGCACCTGATTCATTCACTTGATAGAAAACATTAATATTCATATTTGAAATGCATTTGTTCATAAGAAAACAGGGGAAATCTAATCAGTTACAGATGAGCTTGAACCAAAGTGTCATGTGGACTTAGGGGCTGAAGCCATTTTGGATCAAGTGCAAAGTGATGACTAAGAAAATTGCAGTAATTACAGATAGAGAAGCAGGCAAAGAGCTGAAACACAGAGACAAACAGAAATGATTATATAGCCACACAAAGAACTGCCTAATTCTAGAGTTTTACAAATCCAACAAGATCCAGTTATACTTTGTTTCCATGATTTTTGTATCTTTACATTAACTATATTCTTCCTTTTTCACAGAACCCAGTCTAAGTTAGTTTCTTTTCCTTGCAATCAAAATCTTGACTAGATGAGTCATCATATAAGAAATTTTATGTTGCTATTCATAAATCCTTTCCCTCCCTCCAAAAAATAAAACAACTTAAAATTAATGCTTAATTGTAATATTGAATAGAGAAGTGAATTAGCTTGATGTTGAACTGATGGTTACTCAATCAAGGGGCTTACATAAAACATACCCAGAAAATTAACATTTAATGTACCTACATCTACATCCACGCATAGGGGTTCTGGAGAGAGCAACCTTTTTATATGACTGATATATATTATACTTTCAGTCAAAATATTGGCTTCTTATTTTTCTTAAACTCCTTTCATCACTTTCTTCAGTGAATGTTAATTTGTCTCAGATGGAGGCAAAAGACAGAGAGAGAATAATGAAGAGGGGAAATAGTGTGATTTTTAGTAACTTGATGGAGGAAGAAAACTTAGCACTCAAAAGGTAAATTCCTTTTAGGGAGAAAAAGAACATTCAAATGATTATTTTAAAATAATCACTTGACAGTTTCAAAATATTAGAACATATTAAAACCAGAAGTCAATCTTTAAGAATAATAATTTTAAAGTCATTTTGATATAATTAATTAAAACATTCTTTACACTTGAGTGCAAAATAAATTCAAGGCTAGTTATTAAATCCTAGTTGCCTACTGTAGACAGATAACTCCCTCTTCACTTAGTATTCAATACCTTCTGCTCTGCTGTGCTTTTCAAAGCTCTGACTTGAAGGAGAATCCATAACACTGAGCACCTGAAACTATCAACTAGCTTGCCTCTCTTGGCACACTCCACCCCTAAAAACATCCCTACAGACTATACAGCTCGCTTAACAGATTCAGATGGGGAAACATAAACACCACATCCAAGACTGAATTAAAAAGAAAAATACTAATATGTGATCCAATTGCTTAACCATGTAGCTTACACTTCTCCGTATGGGAAACATGTCATGAGTGGGGAAGAATTCAACATGGAATGTTACACGGTTTCACCTGTTGTTCTTAGTTTCCCGGTTTATAAAATGGATGAAGACACAAAAGAATTTAAAATTTTTCCACAAAATAGTAGCAAAGCTGATCCAATAATAAGTTAACCTTGAGGATTTCTCCTCTCTTCTCATTGACCCTTTCCCTTTAGATGGTTGATGGAACAGGTAGACGAGGATCTGGTCCTTTGTTACCAGGACTCTCAGCAAGCTTCTTTCATTTTTTTCTTTTTAAAATTTCTACTTTCTTTTTAAAAGAATGGAAGTTGCACTGGAAGTAGGAGCAAAGTTAATGAAAATATAAACTCCTCACCTTTGCTCTTCTGCCCAACAAATATCCATTAATTAGAGGCAGATCATTTGGATGAGGCTGCCATAGTGTGTCTAGACTTGGAACATTTTTGTTCGTGAAAGAGAAGGGTCAAAATCCAGAATCCCAGGTTGGATGGCATCACCCACTTAATGAACCTGAGTCTGAGCAAACTCCGAGAGATGGTGAAAGGCAGGGACACCTGGCGTGCTGCAGTACATGGACTCACAAAGCGTCAGACATGACTTAGCTACTGAACAACAGCAACAAGACTCCCTGGTGACCTCTCCTCAAGGGCACTATCTTTTGTGAGCAGGTGACAATCCTAAACTCCCAGTTCTAAGGAGTCTGAAAGGAAGAGGGGTGAATAAAGACAGGGGCCAATGAAAAGCAGCGAACTGTGACAGAAGGGCACTACCATTAACACTAACTTTCTTATTTCCCTGGTTTCCCACAGTGAATTACTGCCTCGTATCTTTAATGCAGATCTACTTTGAGATTCTTCTACTGGTGCATAGGTGTTTCAAAAATTAGAATATTCGTTGGAAGGCATAAATAATTTTCCTTTCAAATATTAGAGGATGATCGAAAGGAAAAACATCGAAACTAGAGATAGAGTGATGTGGTATTGTCAGAATATAAAAATTTAAAAACATCGATATTATAAAAAAGTTGTCGAAAATAAGGGCATGTGATGTGTATTAAAAACATTTTGTTTTGGTTTCTTACTACCTCTTAAAATTTTATATGGGGGAAAGTCATGTGACTTTTCTGGGCACTCTTAGGCAATAGAAAACTTTATATTCTTTTTAAACCATCAACTCAGATTTTACTCAGATATTAGAATGATCCTTTCAAATTGTAATCTGAAACTCCAAACTTGATTTAACTCACATCTTCTTTCAGGTCCCAACTGGGCCCACTGCAGGATAGCTGCTTGCAACATGGTAAGTTGGCAAGGCAAGGGCAGGGTTTTTGTCTTACCCCCCTCCATCCTATCCTGACTTCCCAGCTGTTGGTACTGACTACTCTGAGGTCAGAGAATGGAGACAGCTGATGAAAGGAAGATTTCTTTTTGAACTGGCATGTTCATAAGATGGTATTTTGCACTGGGGACCTGGCAGATGTTGCATGTTGCCTCCTTGTCTCCTGGGCACTTTTGTGGATTCATTAGCTGTGTGCCCACTGGCCCCTCTGGCTACAACTCTCATGAGCCAGGCAGAGCATTGTGTTCAGAGTGCTGCTGGTTCATCATCCCCCTCCACCAAGCCCATGGTTTTCTACAAAGCCAAACACTTCACGTGAAGTTCAAGTGCCTTTTCCAGGTGGTCCTCTGAGGACGGAAATAAAATGGTTCAAGGCCAGCTCTCTCTCAAGTGTGGTGTGCATCTGGTCCATGGGAGAAATTCCCACCATTGAATCCTCTTTATCTGGTTTTGAGGATTAACATTCACATCCACATTTTTTCACATTTGATGTGAATGAGATGACTATAGCTCCGTTTCAGTTAAGAGAGGGTAAGGCTCACAGCACCACCCAGTTATCTCTTTCTGTAAAAAATGAATTGCTTTTAACATGTCGCTCTTCTTCCTCCCTCTTTGAACTCTGTGATCGCCTTGATCTGAGTTAAGAGCCCTGGTATCAGAAGCCCCAAAGTCATGAAACTGACTCTTGGCCAACTACCTTGGAACTTAGCAGACACCATACTTTGGAATGTGGCTTTTATTGTACCTCACTGCCTTTGTTGAAACTTCAGTTTTAACATTTATTACCATGTTTGTAACACCATGGTTCCTTTACCATTGTTGGTAAAGACTCAACATCCACCCTCCCTCTTCCTTGCTGGCAGAAACCCAACTGTTTTCACAAGAATTTACTTTTTGTGGCAGCTAAGTACTCAGAGAAAGTGATTCCTTGCCCAGTACAGACGTAAATCCTGAACAGTCTAATCCCAGTAATTCCTTTATGTCCTAAAACCAAACCTCACCAAAGAGATATGAAGGTAAGTTGGCTGAAATGTCTTCTGGGAAAAGCGTTTCATAAAAAGAGAAGCAGAAAGGAAGAAAGGGTTTGTTTTCTGACTTTGGACCTTGTGCTTGGCTGGGGCCATGATCTTGCAATAACGAGGAGAGTCTGTCTGAGCAAAAGGACAACATTGTAAGAAGACAAGCAAAATCTGGGTGATGTGCCTGAGCCTGTTAACAACTACCCCTGAAAAACAAACAAACAAGCAAATAAAAAATAAACACAAAAAGCAAGAAATAATCACTGGAACACTCTATCTTAAAACTTCAAGTTATGACAATGGAAGTGTTAATCACTCCATTATGTCCAACTCTTTGTGGCCTCCGTCCATGGAATTTCCCAGGCAAGAATACTGGAGTGGGTTGCCATTCCTTCTCCAGGGGGTCTTCTGGAGCCAGGGATTGAACCCGGGTCTTCTGCACTGCAGGCAGATTATTTACCATCTGAGTGACCAGGGAAGCCTACATCTTCCTTATTTGTTTATATTAAGCCATTGAGTTAGCAGCTCCAAGCTTGCACCAAAGGCATCGTCCCTGAGAGAGTTTTCTGATTATATTCCAAGGCACTTCTTAATAGGTAATGAAGTTAGGAGAGGGAAGCTTATGTTTTCCTAGTTTTTTTCTTTCTAAATAGCTGGTGGGTAAACTCATCTGCTTCCCTTCTAAAGAAAAAAAAACTCTTTCAAAATCAGATGTTTACAATAATTCTCAAAATTGCAACTACTATAATGAACTGAAACAGTTGTGATGACACCTGTGACAACCAATGCAAATAAAAACAAACAAAGCTAAGCTCGATCTGATAAATTCATCATTTATCAGTAGGCTGGGATCTCTCAAGGTTCACAGGGGAAACAAAGAGGTTTTTAATATCACATGATATTGTCAATAGTCACAGCAAGGATCACATTCTAGTGATCACATTTCTAATCTTAGGAAATCAGAAGGTAGTGTGTGTGGCAAAGTCCCCTTGCAAAGTGAATCATAATTGATGCTGAATTCCATTTAGAGGGTCAAGCCAGGACCTAGTTTACTATCCCATATTATGATGTGGGTGCGCTTGTATTAAATCACTTTCAGAGAAACACTAGGTGACTAATTTGTGACAATGATATGTTTTCAGACTAACACATTCATAAAAACAGCAGAATAATGAGCTAATTTGTAAAATACCAGATGGAATTTACTGAAAGCCAGTAACCTAAGCTATCATAATCATCTTTCATACTCTAAGAAGACACTTCTAGTGATCTTGCTACCCACATCTTTGCTTTTGGATAAACAGGCCAAGTATAACTGATCCTCTTCCTACAAAGGTAGGTCTCCAGTATTTGAAAACACTTCCTACTGGGAGAACTTAGGCAGTGTGAACTTCTGCTGCTTTTACTATTTTTTTTCCTTTAAAGTCTGCTATCTGATTGCCATTCCATAATGAGGGACCATTCATCTTAACTGCTCTCCAGTCCACATTGTTGTCATTGCTCTGTTGATGCTGATTCTTTGATAGTTCATGAACATTGAAGTATATGCACTTTCGACTTGGACGGTCTCTACCCTCTTCTTGTTTGCAAACTCCAGCTCACAGATTTGGGCACCCTATCCTCAGTACTATTGGGATTGCCTTTTCCAATTTTCCCTCCTCACCCAACTTAACCCAAGGATGACTATATCCTTCCTATCATTAGCCTCCTCCTCCCACCTCTAGTCCCCAACCAAAGCTCGAGGTTGGTGAGACCTAAGCCCTAATGTTGCCTCTTTCTGAGCTATATATCCTTGGAACCTTGAGTGCAAACAAGCTAATTGGTGCTACTAGGTTAACAGAAGTGCTTCTGAAGGAAGCATGGTTTGGTGGAAGGAGTCTGGGTATTATCTAACAGACCTGAACTCTCTTCTCACTTCCTTCATCTTAGGCTCACTTCTCAACCTTCTCTGAATCAGCCATTTTTTTTTCTACATCAGGAAAACAATGGTATCTATTTATTAGACTTGTTTGGGATTACTATAGTACATTGACCACACAATAGACGGTAGAGGTTAACAACTTAGCACATATAAGGAAGCAATATATATTTGCTTCCCTTGCCCTCCTGAAATGTTTGCCATCTAACCTGCTGACTGCAATGGTGGGAAGGCTAAATTAGAAAAACAATAGTGTAGAAGTATGAAAAGGCTAAATTTCAAAGGCTTTTCCAGCAATCATTAATGCAGAGGTAGCAAAGTGGCCTACAGATATAGCCATGGTACAATCTTTTATATGTGCTTTATGGAGAGTCTATAATCAGAATAAGACCAACAACCCAAAAGACAAATGGAAAATGGATGCACATAAATGTTACCTAAGGAGAACTACAAATAGTCAATAACAATTTGAAAAAATGTTCTATCTCACTGGTAACCAAAGAAACAAACTCAAACTACCTTGAGACATTTTGCTTGTCACACTAGTAAAAACGAAGGACTAAAAATATCCCGTGATGGTGGTGGGTGGGGCAGGGGGAAACAAGCACACCTGTAACATTTGGTGGAGACACAGATTGGAAAGACTTTCTTGGAGTACAATTTAGTAAACTTTTCTAAATGTGAAATACACATAACTCTGATTTTCAGGAGTCTATCCTACAAAAATGATTCCTCTAGTGCAAATACACATAACTCTGATTTGCCTGGAGAATCCCACGGATGGAGGAGCCTGGTGGGCTGCAGTCCATGGGGTCGTGAAGAGTCGGACACAACTGAGCGACTTCACTTTGACTTTTCACTTTCATGCATTGGAGAAGGAAATGGCAACCCACTCCAGTATTCTTGCCTGAAGAATCCCAGGGACAGGGAACCTGATGGGCTGTAGTCTATGGGGTCGTACAGAGTCGGACACAAGTGAAGCAACTTAGCAGCAGCAGCAGCCTACAAAAATGATTCCTCTAGTGCAAATACACACATGCATACACACACACATACAGGATATTCACTTGGGAACTGTTGAAAGTAATAAAAAATCCTAGTTCTATCTTTCTGACCAGATGCTGAGTTCTTAGAGAGGCTGTCCTTTTTCCCTCCTCCCTAATACCTCCCAAGCCTCCAAACATTTAATAGGGCTAAAGATGCTTATAAATGTACACTAACAAATACAAACATTAACAAATTATCAAGGTATTTTTAGTATGTGTAAAGATAATGACATAGATTTATTAAATGTGCAGGTGATTTACTGTTTTCAGGGCTAAAAGTAAATATGTATTATTGTCAATCCAAACAGATTTTTCTACCCATTTAAAAATTTTGAAATATTTTACAATATAATTGGCTGATATTCAGCTTTTCAATCATTTGTAAAATATTTTTATATTTTTGATTATAAGTTTCTTTAACATATTTAAAGAAAATTAAAGCAACCCATCAAACTCAATTATGTTTTATATTTTTATTTTTGGTCTCCACTCCCATCCCCCTGCATGGTACATGTGGAGCTTTGCTTTGTTGCTATACTTTCTTCAACATCTGAAAAACATAGGGAGTATTATCATTATAAGCCAAAATTGATCTCATTTACCCTAGGAACACAAAATTCCTCAAATGAGGGAATAAACTCCTGTTACTACAGCTCTTGGGCCCTGTTCTTTCTAGTAGAATCCAATTTTCTTGCAATATGGGATGGGGAGAGGGAGACGGTGATTTCGGGTACAAAGACAATGTCCCTAATATCAGCAAAGAGTGCCTCTGGGTCACTTTTACCAGCAGTGAAATCGCGCCTCTTTAGTCACACCATCTGGACCAAAGTGGCATCGTTAAGGGTGTCCATTAGTGAGCTGTCTGACCCAGGCCATGAAACAGACTAAATGGAACCAATCCAACAGAAACTCATTAGACCAGTGGGCAGCCCAACTTGGCTACTGTATTGAAGGTAACTAAGACCCAGCCTTTAAAATGAAACAGTGCCTACCTTCTGAAGGAGAAAGTATACTCTAAAGACAGAAAACATATATAAAAGTTCTTTCATCATTATCAGCCTCAAATCAGCCTGGTGTATATGTAGGGTGTATCTGTATACCTCCAGCTATGTAAATTGAACTGAGCTTCTCAAAAGAGTATCATATTAACTGAAGTATTAGCATAAGAAACAAATTAGCTTTCTTCCACACACCATTTAGAAACACAGGAAATGAGGGGAGAAGGGTGAAATAAAGCTAACATTTTGGAGTTCCTTTGAAAGGGAAAGGTTTTGTGCACTTTTACACGAGTTATTTCTTTAAATATTTGTAATAACCCTATAAAGCCAGCATTAATACCACCCACTTTATAGATGAGGAAGCTGAAGAGGCTAGGAGGATGGACCCCAAAAGTAAGTGGTTGAGCTGAAATTGGACTCCAAAACCCACTTCCCCTACTGCATGGTGAACGTGCCCTTGTTCCGTGGATTTAGAGCTGGCCGCTTACGATTGCAGGGAAGGGCAATTATAGAGACCATACGTGCAATACAAACCATCATGAGCCGCATAACTAGTAAGTGCCAGACACAGTGCTAAACACTTGACTTGCGGTTCCCCATAATCATCCAGAAAAGTACTACTAGTTTGTTCGTTTTACAGCGAGGAAACCGAAGCCCAGACTAGTGAAGCAAGTCACCCGAGCTTACACAGCTAGTTAAGAAGCCTTATGAGGTGCTCATAATATTTCATTGTTTCTTTTCCACATAGCTTTTTTTTGTTTTTCTTACAAAGGGGAAAATCAAGTGACTTTTTTTTTTTTTCAATTTACTGATTCTGTATATGTTTGAGAGTTCTATGGCCTTTCAGATAAAACATGACCAATGTTTCCCACCATCTCTGAGGTGACAAGATGCTATTTGGGGATGCTAGGAAGCATTTCACTGATGCTCTGCTCATGTCAACAGATATGCACAGAATTAGGCAGAAGTTTGATTGCTAAACGCATCAATGACTCTCTAAACCCTCATCTCAAACTGGAACCTTGTTTCATTTCCTCCATATACAAAATTACAAGAGCTAGGTGTCTTTTGTTTAACGATGCTAATAAACGATTTGGCAAAGACATCTTTTATGCTGTTTCTTTGGCTGATCTTTGGGGGATTATTTATGTGGCACTCAGTGAGCCCCCAGCCCCCAAGCTCCTCCTCTTTCCTATTTATTATCGGCCTGCTGCAGTGCAGCATTGAGACATCTGATCATTCACATCATTAAAAATCAATCCAATGACCAAACATTTCTATACATTTCAGAGAAATGACAAAAAGTACAGTATCAGATTGCTATTAACTGGCTCTGAGTTTTCTTTTACGGCTGCCAGGAAAGTCATTTGGTAAAATTGATTAAACCAGCATGCCAGGAGAAGAGAGGAAAAGAGCAGAGAAATGTAAACACAGTGAGCTGAGAGGGGAGGGGGGTGTTTTTCTTGGGAATGAAGTGAGATGTCGCTGGGGGGAAGAAAGAGGAGGTGGGTAGGAGGAGAAGCCTCGCATATAATGAGCAAACTATAATTTGGGGCATAAGAGATTCAAAATGGCAGGATAAAAGCAACCAAAATGCAGAAACAATAGAGGCAGAAAGAATGAAGAAAAGGCAAGCTATCCCTGTGCTCCTAACAGACTGTCTGTATTGGTCACACTGCACAGTTTGACTGAAGTAATGCAAGAGACATCACTGGTACCACAGTATGAAGCCGATTAGAGGATTTCAATAAACTCTTTTAATACCAGGAGAGAGTAGGGAAGAGTGACTAGTTTCCTGAACAGTAGGGTTTATTTCTGTTCGAACAATTAACAAAGAGAGGAAAATAAATCTCTCTACTTTTGCTCAATAAAACCAAGGGTGCACAAAAATTCCCCTGATTATGCATTCCCCTGTTATTATAATAGCCATATATAATCCCTCCTTCCAAATATGAACTCCCTATCCCTTACACAATTTTATTTTTCCTCTAATATCTTTCAACGACTTTTCCATTAACTAGAAAAGAATGCTGGTATGTGGAATGAGTGTGCTGACAAGGATGGATTGTAATGTGGGGTTTCTGTGACCGTGCCACAATTTCTAATTCCTCGCGGCATCCTATTTAAAGTCACGTTTAGCTCACATAGCTCATCCTTCTATCGAAAGGGGCAGGAAAAATATCAAGTATTTATTTGCTCTTATTTGCTATATATTATATCTGCTAACATTGAAAATACAACTGCCACCTAAACATTGACTTAAAAACAGCAATTAGAACATAAATAAAGCAAATTTTCTATAGAAGAGTAAATATACTTTGCCAGATATGGGACACAGAAAATAATTAAGATACAAGAACATTTAATTGCATAGAAGAAAACCAATGATAGAAGACCAACAAGAAGACCAACAAAGTCTAAATGAAGTGACCTCCTAGAGAGAAATTCTAAATTATATTTGCTCTATGTGGGGTACACTGCTTGAGATTCAGAAAGCTTTATTGCAGCCATGGATTTACATGGGAAGTGAGGAACCTTCTTGAAGGGCAGTGCTAGCTAGATTCCAAGATGGTTCCCAATTACCACCCTCTGCCCTGTATGCTCATCTTTGTAGAGTCTCTTGTCCCACACCGTACCAGGGTTCATCACTGGGCAAAAGGTGATGGCACGCTACTTTCAAGATAAAATTAAGAAGACTGTAGCATCATCGTGTCTTAAGATGTCTCTTTCTCTCTGATCTCTTAGCCTGGAGGATGCAAGATATCATATTAAATGCAGCCATATGGAGAGGCCCACATGGCTGCGAACTAAGGCCTGACAACTGTATGAGTGACCTTAAAAGCAGTGACGTTGGGATGACTGAAGTCCAAGCCAACAATTCAAGAGAGACCCTAAGCTAGAACCACTCACTTAAATATGGAAGAACTCTGAGCTATTGACATGCTTGAAGGCCAAGCAAGTTGAGCTATATCATAAGCAGCAGCAGGAATGGGCAGGGAGAGAGGAGGAGATTATAGAGGCAAAATTTCAAGGAAGACGGTGTGATCATCACTAGCACTACTTACCAATATTCCCAATTCTCCTCCTTCATGGATAAGGCAGGATTTGCATCTTCTTGGTCCCTTGAAGTCAGCTGTGGTCACCTTGATTTAGCCGAGGAAACTTGAGCAGAAGTAATGCACGCCACTTTCAGGGGAAAACCACTAAGAACCAGTATGTAGTGTCCCTCTCCTGTGGCCACCGTGACTGGAAACTTTCCACATGGTGAAGTCTCCCTTTAGCTGTGTCTCTAAGTAAAGAGCAGAACACCCTCCCCCATCCACTTCTAATCCATGATGAACACACAGCATAAATGAGGAATAAATTTATATTGTTTTAAGCAGCTGACATTTTGCAGTTATTTATTGTAGCATGATGTAAATCATTCTCACTAAAACATAAAGTTTAAGTGTTTGGATAGGAATTAACTCTAAGAAAATCTAAGAAATCTAGTATGAATAACTAGACTCAGCTATAAAGCCTGGGTTTGGAAAGGTACAGTGATGGGCATATGAACTCTCCCAGTCACAATCTGCAAAGACAAAGGTTTGCGTGAGAACAGGAAGACTTTTTTTTGTTTGTTTGTTTGTTTTTACTAATTTCTTAAAACACGATGAGATATCAAGAAGCACAGCCATCGGACTCCCTTGAGAGAACTAGAAGAGAGGATGCATTCTCCTTTCTACTTTGAAAGAGAATAATATGCTGGCACCAGCCTGGATGGAATAAAGAGCTCTAATAGCTAATGATCCTGCTTGGGTCTCCTGCCAGGTGCTCTAGACACCAAGGAATGTGGGTTGATGTCACTGGAAGAGCTGAGGTCAGTGTGTCCTAGGCAGATCCACGTAGGAGTGACTGTCAGCTGCTCCTAAGAGACTCAGAGATGCTCGGATGAAAGAGATTATCCAATAATCTCTCGGATTCACTCTCCAGCAGTTTGGCATACAGCTACCAAAATTGGAAAATTTATTTTAATGAGACCTAATTTACACGGCAACCCACTCCAGTATTCTTTCCTGGAGAATCCCATGGACAGAGGAACTGGGAGGGCTACAGTCCATGGGATCACGAGAATCAGACATGACTTGGCGACTAAACCACCACCACCAATTTACACCCACCTGCTGGGAGATTAAACACCAAACAAAACACCATCACGTTATTATTTATTATTTACTTTATTTGCTTATCATAATAATCCATTCCATATCCACACTGTGTCATGTGGCAGTATGTAGTTCTACCCTGATCAAGTCTCAGCTTAAGGATTTAAAATTCTTTAGGGAAGAACTTTATTTTAGCCTCGAAGAGTTTAATCTGTCCTCAGCTGCCACATACTGGTAAGAAACGGAGTAATTGACATTGTCACATAGTTATTATTTCAAGATGGAGCAGCTTATAATTTAATGAAAATACTGTGGTACCTGAAACAGAGATGTCAGGAGTCTGCTGAATTACAACTTTAAATGTATGCGCATCAGTCCTTTTCATAGAACTTTGTCTCCAAAACCCATTTAAACACACCTCAATGAAACAAAGTTAACAAGGGGTTAAGAGGGGACTGTGGGAGGATTTTGGTGGTGAGGAAATAAAATAAAGCTGGAGAGAAGAATTCAAATGTGATGGTTTTATTTCAGAATAGGAGAGAGTTGATAATGGCAGAGAGTGAGGAGATAGTGGAGAGGAATGGAAAGCACTGGCGGAAGGGACGGGGCTGAGGGGACAGGGCATCTTCGAGAGTGGGAAGAAGTGGGAGTGGACGGCAAATCTGAATCCCTTACAGCGGATCCACATGCAGGGTTTCCGTAAATGCCTCATGGGCTAGCACTGACCCTGTAGAGCTGCTTTTCATGACAACCTGGTTTGTGGCCCTGCTGTTCTCCCTCCCTTCTAGTCTTCCTTCAAGCACCCATCACAATCAGCACTCATGTGTGTCTGACTCCCTCACTGGGACAGAAGCTGCAGGAGGGCGGGGAACGTCTTGTCATGGGCACTGCTGTGTTGCCTTTCTGTTAATTCCATGGTACCTAATACACAGTAATTGTGCCAGAAATATCTGTGGATTGAACAAGTCAGGACAGGCATAAGAACATATTTAAGATTATCTGTCCTCATTGATCAGAAATCCAACACTGAAACTGCCCTGATCTCTCTTAGCCCACCTGCTGTTCTCACTTAAATGGAGTCCTAGAATGCATTGTTGCTCAACAGTCCTCATACCTTCATAAGATCTCATTGATATTTGGGGGTTTTCAGTCTGCTTCAGATGATATAACAGCCAAATCTACCCACATCACTAAACCCAATCAGCCAGACTGCCATTCTTACTCTGATGCTATTTAGAATGTGCAATGAGCCACTGGATCCCACTTCCTAGAAACTAATTTCCCTGGAGCTTTCACTCTATTATTTCACCAATGCCCCTGAGGTCAAAGACTATGATTTCCTCTCTCCCGAACAGTACAATGTCTCATTATAACTTCTTCCCATAAGTCTGGGTATTTCTTTAGAAATGCAAGGAAGTTTCAAGGATCGTGAAGGACCTTCAGTTCAATATATGCTATATTTAGTGCTTTGAGAGTAACAGCACAATCAAGTTCACTAATGACCTAGAAACAATTAATTCAATATAATTCTGATTTCTTGACTGACAGCAGTTCTTAGATTTAAAAAAAGTGTTTGATCAAGCTTTTAAAAATGCATATTCTCAATTATTTTTGATCTATCCCAACAATCAAATTGGATTATTACATTTACATACAAATATGGGAAACTCTGATAATTTAATAATTCATATTTTTATATTTCCTGCTTACACTTAAGAAGTGAAAGATGAGCAGTAATCATTCATTAATTCAACAAATATTTCTTAACAACCCCATGTTCTAGGAACTACTCTAGAAGCTGGGAATATAGCAGTGAGCTCTAAAATAGGCCAGGACCCTCCTTCTAGTTGGGGGAGGAGAGACGGAAAGTAAAACAAAGAAGCAAAATCTATAGACTTATTTACACTGTAATAAGTTCTAAGGAGAAAAAATTTAAAAGGAAGTGTCCTGAAGAGTTCCAGGAACAGGGATGGTGTGGATATAATTATTAAAGAGGAAAAACCGGAAAGAACTCACTAAAAATATTTGAATAAAGAACAAACAATATAAGGAAATAAAGCAGGGATTAATGGGAGGTTCTGGTCTGAAGTAATGGAAATTATAAAGCCCCCAAAGCAGAACTGTGCTTGGAGAGTTGGAGGAATAGGAGGAAGTCAGAGTGACTGGATCACAGCAGGAAAAGGAACTGAATCAGCCAACAACCCACAGCGTTATAACAACCCACAGGTGGTAGGCTGTTGTAAGGATTTTAATTTTGATAATGATCAGAGGTCATTGAAAAGTTCTGAGCAAAGGACTGACCTGACACAATCTAGGTTCAGCAGTGCCGCTCCCTGATGCGTGGAGAGCAGACTGAAGTGGGCAGAGGGGAAGCAGGGCTGCACGTCCGGAGAGACTGGTGGCAAAGATCCATGGCCAGGACCAAGCTGGTAACAGTGGGGGGTGGTAAGAAATGGTCAGATTCTGGGTTATACTCTGCGAGGCAGCTGGCTGGATTGCTAACTGAACTAGATGGGGAACAGGGTGGAGAGAAACGGGGAGAAGGCAGTGATCGTTGCAAAGTCTGCCGTGGAGATGGGGAAGTGCATAGGAGAAGCTTGGTTTGGTCAAAAACGAGCTAGACTTTGCTTACGAGAGAGTCACGCTACAGATATACAGTAGATATCCAAGTGGAAATAGTAGGCAGGCAGTTCAATATTCAAGTCTCTATTCAGAGGAGAAGTCCAGGTTAGTGGTAGAAAATTGACAATAGCCTATAGACTTTAAAGTTGTAGGATTACATGAGGTCAGGTAGGAGATATGCAGAAAAAGGACAGAAGAGTCCACTGTCTAAGCTTGAGCACATCAATGCTAAGATTCTGAGGAGCTAGAAAAGAAGCAATGAAGGAAAATGAGACTGAATAATCAAAGTAGAAAGGAAAACCAGGAGGATGAGATGCCCTGAAATCTTAGTAAAGATAGTGTTTCTTCTTTGATTGGGCTTGAGTGTCAGTGTGGAGACATACCTGCTTTGTAATTTTTATTTGGTCACAGGCTTCACATACCGATAAACTTCCACCTGGATGGCCATTCAACTTAGTTGCATATTTTGGAAAGTCAAGCAGCTGATGAACCAGAAACAATGAAGGAAGGAAAAGGATTTCAGAAGAGTCAAGACGATGGAATAGGAGTATGTGGAATTCATCTCTCCTCACAAGTACATCGAAAATATATCTACACGTGGAGTAATTCTCACAGAGAATTAGGTATCTGAAGCAGGAGGCTTCAGATACCTAAAAGGACAAGAAAAACCCCCTTGCTATTGGGAAGAACAAAATAAAGAAAAAATATAAAAGACAAATCAAAAGGGACCAGCACCCTGACAGGAAGCTGAAGGTGAGGAGAGATTCCAGCACTCAGAAAATCCCTGAAGGGTGAGGACATTAGTATACAGAGACCTTCAGGGGACTGAAGGGAAGGCAGCAGATAGTCTGTGGAGGCTGGACAAAGACAGACCTGCACTCACGATCTGTGTCATAGCCCTGCGCACCCCACTCTGAGTCGTGTGTCTCCTGTTGCGGAGGGGCGAGGGTGCTGGAGAGTGAGGTTTGGAGTGAGGACCCAGGGAAGGGGCAGTTGTTGGCAGTGAAAAAGCCCGAAGGGGAAGGAGTAAGAAGCTCCTCAGCCAGGAAAGTTCGCAGAGGAAGCCTAGGACACCAAAGAAGCAAGGTATCACTGTTGAGTGGTGCACAAGAGGTGGGGCCAACGTTGCAACTCCCTTCCCCACCTCAAGCTGCAGCCTCCACGGGCACTGGGAGTGGCACCCATCTGGGCAAGCTTGTCTGTCCCTCAAATCAAGGCCTCCTCCTCGAGCCTGAGTAGGCTCCAGAGTCCTGACCACTGCCCATGGCAAAGCCTCCTCAGGAATAAGCCCTGAGTGCCCCTTTCTGAGACAGGAATCCACCAAAGCCGGGGGGGGCCAAGTGCTAAAGCTTGGGGTTAAGAGTGTATCTGGGAAAAGGGCTGCTGCTAGCTGCGTGAATACAACAAAGGGGCGGGGCGGGGGGGGAGTGAGGGGCTCCACGGGCCAGGAATGTCCCTAGAGGAGGTGTGGTCTGACTACCAAATGAGGCACACTGTTGAGTGGCATTCAAGAGACAGGGCCACCACTGCTCCTACTTGCTAGGCCCTCCCTCCATGGGCACCAGAAGGAATTTCCACCAGAGCAAGCATGTCCAAGTCTGAGGCAGCTGGCTGCCATTTGCCATCACCACAGACACTTCTGCACACAAGTTGCGGCCACCATCCCTCTCTTGGGTCTGAGTAAGTGTGCTCTAATCAGCTGTTGCTTTGGCCTCTCTGTCCCCTGGGCAGAGAACAGATGGCACTCAGGAAGATGTGGGGCAAAACCAAAGCTGAGCTCCAAGCGTGGTATGATGGAAATCTCTCTGTCCACCTGTACATGCCACAGATCAAATCCCTGCAATCACTTTGATAAATCTCGCACCAGTGGAATATCTCAATAGACCATGAGTGATCCCATAACCGAGACCAGTGTAGCTTAGCAGCAGTGGACTTTGGAGACAAGTACATGAGGGATTTGAAAAAGGTCAGAGTCTAAGCTGGCTCCACGGTGTCCACAGCAATCCAGATACCTAGCAAGTGGTAGTGCAGGGCCTCCTGGAGAGGCAGAGGCTGGCTGTGGCTCACTGTGGAGCAGGGACAAAGACAGAGGAGGCCTCAGGAAAGCATTACTACTATTATTCTTTCTTTGTTTCATTATGTCCGGGTGTTTTATTACTTTTTATCTTTAATTTTTTCTCTATATTTACTTTAGTTTTCTGTTGTTTTGTGTTTATTTCTTGCTTTGTTCTTGTTTTTGATAATTTGTATGTGTTTGCTTTAGGTTTTCTCTGCTATTTTTTAGTTTACTGTTTGTTTTTGTTTTGTTCACCAATTTTTTTGTTTGTTTAGTCTTTATTGATTGTTTTCATGTTTTAGTTTTTCATGCCCTTGGTTGTGTGGTTGTTTGTTTTTCATTTTCATTTTTCTTCTTTTTCTGGTATTGATACTATTGTTGATTTGTTTTGGCTACATGTTTGGGGTTTTGTCTTTTCATCTTCTTTTCCTTTCTTTTTTTCATTCATTTTTCTTTGGCTGTGCTGTGTGGCTTGTGGGCTCTTGGCTGCTTGGCCACGGGTCAGCACCTCCGAGGTGGGAGCACTAAATCCAGGGTGCTGGATCACCAGAGACTTCCTGGGTCTAGGGAATATTAACCAGCATGTCTTCTCCCAGCAGTATCCATCTCAACACCAAGACCTGGCTCCAGTCAATTGTCTGCAGGTTCCAACTGTGGCCACCTCATGCCAAACAACCAGCAAGATAAGAACACAGTCCCACCCATCAGCAAGCAGGCTGCCTGAAGTCATAGTAAGCCCACAGACACCTCAAAATATACCATCTACCACAGCCCTGACCATTAGACGGAAAAGACTTAGCGCCACCCACCAGAACATAGGCACGTGTCCCTCCAACCAGGACTACTACACAAGACCCTGGACCAAGCTCACCCTCCAGTGGACAGAGAACAGAAGCAAGAAGAACTGAAACTCTGCAACCTGTAGGAAAGAGACCTTAAATACGGAAATGCGATGACAGAGAAATATGCTGCAGGTGAAGGAGTAAGGTGAAGATGCACAAGATCAGCTAAATAAAGAGGGCATAGGCAATCTACCTGAAAAAGAACTCAGAGCAATGCCAGTAAAGATGATCCAAGACCTCAGAAACAGACTGGAGCCACAGATCAAGAAGCTAAAAGAACTGTTTAATAAGGAACTAGGAGGACTAAAGAACAATCAGTGATGAACAACACAATACTGAAATGAAAAAATAAACTAGAAGCAATCAATAACAGAGGAACAGATAAGTGAGCTAAAAGATAGCATGGTGAAAATAACTGCGGCAGAGCAGAAGAAAAAGAAAGAAAACAAATGAAGACAATCTCAGAGACCTCTGGAAAAACATTAAAAGCGACAACATTCAAATGATAGGGGCTCCAGAAGAAGCAAAGAGAAAGGGTCTGAGACAAGATTTGAACAGATTATAGTCAAAAACTTCCGTAACATGGAAACTTCCAGATGTTCAAGCTGGATTTGGAAAAGGCAGAGGAACCAGAGATCAAATTGACAACATCTGCTGGATCATCTAAAAAGCAAGAGAATTCCACAAAAACATCTACTCCTGCTTCATTGACTAAGCCAAAGCCTTTGACTGTGTGGATCACAACAAACTGTGGACAGTTCTTCAAGAGATGGGAATACCAGACCACGTTACCTGCCTCCTGAGAAATCTGTATGCAGGTCAAGAAGCAACAGTTAGAACTGGACATGGAACAATGGACTGTCTTCACACTAGGAAAGGAATATGTCAAGTATATTGTCACCTTGCTTATTTAACTATATGCAGTGTACATCATGCAAAAATCATGGACTGGACGAAGCATAAGCTAGAGCCAAAATTGCCGGGAGAAATATCAATAACCTCAGAGCAGATGGCAACATCCTTATGTAGAAAGCAGAAAGGAACTAAAGAATCTCTTGATGAAAGTGAAAGAGGAGAGTGAAAAAGTTGGCTTAAAACTCAACATTCAAAAACTAAGATCATGGCAATCAGTCCCATCACTTCATTAAGGAACTAGATGAGGAAACAATGGAAACAGTGACAGACTTTATTTTTTGTGCTCCAAAATCACTGCAGATGGTGACTGCAGCCATGAAATTAAAAGATGTTTGCTTCTTGGAAGAAAAGCTATAACAAACTTAGACAGTATATTAAAAAGCAAAGACATTACTTTGCTAACAAAGAACCATCTAGTCAAAGCTATGGTTTTTCCAGTAGTCACGTATGGATGTGAGAGTCAGATCATAAAGAAAGCTGAGCACCAAAGAATTGATACTTTTGAGCTGTGGTGTAGAAGAAAACTCTTGAGAGTCCCTGGACTGCAAGGAGATCCACCAGTCCATCCTAAAGAAAATCAGTCCTGAATATTCATTGGAAGGACTGCTGCTGAAGCTGAAACTCCAATACTTTGGCCACCTGATGCAAAGAGCTGACTCACTGGAAAAGACCCTGATGCTGGGAAAGATTAAAGGCAGGAGAAGGGGACGACAGAGAATGAGATGGTTAGATGGCGTCACGAGACAAAACATGAGTTTGAGCAAGCTCCTGGAGATGGTGATGGACAGGTAAGCCTGGCATGCTGCAGTCCATGGGGTCGCAAAGAGTTGGACACAACTGAGCTACTGAAGAACAACAACAAACATTAACATATACATGTGTAATCTATAAAAATGGTAAATGATCGTATTTGCAAAGCAAAAACAGACACAGATATAGAGATCAAACATAAGACACCAAAAGGGAATGGGAGGGTGAATGAGGAGATGGGGATCCACATACACACATGCTGTAGCTGCGGCTGCTGAGTCGCTTCAGTCTGTCCGACTCTGTGCAGCCCTGTAGACGGCAGCCCACCAGGCTCCCCGTCCCTGGGATTCTCCAGGCAAGAACACTGAAATGGGTTGCCAGTTCCTTCTCCAATGCATGAAAGTGAAAAGGGGAAAGGGAAGTTGCTCAGTCGTGACTCTTCGCGACCCCATGGACTGCAGCCTACCAGGCTCCTCCGTCCATGGGATTTTCCAGGGAAGAGTACTGGAGTGGGGTGCCATTGCCTTCTCCCATATACACATGACTATATATAAAATAGATAACTGATGAGCCCACGGTATGGCACAGGGAACTCCACTGAATGCTCTTTGGAGACCTAAATGTGGAGTAAATCCATAAAAGACAGGATATATGTATTCATATGGCTGATGCATTTTGCTGTACAGCAGTAACTGACATAGAAGTGTAAAATGATAATAATCTAATTATTTTTTAATGGTTTGGCAAAAAAGGAAACGAGATGCCAGAAATTCTGAAATCTGCAAAATTAACCAACTCTAAATTAGTTCACCAAAATTAAATTCTCTTAAGACTGTCATCAAATTATGTTAATAATGTTACACAATGGAAACTATTTTAATCTTTGGCTCACAGTTTTCAAAAAAAATGAATTATCTGAATTACAGTTGACTAAGAAAAATATTCTCCACTCATATTTCACAACACACTTGTGTAAGTTAAACATACTTGCAAACAACCACATAATTTAAATAAATTGTGGCCTATATTTTAGTTTCTGCCCTGATGGAATTGACCTGACCATGGGATACACATGTTGTTCAAAGAATCCTCTGTGGTTATGTTACCCTGTAGGAAAAGGCCATTTTAAAATGAAAATATATAGAATTAGATAAGAGAATTATGCTGCAGAAAACATTTTACTTTTGGAGAAAAACTAGAACTGAATTTTATGCCCATTATAATAGTCATGCTTTGTGTTATAAGAGCAATTACGGTTTAGTTTGGTTTGGTTTTTACTAAAAACTCAAGTCAAAGATTTCTTTCAAGTGTGTAAATGATGAATGAAAAGATAAAATAGAGCTACATGGGCTATATGCCAACACTGCTTTTATTACTGAATACTATCACAGCTCAGAGCTATCACCAGATATATATTACTGCAACTAAAGCACCAATATTCAAAGTTACATGTAATTCCATTTTTCTTTTTTAAAAATGGATTTTATAACGCCAGACACATTTATTTAATCAGATGTATTATACATTTTAAAGCATTTTTAAAATCACACAATATTATAGACTGTCAATGAATTACTCTGACATAGGAATAATGTCCTTTTCATGGAGTGAAAATTTTAAAAGTACCAGGTGTTTTTCTGGTCTTTCACCTGGAACTTGAAATCCATAGGGCCTCAGGCCACTGTGCAGATACTCAAATATTCAAAATGTGGCTTTCAGATATTTTTAATGTTAAATATTCTCATTCCAGCCCTGCATATGTTACTGGGATTTCATTAGTATATGTACATGTTAGGCTAGAAATTGGAGTTTAGAAATTTTGAATCTACTCCAAGGTTTCCTAGGACATATTAGAAAATATGAAATTGCCCCCTGTTATGTTTGAATTCTGAGTGTTCCTGGTACACTCTGACTTTCTGGTTCAGAGATAAATGCTTTAAGTGGCCTCGTAAACTTTAAGGTTTCTGGGACACTCAATATCTTCCTATGACATTTTGATGAGTCTAGTGTAAATGAATCATAAGCACATGGATTAAATCCCCCATGAACCACTCAAGGCTATGAAACACCTTAGGAAACAGCAGACTCAAATATGCCTTGCTGACCCCTCAATATTTTCAGGATACTCAGTGTACATAGACTCAGCGAGTATATTCAAAACAAGATCAATGTGACCAAAAGTGCTCGTGTTTGCTTGAACTTAACTTGTCTTTCTGTCCCTTCCATTGTGATGAAGGGAACCTCATCAAACATCACAGTGCACCCTGCAGTCTCTGCGGCCCCAGATAATCTGACATCCTGGTTTTGCTCTAGGCTTATTTTGAACATAACCCTAGGAAGTTTAAAATTCTTTAGACTGCCCACCTTACACTCTCAACTAGCTAGTTAACTAGACAGAACTGAGTTTATACCAAAAGGATTATATTGTGAATTATTAAACTGGGTTCTCTCCTTGAAATATTTAAAAATTTATAAAATATCACCAACATTTTATGAAGTTCTTTCCTCCCGCCTGATTCCTTAAATCTATGTTCAGGGTAAAATAATTATTTATGCTTGATGCATTCAAAATCAATTGTGTATTTGAGATATGGTGAAATATCTTATGGGTATAATGATTTTATAATAGTACTTGAAAGGCCTTAGAAAGGATCTAGTTTACACCAGTCTAATCTAACTTAGTTTTTCAAATAGGGAGTTTCCAATAGATTTAGTAAATTGTCACAGATGTACTCAAAACAGCCTTCCAGGGCTTAGGAAAAATGTGTCTTCTGTAAGTGTCCACAATCTGTCTGAACAGTAAAATCAAGCTATAAGGCCTCTAACTCCCAGTGGAAGTCAACTATGTTTGCAAACATGCTATTTTTAAAAATATTTTAGACTGTAATTTACAATGGAATTTCAAAAATGCAGTCATTTCCACCCATTTGATTCTTACTTTACATATAAGCCAGTTGTTTTTCCATTTTGAAGAATTTAGCACAGTACTGTGGTATATCAGCACTTTCTTTCCATTTCAAAAATGAGCCAAGTATTGATGTGGTCAGATCTATGACTCTTCAAACCATTAGAAATTAAAACTGTGTGATAAATATAATATAGCAATTTTCCAAAATGGCAACTCATATCAAATTAAAGGATTAGGAACTATCTATAAAAGCTATCTCCAAGTCACCAGAGTTTCTACAATGACATAGAGCACACTAGCAGTTCTCCCAAACCATGGAATGGTCACTGGCCCTGGTCTTTTCCAATTTTATTTGTGAAAGTAAACAGCTAATCTAAAATTTAATATTTTGGCAAGTTGCACACGGAATTGCTTCTGTGGTTTTTGGTATAAAGCTGCTCCCATGGAGATTACAGTTCTTTTTTCTTCTACTTTATGCATTTCAAGAGCTAAAATTAATATGGGAAAGGATTCTTGTACATATGTTAGATTGGCCCAAAAGTCCATACATGACAAAGAAAAAAATCTGAATGACTTTTTTGGCCAACCCTATACATATTCTAACAAAGATAATAAAGTGTTTAACTTATCAGTGTATTATTTAGATTTAATAATGATACAGCTATCCAAGGTTTTAAAGTATTTGATAATATGGGGACATAATATTTTGCATTTTCTGTCATTTAAAAAAAAAATCCATCAAATTTCTTATTTCCTGTTGTTGTGGGTATAGATTGTCTTTTTATTTGCTATCAACATTATGACTAATATATATATATATCTTTCAACATTTCTAAAAGTTTTATTTTCAATAGGTACACTTCCAACATTTCTCTCCCAAAGCAAACTCTGGGAGATGGTGAAGGACAGGGAAGCCTGGCGTGCTGCAGTCCAAGGGGTCACAAAGAGGAGGATGCGACTTAGCAACAATGAGCAACAATATTTCTCTGGGTAAATTGGATACAGAGAGAACTGCTATGGCTGAGGATCTACAACCATGCAGAGCACAATTTGGAAACCAGTGCTGCAGCCTGTATAATAAAAGTTATTTACTTAACACTTTTCCACAGTCACCACACTAAATATTATAATATAACATGGACTCAAGTAAGAGATGAAAAACTAGTACTGATCTGTGAATCTGACAATGATAGCACCATGAATAAACTGAAGACTCTGTTTAGTTAGTTACCGTTAGTTGCTCAGTTATGTTCAACTCTTTGCCACCCCATGGACTGTATACTGCCAGGCTTTTCTGTCCGTGGGATTTCCCAGGCAAGAATACTATTATGGGTTGCCATTTTCTTTTCCAGGAGGTCTTCCTGACCGAGGAATCAAACCTGAGTCTCCTGCGTCTCCTGCATTGCTGGTGGAATCTTTAGAACTCTTTACCTTCTGTGTATTAATACATTAGGTCCCAGAATTAATTCTTCTTATAACTGAAAGTGATTGCACCCTTTGATCAAGATCTTCCCCGACCTCTAGCATTGAACTCTGAGTTCAATCTTTACCTTTTTCTTCTTTTTTATATTTCACATATTAGTGAGATTATGTAGTGCTTGCCTTTACTGCATCTGGCTTATTTCAATTTAGCCTGATGTCCTCCAGGTTTATCCACGTTGTCATGAAGACTGAAGTTAGAGAACCAGTACATGGAGAAAGCCAACAACACAAGAATAATTACAGGTGAAAGAGTCCGCTAAAGAGGAAGAGAGTAGGATTCCAGGCACAGGGGTTCTTCCCACGGGGAAAAGGGCCCTTGAATGGGAGAAATGGAGACACAACTGACTAGAGGAACAAATCGTGTTTGGTAGCACTGAGGCCCCCTTCAGTTGAGACTAGAGACTATGACTTTGCTGTGGCACCACTGTAGGTGACTGTAATTTCCTCTGTAAATACTAGGGGTCAAAACAGGGAGAGAGCCAGGTGGAGTAACCTTGACTTTGAACTTCTTATTAGGGAAGAGCAACAGTGAAGGTTTTAGCAGTAGAGCATTTGAAATATCAGACTACTGGATCTTCAGTGTAATAAGAGGCATGAAAAAGAAAGGAAGATATGCTGAGGCTGTGGGATGTTTAGGATTTCAAGGTTGGTTGGAGCAGTTCTAGACAATCACAAGGTTTGACACTGGCCATGGGAGTGAGTGGTCAAGGACAATGGATGTGAGGAAGGTTGATGGTGAGGGGAAATGGCTGTGATTCTCATTCTTGGCTGCACATTAGAATCACTTGGAGAGCTAGAAAAACTCAATACACAGGCCCAGGTGAAATTCGAATCTTTGAGGACAGGAACAAAGCACGGATATTTTTTAAATGCACAAAGGCTAAGAACCACAAAGCTCAGTTGCTGCCTGTTTTGCCTAACTGGAGTCCAAATTCACTCAAGACAGTAAATTACAAGGATATTTTTGGTTATAGAACTCTTACTGAAGAAAACATAAGGAAGATGAAGGGAATAGAAAAATTGCCAGCATGGAAAGCAATAAAGAATTTCAAACTCTGTTAAGTATGCCGTGGTTTATATTAAAAGATAAATGGAACTAGGATTGTGCTGTCAGAATTCTTTCCTATGGGAACCTAGAAAAACATTTAAAACCCTAATTCCTTTTATTCTCCTCTGAGACTTAAGAGTGCAAACATATTCCTACTCTCCTTTTTAAAAGTTCAGTCAGGCCAGGCTAGAGATATAGGCCTACAAAACACTCCCAGAATCCACACTGCAATCATTTCCTTCCTTGATCTGAGATTGTTGTCTTGGATTTAGTTTCTTAGACTGGGTCTGTCCTTGCTAGTTTTTCAACCACCACTAAGCCCCAGCAAATTTGGAAAGCTCAGCAGTGGCCACAGGACTGGAAAAAGTCAGTTTTCATTCCAATCCCAAAGAAAGGCAATGCCAAAGAATGTTCAAACTACTGCACAATTACACTCATCTCACATGCTAGCAAAGTAATACTCAAAATTCTGCAAGCCAGGCTTCAGCAGTATATGAACCGTGAACTTTCAGATATTCAAGCTGGATTCAGAAAAGGCAGAGGAACCAGAGATCAAATTGACAACATCCATTGGAACATTGAAAAAGCAAGAGAGTTCCAGAAAAACATCGACTTCTGCTTTACTGACTATGCCAAAGCCTTTGACTGTGCAGATCACAACAAACTGTGGACATTTCTTCAAGATACGGGAATACCAGACCACCTGACCTGCCTCTTGAGAAATCCGTATGCAGGTCAGGAAGCAAGAGTTAGAGCTGGACATGGAACAACAGACTGTTTCCAAATAGAAAAAGGAGTACATCAAGGCTGTATATTGTCAACCTATTTAACTTATACGCAGAGTACATCATGAGAAATGCCAGACTGGATGAAGCACAAGCTGGAGTCAAGATTTCCGGGAGAAATATCAAAAAACTCAGATATGCAGATGACACCACCCTTATGTAGAAAGCGAAGAGAAACTAAAGAGCCTCTTGATGAAAGAAAGTGAAAGAGGAGAGTGAAAAAGCTGGCTTAAAACTCAACATTCAGAAAACCAAGATCATGGCATCCGGTCCCATCACATCATGGCAAATAGATGGGGAAACAATGGAAACAGTGAGAGACTTTATTTTGGGGGCTCCAAAATCACTGCAGATAATGACTACAGCCATAAAATTAAAAGATGTTTGCTCCTTGGAAGAAAAGCTGACCAACCTCAGTTCAGTTCAGTCGCTCAGTCATGTCTGACTCTTTGCACGGACTCTAGCACGCCAGGCCTCCCTGTCCATCATCAACTCCTGGAGTTCACCCAAACCTATGTCCATTGAGTTGGGGATGCCATCCAACCATCTCATCCTCTGTCATCCCCTTCTCCTTCTGCCCTCAACTGTTCTCAGCATCAGGGTCTTTTCAAATGAGTCAGCTCTTTGCATCAGGTTACCAAAGTACTGGAGTTTCAGCTTCAACAGCAGTCCTTCCAACGAATACCCAGGTCTGATCTCCTTTAGGATGGACTGGTTGGATCTCCTTGCAGTCCAAGGGACTTGCAAGAGTCTTCTCCAACACCACAGTTCAAAGGCATCAGTTCTTCGGTGCTCAGCTTTCTTCACAGTCCAATTCTCACATCCATATACAGCATATTAAAAAGTAGAGACATTACTTTGCCAGCAATACCCATCTAGTCAAGGCTATGTTTTTTCCAGTAGTCATGTATGAATATGAGAGTTGGACTATAAGGAAAGCTGAGGACTGAAGAATTGATGCTTTTGAACTGTGGTGTTGGAGAAGACTCTTGAGAGTTTCTTGGACAGCAAAAAGATCCAACCAGTCCATCCTAAAGGTGATCAGTACTGAATATTCATTGGAAGGACTGATGCTGAAGCTGAAACTCCAATACTTTGGCCACCTGATGGGAAGAACTGACTCATTGGAAAAGACCCTGATGCTGGGAAAGATTGAAGGTGGGAGGAGGAGGGGATGGCAGAGGATGAGATGGTTGGATGGCATCACTAACTCGATGGACATGAATTTGAGTAAACTCTGGGAGTTGGTGATGGACTGAGAAGCCTGGTGCGCTACAGTCCATGGGGTTGCAAAGAGTCAGACAAGACCGAGTGACTGAACTGAACTGAACTGAAAGCCCCAGAGACTGAAGGATAGATCAGATCCCTTTCAGTGGTTGTGGTTTAGTTTACTCTTTGTCTTACAAATAAAAGCTCAAAACTGGCAGATATTCTTCGTGATACCTGGAGAGAAGACCTTCATCCATCCACTATGCAATGAATAAGAAGTTAGCTGAATTCCACCTCGGTAGCCTCAGCATCCTGGAATTATGGGTTTTCATAGATGTTCATCCAGGTGAAGGTTTTGAATACAATTAGAAACCAAATCTATGAGGTCCATAAATGATCCTTCAATTTATCAAAGCAGTAAAATAATGTCGGCATTCTTGGCATTGTGGCTAATTTCAGGTAGTTTTTGCTGATTAAATCTGAGTGACATTTTTACTCCCTGTTCTCTCCCCTGCAGTGACAAAGCCCTAGTACTTTACCCTGAGGGGTCTAGGGTTGAAAATAATTGTGATTATAAACAAAAACACTCATAATATTGCCCCTAGCAAGTCTGATTTTTAACATATCAAGAGTTCCTTAGATTCAGGTATCTAAAGGATTTTACTTGATTTTTTTCCCTACATAATAAATCAGCAAAGAATAACATATACAAAGAATAAGGTATACAAAGATGTATACCTATGGCTGATTCATGTTGATGTATGGAAGAAATCATCAGAATACTGTAAAGTAATTATCCTCTAATTAAAAATTTAAAAAGAAAGAGAGTGCTAAATTAGGCTGTGTAATCCTGGAAGTCAAACTTTCAGCAAGCATGCAACATTTGAGAGGTGGACACCAACAAATGACAACTTTCACAACAAAGGCACATCACTTTACAGTTGAAAATATCTATACATTGTAGTTTATATTTTCATATCTCTTATTTCCTCTATCTTCACAACAGTTAGAACAGGTAACATCTTACTGAAAAACTCAAACTTTTTGGCCAAACCAACATTAACTCTTTTAAATGAAAGCGATGAATGAATAGGTTGAAGAACAAAAGATTTTTAGGGCAGCGAAAACACTATGATACTATCATGATGGCAATGTGTTATTATACACATATCCAAACCCACAGAAGGGACAACACCAAGAGTGATCATTAAGGTAAGCCATGGATCTTGGCGATTAAAGTGTGCTGATGTAGGATCATCCTTGGTGAAAAATGTACCACGCTAGTGAGTGACGTTGATAAAGGGGCAGGCTGTGTGTGCATGGTGATGAGCACAAGGTATACAGGAAATCTCTGTAACTCACTCTCAATTTGCTGTAAACCTAAAACTGATCTAAAAAATAATAATAAAAAGTGAACTAAGGCTTCAACAGATAAAACTTGGCTGAAGTTAAATCTGAAATTAACCTGCACACTAGACTCCAAGTTCAAAATCAGATATTTTAACTCAGAAGACAGAATTCCTTCTACTACATTATTTTCATATATATATATATGCACACACACACCCACACACATACACACAAGAATATGTGTAAATGCAGACATGTATATATTACAAAACATACAACTCCAGGGAAAAGTATTTGGTAGCTGTCACTAATCATGTGAGATAAATTTTAATAGATATTTAATTCTATTATAATTTACTGTAGAAAGGCATGCCAGAGTTATTATTACATTAAAACAGAAAACAAGCAAAACAGAACAAAATAAATAAGAACAAAACATTCAGTTCCCATTTGACATCCCCCTCTGCCGAGACTAGTATTTTGTAGCTCATCTCCATTCGAGTTCAGATCTCAAGTTTGAAGATATTGGCTACCTTGATGTATGGCTATTGTTATCTTCATTTTCACAGTGGCTTCTCCTTTCTTTTTTTTTTTTTTTCAGACATACATCTAGACGCACATCTAGCTCTCTCCCTTTCATCCAAACGAAGAGGGGTTACTCTTCATCCCTTTCCCCTCCCCTGACCAGTCTTCACGAAGCCATGCCACAGCTGTCAAAGCCAGGTATTTGATCAGCACCACAAGATGGCACATTAGAATTACTGAGGCTATTAGCCTGAGACTCACCATCAACCCAATTCTCAGTCGGCAGAAGGCCTGAGAATCTAGAAACAGAATCTGAGAATCTAGAACCTGAGAAAGTATTTTAAATTGTTCCCAATACATCATTACTCCAAAGTTCTGAATGGTGTCTCAGGGCTAGTACTTACTAAATTTAGCTCATTTCCCATGATCAACACCTCTCTCCATCTTCCTGTTAAACTCCTGATCCTTCATCTCTGCAATCAATACCTAAGATGAAAACCCCTTTGGCTTTGTTTTTACCTTAATCCCATTGATATTATGATGCTACTGATGGTGAGATGCATCATCAATTTGTTAATAGTTTTTCATGAGAAAAAAATAAACCATACCTTTTAAGTGAGCACATCAATTGCATGACTCATCCTAATTTCAGAAATGCTATAATAAAAGAATACTTCAAATTGTCAAAATACAGAATGTCCTTGGTCATATCCTCATTCAGCATAGTTTTCTTCTGCTTCAGTATTTTCTGTAGCACTAGAGTCGCACGTCCACTATAAATCTAGTATAGCACCATCCATTAGAATATTCTACAGTGAGAAAAATGTTCTAAAATCTCCGCTGCCCACTATGTAGAATTACATGTGGCTATTAAACACTTGAAATGTAGCTAGTGTAACTGAGGCAATAAATATTTTAATCTTATTTTACCTGAATACGTAAATGACCGTATGTGGCTAGCGTCTGCTGTATTGGTTACCACGATTCTAGAATCTCAGAACTAGAATCCTTAAGTTCCATTAAATGGACACTATTCCTACAATTTTTAAAATGGACTTACATTTCTCCTGTTACTGAAACTTGACAAGTAGTTAACAATCACCGGTTCTCCATTGCCCTTCTAGTCTACCATTCCAACAGCTTCCTTCAACTAACCTTATCTCCCCTTTGGAGTCTATACCATCTGCTATTTTCCAATATCTAAAACTTATTTCAACAGTGCATAAGACTTTTAGGCATGGGCCATACTTTTTCTTTCCATCCTAGTGGGTACCATTGCTACCAATACAACCTTAATCATGGCGATAATTTTTTCATATTCATTTCCACCTCACTTTGGAAAGCCGAAGTCATGCAGATAGTCATCTCTAATCCTGCCTTCTAATACTTTAAGTTCTGCAGTCCCCATCCATCTCCAAGACTGAAAACAGTCATAATTTCCAACTCTAGCTAGATCTGTTATTTTCCTACTTAAACTTCCTAGCTCACTCTGAACTTGATATATACCTTTGTGAGAATAACCAGATCATAGAGCACTCATTTCTGACTTTCTATAAACCTTGAAGTCCACCGCTTTCTCTGTACCTTTCAGGCTGTTAAGCACTATTATTAGAAAAGGATTAACCATGTTCACCGGGTGTTCCATGCGCAATGCTATTTACTTTTACCAGCAGTTCAATGCCAGGAGTGGAGTTCTATTATTCAACAAAAATCACTATATGTTTAAGTTTACAACCTTATCTCATTTACCTTTACTGTTATTTTCTAAATAATAATAATAATATAAAAGCTAAGATCTCTGAATATTTATAATGTGTCAGGTACTAGTCTAAGCATAATATATGTGTTTTTAATATTCACATGGGCCCTGTTCTATTGGTCCTACTATTTTTGTCACTTTAGAGAAGAAGAAATATATATAAAATGGTCTCATTACACTGACAGGATAAAATCTGCTCTACCTGAACCAGCTCAGCATCTCTCATCTGAAACCACTACTTGTTCTCTTTCCTTTTTCTGTATTTCAGAGAAATAATGTTTCCCCTTTCCAAAGTAAATCAAGGCATGCATTCTCTTAATTCTACCTTTGAGGATCTTTCTCTTGATTCTATCCACACTTTCATCCTTTGGCACTTTCTCCTCTCTTCCCGGCACTCCCTTCTCTTCCTTTGGCACATTCATTTTGTCCCTCCTTCATATGTCCCTGTCCCTACTCAAAGTGTTTCTCCCCACTCTACCCACAAATTCTCAGTTAGAAACCCCAAAACAAAAAGTCCTCTCTCAAATTGACCTGTTTGTTTTTTTCCCCAGTCTCCTCCCTTTCCTTTTTCATCCCTTCAGTCCCGTGAAACAGTGGGGGAGCAGTGCGGTACAGGACAAAGCATGACCTCAGGCAGTGGTGAAGTGGGGGTCCATACGTACACTGTGGAACAGGCAGATAGTAGCATTCAGCTTCAACACGCAGCAAGCCAAGTATCCAAGCAGACCGATGCACAGACTTAGGATATGGCCTCTGCCTCTGCATCCAACCCCTGGGGGCCCAGACAGAAAAGAATCTGCCTGCACTGTAGGAGACCTGGGTTCGATCCCTGAGTTGGGACGATCCCTGGAGAAGGGAATGGCTACCCACGCCAGTATTCTTGCCTGGAGAATTCCATGGACAGACAACCTTGGTGGGGTACAGTCCATGGGATCACAAAAGAGTTGGGCATGACTGAGCGACTAATATTTTAATACTTTCACTTATAATTAAGGATTATTTCAGATAACATTTCAATTATCTGGTTATTTCTTCATTTTACCTGATAGTTCATTTCTCAAATGATAAAATTCTCAGCATTCCTTCATATCCTTATAATCTTATATCTGTCTGTATCAGTTCTGATTTTTATATTTCAATTCCTAAGGTATTATTATTAGATCAAATCTGAACATGGTATTATTTATCTTAGCATTTCAATATAAGGTGATGAGTCATCTCATCCCACCAATCACTCTCTTTTATGTCCTTTCTGTCATTTAATTAACTGATAAGAACTGTACATCTTGGCTTATGCAGAATTCTAAGATGGCCCCACTGTGGTCAGTCCTGGTGTTACTCAATGATTATATTAAGTTACACAGAAAAACAGAGAAGGTGATGGCACCCCACTCCAGTACTCTTGCCTGGAAAATCCCATGGATGGAGGAGCCTGGTAGGCTGCAGTCCATGGGGTCGCGAAGAGTCCGACATGACTGAGTGACTTCACTTTCACTCTTTACTTTCATGCACTGGAGAAGGAAATGGCAACCCACTCCAGTGTACTTGCCTGGAGAATCCTAGGGACGGGGAGCCTGGTGGGCTGCTGTCTATGGGGTCGCACAGAGTCGGACACAACTGAAGTGACTTAGCAGCAGCACACAGAAAAAAGAATTTTTGTAGCTATAATTAAGGTTACTAATCAGTAGACATTATGATAGAGAAACATTCCAGTGTGTCTAGTCTTATGAGTTCTTTCAAAGTGATAGAGTTTTGGGGGTATAAGACATATAGGAAGTCAGAGAGATTAGAAATGTGTGAAAGTTTCAATAGGAAAGAGGTTTTCCAATGCTGAGGTGGAGATAACCAACAGGGCAAGAACCTGAGATGACCCCTAGGAGGCCAGAGGAATCTCCAGCCAACAGCCAGCAAGAAAATGGGGACTTCAATCCTACAACTAAAAGGAACTGAATTTTTCCAATAACATGATTGAGTCTGCAAGATGGCCCTGAGCTCCAGAGAAGAAAAGGTGGCGAACACCTTGATTTCAGTCTTGTGGGACTGAGCACGTAGTGTGGCCTTGCCAACCTGGATATCTGAGCTAAGAACTGTGAAAGTGAAAGCGTTAGTCACTCAGTCATGTCCAACTCTTTGAGATCCCATGGACTGTACCCCAACAGGCTCTTCTGCCCATAGAATTCTCCAGGCAAGAATACTGGTGTGGGTTGCCATGACCTTCTAGAGGCGATCTTCCTAACCCAGGGATTGAACCTGGGTCTCCTGCATTGTGGTCAGATTCTTTACCATCTGAGCCAAAAAGAAAGAAGGAAATGCGTGTTGTTTTAAGCTGCTAAGTTTGTGGTAATTTGTTAAGCAGCAACGTAAAACACAGTCAAAAGCATCTGTATAAAGTGTCGCTGAATCTTTTATATCTGTAGATAAGAGGAAGGAGTATTACAGAGTTTTGAAACACTAATTTGCAAATTTTCTTTTAAAATAAAGTCTCAGTTCAGTTTTTAACTCAATTAAGTTAAAAAATAAAGGGACTTTGCCAAAAGTCTCTTTTAAAAAATCAGTTAGACTGCCATATTAGTCAGAGATTCCTTAGAACATTTCAAAATAAGGTAATTTATTTAACTAATGGCTAGTGTCCTCATTTGTATTAAAATAATGTTTGCTGAATTCCATAAAGTCAGAGATGGAGTCTTAAGTATTCAATGGGATGCCTTTTCCATATCTCAAACACTCAAACAAATATCTATTAGAAATTCAGGCAAAACAAATTGGTAATAAGGAATCATGGATTTGTTATTAAATGGCTAAGTTATAGGGCAAATGGGTTACTTAACTAACTTTTTAATTTGGAGATTCTGATTATATAAATTTTGGTGAAACAAACTCAAAGTTTGTTGTTTGCAAACACAGAAACAAAAAATTTTATAAAAACCTAAGCTAAAATAAAAACACAATCAAAATATTAGTATTTTAATGATGAAAAATAAGCATTAGTTTGTTTAGCTTTCATTGGTAAAAACATATTAAGAACCAAATCATGTCACAAGTCATTTGCAGCATGAGAATAGAGTCAATATTTTGATTAAATAAATTAAGGTAATAACCTTAATGAGCAGTGAACTGAAATACCAAAATGTAGTGATGAATGAAGGCATTCTGAGAGCCTGTTAAAGTATAAACTTCTATTGCTTCCTGTCCCTAAAGCAATAATCTAATATTTTCCAACTTTGCTTTTTCTTATTTTCACAATCCACAAATGGTAAAGCTTCTGCTTCTTTTGAAAAACAGTCCAATAGGCCCATGATGAAGTTTTGTATTTTGCATTTAATTTTTCACATTTCCTCTATTCAGTTGCTTGAGAATACTCTGCTCCACAACCACATTTGGGTAATAAACATAATAAACCGTATATACTAAGAGTCTAGGTCTAGCCCTTCCAGTAGTATTTTTCATTCTTTAGGGTAAATATACCTGGCTCACTTGAGGTAAGCAACGTTTCTTATGAATCAGTTAATTAAACTGAATTGTGATTAATTTGGTCAGATCAACACCCTTAGAGTAGGGAATATCTATCCTGAGACCACCAATTCCTTTCAGAAAAGTCCGTATGGGTATTTTGCTATTGTTCAAATGAGGATTAAAGTGACAAAAAAAAGAGGTTATTTTAAAAATCTAGGATTTATTTTTCCAAATATTCTAAGCATATTCTAAGTTCACTGTTACATACATTTATTATTTTATCATTTCCTAGGTATTGCATTTTACATAAGCAATATGTTTTCTGTAACATTCTAATTGCATTTTTTCATTAGTTTTGCCTTCCCTCCACTCCATCCTTTTTCTTTAACAGGTGGCATCACTGAGTCCATCACTAAGAAGTACATAGTCTTGGGGTTTCAGAAATGGATCTGAAAGTGTGCTATTGCCGTGAAGTATGAGGCAAATTTCTATATGAAGCGAAAAGAGTTTTCATAAAACTTTTGGGTCTAGGTTGTTACTCATATCAGAGGCTGAACAAGGGTGGTGAAAATCTACATACTTCCCGGGGCTTGAGAAGAACTGAGCCCACACGCAGACACCTGCTGGCGCCTCGCGAGTCACACCTGTACATCCATTTGCTCATTAAGCAAAGAAATAGCTCCATTCTGTGTCCTTAAAGATTGTGTTTCTCAAAGAGCTATTTGTAAGTTTGTAAAACAGAATCTGTAGATTAATCATCTACACCTACCTCTTACTCATCCGAATAGCAAAGAGGAACAGAATTAAAATTAAAAATTGCTGCTGCAGAATCCACAGCAATTATGTTAATGCGATTCTCAACACAATCCCTTTAGAGCTTTTTAAAACTTCACGTTATACTTTTAATTTAATAACTGAAGAAAAGAATGTGTGCAATATACTTGTACCACAAGAAAGAAAAAGAAAAGAGATATAAGAGAGCTGGTATGCAGGGTAATGTGGTCGGAGTCCATCAGGCAGCACTGGCTCAGCACTGCATTCTCTCCGACACCCTCATCCACGCATCCGCGTATATGGTTCTCTCTCCGCGTCCAGCAGGTATTCTATATCTGCACTGCCCATTAGATGCAACTGGGTATTTAAATCTATTAAAACAAAACTTGAAGCTGTTTCCTTCACATGTGGTTCGTGACTACTGATTTGCATCGAGAATGACCCTCTGTTTAAGATAGTTCTAGCACTTATCATTTTATTGGTGCTAGATCTTGAGCCAGAAAACCTTTTTTTCTCCAAATATTTATTAGAGGACTATTCTGTACCAGGCACATGGTGGGGCCCAGGATAAAATGATTCATCAAGCAGGCTAGTGTGTGAGAGAAAAAAAAATAAGAAAATAATTACATGATTACTTTTTATTATATATATTTATACATTTTATTTGGGCTTCCCTGGTGGCTCAGATGCTAAAGAATCTGCCTGCAATACAGGAGACCCAAGTTTGATTCCTGGATCAGGAAGATCCCTTGGAGAAGGGAATGGCTACGCACTCCAGTATTCTGGCCTGAAGAATTCCATGGACAGAGGAGCCTGGCGGGCTATAGTCCAGGGGGTCACAAAGAGTGGGGCACAAGTGAGTGACTAACACTTTCACTTTCATACATTTTATTTAGGGCAAGGAAACGGGTGTGTTGAGAAGGGACAGAAGCATTTTTAGAAGAGGTGGTCAAACTCGATTTCTCTGAAAAAGCAACCTTTGAACAGTGTAATGGGTTGAAATGCAGATGTTGAAGTCCTCACCCTCCGGTACCTCAGAATGTGACTTTATTTGGAATTAGGATGGTTGCAGATATTAATTAGTTAAAATGAGGTCACACTGGAGGATGGTGGGCCCTAATCCTTCATGACTGGTATCCCTATAAAAAGAAAAATATGGACACAGAACCACATACAAAGGAAAGACAAAAATAAAGGGCGAACACCCTCCACTGGCCAAAAGGGGCCTTAAACAGACCCCCCCACAGTGCTCAGAGGAACCAACCTGCCAACACCTCGATCTCAGACTTCTCGCTTCCAGAACCGCAGGACAATAAGTTTCTATTGTTTCCAACCACCCGGTCTGTACTTTTTGTTACAGCCGCCCTAGCAAACTAATACAAGTGGACTTGGATGGATAAGCTGTGTGAATTGTGCATGTCCTTTAATCTCAAAGCTCTCCTATGGGTCAGGCATCAGAGCCCTCATTCAACAGATGAGTATTTTAAGGTTAAAGAGACTAAGAAATCTGCCTGAGGAAATTCTGCTGTTCTGTGGCAGAGGCTAGACAGAAATCTGAGTTGGCCTGACTGCTGCACCTGAACGTTGCCTTCTTGATATTACTCTTTGACTGCTGGGGCTTATCTTTTCCTGATGCCACAAATAGTTGCTTCAACACGAGCTAAAAAATTAATATTGTATGTTAATAACATTACCTTATACAGTAATGGCTAATATAGTGTTTTGCTTAAAATATAATTTTAAAATCCAGCAGAAATGTCTTATTTGGCTTTTTGTTGAAAACAAATTCTACTTTTAATTGTCTTAATAATATATAAATCTTGGCCTCTGGATTGTTTATATAGCTATACCTATCCACCTATTATATATACATATATATATATACATATTGCATATGTACATACATAAACATACAGTACATGTTTAGGCTACTGAATGATATTTTAGGTAAGATTAAGCTGTGTTATGTAAAATGCACAATTTTCTTCTCTTAGTCTTTTTCCCCACCACTTTCTCTCATCTTTCATGTGTATAAGTTTATATTTTTACTTGCTTCAGAAGACAACAAATTGTTCAAAGTCTTATTTCAATGAGGACAGATAATTCCCTTGCTAATGGGTAAGTATGCATGTTCACAGACCCTCACCTTTGTCAGAAAAGCTGTGACGTTCTCTTCTGGAGAGTATGTAAAGTCCACTTCTGAAAATATAAGTTCAGCACTTGCTCTCCTGAGAATGGATGGCAGAGAGCTCTTATGAGAAGATAGTCTATGATTTGGTGTGCTCAGTTGATGAAAAGAAACCATTTCAGTGGGCAGACACATTTATCCAAATGAAAAAGGCTTTTAGAAATGTTCTAAATATGGCCCGACTTTAATCAAGCAATGCCATCTGTTCCGTAAGTGGCAAGGTCGCAACTTTTATAATAGGAATAGCATCCAGTGCCAGAAATGAACATACAGAGATACAACTGCTGCCTATACTAAATACTCCTCCATATATTCGAGGATGTAGATACAGATGTAGGTATAGATTAGATACAGATAGATATATCCATTAGCTTCAGTGTGACCTTCAAAGGAACTATTGTACCTTGTCCTGCTTACAAAGACAAAGAAGTCTTGCTACTGAACTGGTGTGGAACCGTTGCTAGGTCATTAAATTTTCTTAAGATTCATTTATAGTTTCTCTGTGTCACGTTTATGGTGAGGATAAAATGAGATCACGTTTGTGACGGTACTTTGTGAACTATACAGTAAAGTGCAACCAAAAGGCATAATTTTTACTATCTGCAAATGATGGTTCTTAGAGATTTAAAAAATGATTTTAAAATACCTTTTGAGTACCAAACAGACTGTCAACCACTTTGCCTGGTTATCATTATCTCATAACTACATGACCAGTTATGTACTGTGGCTATTGTCATTTTGCAGAGAAGTAAACAAGTACTTAAATGGTTTAGGTAAGTTGCCTAAAGTTATCCAGTTGTGCTAGAAAGTGGGTTTGAGCTAGAAAGTGGGTTTGATGCTAGAAAGTGGGTTTGAGCCCAGACTGATTGCACCCCATAGTCTATCTTCTTAATCACAATCCCTCTCAATTCACCATATCCCCTTAAAAAAAAGAGATGGTTTTGAGGTTGTTGTTTTGTTTACTATCGATACAATATTTTACTTTTGCTTTTAGACAAAAGATTATAAGAAACACTGGTAATTTTTAAAATTTTAAAGCAAAACTAATAGTTTCAGTTATACATATATGTATATATGTATATACACATCTATTTGTGAAAGAAAGAATCAATACTTATGTTCAAAGCCCTAAATACTATTTACCATGGAGTATTTCACAATCATATTCTTTTATACATTTCAAAGACCTTTCTTTCATATATGGATAGTAACCATGGAGATATAAAAAATGCCAATATTAACTATTTAGTTGTCATTTTTTCAGAATGCTCCATTAATCTTTGTGTGCAGATATTTACACCAATAAATAGTTATACTACTTAATCCATTACTCATACCTGTTATAATTCATTATATAAAAGAGGAATGGTGGGGGCAGGTGGAAAACAACATAGTAAGTGAAGAGATCTAAGAAGAAATTAAGCTTTAATAAATTTTTTTCTTGACAATGATTAAGATGTTTGCTATAAGACAGCTGGTTATTAAAAATGAAAAACAAACCTCTAACATACCACATTACATATAATTTAATCACAGCATTACTATAAAAATTAATGAATAGTCCCACAGGTGTCAAAACATGTAAGTTGCAAAACAACTGTGTGTGTGTGTGTGTGTGTGTGTGTGTGCATGCATACCCATGGGTACCTTAGTCTGTTAAGCCTTCTGTGAGCAAGGTTATATGCAATACCAGATTCCACTACCATTAAAAAATTGATTATAAATGACAATTAATAGATAATGAATCAGCCAATATAAGTGTTTGAGGATAACTAACTCCTATCATGGCCTTGCTGCTGCTGCTGCTAAGTTGCTTCAGTCGTGTCCGACTCTGTGTGACCCCACAGATGGCAGCCCACCAAGCTCCCCCATCCCTGGGATTCTCCAGGCAAGAACACTGGAGTGGGTTGCCATTTCCTTCTCCAATGCATGAAAGTGAAAAGTGAAAGTGAAGTTGCTCAGTCGTGTCCGACTCTTAGCCTTAGTTGAAAGACAAACAGAGAACCAAACAAGAACAAATAACATGTATGGCATTATTTTTCTTTGGCCTTCAAAGATATGTATGAACACAAGTATTTTAAAAAATAAATATAAATATGAACAGATAGAGTAAACCATAGTGAACTGAAGACACCACATAGTATTTTATGTGAGACTGCACAAAAATTTTCATGAAAAAAATTAGGAAGAAATGGGATGCCTCAAAGTCTTTAGTTTTCACAACTTTGAAGAGATTAGTGAATTTGTTGTATGGCATTTCACATTTGTTGTGCTAAGTCATGGGATTTGGGCTGGTCACTTAAATCCTTACCAAGAGTATTACTTTTAATAATACTCATAAGGCGCATAGGATAATTTTTGTTCTGTTTTACTTTCTTTTGTCTTTGGTTTTTGAGAAAGTGGGACCAGAGAAATTCCTGCTGAATTCTACCAACCAAAATCTCTCTTTATAATATAATATATTCTTTATAATTTTATGAATATTTTTTCAGTAATTTAATTTTTTAAATTATTCCTTACAGATTTGTGCCACCATTTTAACGTTACTTTATAGACTGTTGGTAGAATAATTGGTATAACTGGTCCCTTCTTTGGGGACATTTTGGGTTCTTTCCTTTTTCCTATTATAAATAATACTAAGGCGAACATATTTTTAACAGACGTCTTGGCTCATTTACCTGAATACACCCGAAAGTTAAATTCCTGTAGAGGAGAGAAAGTCTTGTGTTTTGGAAAGATAGTTGGTATTTTAGAACGTTAGCTCTAGATGGTGGCAATGAAGCAGATGGATTCATTGGGGGAGAGAGGAAACCAAACAACGAGAAGACTGTGAGCTGAACTCAGGCAGCGGCACCAGGAGTGCAAGTGATAAGGGCAGAAAATGTGTTTAGAAGGTGACAGGACGTGGAGACTGATCCATGGGGCAGAGGAGAGATCTCAGGAGAGAGAAGAGTCAAGGGTGGCCTGCAGGCTTCTAGCCTGAACAACTGGGGAGTAGATAATGAGTTCCAAATTGAACATGCTGTGCTGGAGGTGGCTTCAAGGCATCCCGGTAAAAGCAGTCAACAGGCAGGGCACTGGCAGAACCATAATAAAGCCCCAGGACAGAGACCTGCTCAGATCTCTACATATAAGACAAATATAATGAAACCTAGTTTGATTTTACAGGACTCAGCCCGCTCTCATGCGAGCATTCCCTTGCTCCTGTTACCTTCTCCTTTCACCCCCTCACATTTTAGTGCATTGGGATGGACATGTATACTCTGCTATATTTAAAATGGGTAACCAACAAGGACCTACTATATAGCACATGGAACTCTGCTCAGTGATACGTGGCAGCTTCAATGCAAGGGGAGAATGGATACGTGTATATGTATGGCTGAGTCTCCACCGCTCATCTGAAACTATCACAACATTGTGAATCGGCTACGAGTGGTCAGTGGCTCAGTCATGTTCGACTCCTTGTGACCCCATGGACCGTACACTGCCAGGCTCCTCTGTCCATGGGGATTCTCCAGGCAATAATACTGGAGGGGGTTGCCATGCCCTCCTCCAGGAGATCTTCCCAACTCGGGGACTGAACCAGTGTCTCCTGTGTCTACTGCACAGCCAGGCAGGCTCTTTACCACTGAGTCACTTAGGAAGCCTTGTTAATCAGCTATACCTCAATATGAAATAAAAACTTAAAAATATTTTTTAATAAATAAAAACCGAAGTGCATCTGGAACCAACAACATTATTGGAAAGTAGGGTTATATTTTGAAAAGACATTTATACCCTCATCAAGCCATTTTTACCATAACCTTTAAAAGTGTGTACATTTTTGTTACTAATTTACTGATTGCAGGAAACTCAGGTTCTAAAAAGCTAAATGTTTTTTCTCTGTTTCCCAGCTGGTAAATATCAAAACTGAGACTTGAATCCTATCCTTCAGAATCTAACACCAGAGTGCTCCCACTGTCTTCTAACTACATCATTTTTGTTTTTCTTTACTGTCTCCTGCTCTACTTTCTCTTTATCCCCCTTCTTCTAATCATGATATTTTGATTTATGTTCATTCATAATTTATCTCATTCTTATGGCATGAAAACTTTCAAGTCATTTCATGAAAACTGATAAAAGTCTTGCCTTTGTACTGTGCATAGCTGAGCTGATGCAGGATACTTTCAGTCCATTCTCACTATGAAAATCCAGCCTGCTGCCCTACTGGGACAGACTTTAAGTCCTTGCTTACTCACAGCCCTGTGGATATTACTTGGAATCCTTTTCTAGTAACCTGCCCTTCTCCTGCCTTCTTCAGTGATCCTCGACTCCATAAATCCTGCCTGATAAGTATGGATGCAACCCAAGCCCATTCTGCTCTGTGGAATCACTAGGTGTTCACCTCTTAAACTAAAAGGAAATATTTTTAAGTGTTTCTCTTTTTCAATATTGAAAAATCTCTAAAAATGTATTATAAGGCCATTTTCATTCTTTAACGACATGGTTGAGGTTTAAAGCAATCCTGTATCTCTTTCTCCCTTGCTTCCTCTCCTTCATCCGCAGAGATTTATTGACTATGATTCCCTTATAATGCTACCTTGAAGTCATATTTACTTTCCAGGGTTTTTTTTTAAGACTGAGTCTGATTCAGAAACACTTATTTTACTGGTTCAGTTGTTGTTGTTTTCAGTGTTGAAGGTGAAAGTGACTTTCTTTGGCTTCCCAATTTATTTTAGAAAGCCTTTATAACTGCGACAGAAGAAATCTAAACAAGATAACACGAAAATATTCTGATCAAACTCAATTCTTATTTTTGGTGGAAAGCTGTTGATTGAATGTTCGGTGTCATTTTCAAAATAACAGCTTTATTGGGCCAGGACTGAGACACAGTCAACTGCACATATTTAAAGTATGCAGCTTTACAAGTTTTGCCACATGTATATAACTGTGAAAACATCACCACAAGCAAAGTAATGAACACATCTATCATTCCTAAAAGCCCCTTAGGTTTCTTCTGAATCTCTCCTCCATCCACACACTCTACTTTCTTTGCAGAAGGCATACCTTATTCAGACTCCAAGCCCTCTCCAATTTCTCTATAAACTCAATTTTATCTTGATGAAAAATACAACAAGATTCCTTTAAAAGGTGACAAAATTATCCAAGGGTGAAGAAAGAACCTTTAAGATGAATTGCTACGAATTAGAAAATGAGATGAATAAGTCCATAGAAAGCTATAACAAAGTCTATAGACAAAGAATTCTCCTTCTTCCTCAAAAGGCTGATAAACAAGTTGAAATCTAACCAATGAGCAAAGAAATGACAATTAAAATAACACAGGGATTCATTTCAATTGGTCTTTTTAGCAAAGATTCCAAAATTTTTTTAAATGCTAAGGGCTGGAGTGGGTTTTTGAAAGCAGACAGTTATATTGCTGGGGAAAAACTACAGATTTCTAGAGGATAATTTGGCTAGAACCACTGTAACATTAAATGGACACTATTTTTGATCTAGCAACTTGTCTATAGATTAATACAAAGGAAAGAAATAAGTGAACAATGTCAACAAGTTAGGAGAAATATGAACATTTGTTAGTAAATTGGTTACATTGAGGAGATGGAGCTAGGAATTTGGGGAAGTCAAAGTCGGTGGAGTTTGCTGAGCAGAGTGACAGAGGAGAGAGCAGGTCACACAGAGAACGTGGGGCATCTGCACTGGCTCCCCTCCAGTCTCCAGCTGAGCATCCATCGGCTTGGGGACAACAAGGTTTCTAGAAAAGGGCAGGAGTTAGGGATAACAAGATGGCAAGAGAAAACTTTTAAGGGTCATAGCTATACTTATCTTGATTTTAGTAATACAGGTGTAGATACATATATAAAAATTTGCCAAATTATATACAATCCATGGGGTTGTAAAGTGTCAGACATACTGAGCGTGCACACATACACATATACTTTAAATATGTGCAATATACTGTATATTGGTTTTTTAATTGGGATATAGTTGCTCTGCAATGTTGTGTTACTTTCTGCTGTACAACAATGTGAAGCAGCTACGTGTATACATATACCCCTTTCTCTTGAACCTCTCTCCCCTCCCCCCACCCCACTCATCTAGGTCACCATACAATATCACAGAGCTGAGCTCCTTGTCCTATACAAGAGCTTCCCACTAGCTACCTGTTTATACGTAGCAGGCGAATAAGTCAATTCCAGTCTCCAAATTCATCCCAACCCCTGCCCTGGGTCCACACATCTGTTCTCTATGTCTGCATCTCTATTCCTACCCTGCAAATAGGTTCATTGGTACTATTTTTTCTAGAATCCATATATACACATTAATACATGATATTTTTTCTCTTTCTGACTTATTTTGCTCTGACAGACTAGGTCCATCCATTTCTCTAGAAATGACCCAATTAGCATTCCTTTTATGACTGATAATGATATGGCTTTTATTTCAATGGAGTTCTTAAAATAATTTTGTAAAGAAAAATATATGACTTAAAATGGAGTGATGGGATAGCATATTGCTAAAGTTAACTTTTCCATATATACAACTTAGGATCAATTCACATCTACATCTCATGTTCTCAAAAGACATCATAAGCAAGCAAGTGAAGTATACCTATCACTCAGTCATGTCCAGCATTTTGTGACCCCATGGACTGTAGCCTGCCATGCTCTTCTGTCCATGGACTTCTCCAGGCAAGAATACTGGAGTGGATAACCATTCCCTTCTCCAGGGGATCTTCCTGACCCAGGGATCGAACCTGGGTCTCCTGCATTGCAACATCTCTATAATTTGTACCCAGATGTAGCAAATTATTTTCAAAAATTTTGGTGGTTTTCTTTGCTGGACCAAAGTTTTTTCTAATATGAGACTATTTAATCACGACTCATCACTCTAACAAACTGTAATTCACTAATAGCAGATAAAGGCATATGCTAGAGTTTGCCTACCTTCCTCTATCCATAATACTTATGATGCCTCGTGTCTCTAGAAGATACATCAATGTTATTAACTCCAAGAGAGAAAGGGTTTCATGTCATACATGAAGTAAAGTCTAGGGAATTTAAAACAAGCTTTGGCTTCACTGAACATTAAGAGATATTCTTCCAATAGGACATTTGTAGGAAAATAGGAAAGCCAGGTGAGCATGTACCATGGGGCTGGCCTGAGCCTTATCTACATTGTGGCTGGATGTTGGATGTTCCCGAATTAGAAAATTATTATTGGGACAAAATTATCTATACTGACTGCTGTCAACCAATTTGAGGTAAAATATTATCTTGGCAGTTGACTGTGGGAATTTGGGATACTGCATTGGTCTACGTAATGTATTATTGATCTACAGTTAAACTGATCTGAAGGTCAGACTTCTAGGATTTCTCTCAGGCTCACATTCTGAATCAATTACTGTCATTTAGGAATGGCTATATTAGAGGTCCCTGACTCATCTTCAGCCAGAATAACAGGAATAAACTCAGTGTTGTGGGCTGCAAAGGCAACCCAATTAGTGCCTCTATCTTTCGCTTTACAGATTGTTCCTGAATTATGGCCCCACAGTCATGCTGCCTTGCTCACTTGAAGCTTCTATTTTGAGAAAGAATTTAAATAACCCACTTGTTGACACTGAAACTTAGTCCAGAGGTTCTCATCACCATTTATTTCAGGTTTTTCAAATGAATCACTCTGCCCATCGATATGTATACTTGTAAAATTTGTATTTATATACACACCTGTGTGTGTGTGTTTTAATCAGACAATGGTGAATTCTCAACTTCTTGAGGACTACACTGAAAAACCTAAAGGAGAATCCAGATCATGAATAGGATATTCTACTCTCTGAATTAGGTTTACATCCTATTATTACATAATATTTTGTGCTTTAAAATAAACCAAGGGGAACATTTCCTATAAAGGTGCATTTCCTATAAAGCGTCTTTCTATGCAGGTCGTAATACTGGGAAACAAAGGCACATGTAAAGCTTACTGGAGCCATTATTCTACTCCCTCCGCCAAAGGACTATGCTATTAATACTAAATGACTGAGGTGACTTAAAGTGGTATAATTTGTGAAACACTGACTACCAAGAAACTTCTGGAGGAGAATGCATAAAAGAACTTCATTGAAATATCTGAGATATGGTGGCTAAACTCTAAGAAAAACAGAACTACTTGTGTATGACTGTAAAGCCAACTTCTTCGTTTCCTTTAGCAATTTGCTGTGGTCTAGATATTTTCCTGTCCACCACAAAAACAGGTTTACGATGAAAGGCAAAGCTTCAGATGTCTCTCCAAGGCTCTGGGTAAGGCTGGGTTGACAAGCTCAGATGATTTAGGAATTTTGCAAAAGCAAGATATTTTAACTGTACTCATGACCAATGTCTACTCACTGACTTTGTCTACACACTAATACTCTCCCTTAGAGGGGTGTTGCTGGAGTGACGGATCTTTTGGGGATCTGGCTAACTAAAAGTTGAACTAGTGATGCATTTGGTTTAGGTTTGGTGATATTATTACTTGGTGGGTCTCAGCTTCTTCCCCGTATCTTTAGGTTACTGCTAGCTGTTCCACAATTGCATTGCTGTGTTACTCTCTATATAGAAAACATTATAGAATCACGGTCAACATGAAGAGCTAATCAGAGAGCACACAGCTGAAAACTATAATGCACCTCCCCCACAAATCATAATTTTATAGATTCTGGATGCCTGTGGAATTAGTCAGCTTTATTAAATTGGTAATTAGTCATGATTTCCTTTTTTCGTCTAAATAAGTATTCAGCTATTACCTAATATATTCATTTCTCTCAAAGTGGGCTGCCTGAGTTGTAAAAGACTCAAGAGTCATAAAATCTGGAGCCATCCCCTGTCCACCACGACAGTCAGCCTGCGATATGCAGAAGTAACTTCCTTTATGACTAAGGAATACAATGAATGTGAATCTATTTGTGAAACACCAAATTGTGATATTCAGCATTTTTACGGGCTCATTCTTGTGGTCATCCAGAAATATAACAGGCTTGTTCCTATTGCCAAGCTAAAAATAAATTAGTTAAAATTAAAAGATTGCCCCCTGTTCTTGATTACAGTGAGATAAAAATATTTTATTCCTCATAATACATTATGAATTTAATTTGCCTTACAACTATTGGTTGTAAATGCATAGTTCTCCAGAAGTGCATTTTTAAAACTGTTTCATATAAAAACAAAGTTTACGCTCTCAATGTATAGCAATATATTTTGACAATTCTCTGGTTAAATACTCACAAACATATATGTTAGTGTTGACACTGTGACGGGCTTTGTACATTTCTTACCAAAAGTGATTAAACTTGTAAGCCATATATTTCACAAGTCTGCTTGTTCAGCCCTTCCTACACACTGCACAGAGCTAAGCATCTCCAAAGACTGGAGGAAGAATGGAAGTTTTCAGCAGGTTCAGCAAATTACATAAATCACGCATGACAAAAATTGTTATAGAACTGGTATTATGTATTATTTTTGCATAATAATTTATAGGTTAACATTGGTAAACTAAGGTCAGTATTATCAAAACACTAATCAAAACTTTATCTGTAGCTAATAAGATTATTATATTTAAATCTATGAACTTAGATATGCTGAATATGTAAGTATGCTGTAATTTCCTATCATTTCCTTGTGTATTATTTGTAAATATACATTTACAAATTTTATTTTTGAAGTTGGGGAAATCTCAATTTTTTAAAATAAAGAAAACAGTGATTTCAAATACATTTATACCAGTATAAAATATACCTTTATTATAAAATATGCAGGTATCCTGACACACTTCAAAGAATTAAAACCTGTCTTAAGATGTATACTCTACCACATCAATTAACATACAGGCAATAACTTCAAATAAAACTGAAGAAGGTCGGAGGAGAGAGTTTACAGAGAAAAAGTATTTTTAATTCTTTTAATTATGGACTACTTTAAGAAAGCATTCAGAAGGAAAAGGCTGAAGCATAAGATTATACAAATGTGCTCACATTAAGAAACTCAATATTCTATAAATAAAGATTTGAATTAAAATTCATTTAGGAAACAATCTGCTTTAAAGGTTATTGAATGGAACTACTAAACATATAACTTATTAATACAATTTTATTTTTATACATCTTTACAGGAAGAGATAGATGTAAAATGAAGTACAACTAAATCAGTGATTTTTAACCTACAATCAGTACCCCGTACTGGTAACATGCATATGATCCCAGTGGCACTTGTACCCCTAAAATTAAAGGCAAATTTTCTGTGTGATTATGACTATATGAATCATTTCCACAAGAGTGTTGCTATATCTCACTGGATGCTTAGAGGATTCCAGAACCCCTAAAAGAGTTAAAAAAAAAAAACAAAACATAAACTTAACCTATTTTATTTTCCAACTTGAAAAGAGCAATTTCATTGGGAAGAACAAAGGAAAGAAATGAACTTCTAAATGTGATAGCACTGTCCCAGCTCTACCCACGCATCACAAGATAGGGAGAAAAATAAACTCCAAGATTATTTTGATAATTTCAAGGAACAAAGTGCTCAGGAGACATATTCACTGAACAATTCCCAAAGTGCTCATGTGTGAGCAATGTGAAAATTCTAAAAATACTGTTCAGTGACATCTCAATAGTTCTTCAAAGTACCAGACTAAAAACCACAGTCCTTTTCCAAGACAGTCTTAAATATGACTACATGTTACCTCTACGTGCTCAAAATCATTATATGAGAATTGTAAAGACTCTTTGAGCCTAGGGATACTTCAGTAACCAAAATACTATGAATATGAGTTTTCAAATTCATTAAAGGACAAAAAGGATAATTAACCATTTATTTTAAGGCTATAAAATGTACCTTCAATATTAATGACAGGAGCAGTAAGTGACCACAACATTAGGCCTGACACTGAAAGAAAGTCTTACTGTGAAGTCTGCTGACCAAACTATGTAAAAGGTGAGGCATGAGCATGGGATTTCTCAAAAACTCTGCCATTAGAGGAATTACGGAAGCATCTTGGATATTCAACTCCAAACAAATGTGTTTAATGGAGGACATGATGGCTGTGTTTGGTTGTATTTTCAAGGCAAAAAGAAATCATCAGAAATATTTTATGTCTCTTCAGTGACATGTGATCCCAAGAGGAGGTGATAGGAAACCAGAATGCCTCAGCACAAAAAATACTTTCCTCAAAATGAGCTGTGAGCCAACATGGAAAGAGCTGGTGGCCTTAAGTTGACTTTCCCTCTTGAAAAGGTCATTGTAGGCATCAGGAATGTTCTGAGAGGGATTTCTATGCTAAGTGGGAATTTGGGTTCTTGTATGAAGGGAAATCCCTGTCTCTAAATTAAATTCATTTTTTATTTGTTTACATTTATTTATTTGGCTCCATCGGCTCTTAGTTGTGGCATGCAAGGTCTTCATTTCTGCCTGTGAGATCTAGTTTCCTGACCCGGGCTCAAACCCAGACCCCCGGCACTGGGAGTACGGAGTCTTAATTGTCAGACCAACAGTGAAGCCTAAGTTAAATTCTGTTTTTCTCTGATTTATTAAGAATAATTGCTTGCCACTGCAGAGGACATAGCCTGATAGTAGGGCAGCTACCTAAAGATGGCCTTTAATAGCAATCAGTGAAGGCTAAACGGGAGGCAAAGGACCAGAGGTGTCAGACAGAAGAAGTGGTACACAAAATACAAAATTGTATTGCCAGATGCATCAGTGAATTTTAAACCACAGCTTGATTCCAATTCTTCTTCTCTAAGGAGAAATGAACTAAAGCTTTTTAAGGCAAAAGCCTGAATCCAAAGCATTCTCGTACTCTGGAAATGCGTTGGCATGTAGAAGTGTGAGCAAAGGGGAGGTCTTAGAAGTGATAAAGAAAAAGACATCAGCAGGGGTAAAGTAGTGAATAGGCCTTCAAGATAAGGATAAGTAATTTGAAATTGGTTAGCAAAGCAACTGGGAACCAGTAAGAAGAATTGAAATGATGAGTAATGGAAAGTTAGAAGATAAGAAAAACAAGACAGATTACTTTGGGAGGCAGGATTTTGAAATGATTCAAGAGTGTAATGGCTGGAGGAGATTGCAGAATTGAGATAGGAAACCAAAAGGCAAGGATGGATAGAGCTATTCCTGAATCAGGAGTAATACGCCCATGAAGATGGAGGAGGGCTGTTTGTAAATAACAACAACAACAAAAAAGAGGCCTTTATTAAAGTCTGTGCATCTTCTAGCGTTCCAGAAACGGCACATTTATGTGCCATTTGCTTGGCATCTACTAGGACATGTTTGTTGCATAAATGAAGAAAAACACAGTTCTAATCTTATATAAAATAATCATTTAAAGCTATCACTTTGAGAAACAAAAGTTGGCCATTAAATATGAAAATGTTGACAGTTTATTTTACAGAGTTTCTTTTAAAGAACTGCTTAGACCTTTGTCTACAAGTTGAAGAGCCTCAATGTTAAAGTCTGTTTTAAACAAACTACTTTGAATTTGTTCTTGATATACAGGAGCTTTTACAAGAAAAATACAGCCAATCTAACACTGCAAACAACATGTAATTTTAAAGAAGAAAAAATCCAGTGCTTTCCTTCTCCTACTTTTTCAAGTTAGAGTTGGCAACATGATGGACAGGGAAGCCTGGTGTGCTACCGTCCATGGGGTTGCATGACTAAGCGATTGAACTGAACTGAACTGAATATGATTTTTACTCATATGTTTTCAGAACTAAGAGGCACAAGTTAGAAGAATGGTTAATTTAAGACACTTTTCCTTTTTGTATATCTAACACTTATGGTTGTTGATAAAATAACCATTATTTTAGTCACCAAAAAGCCTTAGTAGTTGTTCTAATTTTCCTCTCCGTTTAATTCACACAAATTATGTCTGGAGGAAATTAATTCTAAGAGTTAATGGAGTAAGGTGGCTGAAGATGCAGAAATCAGTTCCTTGAGTTATCTTTGTGTGTCTTCAAGTGCTAAATTTGTATTGTGCTGTATAGCCAGCAATGACGACTCTCTTAAACTGACTGAGGGGTCATCTTTAAAAAAAATCATGAAAATTTAAAAAGAGGTCACAGCCTTTAGCTCCATTCTTAGCAAGTATTTAAGGGACACTTCTAAGTGCTATGAAAACAAATATTGAAAAAAACTTTAAAGACCTAAGAAGTTTTCCAGTTAGTCGTTTCTATACTATTTTAATGGTGAAGTTGTCTTATCATAATGCCTTGCTAAAAAGCATGTAATAAACAATGTCATTCTGTTGCCAATTCAATATACTGATTTTATATCCATTCACCATCTTCTCTAGCATTTGCTAATTTCTGGTGCTTCAAAAGTCATACAATAGGTTAAAAAAATCCCAAAAATAAAACTGAATAATTGAAGCAGCAATGCAGCCCAAATAAACATGATGCAAACTTTATAAAATGAAATTTTTACATGTTGGTTAATGACTTTTTATTTTATAAAAATAATGGTTAAAATGAAAAAAAAATCTTTTCAAATCAATATACTGTTTCATTTGCTATCAACTTCTAATACAGACAAGAAAAATCTTTGAAGTCACATTTAGTGGACACTCAATAAATATGCTTTCTTTTTTCTTCAAAACAAAGGAAAAAATAATTTTATCTGTACTTTCTTCCTGACATTCCATCTAGCTGTCAGGATGCTGCTGCTCCTAAGTCGCTTCAGTCATGTCTGATTCTGTGCAACCCCATAGACAGCAGCCCACCAGGCTCCTCCGTCCATGGGATTTTCCAGGCAAGAGTACTGGAGTGGGTTGCCATTGCCTTCTCCAGTCAGGATGCAAGTATCATATATATAGGAACTGTCACAAGAGGTCCTTGGGTCATCAGATATATGAAGCTAACTTTTCCATAGAAAACTAAAATGATTGTTGAGTGGTCTTGACATTAAAAGAACAGTTGTACTTATAAAAATGATTATTTGTTTTCCTTCCTCCTGATAACTCACAGCCTAGTCCTTTATTTTTGGAAAAACACTGGGATGGGGAGAGAGAGAAGGAAATGAAGGAATGAAAGAAGCAAAGAGTCTATCAGACAAGGCATTTCCCAGTGCCTCCTGGTTCCAAAATATCTCATCATTCCTAGTGGATGCTGCCATGAGAACCCCTTCAGGAATGAATGACTCATTTCCCCAGGTTTAGGAAGGGCTTTCAGCTGTCAGCTCTCTTTGTGAATTGTGTCAGCTAAGGAGTGTCACCTTGTCCAGGCATCTAACATCAAGTAAACAAGAGAGTATAGAGGTCCAGCCCAAGAGTTGCTTAGGACAATTCTGAGGCCCCATTCCGGCTTCTGGACTCTCTGCTGGGTCTGCTAGGGCCTTTTTCCAAGGCTGCATTGCAGACCAATTTGTCCTTCTATCTTTTCTCCAGGTCTGCTTTCTTCCCTTCCCTTCCATGGTCCCGAAATTCTCTTTCTCAGAATCTGCTTCTCTGCTTCAGAATCTGTGAACCAATCATTTGTGAACATTGTGGGCATACAGTTAGTCCCTGCCTCGGACCATGCATTCTTTATTAAGAGTTGGCTGTTTGACTCTGAAGGTCACTGAAAAAAATAAACCCTGGAAGCCTTTCCAACTCTCCATTTATTTTCCATTCTGCCCATCTCCATGGCCAGGCCACATAAGCACTGCACTGACACATTCCAGCCTGGACTCTGCTTGCACAATATGTTTGTGTTGTGAGCTCACGGTCTGTAATGACAAGCACACAGAGTACACTGTGAGAACTCCCTCCTGCAAAACACATGAAACGCTTACAGCTAATGCTGGTATCTATTTAAGACAGATATCGATGTAAATGTAATTAAGATGTGTACACTTCACTGTGGCTTTTTAACTTCCTTATGACTGTGTATTTGATAGTAGAGATCTTAGGACTTTACTCTCTACTTGTTTATTTTCTCCCAGAAGAGAAATTATTAATATAAAACCTTGATTCCTCAGTCATTCTTTAAATCTCCACACTTCGATTAATTAGAGATCAGCAAACACTCATTTTAAATATAACAATTCAAAACTGACTGTATGCTCTTTTTTAATTACAAATTTCACCATGGAACCTATCAGAGGTATAAATGCAGTTAATGTGAGACTCAGAAACAAGAGATGCTGAATTCTCTTATCTGTTACCCAGTGATTCTTTCTGTTCTGAGGAAGCAACCTTAAATAGTGTTGCAAGGTACATAAATGCCACTTATCTGGCGCTGCTTATTCAAAACAAATTCGTGGATATTTAATCATAGTTATTAGAAATGAACTGTTGTATTCCAGAAACATTTTAATCCAAAATAAATACACTTTTTAGAAATATCAGTTTTTAAAAGTGAGAGATAACATCCCACCTTTCAAAACTGAAAGTAATAAAATATAGCTATTGGTAAGATTTGCATAGCGGCATATTGAGCTGACTATTTTTTAATTAAACGTTAAGCAAAAAAAAATGTTTTAAAAAGCAGTAATTATATGTGAGAATATAATAGGAGTATACATTTTAATCCTAAGAGATCATCCAAAATCATGGTGAATGTGATATTTGTATGTGGAAGTGGAATGAGGTGGAAATGTAAGACTAGAAGCAGAATATACTACTCTGTAGGTCTGGAGACACAGTCAGAAGTCACAGAAAGAGCAAAGAATGAGGACATTCATACCTAAAAATCTTCCTGTTAGCAATTAGGCCACAGAAGATTCACTCTAACACCGCACTCTCCCCAGTCATGGCTAAGAAGGTACTTCAAAACCATGGAAGCAAGAAAACAGTTACTTCAAATGCACATTCAAATATAATTCTGAATTAATAAATTCAAAATCAACAAATTAATTGCTCAAGCAATTTATGGGGAAAAAATAGAGAAGAGAGGGAGGGAGGGAGGAGAGGAGAAGGAAGAAGGGGAGGGTGAGAGGAGAGAGGACAGGAGGAGAAAAGAGAATGAGTCTTCACACAGCATTTCTCAGTGCCCGCAGCTTCCAGAATATACTGCCCTACATTAAAAAGCTGACGGTTGCTCATCTATTCCCTAATGGTCATTCACCCTTGATAAAGGCACCAGCTTACAGGCTGACTCTGTGGTCTGGAATGCCTTGCTAGTACGGCTGCCTCCTAGTCTATCTGTCAAGGAGGGTGAGGCCCGGTGTCTCCCACACCTACTGGCACAATAAACGGGGAGGGTTCACTTCTTAGGAAAATTGTTCTATATTTTTTTTTAACAATGCTGTAAAAATATAATTCAAAGACCACAGAATTCATGGGTTTAAAGTATATAATTCAATGACTTTTAATATATTCACAGGGTTGTACACCCAAACATAGTTTTATTTTTTAATTTTTAAAAATTTATTTTATTGAAGGATAGTTGACAATATTGTGTTAATTTCTACTGTACAGCAAAGTGACTCAGTTTTATATATAGATATATATATACATTGTTTTTCATATTCTTTTTCATTATGGTTTATCAGAAGATATTGAATACAATTCCCTGTGCTATACTGTAGGGCCTTGTTTATCCATATTATATATATATTTTTTTTTCCTTTACAATATTGTATTGGTTTTGCCATACATCAACATGAATTTGCCATGGGGGCACACGTGTTCCCAATCGTGAACCCCCCTCCCACCTCCCTCCCCATCCCGTCCCTCTGGGTCATCCCAGTGCACCAGCCCCAAGCATCCTGTATCCTGTATCCTGGTGATTTATTTCTTACATAATATTATACATGTTTCAATGCCATTCTCCCAAATCATCCCACCCTCTCCCTCCAAACATAATTTTAGAACATTTTATTACCAACCAAAAGAAATCTCTCACCCCTTAGCCATCTACCTCCAATCCTTCATGCCCTTCACCTCCAACCTTTCAATAATAATATATTCCTGTCTCTATAGTACTGCCTATTGTGAACCTTTCATATGAATGGCATCAGGTAATATACTATTCTAGCTTCTTTCACATGTTTTCAAGGTTCATCCATAAAACAGCATGTATTAATACTGAATAACTTCATTTTACTGATTTATCACATTTATTTATCCATTCATCAGTTTTTGGACATTTGGAAAGTTTCTACTTTTATGCTATTATAAATGATTTTGCTATGAACATTCCTTTACAAGTTTTTGAGAGAACATGTTTCCAATTCTTTCGGGCTATATACATAGGAGCAGAATTTCTGGATCACATTCTATGCCTAACTACTTGAAAAATGAATATGTTTTATATCATTTTTATCCATTCCCATATACCTAAAAAATAAAGATCTGAAATAGTCAATGCAAAATCCTTATATTATGGTAGAGTTTGCTGCCCCACACCTTAGAGCAAAGCTCTTAGTTAAAATGGTCTTTGTTGTTCCATGAATGAACACTGTTAAGTGTTTAATGAGATGGTTGGATAAAATCACTGATTCAATGAACATGAACTTGGGCAAACTCTGGGAGACGGTGAGGGACTGGGAGGCCTGGAGTGCTGCAGTCCGTGAGGTCACAAAGAGTCAGACATGACTTAGCAACTGAACAACAACAAGTGTTTAATATCCCAGACATTCTCTAGACATGGAATTATAACAGCATATGTCTTTCTTCTTCTCAATATAGCATACCATATATTATCAATGATAATTAACTTTTAAAAATGCCTATTGATATATTTCCTATTATAACCCCTTGACTGTTACATTGTTGTTCTGGAAATTCAATATAAAACATGTTGGAAAATAATATCATTACCAATAAAAATAGGCAATACCTTATATTCATGTAGTATTTTCCAGTTTATCAGTCACTTAAACCTAAAATTATTCATTTAACCTTCATAGCATTTAAAAGTCGTTTCTCCCAGACATGAGAAAACTAAGATTCAAACAGGTTAAGCTGCTTTCAAATATTAAATAGATAGTTACAGAGTTGGGTAGGACTTGACTCCAAGACTCCAAAGTTCAAGTCAAGAACACTTCTAGTTACAACTATTCTAGTAAAAGGAAGGCTCTCAACTATGTCCCTATGTCTCCAGGTTTCTTCTCTTGCCTTTCCTTTTTATAACCCCAGCTCCCACACACCACACACAATAACTGAACTACACTCTCAGTTCACACACAACACACATATACACAAAAACCACAGACATATATATATACATGCCTCACACACTCACCTCACAAGCACACAAAACACATTCACACACACACACATATATACACCTCACATACAAGCCACACACATAAACTTCACAGAACAATACTCATACATACACTCTCTACTCATAATACACTCAGATAAAAATCTGATGCACATGAAATTCATATATACACATACCACATGCAGATCTTTCACACATTTATATCTCACACCTACATACACAAGGGAAGAAAAGTTTGTGAATCTGAAGCATCAGATTACAAGGCACTGGGCCAAGTTCCCTAGGGAAGGGACTCAGTGTGATGAGGGGACCTGCTGCATTCTCTCTTAGCCTTCCTTCCTGCAGGACTGGCCTGTAACTAGAGTCAAGGTGTGCCATCTCTTTTGCTAGAAAGCACTTCTCAAGTCCACATGATGTATGGCTGACAAGAAAGTGATTACAGCCAAAGATTTGGAGATGGGATTTGAGGACAGTGGGCATCCCTGCCTCAAATCTAAACTGCATGTAGGGTGCAAACAGTTGAAACATATAGTGACAGGCTTATCTATCACTATAGTGAAATTTATCACTAAATACTTCACCATATGCATATAGGAGAGGATTCTGACATTTCTAAGTCCTTAGCCATAAGACCATCATCAGTTGTGAGAACTCTAGATGTTTCTAAACCTCAGTGTCTTTATTATGATAATAACAGAACCTATTACCTATCGCTTTTGTAAGTTCTAGGAGCAAATACTTCACATAAAGTGCTAAGTACATGGTGAGAATTCAATAAATGGTATCTACTGCTACCATTGGGGTGTCCCAGGTTGTTCAGCGGTAAAGAATCCCAATCCATGTAGGAGACATGGGTTCGATCCCTGGGTCAGGAAAATCACCTGGAGAAGGAAATGGCCACCCATTCCAGTATTCTTGCCTGGGAAATCCCATGGACAGAGGAGCTTAGCTGGCTACAGTCCCTGGAAGATTTGGACATGACTTAGCAAAGAGTCTGACACAATTTTGTGATTAAATAACAACTACAGCTACCATTATGGAGAAGGCGATGGCACCCACTCCAGCACTCTCGCCTGGAAAATCCCATGGACGGAGGAGCCTGGCAGGCTGCAGTCTGTGGGGTCACGAAGAGTTGGACATGACTGAGTGACTTCCCTTTCACTTTTCACTTTCATGCATTGGAGAAGGAAATGGCAACCCACTCCAGTGTTCTTGCCTGGAGAATCTCAGGGACGGGGAGCCTGGTGGGCTGCCGTCTATGGGGTCACAGAGAGTTGGACACAACTGAAGTGATTTAGCAGCAGCAGGAGCAGCAGCTACCATTATAAATATCCTCATTTTCACAAAATATTGAGTTGGCCAAAAGTATGTTCAAGTTTTTCCAGTACACCATATGAACAAACTTTTTGATCAGCCTAATATATACTCAAATTGTAGTCACAGCATAATTTTTTGAGATATTTAAAAACAAATTAGAAAAGAAAAACTGAAAAACAGACTATTTGGAAGCAGTATCTCTGTAAGAAATATGATAACCACTTGCTACATTATGAATAACTACCATGAATAATAACAATTCTTTGCTATTATAATTGATGGAACTGAAGAATGTCTCAGAAATTGCAATTATTTATTTTTCACAATTGCTAGCAAAATTGAAAATCTGAGGAATCAAATAATTCTATACATGACTAGTGATTTTTTCTCCATTTTGCCAATGAGTGGACTTATTAATATCATCAACAAACTAAGGGCGCACCTGTGTCATACTCTCCAAATCTTTAAAATGAATTTCTATCACTGAACAAACAGAAGTTTTAGGGTAACTTTCTAATGAAAAATAAATCTCATCATTTGTTTTCTAAAAAATACCAGTAGCTCTGCATTTTTCCTATAAGTTTACAGTATGCATATCACACATATATATATACACATACATGTTTAATGTATATGTATGCTATCTAATTATTTTTAACTTAACAAGGACAGAGATTTTATGTGCTAATCTATTGGTATTTTGATTCATGCAGACTATTACTCAGTAAAATCATCTGCATTCTTTAACTGGTACACACAGGTTATTAGCTCATAGCAGTAGATTCATAAAATAAATGCAAAGATATACAAATCATTTTCATGCCTAAGAGTGCTAATATACTTTATATATTATAATAAGGCTTTTTCTGAATTATACTTATAATGTATAATCACTGTTTAATATCATGAAATCTGAATTTATTCAGTATTTTATGTTACCCTGCTTTAGAAATTAATATAGCCCTTACCATAACAAATATGGAAACATTTGAATTTATTACATAAAATATATATTGGCTTTAAACTCCCTAGGCATCCTTATAAGTAGGTTTCTGGGAAATTTTGTTCTTTGCAAGAGAGTGAGTCTTCTAACTGCCCATGTTTTTATGCATATGGAATATAAGGATGCACATGGTAGTTCAGAGCATGCCCTGCACACTGGAGCAAAAGACTGGCCCTTTGATGGGTGAGAAAGAGGGTGCTAAGTTTCCTCCTGGTTTGTTGACTTAGAATCAACATATAAAAAATAATTACAAATGATACTTATTAAAAATAAAATTAAAAAACCAGTATGTATTTATGCCTGGTAGAGTGAGAATCAATTTTTAAATATATAAGTTCATTTAATCCTTAAAAATTATATGAGAGTTATCATTACTATTGTTTCTGGTTAGTCGCTGAGTCATGTCTGACTCTGTGACCCCATAGACTGCAGCCCCCTCCAGGCTCCTCTGTCCATGGGATTTTCCAGGTAAGAACACTGGAGTGGGTTGCCATTTTCTTCTCCAGGGGCTGTTTCCAACCCAGGGACTGAACTCCTGTCTCCTGCACTGGAGTCATATTCTTTACCACTGAGCCACCAAGGAGGCCCTATCATTGCTGTACCTAAAGAAAGGAAGGAAAACCTGAAGCTTATTAAAACATTACTTACTAAAGCAAGTGTTAGCCCTGGGTGCCAAGATCCTCATGTCTGTTGAATTCAAACCCCAGACTTTGAAACGGACTCTGCACCACCTACTTACAAGCTGGACAGCTAGTTTCACAAATAGGCCACTTGGTGTCTTATGTTGTCTGAATGACTCCAGAAATTCATAACTATAAAGGATAGTGCCAAAGATTTTCTTTTACTGCATGGTTTGAAAAAATATCTTTATACTTTCTTTAGACAATTTTGATGCAACTCAAATATTTTAAGGCCAAGCTTTCACTCTTCAGTATAAAGCTACAAATTCAAGAGATCTCTAAGCTAGGAAGGTATGTGTTTTAGTTAGTAGATAAAAATTTTCGCAAATTTCAAACACACGTGTGATGGGAGAAACTGCTTAGAGTGAATCACTTAGGGAGGTGAACACACTTACTGGTTCCCCATTGGCAAACATAAGGTAAATATGGCAAATCTTTCTTTCCAAGGACTAAAAGAGAACTTTGAACAGAAGGGAAATAAAGCCCTAAAAGGATTCCATTACACAAGAAGTAAGAAGAAGCCAGGCAGAAAAATATTTTAAATATATGCAGTTAGGAACAGTGTTAGTACAGAAGAATGTAATTGCATTTTGGATTCTTCTAACAACAAACTGAGTTGGGCAAACTATGGTGAAAACTAAATCCACAACTGAGAAATGCTTTTCTTTTCAAAGTGTAGCCTCTGGGTCTTCCCAGTAATAATGCTGTGAGAGAAGAGATTACGTCTTAACAGGTAAGGATGGTCTATTCAAAACTACTGTTTCTATTTAGTACTTTGTTGTAGCTGTGCCCTTTGTGTGACATGATGTTCTTCTACACTACCTAACAGTTATGCAGAACTGCCTGAAGAATTTTAACCATATCTGAAATAAGCCATTTATTATAATGCCTCTTTTTCTTACCCATCAAAGGGGCAGACTTCTGCTTCAGTGTACAAGGCGTGGTCTGAACCGTGTGTGCATCCGTGGGTTTCATACGCATCAAGACACAGAGAGTGCGAGGATTCCCATTCTTTTGCAAGTGTCTTGTGAAAACTTTGGTTTTTAAAAGAATCATTGAATTATGTCAATAAAATACCAATAAAAATTTGTTCTAAAAAACATAAAATTAGTAATGTTTGCATTTCAACCCTTTGATAATACATATTAATACTTCTTTATCCTAGAGGTGATAGTATTTTATTCTAATAAAGTCTTTCTGTCCAATATTTGGCAAGCAGAACTCATTCATACCAATTTGGGCTTCAGACAAAAAGCTTATCCTTTTCAATTTTTCTTTAGTTTTGTAGAAATTGTATTTAAAGTCACTGACTTTCACTTATCTTCTCTACCTCAAGGATAAATGACTCCAAAAATTATATTGTGCTAATTTTTCTCTCCAATTTCCTCTATAAATTTCAAAAGTAATTTATTTTCTAAAATTGAACAGCCACTTGCTCAGAGAGCAGGTGCTATTCTAGAGTCACTAAAAGGGGTTGTACATTTGCCTTTTTTAAAATTAGCATTGTGACTGCTTTTATACAAGGCTTTGAGTTCTAGGATATCTAGACTCCAAACCTCAGGGACAGAGAATACTACCTAGGAAAACAAGATGCTAAAATGGAATTATAGAGCTACTTTAAAATTTTGACCTCTGGGTTTTGTTTAATGTAGGACTGACAATCAATAAGGCTGAATGAATTACTGAAACACGCCTCAAAGTCATATGAATGGTATAAAAGCTGTTGAAATAGTAATCAAAGCAAGTTATCACAAATTCTAAATCTTGTAACTAAATTCAGCAGGATGGTAGCTATTTTAAATGATACTGCCATTATTGCTTCAAGTTCTAATTCACCACTCTGAGATCATAATGCACAGAGTAACCCCTACTGGCCAGTCTAGTCTATGGCTTGTACTAACAAGACACAGGAGAATGGATGATTTCACTGATAGACTTGTAATCACAGGAGCAGTTTTCCAACATTGCCATTAACAGTTCAATTGCCATTGTCACCTTTTTGTTCCACCTAGCTCCTGCAGTGATCCGCTTGAAGATCTTAGCATATTTTACTTTTATGAACTTAAGTTTTAATGACCATATTAGAACTTGTAAATTTCTGGCACTATAAATAACATGTTTAACATCTGTTAAAATAAACAGATAAAATTTGCTCAAATTAAAGAGCTTTGAAGAGATAAAATTGTTTAATGATGTTTGGAAACGTCACTACCTACTACAAGTTAAGGAGTTATGGAGGGCAAAGAGTGAATGCAGTGAGGGGTATGTCATTAGGACGTTACTTTATATGACAAAGCTGAATGACAGTGAGCAAGGCGTTGACATATCCAGCCCACATGCAGCCCACGTTCTGTCTGCTTGCAAGCGACATGTGTGACTTTGGACTTTTGCATAAACAACATGCAGATGTTGTTCTTTACTGCATGTTGAAGGGGCCAATAATTGGCTTGAATTCTCTAAGCTAAAGTTGGGTAAATAAACTTGTGTATAAGGAGTGAACCATGCCTCTATTACTCTTCCATAACAAGATATTCAGGAATGAAGCCGAAACTGGACAGAGTCTAGAATAAATCACACATATGGAAATATTCTCACTTCTTTCTGAAGCCACTGAATCTCTCTTGCCTTCCTCACAGGGCTGTAAAAATTAAGATGAACTGAGAGTAGTTCATTTTAGATAACAAAAAAGATACGGAAGAACACTGATACGAAGGAGAGAGCTGTGCCTTGGGCATAGGCATTTTGCCCACTATATACCAAGGTGGGTTGCATTATTGCCCTTAACAATTCACTCCTTTCTCTAGAACACTTACAAGTGAATTTCTAGGCCTTTGTGTGGGATAGAGGATATACTGCTTTGCCCCATCGTCTAGTTGGTCATAAACTTTCTCAGGTCAGTGGAAAGTGAGGGGAAGTGACAATATGTAGTTTCAAAGCAAAAACTCTTAAGAAGCATCTTGAGCTTCCGCCAGCTCTTTTCCCTCTGCCATGACGACAGCACACCCCATGTAGGGGCTGTTCCTTCAGCCTGAATCTTAGAATGAAAAGACACAGCGCAGAGCTGTAGACCAGCAGCACCTACAGAACATAACAAAGAAATACAAGCTTGGAATCTTAAGACACTATATAATTATATATTAGAAAAAAGAAGAAGAAGAATAGTGTAAGTGGGCTGCTTCTCCCTAAATCTAAGTTTCTTTGCGCAGTGGGTGGAGAATCTGCTAGGGCTGGCTCAGTGGCACGGTGATGGAAGCAACAGCAGCCCAGCGGTCACAGACCCAGCCAACTGCACCCTGAGGAAGGCTTCACTTGGGCCTTTTCTCCACTTTCTTCCAACAGATCTAGTGGCCCAAGCTATTGAATCAGCAGGCAAATAAAAATACTTCAGATGGAGAGGAACTCTTTTTACGATCTCAAGGGAAAGCCTGAGCAATTTATATTTCTCTTTGTGAATCTTATGTGCCAATGGCCAAGGTACAGGAAAATAAAAAGGTATACTGCAACATCTGGGCCTCATTTTTGCCAACAGTGGAGCAGATGGAGTGATTATCTGTAGCCTTATTTGCACTGACCCTGAATATCTGTTATTTGTCACAACAGTTTGAGTGCTTTAATTTCAGTTTCCTGTGCATATGATCACATTACTCATAGAGTTTACTTTTAAAAGGTCTGAAAGAAAATTATGAGAACTTCACCACCAATGTACTGAGTTTGCTATTCCTAAAACAATTTTATAAACTCAAAAGAAAGAAAAGCACTCTGTTTAAGAAACCACATTTACCCTCTCCCTTTAATTGCATCTAAGAAATCAGGCAAATCACCCTCAATGAAAAGAATTTAAACAGTAGATACTCACTGTTTAATATTTTAATTTTATAATAGTTAATATGTCAAACAATGGAAAACAGGTAGAGAAGGGAGGCAGAGATTCCCAGATTCTAGAAAGATAACTTATATTTCTGCTATTTATCATTGATTGCCTTCTTTTCAAGACAGATTGTATATTTAAAACATTTCTGATTCTACACAAACCCTTTTATGAATAAGGTAATGTATGTACAAATAGACATCTAGGATTCATCAGTGATGAAATTTTAAGTGCAAAAATGTTAACCCTAGTTTAATACATCCTAAGTTCAAAGAAAGTATTACGAGTCAATGTTTCATATTAAACTGTGATATTTGTCAATATCACAGAACAATATTTCTAAAATAAGTAATTTATTTCTTCATCCATTATCTAGAAAATAAGAGTTAGAAATTACCCATTTGTTTATTTCCACTGATATTTTTCCAAACAGAAAATCAGTTTTAAATCTTTTCTTTGCCATATGAAAGAAATATTGAATAATATTTAATCTGTCTGATGTTTGCTTGGTTATATTTTGATGTTTATAACTATTAATATTTTTCTGAGCAAATAAACTATTTCACTGTGTGTTCAATCTCTCATAATACCTCATAAAACTTCTTAATAATGACATCTATAAAATAGGAGGATCTATTTATAAATTGATTGCATTTTCAGTGTCCTTTCTGGCAACATACTCCTAGGCAACTGCTATGGAGACAGAGAGTATCAAAATATATGGCAGAAATTTGAACCATATCAAGGCAGAAGGGCCTGACAAAGGTTAGTAGGATAACCTAACATTCAGCTCTGCTATTTTTATTTAGCTCATCTCATCTCAATACCTATACAGGAAATATCTTCTCTTTTTCCACCAAGTTAAAAGACAAATGTCATGTGATATCACTTCTATGTGGAACTATAATATATATGTTATATATATATATATATATATATACACACACACACACACAAATGAACGTATTTACAAAACAGAAATAGACTCACAGACATAGAAAACAAACTTATGGTTACCAAAGTGAAAAGGTGGGAGGTTAATTAGGAACTGGGTATCAACAGATACACCCTACTATAATAAAACAGACAACAAGGACCTACTAAAGCATGGAACTGTATTCAATATTTTAGAATAATCTAAGATAGAAAAGAATCTGAAAAAGAATATATATGTAAATGAATCACTTTGCTATACATCTGAAACACTGCAAATCAACTACACTTCAATAAAAACAAAAAGACAAATGTAGAGCTTTGTTTTAAAATAAAAGCCAAAGTAATCAGTGGTTGCCTGCTTTTTAAAGCATTTCCTTCATTCTGATATACTTTAGAAATAGTCATAATATTGACAAAAAGTTGTAGAGTCAATGAAAATTCTGATGCTAATACCAACATGTGGTTTTATTTTTCGTTCATTCAATAATTTCCCAAAGATAGACATTTATGTATATGATATACAAAAATGTGTATGTATATATTTATATTATAGAACCCGACATATGCATTTTATCCTCTAATACCCTACAAAATTTAATAATCTTCATTTATTAACATTTTTGTGACAGTCAATAGATATTTCATGCCACATAGCTTGGCTCTTATTTTGACCCAGTCAAACATACAACACAATTAAATCTGTGACTGTCCAAGGAGCTATGTATTAACATATCTATTTTGACAGATTCAAATCATTTAATATCTTGGTAAGTATAAATTGTTTAATAAGAGCTTTTACTGGTATTATTTTGTTTTAAATTTGAGAAGTTAACGATTCATGAATAGCATCATCTTTTGCATTCAAGAATTCAGATTTTATCTACTATTCATTGAGATCTATAGAAGGACTTTAAGTATATAGTTTCATTTTAGAAAGATATCCCTGCTGGCATAGAGCTATAGTCTCCAAAGATGGGTATGCACATGCTAGAGGGTCGTCAAGCCATCCACAGGGTATGAGAAAAAATATAAAACTGTGTCTGTGTGCACGCATGGAAGCCCTATTCACTTTTGCTTTAGTCTTTTTAACTTTACATATTCAGTTCAGTTGCTCAGTCGTATCTGACTCTTTGTGACTCCATGAATCGCAGCACGCCAGGCCTCCCTGTCCATCACCAACTCCCGGAATTCACTCAAACTCACGTCCATTGAGTCGGTGATGCCATCCAGCCATCTCATCCTCTGTCATCCCCTTCTCCTCCTGCCCCCAGTGCCTCCCAGCATCAAAGTCTTTTCCAATGAGTCAACTCTTCGCATGAGATGGCCAAAGTACTGGAGTTTCAGCTTTAGCATCATTCCTTCCAAAGAACACTCAGGACTGATCTTCAGAATGGACTGATTGGATCTGTTTGCAGTCCAAGGGACTCTCAAGAGTCTTTTCCAACACCACAGTTCAAAAGCATCAATTCTTCGGTGCTCAGTTTTCTTCACAGTCCAGCTCTCATATCCACACATGACCAGTGGAAAAACCATAGCCTTGACTAGACGGACCTTTGTTGGCAAAGTAATGTTAGTACACATAAATAATATAAATTTATATCTACTTAGAAAAACCTACTAGAAGTTCACGTTCAGTCTTTTTTTCCCTTTTCTTAAGACATACCAGATCAAGATGTTTAAAAACTAGTATAAATGAATCAGAAGCATGAAATCAGTCAGGGGTCTGATAAATAAGAAAAAAGATGGTATCCTGAACCAAGACACAAGGAACAGAGAAGAGGAGGGAGACCTATCCACATTTACGTGATAAAAATGGCAATAACTGACTAAATGTGAAGAGAGGGAGGGGAAAAGGAAGGTGAGTCTAGGGTACATGTTATATCGTTTGCTGGTGCTCAGACTCAGGGAGAAACTTATACAATTGATGATATGGACTTGGGAATCAGAAACAAAGATCTTTTGGTAAAACGTTTGAGAGAAACCGTGGTAGAAAGGGAAAAGACGAAAGGAAAATGATGGTGAACTCCATACTCATTCCTGCCCTAACTCAACTGTAATGGTTCAGTTTTATCCATTTTTCTATATTGGAGCTTGGTGTGAAGGGTTTGGTACCCAATATCAAGAAATCAATATTTAAGGGCATTTTAAAACATGTAAAATATAAATGGTATCTATAAATGAAGATTTATGCTTTATTTAAAAATTTAAGCTGAGGGAATCAAGGTTTACCTATATTTAAAAGCATTTCCTTCATTCTGATGTATTTCAGGAATAGTCATAATGTTGACAAGAAATGGGTAGAGTTGATGAAACTTCAGATGCCAATAACAACATTTTATTCTTTGTTACAGCTAACTCTATATTTCAGATAAACAATTTTTTAAAATGGCAAACAAAGTTATATGCATCAGACTAAAATGAACATATTCTCATTACCATTATCCTTAGATACTGTCAATTTCCTGTGGACAAAAATTTTTGGAATGCCATCTCATCTCGAAATGATACCCAGTACTAGTTACTAATGCCTAAGGAAACACATGATTGTGTAGTCATGCACCTAATCACCAATATAAGGTAACTTTTCATTATCATGATCTCTTGCTTCTCTTCCCCCTAAAATTGGATCTAATACACCATAGAAATAAAGTTGAAATGTAACCAAAGGAATATCAACTGGTGGTTTTCCCAGAGTCTTCCTAGAGTGATGGGAGTAAATATTCCATAGTAGAAATGTCAGTCTGTAACTGGAGCTCCCTCCAGGTATTCTGGCAAACAAAGTAACTATGATGTTGTGATCAATGCTAGATGCTAATGGACAGACTTCTCCACATTATGCTAGTACACTTGCTCTACCTCGCGATGTTCCAAGCACTGTTACTGGTACAGACATTCTAAACAGAACTCCAAGTTGATGGAGTAATTATCATACTCTCTTGTGAATATACTTTTTCTGCCTTAGGTCACTGAATTTCTTACTTTCCTCAACATAAAATTCCTACCCAAAAAGAAATGTTATGCAACTAAGAAAAAAGACACGAATAACATTACATTCAAAAGAATTCCTCCTTAGACCCTCTAGCAAAGTCTTATGATTGGATAGTTTGAAATATTGCCTAGGTACAGAAGCACACAATTATTGCAGCATATTAGATTACTGTATTTAATGTGAATATCATCTGAAATGACCTAACTTACTATAAATGCCAAAAAGACTAATTCTCTTAATATTTGCTGGATTCTTTAATGAGCCTTTTCCAAAAAATAACAGTAACAACAACAAAAATCTCCAAAAACATTCTTTTACAAATAAGAAAAAGGAATCCTATATAGTTACTTACAATTTATTAAACATAATTCCAATCTTTTGGATTTTTTTCAATGAGCAATAAAGGGTGTCTGACTAAACAGATTTTTTAAAAGTAACTGAGGAGGGACCAAATAGCTCACTCACTGTCTTTTTATGCAGTTACTGTGCCTTTTATTCATAGGAATGCAGAGCATGACTGTTACCAAAAAGCACTCTTGGATGGTAGATTTTTTTATAAAAGTAAACAACTGAATTGTAAAAAGTCCTAGCAATGATAGAGTTCACAATCCATTGAGAATTTGTCCCCTCAACCCTCCTAATTCTTGGATTCTAAGAAGAATGAAAGTGATAGTGTATAATTAGTCTATGTTAGGGGTAAGACAGATGTTTTTGGTTTCAAAGTGAAATCTGTGTTTTGATGTTGCTGTTGTTGATATTTGATCTCTTTTCTGCAAGATGGACCATGGTACCTTCTTCCAGATGATAGAGACTCTGTTTCACTGTGTATATTAAGAATGTATAAGGTAAGACCTAGATGCTATACAATGAACATGTTTGGTTCAGACTACAGCTGAGAAAATGCCAAAATAAAAAGCAAAAACAGGGTAACTCCATGAAATGCACAATCTGAGTGAATATTACATTCCAATACAACTTCTGGTCCAATTCAAAAATTTGATTTATTAAATGTCAGCTGTTTAGCAGAACAAATCACTGCCAGTTAGCCTGAGAAACTTCACTAGGCTTGTTCAGCTTCCCTGCCAAAACTTTCTGTTATGGTTCAGAAGAAAATATTTCTTTCATCAAACCTTCCTCTGGGGGCTTCTTTACCAGGAGGCTTTGGCAATTTCATGTGACAAGAATACAGCTAAAGATGAAAACCTTACATTTTATATCAGTTGGCATGCTCTTGGCTTCAAATAATAGAGAACTATGACTGCTGGCTTTAAAAATGAGGCAGTATCACATTTCAGCCAGCAAAAATTTTAGAGACCAGTGACTACAGGTTTGGTTACGTGGTATGATGGTAATATCCTGGGCGCATCCTTTCCATGTTTCTGCTCCACATCCTCCATGTGCCAGGAATCCTCTAGTGGCCACAAGATGACTACCAGAGCACTGAGGTCATTTGCAGACATGGCAATTCACAGAATAAATGCTTACAGTGAGCATCTGTAGTTAAAAAGCCCTCCAGCAAACTTACTTCACACCTACTGCTCCAGAACGGTGTCACTTGTCCATTACTAAAACAACCACTTTTGGGGAACAAGAGATGATTCTGATTAATGTAGATTATTCAATGTACCCCTCACCGGGAGATAAGACTGCCTTCCCTGAGAAGAGTGGCATCTGAGGAATTAATGTCTTGGCAAAAAAAGAGACAAAATAGATAGCAGAGAGGCAACCACTGGTGCTTGCTACATTTAGAAGAGTTATAGCACTGAATGTGATTTGACAGCAAGTCCCCATCTGTGTGTGTCTAATTAAAAGAAAAGTGTTGGAGAAGATGGGAATCACTAAAATCATCCCTCTTCTCTCATGAGATTCAAAACAGTGCCACAATTTATTAATCAGGCTGACTTTAAAGGCTGGATAACTACTGCTCATCCCCCTTGATGAAATTCTGATAGAGTTTCCAGGACATCAAACAATTCTGGTTCTCCTCCTACTGCTTTATCTACTCAGGTTCATCTCTGTTCACTAGCTCTGCATCTAGTTCCTGCTCCATTTTTGAAGATTTAACCTTAAGCCTTCTTCTCTTTCCTTTCTTAACGTTTCTCTCAACCATTTCAATGGCTTCAAATAATACAAATGTCATCCTAATTCATACCTCTACCCTGACCTCACTTTTAAGTCAGGAATAGCTTACTTGCATCGCCTGCTAAAACTCAAATTCAACAAGTCTCTCCCAGCCTCATCGTCTCTCAAGTCTTGATCTTCTCCTGCTTTCTCTACTTCTATTCCTGCCTCCTTACTCTCCCAGTTATTCAGCCCTGAGCCCTAGAATCACCTTGGCATCTCACTTTTTCTTAATGACCATGTTAATTTCCGAAATATGTTATAATATCTTTGAAACACCTCTACTATCTGTCCTTGAGACTTTCGATTGTCCTCAGCTTAAAGACACATTACCTCTTAGCCAGTCTAATCCACCAGTCTTATGGTTTCTTAGACCACACACCCAGACTATGTTCCCATAAAACCACTTCAGATGGATTTTCCTACAGCATGCCATCGGCATCCGCCTGCTAACTCTTTTCATCCTGTACTTGAGCTCACTGGCCACTGGCTCTTTCCCCAAATTGCCTGTTTCTGGCCTTTGCCCAGTGTTCTCTACACTCTCTGTAATTATGCTGTCCTTACTTCTGTAGAAATCCTACCCATCTTTAAACCTTAAAGGGCTGAGAATAAGTATATCCTTAAGACTACATATGATTGACTACAGCAGTTTAAATCTCCTTGGTATTTTTAAACTGGTATTGAGCAAGCACTTGAAATTAATGAAAATTTTAAATATGATGAATATGTAAAAGCCGAAGTAAAGGTTAATAGGGTATGTGTAATAGAAAGAGTTATCAACAACCTCTTTAATGCTACATAGTCACAGTATGCTTGTAAGACATCCTTCTGGGATTCTACTTACGTTTATCACTTTTATGGCCAATGCTGATATCTCTCTAAGAATTAATTCAGCTACTTAAAAACAGGCTACTGAGGGTCATTGACTCTTTTGGAATGTAGAGGCTAATTGAGAAGACAAAATAGAACCAGAAACTGCTGGATATAATTAGTTAGGGTATGAAAGAAAGACACAATTGCAATATTATGATCATATGAATAATTCCCTTTATTTGAATGTAAATAGCTATTTAAATATCCCACTCCAGTACTCTTGCCTGGAAAATCCCATGGACGGAGGAGCCTGGAAGGCTACAGTCCATGAGGTCACTGAGGGTTGGACACAACTGAGTGACTTCACTTTCACTTTTCACTTTCATGCAATGGAGAAGGAAACTGCAACCCACTCCAGTGTTCATGCCTGGAGAATCCCAGGGACAGGGGAGCCTGGTGGGCTGCCATCTATGGGGTCACACAGAGTCGGACACAACTGAAGTGACACAGCAGCAGTAGCTATTTAAATATCCAATATAAATGCATAATTTTAAATAAATATTTATATAAATGTTGATTGATGAATTGCTCTTTTACTCATGCTGAAGTCACCCAACTATCCCTCTGAAAGCTGGTTTCATACTGACGTACTGCACAGAATGGTTAAATTTCAACTATTTCTGAACTGTTGCTGTGACACGCTAGGCACTATAGGATGCAGTGGGTTTGCTGAGCGTCCTGGATTAGGACACTGCCTTTCAGAACTTAGAATAGTTCATGAAAAATTTCTTTTTGTATTTTATTTTATTATTTTTTTAAGTTTTATTTTTACTTTATTTTACTTTACAATACCGTATTGGTTTTGCCATACATTGACATGAATCCGCCACAGGTGTATATGAGCTCCCAATCCTGAATCCCCCTCCCACCTCCCACCCCATATCATCTCTCTGGATCATCCCCGTGCACCAGCCCCAAGCATCCTGTATCCTGTATTGAACATAGGCTGGCGCTTCATTTCTTACACGATAGTATACATGTTTCAATGCCATTCTCCCAAATCATCCCACCCTCTCCCTCTAAGTCCACAGTTTTCATTCCATATTTTGAAGTCATAATATGGACCATAAGAATTCTCTCTTTTTTCCTGTGTAAAAATGTTTTCACAAGTTATAGACCCTTCTCACAGTCTCAGAATATTTTTTTATCCATTTTCATCCTCTTGTAGTTATGTGAAATAACGTGAAAACATTAAATAATTTTAAGTCTGTATCTGTATTTTACCAGTCAGTGCCACATTTAAGACACAGTATTCTGAGGATCATCTTGTTCAAATCCTTCATTTTAAAGAAATAGATCCACAACACTGCATACTGTCCATTCCCTAAGTGTTCCTCGAGTTCAGCTCTCACATTATGCAAAATTAATCTGTGCCCCTACTCTGCCAGTTCTACAGCACTGCACTCCCATCAACAAATGCAGAAAAGGCAGTGGCAAGCTGATGGAAAATAGTGCAGCATTATGGTAAAGAATACAGATCAGACTACCTGCTTCTCCATTTTCTCACTGAAAAACTGGAAGTAACAATCATGTATTCAACTTGAGACCCGTGAAAATTATTTAGGCTAACATACACAAAATATTTAGAGAGTACTTGACATATAAATACCTAGGGTCACCTATTATTATTGTTTCTGTTGTTACTACAGGATTCCATTATCTTAATGTATGTGATGAGCATATACTAATTCTGGAATTCTGGGAGAGGCAATAAAGAAAACGGAGGGTGAAACCCTTCGATATCAGGTGTTTATATTTTTGAGTAAATCACTGCAATCATCAGCATAGCTCTCTTAGTTACTGTTCCAAGGAAAATTTTAAAGTACAGACACCCAACATATACCCACACAGTTTCAACATATATTTCCATGTGCAAAGTGTTTCTGAAGATAGGGCAGAAATGAAGTATAAGCTCTGGCTATTAGCCTGGGCAGTTGTAGCAGAGTTAAGTATGATCAGTGATCCTGTCTTAGTTGATAATTACCTTGTTGAATGGCCAATCTAAGAGGCAATGTATAAGTTGAAGTCAGGTTCTCACTCTGGTTAAAGCTAACAGCACAGCCTTGACCACTCTCCTCTGAGCTGGAGGAGCAAAGGAAAAAAATTAGCAAAGATACAAATAGAAATCAGGCAGACAGATCACCATGTGAAAGAGCAATACTCTTCTACCTCACAAAAAGATAACTCCTGTTTGGCTGGAAAGATGAATGGTAGGCGATGAAAATATAAAATGGAATATAGGGGTTAACAAAGACAACAACCATGATAATTATGTATCCTTCCAAACAATAAAGAGAAATCAAATACTGGTTTATTGTTCTGCTGTTAAAAAAATAAATCTTTCACATTAAAAGCATTACCCATGGAATATTCAGCAAGTGCTGGAATTCCTTGCCCCCGGATACTTTCCATTTTAGTTAAAATTTTTTATTCTAAGAAAACTTCCATAGAACTCGTAAAGTTGGGATCTTTAAAACACTGCCGAGTTCCATACTTCTCTAGGACACTCTTGGAGAGAAAATGTTTCACATATTCATAAACTCTCCCTAAATCTTGAAAGTCTGCAGGCCAAAAGGCAAAGCTGGAGCCCAAATGGAGACACAGCCTCATTTCTGCCAACAACATCATGCCTGGCCAGGCCTGAAACGTTTGCCAAGACCACACAGAGACTAGATGGTAAACTGGATTGAGAATTCTTTTCCCAACTGGAAGCCATTCTGAACTCCTGCCTAAAGCTGGAGAAAATGAAGAGGGGCCAAAACCAGAAACCATTAAGGCTCAAAGATAATTATTATGGAAAACCAACAAGTATTTACCTAATGATTCCCCAGAGCCACTCCTAAAAGAAGGAATGGAAAGGAAATGTTTACACCACCCACAACACAAAGATTCAATGCAGTCAATGAACCAAAGAAGAAAAATCCAGCTCTGAAACTTGATAATAACACAATATTACTCCCTTCAAATTTCTGAGTAGTTAGCTACATTATAATGATATAGCCAAATATATAATTGTTTTTTTGCATATGTGCTTAAAATACCAACACCAAATTAAAATCACCACCCTGAAAAACACTGTATGAAATCAGTAAATCTTTCTGCATAATCTATTTTAAAAGTTGTTACTGCAAATTTTTTTTTGTCTTTAAACCACAAAGGGAACTGTTCAATAGGATGTAATACAAAGAAATCCAGGATGCATCACAACTTAATTTCTCTAGGATGTAAATGAAAGGGTCACATGTGATGTTTAAAAACTGTAAAAAAATCCTTCTAGATCTAAAGTTCTACAAAATAGTTATTTTTTCATGTGCCAAAAGAGAAAGCAAAGGATTTTTAATATTCTGAGCTAGAACTACTCACCTTTCCAAACTATACCATTGAGACTATATATTTATTGACAGATAGTTTAGAAATCATAACATGAAAATGTATCACAAACATACTGTAATTTGGTTCACTGATATCTGAAGTACATAAAATGGCTACAGCCAAATTTTCTCTAAAATAAGGGCATTAAAATGATTTCCTCTGAATCCTTTTTACTCAATTTTCTAAAAGTCTACAATTTTATAGATAGGAATAGTACTTCTTACAGAAATGTCTTCTACTCCATTTTAACAAGTATACGTCTTTGCTCAGGAAGGTGAAGTGGACACTTTAGATACATCGCCGTGCTCTGAGGGGTCTGGCAAGGCCTTTGGGGATGGGACAGTAAATAGCCCATGACTGTTTGCCTATGACTGTGCAGAAGACAATCTCTGTTTTAGTTGGTTTGCAGAAAATGACTATGCACACTTTATAATATTTTCCAGTGTATCTCTTCTTTAATACATGGCTCACTGACTAGGATCCAGTTTCCCAAGGAAGAACAAGATGTTTCCTTGTTTCTGATGAGTTTTTGGAAAGTAAAGCAGACCTCCTTCTGAATTACCTCATAAAGGCAGACTCTGCGTTCTTCCCAAGTAGTGATTGTTTCCTTGATACTGTTTACAAACCCAATCATTACCCCCTTTTGGAATACAAAGTAACACATGCTACCTGTTGCTTTGATGATTTTAATAAATTAAAACCCTATGGGAAGTGTACAATAGTCTCATCTCTTCTAGGCTTCTCTGTGAACTGCACTTGGAAATTCCCGAGAAGCTTAACTCTATGGGGGAGCAGGATGCCATCTAGTGATCAGACAAGAAATCACATCTGTGAATTTTCTCACTGAACTAGGTATTAACAATGAAGATCTGCACTACTGATCAGAATTGAAAGAGAGATATAGTAGAAATTCCTTGGGCAGGAACTTCACCTAGTTATTTGCTACATATGCCATCCTAGGTAGTCATTAGTTTTAAAATCTGAGTTATAATAACAATGTTCCTGCTATGTGTGTGTTAGTTACAAACTCTGACAGTGAAAGACAGGGAAGCTTGGCATGCTACCATCCACGGGGGGTCCCAAAGAGGCGAACACGACTTAGCGATTAAACAACAACGGTAGCAATATTAACATGGTATTTCCAGCCTCTTAAGGTCACTTGCTTTTTAGGGTCCCTTTTTAACCTCAACCTACTACTGCTATAGTCATGAAGTGAAGTGTTAGTCTTTCAGTTAAGTCCAACTCTGTGATCTCATGGACTGTAACCCATCAGGCTCCTCTGTCCATGGAATTCTCCAAGAAAGAATACAGGAGTGGGTAGCCATTCCCTTCTCCAGGGGATCTTCCGCCCCAGGGAAAGAACCTGGTCCCCTGCCTATAAAGGCAGATTCTTTACTGTCTGAGCCACCAGGGAAGTCCCAATTATAGTCGAATAGTTTCCAAAAGAAATGTCTTTATGTGGAACATTGCCCTCAGAGCTCAGACCCAAGGTAGCAGCAGGACCTTGTTGTGGTCTTGGCCCCTTGGAACTGGTTTCGTATCTTTCCAGGAGAGCCTCAGATTCTTCCAGGTTCTATCACCCCTGAGTTAGCATATCCCAGGCTCGCAGACTCAACAAAGCAAGGTGAGAGCCAGCTGGGCACAGAGGGGAATTCCGTTTGGCATGGGCTGTAAACCTGCAGAACTGACAAAGCCCCTGCTTCCGCACCCCCTCCTCAGGCTCCTGCAAGCACATCCCCCAGCCCTGAATCCCTCCCTGTTCTACACTGGGGACAGCAGGACTTTCTCCCCCATCTTCTCCTTCCTGTCATTATCCCCGCCCGCTCCTTGAAAGGTTCTCCCCACAGTGACACTGGACAACCTGGGGCTGGAACCATGAAAAGAAAGCTCAGCACTCCTACAGTGTCGCTGTTGAAGATAACTTTTTATTAACTGAATTATTATGTTTTTTCCATGGGCCAAATTTTTTTTTTCTACTGCCCCCTCCCTTATCGATGTCACCCAGTTTTAATAAAAGAATCTTCTGGGAAAAAAATCAATGAACCATGTCTTTGGTTCATTAGAAGTTAATGAGACTTTTGAAACAGAATTTCAAACATTGCATTATAAACTGTTTTTACTTACAAATGCCTCATCTTATTGGCTTTATGTGATCCCCTGTTGGGATGCTACTAAACTGTTGAATATTTTAAGACCATATAACCCAGAAATTCCACTCCGGGACATATACCTGAAGAAAATTATAATTCAAAAAGATACATGCACCCCAATGTTCATTAAAGCATTATTTACAAGAGCTAGTACATAGAAGCAACCTACATGTCCATCAACAGATGAATGGGTAAAGAAGATGTGGTACGCATCTATAATGCAATACTACTCAGCCATGAAAATGAAAAAAAAAAACTATGCAATTTAAGGAGATATGAATGGACCTAGAGACTGTCATGCAGAGCGAAGTAAGTCAGAAAGAGAAAGAGAAATATTGTATAATATTGCTTACACGTGGAATTTAGAAGCATGATACAAACTTACTTACAAAGCAGAAACTGAGACACAGAAATACAGAATACATACACTGACACCGGGTGGGAGCAGATGGGGGATAAACTGGGAGACTGGAACTGAGATAAATACACTACTATGTATAAAATAGGGAACTAACGAAAACCTGCCGTGTAGCACAGGGACCTCAGTGCTCTGTGGTGACCTAAATGGAAAGGAAATCCAAAAAAGAGGGGATATACGGTATACATATGGGTTTCCCTGCAGGGTCAGTGGTAAAGAATCTGCCTCCAATGCAGGAGGCCCTGGTTTGAGCCCTGGGTCGGGAAGATCCCCTGGAGGAGGGCATGGCAACCTACTCCACTACTCTTGCCTGGAGAATCCCACTGACAGAGGAACCTGGCAGGCCACCACAGGGCTGCAGAGAGTTGGACACAACTGAAGTGACTTAGCAACAGCAGCAGCAGCAGCAGCAGGTATACCTATAGCTGACTCACTTCACTGCACAGCAGAAATTAATACAACACTGCAAAGTAACTACACCCCCAGAAATTAATCTAAAAAGAAAAGAAAAATAAAAACACAGAGGAAAAAAATTAGATAAAATAAATGGTATATTACTTAAAGAACTAAATGTTACTCAACATGGAACCAAATGAGTTCCTTATTGGCAGGAAAAAGCACCTGATTGTATTTCTAGTTTAATCCTGGTGTTATATAGATGTCAGCAGGGTGAGGTACACACTTACCTGGGCTTGGTTAAATGCCCATATTCTCCTGGCAGATTTTGCCCAGGCTTTCCCCTCTGAAGAGTTCTACAGAGACGAGGAACATGCCTGATACATCTTGTCATCTCTACAGGAAACTTCTTTAACCATACTCTTACTGTTCAGTGACTTCTAGGCAAATCATGGCATGTATGTGTCAGCATCAAGTATATAGTATCTACACTGCACTCGACGAACTGTAACTAGGTTTTCACTAGGGGTATGATGACTTTCAGCGAGACTATTCAGATACCCCCTTTACCAAATAAATCTCTCAAAAACATCTAATCTTCCTATAGAGTAAAACTCAAACAACGGCAGGTTGGTACTTCTCCAGTCGCTGAACTGGGAGTCGTCAGTAACTGTTCCATAATATTCAGTAAACTTCCCATGACAGCAACACTACTCTCAAAGTACAAAGACTGGACAGGGTGAACAGAAACGCTATTTTGGTGTTTTTGACTAATGCGTCCAGGGACCCTTACAGCTCAGCCATGCAACTGTCAATCATAAAGTCACAACAGTTTCTCCCTATGATATTTAAATTTGTCTGTGGCTACAGCCTCCCAATGTATAGGTGTTTGAAGGATATGAAATGACAATGCAATATAAACTCTCAAGACATCCTGGGGAACCAATCAAGCATGTCTGTAAGGGAAACAAAGGGCTCCAGAGACTTCCAAACTGAATGCAAACTGACTCCTCAGCTTTGAATTCAGAGCAGTCTCTGCACCTCTCTAAGTTTTCTCGTGGAGATGCTCCCTGCTAATCTCAGTGACCCCAAGTTCTAACTTTGATGCATATGGAACTTTCAAGAGAGTGATACTTTTCAAGGTAATTTTGAAATGTCTGTTGAGAAATACACTTGTGACAAAATTAATCTTAAGGGATCACAGTGTGACCCAGAATGATTTTAAATTTAGAGAGGGTTTGCCAGCTGAGATGAGGGATCAGGTTGTATATCCAATAACAGAGAACACACTTCTGTTTTATGAAACAGAAGAACCCAAAGCAACAACAGTACAAAACTACATTCATCTTTTGAAATAAGGAAAATAAAATCAGTTGAAAGTGGTTTTCAGTGACTAGTTTTTAAAAAAAATCAATCCATATGGTTGTATGCCTCGAAGAGTTTTCTTCGGAATCAATTTTATGTTTAGCATTGACTTTGAGATAACTCATATTTTCAGACACATTTCATATATTTCAAAAGATTAAAACGTGTATTTATTTATACCTTTATTGAGTCAAACAATATTTACTGAAGGCTTCCCTGTGACAGGCAGAGGTTTGAGAATAATCTACTTGCATTTTATGATACAGATTAAGCCCAGATGTAGTGTTAAATCTGTGATAAACTAATAAGGCAGCAGAGAGCTACGAAAGCTGAAGGACTTAATAATTTTTAGAGTGCAAAGAATCACTTCATCTCTTGTAAGCCTCAAACTACTCTGTTTGGAATAAAAGGAAACTAGATGAACAATATACAAAGTACTGAAAAAAATACATATACATACACACATGTATATATACATATATAATATTATATATATACACACATACACTGAAGTATGTATATATTGTATTGCATGAGAAAGCAGCAGGAAATAAAATGTAGATAGTTTAAAAAAGGGGAAAATGAAAGAAAAGAATAGGTATAACTCCAAATTCCGTAATCTTGTCAACTGAAAGATAAAACTGCTTATATTAGTTTTCAAATCAGCAACTATCTGTATACATGCCCACAAAGTAACAGTTAAAATGGGCATTAATATGCTACCGCATGGGAAGACCCCCTGGAGGAGGGCATGGCAGCCCACTCCAGTGTTCTTGCTGGAGAATCCCATGGGCAGAGGAGCCTAGCGGGGCACGGCCCATAGGGTCGCAAAGAGCCGGATGCAACTGAAGCAGCTCAGCACGCACGCATGCCACCCACACCTGCAGGGAGACCAACTCTGGGCGAAATGTATTAAAGTCTTTCTCCGGGCTTAGCAGTCTCACACCAGTGACTTGAACGTATATACTATCTGTATTCCAGTGACCTGGCCTCTCTTGATCCACCTAAAGAACACACTACTTAGCATTTATCTAGCCTTTTCTATGTAGAAGCTTAAGGTTTTTTGAAGTAATCATCGTATCAACTCTAAGAGAGAAACATCAATCAGCCAGAACCATCCGGGACAAGTGAGAAATGGAGACTCACAGAAAGTCAGGTTACACTGGCAATAATTTTCTTCTGTTGTTCTTTCTCATTGTTCTTCTGAAAAGGAACAACAGGAGCTATGGATTTCTCAGAATTATAGATCACAAAGTTCAGTCCAACTACTTTTGCATATACATAGAATTGATGCTTGGAATGGCAGATTTACATGACTATAAACATGACAAAGACTATTGTCAAAGACTGTTATTGACAAAGACTAACTCAATAACGGCAGAAGGGGCACTGATGTTATTATAATGGTGTTAAATAGGAGAATCAGAAGTAGGTTTTCTGAATTAGCCCTGAGCTAACCAAACAATCCAGGAATCCATACCACTCCACTCCCCATCCATCTGTCCCCGTGGCCCCTTCTGGATGTAAGTCTTCAAGAGGAGACTTGATTGGTGCATTTGTCACTGACCACGTAGTTCACTCTCTGGCACAGCCTATTGTGAATTTGTGAATTTGTGTACATTTATGATCATGTCTCCACTAAATGTTAAGTTCCTGGGGGACAAACCTTCACTTATTTTTATATTTTCAAGTCCTAGCGAACATACTGGAGAAGGCAAAGGCACCTCACTCCAGTACTCTTATCTGGAGAATCCCAGGGATGGGGGATCCTGGTGGGCTGCTGTCTATGGGGTCGCACAGAATCGGACACGACTGAACCAACTTAGCAGCAGCAGCGGCAAACATACAAGTAATCAACAAATGATGAATTGAATATATAAATGATCGCATTATTGCTTAAAACTGAGGAGCATGCATAAACTGCTAAGGCAGTAAGATGATGAGTTAGTCCCCCAAGACGCTCAAACACCTTAAACTCATCACCAAAGGGATGAAAAAAGTAGTCTTGGCTTGCTTTCAGGAAATGGATGATGTTTCATAAAATTCTTGCTAGATTATTTTAAAATTAGTCTATTTATTTTCATTGGAGGGTAATTCAGTTCAGTTCAGTAGCTCAGTTGTGTCTGACTTTTTGCAACCCCATGGACTGCAGCACTCCAGTCCTCCCTGTCCATCACCAACTCCTGGAGTTTACCCAAACTCATGCCCATTGAGTCAGTGATGCCATCCAACCAGCTCATCCTCTGTCATCCCCTTCTCCTCCCACCTTCAATCTTTCCCAGAATCAGGGTCTTTTCTAGTGAGTCAGTTCTTCGCATCAGGTGGCCAAAGTGTTGGAGTTTCAGCTATTGTGATGGTTTTTGCCATACATCTACATGAATTGGCCATAGGCATACATGCGGCCCCTCCATCCTGAACCCCCTCCACCTCCTCCCGACCCTATCCCTCCAGGTTGTCACAGAGCATCAGTTTTGGGGTGCACTGTGTCATACATCAAACTCAGACTGGCTCTCTATTTTATATAGGGCAATATATATGTCACAATACTATTCTCGCAAATCATGCCACTCTCTCCTTCTCCCACTAAGTTCAAAAGTCTGTTCTTTACAACTGTGTCTCCTTTGCTGCCCTGCACATAGGCTCGTCAGTGCCATCTTTCTAGATTCCATACATATGCATTAATATACGGTATTTGTCTTTCTCTTTCTGATTTACTTCACTCTGTATAATAGGCTCTAGGATCATCCGCCTCATTAGCACTGACTCAAACGTGTTTCTTTTTAGCTGAGTAATATTGCATTGTGCATATGTACCAAAACTTCCTTATCCATTCATCTGCCGATGGACATCTAGGTTGCTTTCATGTCCTACCTTTTGTAAATAGTGCTGCAATGAACACTGGGGCAACGTGTATCTTTTTCAATTCTGATTTCCTCAGGGTATATGCCCAGTAGTGGGATTTTGGTTCGTATGGTAGTTTTATTTGCAGTTTTTAAAGGAATCTCCATATCGTTCTCCATAGTGGTTGTATCAGTTTGTATTTCCACCAATAGTGTAAAAGGCTTACCTTTTCTCTACACTCTCTCCAGCATTTAAGCTAGATTATTTTTATTGTAATATTCTGTCATAACTTTTTGTTATAAAAGTAATAATATTATTTCAAAATTTACTTAAGATCTAATGATATATACAAGGAAATAATATCAATAATTCTATCAGATAGAACTCATTTCATCTTTTAGTAAAGTATCTTAACATGTGTAACAAACTTCATTATGTATAGTTTTGTGACAAATATTAAGGTTAGCATCTCTATCATTTTTGTAACCATATGGTAGCATATTTTTAAGTAGTCTGCTATTGATATATATTCACCTCAAACATTTGACTATTATTGGTAACTCATTAATGAACATCTTTATGTAATGTACTAGATACTACTAACCTTGGTAATATTTCTAGTAAAATTTCAAATTAATCTCAACAAACAGTCAGAGACAAGCTTATTTCCTCAGTTTCTTTTCTCTGGTATTATTGCCTGGAGAATTCCACAGACAGAGGAACCTGGTGAGCTCCAGTCCACGGGGTCACACAGAGCTGGAGATAACTGAGCAATTGATGCCTTCACTTCACTTTCCACTTCACTCAATCTTCACGCAAACAGACCGTTCTGGTCTGTATACTAAGTTGTTTCCCAATATCAAGTCATCAGACCTGTAATGATCTAAATTCCTATAGAAATCCTGTATAGGATAATGGTTTAGTAACTAGATCTGTATCAAGACTAAGTATAAGAACACTTATATTTACTCACAATGAATAATGAATAATCTGCTTTTATGTAATTCACATAGAACTGTCATTAAAGGCATTGTTCCTGTCTTCTACAAAGATACTAGTGAAAATCTTAGCGTTAATCACAGGATGAACGTTTTAACGCTGAAGATAAAATTACCAGGTTTCCCTATTTACTATTCTTTATGGAAATGCAGATCTATATTTAACTCTAAACACAAACTATACTTCTACATTTCTGTTTCTGACTAAGCTTTACATAGTACCTTTATACATTTGCTAAACTAAATAGTTTTAAATCATTAAAAAAATAAAAAATACATAGATAAATAATAAGATTGCTTTTATGTCCTAATTTTAATCATCTACACTAATCGAAATAAGATAAGGTACAAATAAGCAGATATCAAAACCCAGAAATACATTTTTAATTCACTAAGAAACATGGTTGAAAATAATCTTGCACTAATATTTGTCCCTGTTTTTTTCTAGATGATCCTGAGGTTTAGCCCAAGACAAAGTTCAGCAGATACTCTGACTTAAACCATAGCTATCTACTCCAGGAAAAACTAATACTCATTTTGCCTGGGTATTTAATGGTGCGAGGCAATTCTTATTATTTTGTAAATGTGACTATTATCACCATATTTTAAATATAAAAATAGAAAATGCAAATTCCCGTATTGTTTGACCAAGCCCTAGATAAAACAAACTTACAAACTGAAACAAGCCAGCTGAATCATATTTCAAATGAATAACACAACTGCACTGAAGTGGGATGAAAATGGGGGTGAAGGGAGAATTAATCAAATGACTGTCGAATATAGGATTAGACACAGAAGACCAGAAAAATATAACTAATATAATTAAAAGGCTTACAGTCTTTTTTTTTTAATGTATTATCTCTTTTTTCCCACATAGGCACAGGTTAGCAATTCTGAAACTATTTTGTAAAACTACATTCTAGGATTAAGTAAATATACTGTGAGTAACGAGTATATTACATATTTCTTACTGTTGTAAGGGAGTTAGACAGATGGAGAAGGAAAGGATGAATACTGTGGGATTGGACTGGAATCGGAAGTATTGCTGTGAAATCACAGATTTACTATTTAGACATACCTGGATGTATACATAGATACAGATATGCACGGGTATGTATATTTATACAAACATTTATATATATGAGTATGGATATACACACATTTTTTTTCCTCAGATCCATCTGCTGAAAGATCCTAGAAAAAAAACTCCCCAATAACAATGAGCACATCCCTGCTCCAAATTTTGGTTTCTAAACATATGTTTCCTGTTAAAAGGAACCAAGGGTCCTTTTAAAAAGCAGCAGCTTGTTCCAAAGTTGAGACAGGAGAAATTACTAGAGTCTTGAACATCTTATGCCAAAAGTAAGAAAGTACTGAAGGAATGATAGGGATATGTCAAAATGGCATTGAGCCAAGTAGAAGGAACTCCCACTGTCCTAATTTGGGACAGTATGAGTGTCAAAATAATTATATAAGTAACAATAACAAAGGACTGTAATCTGCTAAATAAAGAATCCGTAAGTCTATACAGGAACAAAAAGGAAGGGAATGCTCTTCATGTGATGTGAATAAATCAATGAAGAAGAAATGATTGCCCTTAGCCACTATCTTAATAATAACTTATCCATTGTAGAAATCATCTCTGAATTCTAACTACTAAGATAAAAATTTGAGAAATGTCATGATATTTCCATAGTCTCAAAGTATCACTCTACAAGTTACTTTTTATTACAAAGGGTGGAAATGGTTAACTTTACAGTGGAGAAACGTGACCGACACCACTTTAACCAATGATCAAAGCTGAAATTGTAGAAATGGCACTAAACAGCTCAACAATAGTATATGCCTCCATGTACCAGAACTCAGCATCGCTCCTGTAATATTCTTGCCAAAACTGTATGGCCTGGATCTAATCACACTGCTGCTGCTGCAGCTGCTGCTGCTAAGTCACTTCAGTCGTGTCTGACTCTGCGACCCCATAGACGGCAGCCCACCAGGCTCCCCTGTCCCTGGGATTCTCCAGGCAAGAACACTGGAGTGGGCTGCCATTTCTTTCTCCAATGCATGAAAGTGAAAAGTGAAAGGGAAGTCGCTCAGTTGTGTCAGACTCTTCACAATACCATAGACTGCAGCCCACCAGGCTCCTCTGCCCATGGGATTCTCCAGGCAAGAGTACTGGAGTGGGGTGCCATTGCCCTCTCCGAATCTAATCACAAGGAAACATAAAACTCAATCTGAAGGACAGTCTACGAAACAACTGGCCTGTATTTAAAAAAAAAAAAAAAAAGAATGGCATTAAGTACAGTGAAAGTCTCAGAAACTGGTCCAGTTTAACAAAGAGTAAAAAGACATGACAACCAACTGCAAATCATTCTTTCATAATTTTCTTTTGCTGTGAAAAACACAATTGGAACACCTACTGAAATTTGAAACAAGGTCTATAGATAGATTAGATAACAGAATTATATCACTATTAATTTTTGAATTCTGTAACTGAACTGTGTGTAAGCTAATTCCATATTTTATGAAATACTTAAGTATTTGGAGGTAAAAGGGTATCATGAATACAACTTAAACAGTTCAGAAGAAAAATGATAAAAATAAACATATATTTGTATATATACATGTGTATGAATAGACAGATGATAGATAAACACAGAGAGAAGACAGAAAACAAGAATGGTTAGAGGAGTCTTGGTAAAGGGCATTCAGGAATCTTTTGTGCCTTTCTTGCAACTTTACAGTAAATCTTAAATTATATCAACTTAAAAATTAAAATAAATACCTTTATTAGTGAGAAAATACTTAGACTCTTTTTGTCTGGCATTTTTTGGACCTGATTGTAATACCTGGCTCTAAGAGATTCATTTCTGAATAACAACAGAAATGTATAATTTTCTCTAAAATAAGCGTTTTCAAGCTGTGAACTGCAATCTATTAGTAAGTTATGAAATTTATTTAGTGGGATAAGACCAGCATATTTTAATAAGCTGAAATAAGAGAAAGACTATCAGAATGTATCACAATTAATAGAGCTAAGTGTTTGTTTCTGATACTCAAATTACATTTATATACTCTGAGTATATGTGGTGTGTCCTGGGTCTTAATTTAAGATGTTTTTCTTATTAAAGTTCAGACTCAAAAAAAAAAAAAAAAAAGACAGAAAAGGCTGTACTCTGCTTTTTAATCCTAGAAGTTTATCTTTACTCATATGCATGTATGCATTCAATTTATCATTTATCCAATTTCTTCCAGATAACACTTATTAAGCATCCCCTGTATATCAGGCCTACACTGATGAGAGCTACTCTTACAAAACCTTTCTCTTCTAGTCCTCTACTCCTCCTCCTCTTTTGCTTAGATAAAATCTTACCTCCTGCGTTAGTATAAGCTAATAACTGAAAAATACTCAACAGTAGATATCAATCCATACTGGAAATTAGAGAATATTCATCCTTTTCTGAGAAGATAATAGTTCTATAGCATTTATCCAGTAATGTAATTTTCTCCTTTTAAGTTATTCATCCCCAAACTGTGCCTAAAATATTGATGCCTTCTATAACTTGACTTTTTGACATGTGCTAGAAAATGTACAAAATAATAAGCTTACAGCAGCAAACACATACAAAAATATTCAGGAACCACTAATCAGGATTAAACAGTTTAGAGTTACTTTGTGAGCATGTGCTAATGTGTAAATATATTTATTAACATAAATGCATCTAATCCGAGTTTTTAAGCAATGATATTCTAGCCTTTTCTGCTCTTGAGACATAAGTGAATGGTCAACTTAATTGTTTTCTCAACCAGGACAACTTTCACTTAAAGCATAATCTCTACATTGGTAATTTAGTGTCTAATAACATAATTTTCCATTTCAAGTTGCCTTTTTAAAACTAAAAATCATGGGTATATCTATACTTCTTATAAAGTGGAATAATATACTTAATTTAGGTCTTGTGGAAATGTAAACTTAGAATTATCAAGTGACATTCTGGTGAATTTCTACAACTAGTTTCCCAAATATTACAAAGCATGCTCACCATAAAATTGTTCTTTTCATACTTTCCCTTTGTGGAACACAACTAGACTTTATATCTTTGTCATGATAAAGACAGAGTGAAAAAAAAGTAAGTATGTGCAGAAAAGTAAGTGATTATGTGTGATAAATCTCACATGTGAGACTTTAAGTCTGATAAATCTTTCCATTATATTTGGACCTTGTAAACTTATCTTTTCTTATTTTATCAAAATGTGGTTTCTTCATTGTAATTTAATTATTAGTGCTTTTAACATATAGAAATTGTACTTAAATATATGCAAAATATATTTAAATAGAAAATATATGAAAACTGCATACATATAAAATACATAAAAGTATAGCTATCTCTTTCTGTGTGTATGGCAAAATGAAATTGTATACATCCATATTTTTGTGATTCTGCTAAGCCTACATGACCCTCAGATGTTCTAAAGCAGATTAAGGATCATAGGATAAAGTCCAAATCACAACTGAACAACAGAAGCCTCTCACAGTCCAGCCTTAGGTGAATTTTGCAGATCCTCCTTCCACTACAATCCCATAAATGCACTATCTCACATAAGATTCACTGGACCATCAACCTTCTCTATGATGATTTACAACATCATGCCTTTGAACATGGTACCCACTTAATCACCAACCCCTAGCTGACTGGTCATCCTTCAGGACAAATCTGTGTCATTTCCTGCATGAAATTTTTCCTCTCTCCCTCAGCATCACCTTCCCTCTACCCTAAAATGTAATTCTTCTTTTTCTGTCTCCTCATAGGTCTTTGCTTAAACTTCTGTCAAGTATCTCTTTTATGCTACATTTTAATTAATGTATTTTATAGTATTGTTTCTCCCACTAGGCTGCTATGAGCTTTTCAAAATGTTATCCAGCCCTTAAGTTTTCTGAGCCCCACCCCAGAGAATAAGCTATATAGCACAAGCAGAGCTCTCAATTATTTTTGCACAAATAGATAATGAAAGGCAACAAATATCATAGGAAAATACATAGAAGCATAAAATTCCAGAACAGAGTGGTAATCACCAGCAACTTGCTTGCCCATATCAGTGGCGCTAGTGATAAAGAATCACCTGTCAATGCAACAGATGTAGGAGACACAGGTTCATCTCTGGGTCAGGAAGATCCCCTGGAGAAGGGAACGCAACCCACTACGGTATTCTTGCCCAGGAAATCCCATGGGCAGATGAGCCTGGAGGGCTACAGTCCATAGGGTCACAAAGAGTCAGACACAACTTAAGTAACTTAGCCCAGTATATATAATGAATGAAGTGATAACTAATCTGAGCATGAATAAGGAATATGATATGGATCAGAATGATGATAGGAGAGGGACTGTAATAGAGAATAAGAAACAGAAAGAACCAAGGCCTAGGAGCCTAAGGACGGTGGCTGCAAGAATGTACTACAGAGGCCAACCTCAGGGACTATAATTGTCCAGGGACCTCCAGCTGATGCCTCTGAAATCCACTGCAGCCTTTGAGCTACAACCATACCTCCTATGAAGGCTCCCAGGTAATGACTAATCATGGCCCATAGAGGCGGCCCATTCCCAGGAAGCACAGGACTCCTCTGATGGCCAGTTTTGGCTTAAAGACTTCGTATATAACACTTTACCTAACCCAATTTAAGATACTTCCATCCAACATCTCTCTCTTCTTCACTTAGGGTCAAATTTATATTACAACTCAGTTTTCATTCAACCTTATCTGGACCCCTCCCTATTTTCTCTTAGATGAGTATTTCCTAAAATCCCTGTATTTCTAATCCCAGTTTAGCACTGCAACACCAAGTCTTACAGAGAAATTATAGAGTATATATGAGGTAAGGAGGGAAAATTAAAGCTGTAGAAAAACTGAAATGCAATTTTAAGATTTTTTAATGGGCGGGAAACCGCGGCCCCCCCCCCCCCCCCATCATATGAAGGCCACCGGCTAGCCCCTCACATTCAATACTTTGTCCAAAGGTGGGATAAATCTTAATTTCCTAATACAAATAGAACAGTCTCTGTAGTTCTTAAAGTTTATCAGTGACAGGGACTTCATAAGTTCTTTTTGTGAGTTGCTTCACAGCTTAATCATCTTTCAAATCCAACTTAGGCCTATATTAAATCCCTTGTTTTAAGGTCTTTTCTTCCAGTTTAGCTTCCATGGGGATATATCATAGTCAACTTTAGAAAAACAAAATTAACTATGCAAACTCTCATTCACAACAGGAATTCTATCTACAAGGTTCTGTACACTTGATCTTGAAGGACCATTAGCCACATTTGCTAGTTGCTACAAAATTATGTCTCATTAATACAATCTGCTCATGGAATATTTGACTTTTATGCATCAAAAAAAAAAAAGATCCCAGATTTGCAAACAGAAAAGTAAAGGTATGTATATTTACTGCAGAGAGATTTTTATGATTGTTAATTGAAAGGAAACCATTTATTCTATTCTAGTCTCAAATACTCTGCCCTTCTATTGACAGAGTAAAAAAACTCAATCTTCAGTTATTTGGATTAAACATAACATGTTATCCAATTTAAAATAATGAATGCATTTTTTTCTGCCAAAGATTTGAAACAGAGATGGAATGTGTGTGGGAAATGCTGTTATCTTTCCAGATTTCTGCTTGAATATAACAAAAGCATTTGTCTGACCGTGATAAGCACATTGTCTGCTCCAGGTTCTCCAAGTATGCAAATGAACATGAAAAGCTCCAACAGCAAGACTTACCCATCTGCACAGAGCTTCAAAAATGGTGATGTACTTACCTAAAATAAAAGGAGAGATGACATTAATGACATTCATCACAGCTTAAACATACAGTGAAAAACAAATTCTAGAAGGCATTCATAGCATCTGTTCCCCTCACCACTGCCAGATCCAGTTTTAGGGTTTTTGTTTATAACACAACAGGCCAGATGGTGGTGTCTTTCTGACTGTCCAAGTTTATTCTGAGTACACTTCATAGGTGGATGCTCGGTAAGTGCTGAGAAAGATTGTAACAATCAAGTAGCCAAGCACTATGATTTAATAGCAATAACAAATAACATCCACTGAGAGTTTTCTTACCTGCCAAGCCCAGTGTAATATACTTTATGCACATTTTATCATTTACTCTTCAGAAAATGGAGGTGAGGTATTATTATTATTCCTATTGTAAAGATGAAGTAAGTGAGGCTTAGTGAAGATCATATATATGTGTGTATACATATCACACATATATATGTGTGTATATGTATACACACATATATGAAGTAAAGTGAAGTCGCTCAGTCGTGCCCGACTCTTTGGGACCCCATGGATAGTAGCCTGCCCCAAGCTCCTCCGTCCATAGGATTTTCAAGGCAAGAGTACAGGAGTAGGTTGCCATTTCCTTCTCCAGGGAATCTTTCCAACCCAGGGATCAGACCCAGGTCTCTCACATTGTAGACACACATGTATATGCATACACACACACACACACATATGGCTGATTCATTTTGTTGTACAGCAGAAACACAACATTGTAAAGCAACTATACTCCAACGAATATTAATTTAAAAAAAAGAATGAAGTTATCAAGTCCTCATATGGCATGTTAGTCTAAAGGCAAAATCTTTCAATTGTTCAAGAAAGTGTTAGTCGCTCAGCCGACTAACACCGATTAATGGACGAACACTGATTGTCAACTCTGTAATCCCACAGACTGTAGCCCACCAGGCTCCTCTGCCCATGGAATTCTCCAGGCATGAATACTGGAGTGGGTTGCCATTCCCTTCTCCAGAGGATCTTCCTAACTGAGGGATTGAAACCAGGTTTCTTGCTTTGCAGGCAGATTCTTTACCACCTGAGTCATCAGGGAAACCCAACTGTTCAAGAAGCAGTTAGCTAATGCCATTTAACAGTTCAGTTGTCTTCAGGCTTCTGGTCACTCTCCTAGAGGTTCTGATTAACAACATGTTAAAGAAAGAAGTAGCTCAGAGAGGAACCCAAACAAGGGGATTGGCTATTTGAAAGAATACTGAAAGACAAATGTAAGAATTACCCAGGGCATGAATTACCCAAATTCATGAAGAAATAGCTACCAATTTGTTTCACATTTTAGAATTCATAATATATAAAACTTAATTATATCAAAAATTAACTCCAAGAGCAAATTTTCCTGTAGAAATTCAAATTCCTATTTACATAAGTTGGCAACATGGTAAAATAAACACATGGAACATGAAGTGCTTCACACAAATATCCTCAGTCTTTACCAGATAACACTTCTTTTCAATATCTTTATATGAACAATCTTTATACCTATGGAGGTTTTACACTGTTTTTCTTAGCATTGTTTACAGATTTGTATTATATATTAGATGCGGTTAGTAAAGTTAATCCCCCAAAAGAAACATGATAAACATTTTAAAAATGCTTCAAGAAGGTTTATTTGTTTCAAAGTCAAACTGAATTAATATGTTTAAGTGTCACATGTATCTACAAGTTTTAGTAACAGAGAAAGAAGTGAGTCACTCAGTCATTTCGGATCCTTTGTGACCCCATGGACTGTGACCCCATGTGACCCCCTGCCAGGCTTCTCCCAAAGATAACTGGACTCAGTGGCATGAAACTTTAATTAAAAGGTGGTTTAAGAATTTATTTCATTCCATTCTGATGAAGACTCTGGAGAGAGTTTCAGAGCACAGTTACTGGTCTATAAGTTAAGATTTGATGGGATGTACTAAATCACTGCAGATGGTGATTGCAGCCATGAAATTAAAAGATGCTTATTCCTTGGGAGGAAAGTTATGACCAACCTAGACTGCATATTAAAAAGCAGAGACATTACTTTGTCAACAAAGATCTGTCTAGTCAAGGCTATGGTTTTTCCAGTAGTCATGTATGGATGTGAAAGTTGGACTATAAAGAAAGCTAAGCGCAGAATAATTGATGCTTTTGAACTGTGGTGTTGGAGAAGACTCTTGAGAGTCCCTTGGACTGCAAAGAGACCCAACCAGTCCATCCTAAAGGAGATCAGTCCTGAGTGTTCACTGGAAGGACTGATGTTGAAGCTGAAACTCCAATACTTTGGCCACCTGATGCAAGGAACTGACTCATTTGAAAAGACCCTGATGCTGGGAAAGACTGAGGGCAGGAGGAGCAGGGGACAACAGAGGTAAAATGGTTGGATGGCATCACTGACTCAATGGACATGAGTTTGGGTGAATTCCAGGAGTTGGTGATGGACAGGGAGGCCTGGTGTGCTGCGGTTCATGGGGTCCCAAAGAGTCAGACACGACTGAGAGAATGAACTGAACTGAACTGAACTTGTTAAATAATTGAAAAATAATTTTTCTTTATACTTCCTAGCAAACTAGTTTATCACACCTTAATGTCAAAGATTGTAGGTAACCCATCTATCAGTGCACAGGTAAATGAAAATGGCCTAAAATTCATCTTTAATAAGCCTGAAGTCTTCAATGGAAAGGACTGATGCATAGACAAATCTGTTCTACCACTGTTCTACTGAATCAGGTCTAAGAGGTAAGTGGATATGAAAATAAGACATCATCAAGATGTCAAAACACATCAAAAGCTTGCATTTGAATTGAAACTGGAGAGTGGAGAAGGGATGGAAGACCTCAAAGGATAGTCATATTTATTCATTAGACCAAGCCAGATATTTTTTTCAGCACTAAGTTGTTGCCCAATTCCCCCTGCCCAACCCCAGTTTCTATTTCCAAATCTATTCCTCATTTAGCAGTTTTTAAATTAAAAAAACTGTATGATCTTATTGGACTTCCCTAGGGTGCTGGTAAAGAATCTGCAGACAATGCAGGAGTCCCGGTTCGAGTCCTAGGTTGAGAACTTCATTTACAAACATCCCATTAGCTCAGTGTATTTATTCCTATTATAAAGTAGATATGGATTAGAAGAATGAGTTATATGCCACACAGGTCTTCTTTGTTAAGAAGATGGTTAAGTGAATTTGAGGTGAAGTCGGTATTTGTGGTTTACTCCAAGTTTCTACCTGGTACTGTGTAGTGAGCCCTTGTCCTAAAAAGAATTAAAAAAAAAAATATTCTGAGGAAGAAAGACATTTATACTTGAAACAACCACTAAAAGATGCAAAACAACTTATAATTAAATGTAAATTACATGGTAGAGACATCAAATGCTACAGGAATATAAGGAAATGAGAAAAAGGAATTTCAGCTGTTGTGTGGGATTATAGCAATATGCTGTAACTGGGTGGGAAACCATTATAAGAACTTTTGGACTTCTGACTTGAATGTACCACCAGTCCAGACTCTCTCTGCCAGAGTCTGGAGTTAAAAGACCCAGCACAGAGATCTCAGGATTAGTAGGAAACTGCTTCCAATCCAAGTCAAAGGCTTGGGAGGGACCATGTATCTATAGAAATTTTTTGAGAAGCAGGGCAAAAGATTACTCTGCGTTCCCACGATCATTAGCACCTCAGATCACAGACTGGTAACTGACTGTATCAAGTAACAGTCTATGCTTCTCCCTTGACTTTATTGAACTATACAGTTGATTTACCATGTTGTGTTCACTTCTGCTGTACAGCAAAGTGATTCAATTATACATATAAACTTTTTAAAATTACTTTTAAATAATTAAATATTTACTCTGTGCTATACAGCAGAACTCTGTTGTTTATCCATACTATATACAAGAGTTTGCATCTGCTAATCCCGAACTCTCAATCCATCCTGAAAAGCTCAACCCCTAAATCATATTTATCATAGAACCGAACTATCCAGACTCCATGATGTTCTTGTGTTTAAAAACCACAAACACAAAAGCAGGCTCAATTCAAGTTTCAGCTCTTCTAATGAGTCTTTTACTGATTATAGTTCCCACCCACCCACCCATCACTCAGGTGCCCTCTCTATTTCCAGCTTTTTATAACATATTATTACAATTGTCCCCAAGGGACAAGAAAGTTACCAAATGTTGCCATTTTTTGTAACACTTCAGAGATACAGTGATGTGTCTGTTGAAATGACTGAACTGTTTCTTTCAGGCCAATGTCAATCCCACTCTTGTTTGTGCTCCAGTGACTCTTCACTTAACATATATTGTATCTTAAAGTCATTTCAGATGAATTACAGACAGGGTACATATTCAAATTGGTATCTATTTGATTTTATCCTTGTTAAGCTGGTTTCAATTCACATTGTTTGAATTCTCAAAGTCATTCAACTCAAAGTGTAGAATCATTACGTTGGAAACCATTCTGTACTAACAGTTTCACTTATTGCTATTTTTAAAATTTGGAAAATCAAGCATGGTTTGTGCACTCATAGCAAAGAAGAGTGAATTAATTTTACAAATAGCAAGTATTCATACTTAGTATGGGCTCAGTGCTTTACATGCAAAATGCATTCCATCTTTCCAGCAAGCCCAGGAGGTAATGGAAGGTGGCAGAATATGCCTCAAATATGCCACTTTGGCATAACGGCTATTTTGAACTAAAGCCACCTGAAAAACAGCAGGTGCAAGAAGCACAATCTTACTTCCCACTTTCTTCTGGAAAATAGGAGCTAAAACTCCCATGTGAAAGATGCTATTCCTATACTAGGAAGAAAGAAACATTCTTTACCAGAGATAAGATATAGAGGCTGGGAAACTTCTCTACAAACAGACCTTCTTAAAATAATTCTTATCATCCATGAGCCTTTCTATATATTTTAGTTACTTTCCCACAGCTTGGCCTGGTATAAAAGCATTTAGGTGTTGAATCTTCATGTCCTTATGAGTGTTCCTGTGTCACATAAACCTAATATTAAATAAATTTGTATGTTTCCCTCTTATTAATCTGTTTCATCAACTTAATTCTCAGACCCAGGCGAAGACCCTCTAAGAGGGTAGACGGAAAGTTTTGCCTCTTACACAATAGGTTCATCTGGGAAATAAAAGGCTTGAGGTAAACCATCTGAAATTATACAGGAGAGTGTGGTAGAGGCAGGCCATCTGTTCAGTCTCAGTAACTGCTATTCTCTACTTCATTTAATAAATTAATTCAGCAAATATCCATCCAATGCCTACTACTTTATCAAGTGTTTGTTTTAGAGATACATCAGTGACTACAAAGCCCTGACCCACATGGACCTTACATTCTAGGGTAGGGAGACAGACAACAAACAACAGCATAATCTATGAGAATATGACACAGTATCAAAGAAGGTGATGAGTGCTATGGAATAAACTGAGCAGAGGAAGAGAATCTTGGTAGGATAGGGGGTACACTGCAAGAACAAGAGCAAACAGGGTGGCCACATGGCCTCATTGGCCTCATTGAAAAGGTCAATCTGAGCAATGACTTACAGAGCTATATTTGGGCATAATACTTTGGCAGGAAACCGGTAAAACTTGAGAATGAAGTAGAAAATAATAATTGAGAAAAGTACTTAAGTTCTTGGTTTGATTTATTTAAAGGTATCTGTCCCCCAGTCTTATACTTCAGCTGTTACTGTGTAAGTTCCTTGACTGAGATAACTGTACTCCACACATCTACTCATCCCTCCATGGTGCTCAGAGGAGTGGCTGTCCCAGCATGCATCTACTGAAGGAATGAACAGCTAAGTGTTAGTTGCTAAGCCATGCCTGACTTGCTGAGACCCCATGGACTGTAGCCCACCAGGCTCCTCTGTCCAGGGGAATTCCAGGCAAGAATCCTGGAGTGGGTCACCATGCCTCCCTCCAGGAGCAGCTAACAGAATGAGTTAAATAGATGAGAATTAAGAGATCAGAACAAAGCAGTGATTTAATCAATGGTTACAATCATTAATAAGCAAACATAGAAACATCTAATCTGATAAAGAAATTTACGAGAGTTTTTTTTTGAGGATGGCAAATGCAACCACGATAATGGATTTGGGTATAGAATTAGAGTCGTTTTGTTAATCTCAGAGCTGAGGGTGTTGACTGAGAAAGCTTGCCTGAGTTGGAGGTAATTTGTGGTGAATTGAAGGAATAGGCCATCGTTCTTTATTCTGAGCCATATGTGTAGTAGGTATTGGAGATAATTCATTTAATAAAACAGACAGTCCTTGAATTTATCGCCTCATATTTTTCAAAAGGATATATCTACCATCAAGAGTTGAATGAATAAAAAATTTGTGATATATATATATACACACACTGGGTAGTCAGCATAAACGAAAATGAAATTTTGCCATTTGCAACAACATGGATGGATTTGGAGAGTATTATGCTAACTGAAATAAGTCAGACAGAAATACAAATACTATATGATATCACTTACATGTGGCATACAAAAATACAACAAACTAGTGAATATTATGGGAAATGGCAACGGCACCCCACTCCAGTACTCTTGCCTGGCAAATCTCATGGACAGAGGAGTCTGGTGGGCTACAGTCCATGGGGTTGCTAAGAGTCAGACATGACTGAGAGACTTCACTTTCACTTTTCACTTTCAAGCACTGGAGAAGGAAATGGCAACCCACTCCAGTGTTCTTGCCTGGAGAATCCCAGGGACGGTGGAGCCTGGTGGGCTGCCATCTATGGGGTCGCACAGAGTCAGAAACGACTGAAGCGACTTAGCAGCAGCAGCAGCAGCAGTGAATATTATAAACAAGAAGCAGACTCATGGATATAGAGAACAAACTCTTGGATACCAGTAGGAGGAGGGATGGAGGAGGGGCACAACAGTAGTAGGGAATTAAGACATATAAACTATTATGTATAAAATAAGCTACAAGGATATATTGTGCAACAGGAGGAAATATAGCCAATACCTTATAACAACTATGAATGGAGTATGTGTGGGTGTATTACTTGCTCAGTTGTGTCCAACTCTTTGCGACCCCATGGACTGCAGCCTGCCAGGCTCCTCTGTGCATGGGATTCTCCAGGCAAGAATACTGGAGTGGGTTGCCATGATCTCCTCCAGGGATCTTCCTGACCCAGGGATCAAACTCAGGTCTCCTGCACTGCAGGCAGACTACAGTCTGAACCACCAGGGAAGCCCCAAGAATGGACCATAACCTTTAAAAAATGTGAATCATTTTATCATACCCCTGTAACTTTTATAACATTGTACATCAACTATACTTCAATAAAAACACAAGTTCCATGGAGAAAATAAATACATAAAAAAGAGACATCCATTTTAAAAAAGTTATGTAATTATCATTGTGTTAAGTGCTGTAAAGGAAGTATACAGAAAGTCAAGAGAGTGGGTAACAAGGGGCCTTAATCTTCTCTGGGGTGTCAACAGGCAAATCTGAAAACTGAAGGGCAAATATGTGGGGTGGAGGTGGAAAAGTAGGGACTCTCTGTATTCCAGGTACTGTTTATTCATTCAATGAATGTTCATCAAGTATTATTATATTCCTGCACCACGTGCATACAGAACATACATCTCCTTTAAAGTTCACAACAACCTGTAAGATCCCATTATCCTCATTTAACACATGAAAAAAATAAAGCTCAGGGAGGTAAAATATTACTCAAGGTCACACAGGTTGCAAGACAGGATTCGAATTCAGATCTGTCCAAGATTTTCTCATGTCAGGTGTCAGCAACCTGTTACCAAGATCTCTGCTATTATGATGAGTTGGGATTATATATTTACTGAAAATCCACAGCCTAGGTAGGTGCTCAGATTTGACTACTGTTTGAGGCAGGGCAGGTTGATCTGGGCCAAAATGCCCAATGACTAACCCAGCTGAATTGTCCCCGTGGGATCTAACCCTTGGTCCTGCTTACCACAACAAATTTTCCTGTCCTTATTTACATGTTTTTTTTTTTTTTTTTTAAGTGAGGCCTTTAGACACCAGTTTCAGTGCTGCAAACAACACTTCTCTTGTGGAGCTCAGTCTAGTGAGGATTTAGATCCATAAACAGATAGTGAACTGAAAGTTGCTCAATTGTGTCCAACTCTTTGTGACCCCATAGACTATACAGTCCATGGAATTCTCCAGGCCAGACTACTGGAGTGGGTAGCCATTTCCTTCTCCAGGATAACTCAAATCTAAAATGTCAAATGTTATGCTAATGTTACAAAATTGTTACAGAAAGAACTGGAGCCCAATGGAAGAAGTTCCCTATTTTTCCTGAAGGCTTTTTGAGAGGAGCTGGCCTTTGACCAAGAGATTGGAGAGGAGCAGCAGGATGCTAGTGAACGGAAGGAGAAAGAACAGCATCTTCTATGGGACCTGAGGAAGCCTACCATGATTTTCAAACTGAGTGTCTGGCTAAGGTGTATCAGGGTATGTACTGCCGGGGCGGGGCAGGGGTGGGGTGTTGGGATGGGGTGGGTGGGGGTGGGAGGAATAGCCCTATCAGCTCTTAGCAGATCACACGCCGGCCTTGGCCCTGACCTTCTACCTTGTATGGATATATGAAATGTTAACTTGTGGTCTGACCTCCCACTGGGCCATTTAAAACCTTTACCAACAAGAAGGGTCAAGTAGGAGAGAGATAGGAAGAATTAAACTCCGAATGTACTGTGGGTACATTCAAAGGTGGGTTTCCCTGGTGGCTCAGATGGTAAAGAATCTGCCTGCCAAGCGGGAGACCTGGGTTTGATCCTTGGGTTGGGAAGATGCCCTGGAGGAGGACATGGCCACTCACTTGAGTATTCTCGCCTGGAGAACCCCACGGATAGAGGAGCCTGGCGGGCTGCAGTCCATGTGGTCGCACAGAGTCAGACACAACTGAGTGACTAAACACACATTCAAATGTTTATCAAGGAACTACACTCAAATACTATCTCAAGGAACCTTACCTACAAACTGATGTGCTGTTTGCAAATGTGTTGACACTAATCATAAGAAGAATGCTAGCCCACATATGGTGCTTAAAGATATTTTGAATCTATTGGTCTTTTTTTTTTTTTTTTTTTGAGGATGGGAAATAGCAAGAACCTGAAATAACGGGCTGTGCTTTAGAGTCCAAAACCAAATCTATTTACAGTAAAACCATAATTATACATATGACAGCTTCCCTGATGGCTCAGCATTAAAGAATCTGCCTGAAATGCAGGAGACACAGGAAACTCAGGTTCAATCCCTGGATCAGGAAGATTTCCTGGAGGAAGAAATGGTAACTCACTCTAGTATTCCCTGCCTGGAACTCCCATGGACAGAGGAGCCTGGCGGGCTGCAGTTCAAGGGGTCACAAAAGAGTCAGACATGACTGAGGGTGCACACACATCATCACATATGCAGCTCCTGTGACAGGGATGCAGCTTCAAATCAATATTTTGCTTCACAAGACCCACATCAACAAGCATTTGATTCAAAGAATCACCTTCGTTAGCACAGATTATCACCAGCTCATCACAGACTTAGATAAGTCTAATGAACCCAGTCTCTGTGTCAGTTGCAAAATTTCCCCAACAGCAGAGATTTCACTTGGCACTTGGGCCTGAGAGAGGCCTCAAAGTGGGCAATTAGCTTGTTGGGTATGTGGTACACTTTGTACCTCTCCATTACCACATCCTGCATCAGAGAAGGCAGAACACAAGAGCTTTCAATGTCAATGGCTTTTTACCATTTGAGATCTGGAAGAAGAATTTCTTAACCCATTCACTTCTACTGAGAGCTAGGGAAATGTATGACTCTCACAGGTAAGCACGAAATTTAGTTTCATGGAACAGACAGAAGGAGGTATGCTAAATTAACAGATCATCTTTTAAGGAAGAAGGGAAGAGTAAAAATCAGGAATACCTGTTACAATTTAATAGACTAAATGAGACAATAAATTACAGCTTAAATGGCTGTTGGTTATAAGCATCTCAAAATTTTTTTTAATTCAAAAGGTTAAGAATTCTCTCATCACCTTCTAAAATTATATAAAAGAACCCCAATAGAAACAGGACTTATTAGATGTCAAACTCATTTTAAAGGCACAGAATTATTCTCTACCCCACTCTGCCCCCAACACCAATCAGAGTCTCTGGGCTATGAGAAAAGAGGTACAGAGTAGAAATTAAGAACATGAGCTTTGGACTCAGAGTGCCTGATTTAAACACAGGCAAACCTAAGCAACCAAGAAATAGAACTATCTGTGATGACGATGATGGTGGTGCTGGGGGTTGTGATGACTGCAAACAGGAAGATAGGGAGGATGATTTGGCGATCAAAGTTCAGTGCAGCCTGGTCTATGGACTGACTTATACCACTTTCCTCATAAACACTTAAGAACCGGTAATAGCGAACAAGGGATATTTATCGTCTCTGTCCCTTCACATCTGAGGCAAAGGGCAATTCATTTTTTCAAACTCTTCCCAAGACTAGATTGATGCCAAGTAAGTGTCAGCTTAACCCTTATTTAAATCACTGTCTACTGCTTAGGTCCAATTTCAACAGTCCAGCTTCAGAGGAAATCTTAACTACTTCTGCACAGAATCTATAGAGTGTTGACCAGACAGTCCCAGACTGGACCTCTTGAGCTTATTAGATTTAATCTAATAGTGGGCTAAAGTTACAACAGTAGCTCTACAGGGATCCCTGGTCACAAATTTCAATATCCCGCATGAGGAAGCTGCACAACCATTACTGAGCTGTTTCCAGTTGCCAACCAAGAAAATCTAGAAAACTACCAGAAAGGAGAATAACAACATTCAAAACTGCAGTAATTAAGAATTACAATTTTTATTGGTTCTGGCCTAAAGAGAAGTCATCTATCAATTGTAAACACAGCTACCATGGCTTCTCAGTAGTCAGCTGACCAGAAAATCACTGTGTTATACTGTACCATTGTATCAACATCCCAAGTTTGTATCTTTGACAATTATATCTTTGACATTTTTATTCTCCATCTATAAATCATACCTCTCAGGTTAGAAGAAAACCAACTTAGGCATTTTATTATGAATCAAAATAGGGTAAGAATGTAACTTTGTTGAGATTAAATAGAAATGGTCATCTCGTCATGACTCATATTACTGCATTCCAAAAATTATACAGGAGAAAAAAAATAAAGGATATCACAGCTATATTTACATAAAATACCCTATAAATGGACAAAGGAGGAAAATAAATTTATTCATGTTTTAATATAAATGTATACACGAGTTGCTGGGATAATATATTTATACTTATTTACCTCCTAGATTTCCCCATCTTCCTATTCTTTAGAACTTCGATCCCTTTACTATATCCAAAACTCACTCCACCTGCCCCCAAACACCCTCTTCTATATCTTATTTATCAATGACCAATAACTTGTAGGTAGGTAGTCAGACATGAGCAGGTCTCCACCCCATTCAGGCAGGATGGGGTCATCTTTCCCTCTCCACCTGGACCCTGGTGACCAGAATACCACCGAGAGATTCTCTCTGTTGTGGCCAAGGACCACCTCTAGGTTTCCAGCCATATCAGGACCAAGCAAGGTAAAAGCTACCAGCACAGATTGGCACAGGTGCGTCAAATCCTAAAAGGTGACACAAAGTAACCCAGGGTTTATTATGCCACATTTGTAATAAATTAGCATTGCGGGTTTTGTCACCTCCAGTATTGTGGGTTTTTCTTGGATGCTTACGGGTAAGCACCTGTGCACTAGAACTGTCAATCAACTTGTCAGTCAAAAGATGCAGAAACCAGGGAGGGACCACTCTAAAAAAACCCCACCCTATCCCACCCCACTGTGGGCTGCTTCTGATTTCCAGACAGTCCACTCTCATCTCTAATTCTTTCTGAAGAGTGTGCTTTTGCTTTTGCTTAATAAAACTCTTGCTTTACTTAAAACTGCTCTATGTCTCTCGACTGAATTCTTTCCCTGAAGAGGGCAAGAACCGAGAAAATCACCATTCCACCACTGATATAACTGCTTATTAAACAGCCAGTCCCCTCCTCCCAAGTAAACTCATACAACATGACAATTATATCTACTAAACATTCATGGAGTTATTGTCCTTCCCTCCATCTCTAGAACTACTAACCTAGCTTATGCCCTTGTGATGTTTGCCCAGATCATAGCAGCCAACTTTAACACTCCTGGCTTCCAGTTTTGTCCTTGATTTTTGCTCCATTCACCCTCCAGGATCTGACCTTGCCCCACCAGTACTTGGAATACTTCATGGTTCCAAGACAAACTCAAAGTCCTCAACCTGGCACACAGGGCCCCAGAAATCACTCCTTGTTTATTTCCAGCTTCAGATCTTGTCAATGATCCTTTGTCACACATATCATCTGATTCCTTGCCTCAACATCTCTGCTTCTGCTAGTTCCCTCCTTCTAGAAGCTCCACCTTCTCCTTCCCCAACTCCACACTCATTCCTTAGAACTCACCTGAGATCACACCTTTCTATTCCAGGTGAGACTCACTCCCATATATATGCTAATGATGGCAGTCACCACAGATTTTTCCTCTAATCTAATTAAATCTCTACTCTCTAACCTCCTAAGTCGAGCTTCTTCAATTTGAACTTTTAGGGGTATGAGTTTCATTCATGTTATTTATTTATACTACTATCTCTCGTATCTTGAACATAGCAGATACACTTAAGAGGTCTGGTAAGTGAATGACTGAGTGATTGATTGAGTGAATATCTTATCAAGAACAATCATTATTGAAAAACAAATGTAAGGTAGAGAAAATGTCATTCCTCAGAATTCAGAGATGGGGTAGGGGGATGGAACCCTCTAACACAGTCCCAGGGAGTTTCACAATTAGGGCAGGTCTCACAGTCAGAGCAGAAGTGCTGATTTGGAAAGTTAAGAGGCCAAGAGGAATGCCTAGGTGAGGAGATGAGGCAGGCAAGACAACAGAAGGCTGCACAAAACACAGTCAATGCGGATCTTCCTCGCAACACTTCAAGGTTTTAGCAAAATTGTCAAATTCACCCATGCTACCAGTTCTTGGATTTTTCATGAAAAACTGCTCAACTACTGGACAGCTTTGCATTCAGGTTTGAGGCCCCATGGGAGAAAGAGCACTCACACGTGGATATAGAGGTCTGAAGGCAGAGAGGAGCATAAAGATAGGTTAAGTGTGGTCTTGGCATGGGGGTCATGGCAAAAGTTAATCAGTTCTCCACAGAGCAAGAGAGCCCTAGGCAACAGAAATATGACAAGAAGAGAATAAGGTTGGAAGCTAGATGAATTCATATGTCAATAGTAATCATATATAGAAACAGGCTTTGGTTTGCTATGCACTTATTAATTATAGTCTGCCTTAAAAAAGATTTGATGGTGCCAAGGAAAAATAAGAGAACATAGTTATTGTTCAAAATGCATTCCATAGGTATCACAGGTGAAACGTGAGCTTCTTAGCAGCCACTTTGAAAAAAGAACATCATCTTTTACAGTTTGAAGTTACTCAGACAACATGAGGCTATTATTGATACTGAAGCATCAGGTAGAAATGTTTCCTGGGTCCCGAGAGAAAAACATTCTGAAACAATGAGCAACAGCTTTACCATAATGTTTGGGAATATGGTACGATATCAAGAGAAATAAATGTATTTAAAAAAATAAAGAGTAAATTTATTCTCTAAACAAATGTTAGAATAATGATTTAAAAGCCTCTTGCTCTTGAGCACATTGATACACTCCCTATATCAACCACAACTGATTGTTTATTTCACACCAGATATTACATCTCACATTATATATCTCACTTCAACCTTGACAGATGACTAGCAATAAAAGAAACATGTCTCATTTTAAAAAACTTTTTATTGTTCATATCCTCAGTTATCTTCAGACAACAGTTATTTAACACATGGTTAGTATCACCCTCTATGGAGATAGCGCCTTATACTTCAAATAAGCCTCTTCCAAAGAATAGACGTTCCACGTACACTTACACAGCATTACAAACTAATGAGAATTCAGAGAGGCACCTTGGAGCTCCTACTTGAGAAGAAATTTTCCCTTCCCATGCTGAAGGGGGAGGGCGGTCTGGCGGTGCCTCCTCTGTCCAGAGCCGACTTCTCAATGAAATGTTTTCACTTTGCACCCGTTGGGTTCAGTTGTTCAACTGGTTACAATTAGTTAGATTAGTAACTGGTTGAACAACTGTAACCAAAGAGTACAGATTGAAGTGTTGAGGTCTACTAGACAGAGGTTTGTTTGCTAGAGGAGATCAGCAGAGGTCTGTCTGTCCTCTTCAGTGTCTGCATGAATGGCCTGAAGCAAGATACATCCATTCAAGAGAAATTCATTAAACATTGATTCAGCATCTAGTATTTGCCTGCTACTGCAAAAGGGCCCGAAGGAGCCGAGAAAACTTCAGTCCCTGAGGCCAAGCTGGGGAGGGAAAGAGAGAGACAGAGAAACTATATTATAGAGTAAGAAATTTAACACTTGAACATTAGCTAGGAAAAGCTGAATGAAGAAAAATACTTCAAAGAGTGTGAAGGCGATAACCCCCACAATGGACAAATTTCCCATCAGAGTGAGCATTCATTGTCAACACTGTGTAATATATCTGGGATTCTACCTTTATTCAGTTAAACTCACACAATAGTATGTAAGCAACAAGTTAGCAAGTCTCATTTTACAATACAAACAAGAAAACAAAACGAAAGCCCAGCTTTATTAATCTGAAAGCACAGGATTCTCATCTCCCCAAGGCTTAGGCCACTCCCTGATATTAAATATGGATACTTCACAAAACTTATTCTTTTAAGCACCAATTTTCATTTATTGTAATTAATATGCCATGCTTAATGGGATTCTGGCTGTCTGCAGTAGTCACTCCATTTCTCTCATTACCAAATATTTCTGCCATGGACAGAATTCTGCATCAGGGCAGACCCAGTTAATTTGGTCATAAGAATTCTGTGGATTCTTTTTGAGTTTTTCAGTACTGACTGAGAACTTCAAGAATTCTAAACACTGTTCTTGGAACTGAATAAGATCTGGAGAGAACACAGGTTAGTTCCTCCTCTCAAAGAATTCACCAGTCCATTGGGTTGTTTGCAACAAACACAGTCCATTGGGTGGTTTTCCCAACCCAGTGAGATCAACAGGTGAGTATTTTCTGGTGTTCAAGAAACTGATTTTTCCCCATTGTAGCATGTATCAACAACGAACATTTACAAAAAGACAGTGTATAACACAAACAAAGACAGTGTAGTACAAAAACAAGTCTTCAGTGGGATCCAACTCTGAGCTTAAATTACATCTCTCAAGTTTTAGACTAAGTGGCCATGTAGGCATAAAAGTAACACAATCCAATTTACAGGTAGGATGGAGAAAATTGCACTGTAGAGCCAGAATACTTAAAATATATATTCTTTGAAAGATGTATGTCTTTCTATCAGATGTTTTAATTTTCTAAAGCTCTGTAGAACTTAATACTCCAACTACACATATTAGTCAAAGCTGTTTAAAACCAAGCTTCCCTTATTTACAAAAGGCAGTTTTTATAAGACAACTATCAAGGATAAACACAAAAGGAAATGGAAACTTTTCCATTTCTAGCAATTTGCTGGAGTAAACCGGCTGTGTTTTAAATACAGCTGTTTCTGTGGGGATTTTTCTTTCCCCTTTTTTTTGGAATTTAATATTGATTTGGCTCTTGTGGCATGAATATAGCAAATGAAAGATTGTTCTGGGCTTGATAAGACAGACCAGAAACAATTGCTCCCACGGGTCCTTCCCTGCCTTAATAACCAAACTCTTATCTGGGGCCTCTTAGCTAAGAGACTGTCATTTGTCATGTCAAGTACACACAAACAAAATATTCTAGAACTTGTCTTGCCACTTTCTTTAAACTGAAGAAGACACAGACCCAGCCAGGAGGCAGTTAAGAAGATCAAGTTGAAAGTAAGAAGGCAGGCCTCAAAAAAAAAAAAAAAAAAAAAAAGGCAGGCCTCAAATGTAAACACAGAAGAGAGTCTCTTATTCCCTACACTTCTCACTTTTCAATCGTTGAAAGCTGTTTCTCACTGCATTCACTTCTTCAAAAAGAAACCAAGACAGTTTTTCCCAGACTATAATATATATCTTGTCATGTATTTTTTTTGTTAACAACCATACTAATTAGATGATTTTTAACACTTAAATAAAGAAGACTTTTCCTGCTGATTTGTCCAGAATCTATCTGAGTTACTAGTATTTATAGCTACATTTTATCCAGTGCTTAACTTTGTGCCAGGAAGTGTACAGAGCACTCCACATACATTACGGTATTTATTCTTCCCAACAGTTTGATAGGATAATGTTTAGCATAGGAATCCTTGGCGGGATCCACAGTTCTAAACAGTGAATTATAGCACAAATGTCGGTGCTCTGGAGTTAGATGACCTGTATTGCAAAGAAGTAAGTCACAACTCAGCAACTAAGCAACAACAGTGACAACAATCTGGATCCTAACTGCAAGAAGTTGGGTAAGTGGCAAAGTGAAGAAAGTAGAACTACCAGTCTCATAGGATAATTCTGGAGATTAAGCCTGATGCGTTTACTTGAGCCACCCCGATAGACCTGCACCTGACCTCTGGCACCTTTCCAATGTTATTTGATGTTTTTAAACTTGCAGAAATGACATACAGATGCTGACATCCCCAAAGACTACAGTGACTTGGTGTCTAGCCAGGTTAAGTCTCCAGGTTCCATTTATTTGGTTATGGATAATGTTCTTCACCCAAGCTAACCCCTTTAGAAAAGTTCATTTCTGTTCTTTCACCTGAAGCTTCTCCTGAGAAGGTGTGGCCATGAGGATTTCGTTGTTATTTTTGCCCCGGTTGGTTTGGCTGTTTCAGATAAGGAAGGAACTGGGTTGGATACAGGGGTCGATGGCAGTCCTTCCAGCCCCTAAGCTTTAAAGCTAGCTAACCTGGCACAGGCCAACCTTCCTGCGCAAGACTGGGAATTCGAGTAATTCAAATCTAGGATATCAGAAACAATGTGACCGTACCAAAGGGCGAAAGTAATGGAAGCCTGACATTCTGGGCTCAAGTTATAAGCTATAAGGCCTAGAAATCTCTTTCTAGTTCAGAAGGTGACCTACGTTTTCCTAGCAATGCGGTTCACAGAGGTTTCAGGGAGTTCAACTTATTTATAGACGGTTCTTCACGATTTAGGAAGAAAATTCTAGACTGCACATTTGCTTATAAGACATGATTCACATTTATACAGATATTGTCAATACTATAGAGCAGGGGTAGGAATGGAAGAGTATAAAGTTGTATCGTAGTGAGATACAGGTCCTTTTCAAGCTCCCTCTCCTTAAACACGTATGTATACATAGTTGATAAAAATACTGGCTCTTAATAAACATTGCAGAGTAGTTTTCTCAGAATTTAAAGAAGAGAGCATGCATATCAGTGATGCTCAATTGTTTTTCGTTGTAGACAAAAGAAAACAAATCGGGTTAATCGTAATGAGAAACTTTGAATGAAACCAGTAACACAAGCACGGCTGCTGTGCTGTGCTCAGTGGCGCAGTCGCATCTGACTCTTTGTGACCCTATGGAAGGTAGCCCGCCAGGCTCCTTTGCCAATGGGATTTCCCAGAAAGAATACCGCAGTGGGTTGCCACTTCCTCCTCCAGGGGAGCTTCTCAAGGAAATGAACCCACGTCACCCGTACTGGCAGGTGAGTTCTTACCTGCTGAGTCACCTGGGAACTCCAATACAAACACAGTATCCAGGAAAGTTTCCTAACAGAATATCAGTCAAGACAGCAGGAACTTACAGCATCAAGTAGGCACCTCAGCTTTGTTAGATTCTTTTCTATTTCTTGATGAAATTGTTTTGTTATGATTAGTAAAGAGCTCATTTTTAAAACCTATACATTCCCTTAGCTATACATGTGAGCAACGATCAGAGACTGTGATATCTTCAACTAAAAACAACAGGTTTATGTTCAGAGAGAGTAAATGGTTAAAAAAAAATGGGTTGATTCTATGCCTCTTCTGCAAATTCATTCTTTAATTTAAAAAACATTTGTTCACTATTCATCTAGGCGCTAGGGAGAACTGGAGATGGAAAGATACAATACTTGCCTTTAAGGAGCTTGAAGTTTTATGGAAACTCATCCACAAGTTGGTCACTTCCAGATGTTGGTCTAGCTGCAGGCCCAGTAACTCTGGCCCTCAGGCCAAATCAAGCCCCTAGTCTGGTTCTGAAATAAGATTTTATTGTACAGCCATGCTCATTAGTTTCTACATCGCCATGGGCTGCTTTTGTACTATGAGAACAGATTTGAGTGGTTGTGACAGAAATTTTCTGGCCCCACAAAACCTAAAATATTTATTAACATGGCTCTTTATTTTTAAAAAGTTTGCCAATCTATGGTCTCACAAAAAGATGAATTCATTAGTTTCAATTAGACCTAATATTTTCAAAGTGGGAGTACTCAGATGATTACAATCACTCAGAGACTAGTGAAAAATATAAAATATTGGACATGTAACCAATATCCAGTCCCATCACTTCATGGCAAATAGATGGGGAACCAGTAGAAACAGTGGCTGACTTTATTTTTCTGGGCTCCAAAATCACTGCAGATGGTGATTGCAGGCATGAAATTAAAGACTCTTACTCCTTGGAAGGAAAGTTATGAGCAACCTAGATAGCACGTTAAAAGCCAGAGACATTACTTTGTCAACAAAGGTCTGTCTAGTCAAGGCTATGGTTTTTCCAGTGGTAATGTATGGATGTGAGAGCTGGACTATAAAAAAAGCTGAGCACTGAAGAATTAATGCTTTTGAACTGTGGTGTTGGAGAAGACTCTTGAGAGTCCCTTGGACTGCAAGGAGATCCAACCAGTCCATCCTAAAGGAGATCGGTCCTGGGTATTCATTGAAAGGACTGATTTTGAAGCTGAAACTCCAAAACTTTGGCCACCTGATGTGAAGAGCTGACTCATTTGAAAAGACCCTGATGCTGGGCAAGATTCAGGGCAGGAGGAGAAGGGGACGACAGAGGATGAGATGGTTGAATGGCATCACTGACTCAGTGGACATGGGTTTGTGTGGACTCCAGGAGCTGGTGATGGACAGGGAGGCCTGGCGTGCTGCGGTTCATGGGGTCCCAAAGAGTTGGACATGACTGAGTCAGTGAACTGACTGAACCAATATGAATTGCTTTTTAAATGATAAATATAGATAAATTTATAAATTATGAACTATATAGATTAATTTATATATTATACAAACATATTCACACAATAAACATATTGAAAAAAGAGACCTGTGTTATATATGCTGGTTTAAAAGATATTGAGGAGAATTTATATTTTACAAAAACCCCAAGGTACATACAGTATTTATAGCATGTTCTTATTTATATAAAAGAGGGGGATTTATCTACACATACATATTTATATATTCATGGACTATTTTGAGAAAGTTACATAAAACTGGTACAGCTTTGTACCCAAACAGAAACAACCTACTAGAAAGTTTTATTATGTTGTTAAACAGTCTGAACTAATACATCAAAGTATTTCAGCAGTAGTGCAGTGGGATAGGGAGAGAGAGACTGACAGACAGTTTTATCTTTCATCTTAGGGGCATCTTTTGGCATCTAAAGAATCTTAAAACAGTCCACACTCATAAGAGCATCAATTGTCACTCTCTTGAGCTGTAACTCAAAAGATTTGTTAATTCACACAGCAGACCAAAAATTCATTCTCATAGGTGAACTGAGCGGAACTCAAGAAATTGATTCAAAAACTGTACCCTTACCACTGAAGAACCCAGGATATTTAGGAATCTAAATGGTGTCCTCTACCTGTGGCTTCAACTGGGTCTTGTATTGAAGAATCTAAGCTACTCTATTTTGTTAACAGAAAAACTCCATTTTGTAAGGTTCGGGGAAAAGAGCCTTTGGAAATCCAAAAGCCTTTGGAAATCCCCTGACCTCACCCCACCGCCCACAAGCCAATGGGACCCCAGACCAAAATCTCCTGACTTAACGCTCAGGAACTTGTGGTATACCTAGGCAATAGGGACCAATCAAGAACCAACACACAACCCTTCGAAAGAAAGTGACCAATCAGACGTCCCTCTACCTAGGAATCCTTTTTTTCCATGTATACTCCCTATATAAGCAATGTAATCCAAAACCCGGGGCTTCTCCCTCTAGCTGCTGCGTTGATATCAGTGGGAGCCCCAGCTCGAGCTTGGTAATAAAAACTCTCTTGCTTTTGCATCGGATATCGGCTCCCTGGTGGTGGTTGGGAGATTTCGCGACTTGGGCATAACATTTGGGGGCTCGTCCAGGATCACCCACTGGATCCACAGGAAAACCGATCCAGAGAGTCATCTGCAGCCAGTAAGCTTTTTTTCTGTCTTTCTTTTTGTTTCTGGCAGGGCCTGGTTTCTGAGACCAGTATACGACTCAGGCGGACACGCCGATGAGTCACCGGTGGGGGTCGTTGGGGAGACCCCCTGTTCTCTGTAGACGATAGCGGGTCGCTCCTGCTGAAAGGCCGGAGGCCGTTGTCCTTCGGTTTTACTTCCGGGACTCCCGGAGGTGTATTCTCTTGTCTCTCTGTCTGTCTATGTGGCTGTTCGTATTGTCTGTGTTAATTTACCAACATCTGACTGATCCAGGGACGATGGGGCAACACCATTCTAGCCCCACACCTCTATCCTTGGTTACCGATAATTTTAAGGAGGTCAAGATGTGCGCTCATGACCTCAATGTAGACATTAAAAGGAATAAATTAATCACTTTTTGCAGCACAGAATGGCTGACCTTCCATGTAGGCTGGCCCTCAGAAGGCACCTTTGACTTGGGAACTGTACACCGAGTCTGAGACAGCAACTTCAGACCACGGATCGGACACCCTGACCAAGTTCCCTATATCAGAGTATGGGAAAATATCATATTGCAGCTCCCCCCACCTTGGGTAAAACCTTTTTGCCTCAACAGGGATTTTCTACCCCTCAGGTGTTGGCGACACGTGTAGGAAAGAACCTGAAGAACCCCAAGGAGCCTGAACCAACGGCACCACTATATACCCCATCTTGCAGGGGGAATTGTTAGGGGAAGCACACTGATTGAAACCACCCACCCTGGTCAGGCACCATAGTAACCATTTGCATGAGTTGTTTTATGACAGGAGATCCTGATAAGGAATATGGAACTAATAAGCCTCCACCAACCGGAAGAGTTCGGGAAAGGTCTAAAGGAGACACCGCGTGTACATTGCGAGCCATGCGGCAGAGCAGTTGTCCTGGGTTCCCTTACCCTACTGCTCTCCACCCGGGTGCCCTTTCCCAATAAAATCTCTTGCTTTGTCAGCACGTGTGTCTCCTCGGACAATTCATTTCCGAGTGTTAGACAAGAGCCCAGTTTCGGGCCCTGGAAGGGGTCCCTCTTCCTGCAACAAATGGTGACTCTGGTGGGACTCTTCTTCACCAAGACTGACATCCTGACCACTCGGGGTACTCAGGGGCCAGCTTGCTTGCCAATGGACCAGACCCAGAGGCCGCAACTGGGACCCTTTTGTCCCTGGTCTCCTCCTGACGCGGATATCTGGCCAGAGTGCCCCAACCAGTAAGGAACAAGAGACTTCCCTCTCTCTTTCCTCTCCTTAACCCTTCCTATCTTTCCCTGTTTTTCTAGTCCCCCGGTCCTGGACACAGGAATCTGGTCGAAGGGCCCTCAGCCTGAGCTGAGGATTGGAGACTGATCACCTCCTCTTGGCAGAGAACTGGAATTCTGGTTCTGATTTCTGGTAGGGCCGAGTTCCAGTCCTCCCTTCTCTGGAGGGCCAGGGAAAAGTCCTGTAATGCCTGGGTATCTGTAGGTGGCAGGAGACGTCTATAAGGCCACCCTTTTTGCCCCCCTCTCCCGCCTCCTCCCCCTTCTTTTTCAACCTGGCTTCCTTTCCTCCCTTGAAATCTTTGATGTTAGTACTTAGATCTGAAGTTCTGTGTCTCTATAGGAGGTTTTCTGAGAGACTGTATTTTTGTTTTTAAGGGCTTCCCTGGTGGAGCCGAGGTTAAAGCATCTGCCTGCAATGCGGGAGACCTGGGTTCGATCCCTGGGTCGAGAAGATTCCCTGGAGAAGGAAATGGCAACCTACTCCAGTATTCTTACCTAGAGAATCCCATGGACGGAAAGGCTTGGTGGGCTACAGTCCATGGGTCGCAAACAGTCAGATACGACTGAGCGACTTCACTTTCACTTTCACTTTGATGAGTGCCAGGTTTATATGTGTGTGTTTTAACTCTGTGTTCTGTGTTGTGATTTTTATGGCCATTTTGCTTTGTCTGGCCACCCTGTGGTTTAGACCTGCCGCCATTTTGTTAGAACTTGATTTTCTTTCCCTGTGCCTTGAGACCAGGGCTCTCAGGAACACTTATCTAGACCATCTCTTAACTCCTGACACTGAGGAAAAAGGGAGAAAAAAAAGACTTGAAGCTAGATCTTGCACTGTGTTTGTCTAAATATGTCTTGGTATATCTCTGTCTCTGGGTAATATTTTGAGGTTAATTTGTATATGAGCTCTATTTATTTGGCTTAAAAAAAAGGTAAGTGCTTACAAATCAAGTAATTCTAAATTAAACAATAAATTCCAGGTTCATGTGAACTGGGAAATATTCAACGTTAAATACCTGATATTAATGTTTGTTTGTTGACCTATCTAATATAGACATGTCTTAGAGTAATTAACGTTAAGTAGGATATTTTCATTGTACCTAGGTTTAATATAAGTTAAATATTATATCTGTTACAAATTTGTCAACAAGAAAATTACCTCAAGTGAGGAAACTTCTAAAAAATGTAAATGAGATATGAGCTTTTATATATCTAGCTAACTTTGGGGTGCTTCAGAGGGCCCCTGGAACATCCCAAAGAGAGATATTAAACTGTGTTTATTTGGTTGGTTACATTACATGGAAAAGATTATCAAATGAGTAATAAATCCGCTCATGTTATAATGTATGGTAAAATAACTAATACAGATATCCTAGAAATTATATGGAGTTTTTAACATTCTGATATGTCCTGGTATTTTAATGGAAAACCTGATGACTTCACAAAAGTTAGTAAAAGGACTGAATGAACCAGTGAATATGCTTATAACTTTTATGGTTTCTATCTGAAAAATTATGGGTTTGAATCTTACGTTTTCAGGGAGTAGGGAAAATCTTCCTCTCAAACAAATTATGACAATACTTTGGTAAAATTAAACATTATAAACAAAACAATTATATTTTCTGATTCCTCTAAAAATTGGAAGTTCTTAGGTTTCCAGTAAGTTTATCAAATGAGTTAGGAAGTTTATCTTACGGATCCAAAAATCTCAAGAAATTTTTGACACCTTAAAAAGGAAGAATTCACCTAGATTTGTTAGGCAAAATCTGTGATAAGCCTTTGGTGTGAGTTTCCCAGCCCTGTTTTATTTTAAAAGTTCAGTCTGAGATGCTATAAATGTTTCAGCAAAATAAAAGCCTATAATCAGTTATGGTTATAAAAATCATCAGACCAAAATCAGTGAGAACAGACCTATTTTGGAAACAAACTAGCCTTAATTTGGTTATATTTAATAAAAATAAGGGTAATTTTAAGGAGAAAAAGATATTTCAAAATGTTAAATACCAGTTTGTTAATGGAGGTCTGCATCTAGTAAGACTCATCTCTTAGATAGTTCTTTGCTGTTATGTGATGCTAATGTAAAATTTAATTGAATTCTTGAAGAACACCTAAGTTTGTTTCTGAAGCTTATCTCAGTAATCTATCTTTGGATGAAGATCAGATGCCTCATGACCTGCAACCAGGACTGGAAAAGACATAATTTAAGGGACCGTCTCCAACATGGATGGAAGGCCTTTTTATCAGGAGAAACTACACTATACCAGGATGAGAAGACGATGACATCAGAGGTAGACAGCTTCCCCAAGATGCTGGACCTGATTCGTATGATCATTTATGTTTTCTTGATTTCTTAGACCTTTGCATATAAGTCACATGCTTTTCTATAATAGGCCTGATCCTATGCTAGTTTTAGAAATCAATCCAGTTGTTGGGTTTGTGGCCAATTACCTGTGTCCAGTTCTGGGTTACCTTGGTAAATTTCTCTACTACCAGACTCTAACTGGTTGGCCCTGAGAAAATTCTCTTTAAAAATTATAGTCATATTCAGGTCACTGTGATATTACTAGATAGGATCTTTTCACCGGGCCAATTAATAATGCCTGCTCTGACTCTGGCTATAAATTTGAGCTTTTTGTATTACCCAAGTTCAATCAGAACAATAAAGTTTCCACAAAGGAGGGAAAGTCTCCCACAGTTATAGGATGGATTTATATAGATAACACCAGGCTACAGTAATTTAGGTTTAAAGCCTCCTCTGTGTGCAAAAAAAAAAAAAAAAAAAAAAAAATCATACTAAAGATAATCAGTCCAGTAACACTAGAAAACTGGGCTATGTGCCTTATAGATGGTGCCAACAAATAATTTCCCTGGAAGATAAAGATTCTACAGGGCAGACTAAGTCAGATGATCTGAAGATATACTGGGCTACATCTAATGGAAGTTCTTAACATAAGCCTTACTTATAACTTTACTAATAGTGCTGGCTATGTTATTTGTATTTCACCTGTTTTACAAAATTGCTGTTTCTTACACTGTCAAATATGTGTGTGAGGCCTCTAATAGAATAATATATAGTCCCATATGAGATCGATGATGGTAACAGTGTAACTCTAGATATGGCAAGAAGCAACAAGAGGGAATATTTTCCTGGACCAAGAAGCTAGTAAGACAGGTGGTCCAGAGAATTTTGGATACTATTTTATGGCCTAGTCCAGTAACAGCACATTGAATGGCCTGTCAACAGAATCTTTGCCAAACCTGAGAATGGACATTCTCAGCACCATGGGATAAAATGGTCATGAAATGCCCCTCTCAAAATCATGGTCAAGTTTATGAGCAAAAGGGGCTCTGCCACCTAGTGACTGACACTTGCCATCTACATCTACGAAGATTAAATCATGGCTGCTGAAACTGCTGACTTTCAACGCCCCTGAAAGGAGTTCAGGGGTGAAAATCAGGAATGAGACACTCTGTGCTCTGGGAAAACCAAAACAGGCCTTTAGATAGTTAGATCTTTTCAGGAGAAGATTTTACGAGTCCCAGTTCTTGCATCTTCTCATACCTAGACAAACACTGACGTCATTAACGGTGAAATCTGCTTTGGCTATTAAGGAAAAGTTTACAATTAAAAGTCAAAATAGAGTAGCTATGGTTCAGATATCCTAGGAAATAACTAGGTGGTGCTATGGGTGTACTTTCAGATTAGACCTTGTATTGCTAAACACTTGAGTTTTCTGAGTCGTGTCAGGCTTGGATGCCACCATTTTCAAAACAATGTCTGCTGGAAGCTAGTAACCTTACTTTTTATAAAACTAGGCAACTGGCTACATGGCTACAAGTCTCCCTGAAGTGCCAGGTCCAGACTCGGTTTCAGGCCTATTCTTCTAAAAAGAAATGAGATTTATTTTGTCTACTATATTCCAGTTATCATTCCTCCAACTACTTCTAATTGGGTCTGTTAAACCAAAATGGCAGACCAAGGGATTAGGATTTTAATCATACAAGACTCAGATCTAGAACTTGGAACTCAGAAATACTTCCAATTCAGTGTCTATACTCCAAGCTGGAGCAGTCCTATGCCCCATTTTAACAGGAAGTTATCACAGTCATAGTTGCCTAGTTCCCTAAAATTAAAATTGAGTGGGACTCTGTGGGGCTCTGGAGTACAGATCTGTTCTGTGTTCTCCATTTCTTCTGCAGGATATAGACTTTATTCAGCCTCCTTGACCTTCTCTGAATTCCAAAGCGTGGATTCAAACAATTGCTAATCAGGGAAGGGAAGGTGAAAGTGAAGTCGGTCAATTGTGTCCGACTCTTTGTGACCCCGTGGACTGTAGCCTACCAGGCTCCTCCATCCATGGGATTCTCCAGGCAAGAATACTGGAGTGGGTTGCCATTTCCTTCTCCAGGGGATCTTCTCAACCCAGGGATCAAACCCAGGTCTCCCGCATTGGAGGCAGAAGCTTTAACCTCTGAGCCACCAACAACTGGGGTGGGGAAGGGAAGGGATACAAAAACAGAAACAATCAAAGGTTGGTACAGCCCCCAGACAGAGTTCTGGTTCCTACTCAAAGAAATATGCGTAACAATGTCTTTGAGCCCCCACCCAGGTGGAAGATGGTAACTTTAGACTGAACACAAGATTCCTGGAGCACAGCTCCGTCGCCTCATCACCAACCAATCAGAAAGGGTCACAAACCCTGCAACCCTCACCTCAAATGTTGCCTTCTGTTTCCGGGGACCAGAGATGATCATCCTGTTAGGTCTCTTGTTTGGCCCTTGTCTATTTCATCTCTGAGAGGGGCCAACTAAATTGCTGCAACTACAAGGGTAGAAGCTGGTTTCAGATGTAGAAAACCCCAACTTAGATCAGGTAGAGAGACTTCTCTGCTAGGCAGGCCTATGGCCATGCACAGCAGGAAGAAGTTACAGAAGAAAGAGACCTCCGCCCCAATTCCCAAAAAGTATCTTGAGTATGAAGTCTCTCAGGGGGCCTATGTGCGGCATTAGGGGAAGAACGTTGTTTTTATGTGAATCGTTCGGGGTAGTCGGGGAGTCCCTGGCCAAGATAAGAGAAGGGCTGAATCAGAGAAAAAGAGAAAGAGAAATGTCTCAAAATTGGCTTGAATCCTGGTTCACCTCATCCCCCTGGTTCACAGCTCTCTTATCTTCCTTGGTAGGGCCCCTGATTATCTTGTTACTGCTACTCACCCTCAGGCCATGCTTACTAAACAAATTGGTGGCCTTCATTAAAAGCTGCATCATCTCATGGTGCGCAGATCCCAATATAAGGCCTTGCCAACGGTCCCCTTAGCGGGAGAGAATATAAAGCTGACCCCAGACCCATGATTGGGTCTGTCCTGGATCCTAGAGAAGGGGAGAATGAAGAATCTAAGCTACTCCATTTTGTTAACAGAAAAACTCCATTTTGTAAGGTTCGAGGAAAAGAGCCTTTGGAAATCCAAAAGCCTTTGGAAATCCCTGACCTCACCCCACCGCCCATGAGCCAATGGGACCCCAGACCAAAATCTCCTGACTTAACACTCAGGAACTTTATGGTCTACCTAGGCAATAGGGACCAATCAAGAACCAACACACAACCCTTCGAAAGAAAGTGACCAATCAGACGTCCCCCTACCTAGAAATCCTTTTTTCCCATGTATACTCCCTATATAAGCAATGTAATCCAAAACCTGGGGCTCCTCCCTATAGCCGCTGCGTTGATATCGGTGGGAGCCCCAGCTTGAGCTTGGTAATAAAACCAATACAGTATTGTAAAGTAGAATAAAGTATTAAAAAATTTTTAAAAAAGCTGAGATTAACACTAGTTCATTACTATTAAATAAACAAAAAGCTAAAATTTTGTATATTACCAAAAAAAAAAAAAAACTCTCTTGCTTTTGCATCAGATATCGGTTCCTTGGTTGTGATTGGGAGATTTCGCGACTTGGGCATAACAGTATCTTGTGATCTTAAGCAGAACATATCACCTAATTCTGACTAGAAAGGAAAATAACCCTGCCTCAAGAACACTGCCACATCAGCCTGGCATAAATCTTCTATTATGACACCTATAAGAATGTCTCAAGGACAGGCTACTGAGAGTCCACAGAGTTTAAGAAAAGAGGCTGGATGGCAGTTTGTATCTCCTTGAATGCAACAACTTGAATAATGTGAAAGAAGAATGCCACCTGCTCAGTCAGTAAACAAGGATGTTGCAGCCATCAAGCCATTAGCCATGCAGCCATAACCTCCCACTCCCAAACAGTGGGCTCTCAGAGGCTTCAGGACGGACACCAAAGAATACTGGCTCCCGGTATTTAAGGAGCCAGCAAACATGTCAAAGGAATGATTTCAATGAACCTAGACTCTTGCATTTTCCCATACAAAGAAAAATGCTAAGTTCATTAACTTGAGATGTTTGGTGTTTCTTTAATTAACAGTAATCCTGTGATGTTCCAACTACTGGTTTGTTTGTTTGTTTGTTTGTTTTGGGGGGGTGTTTTTGTTGTTGTTGTTGCAAAACTCTTATATATCCTGACTACTCAGAACTATCTCAGAGGCTGTCTCCTGGGTTTAAGTCCTTATAGTATGGCCTCCAAATAAAACATAATTCTCAGCTTTTACATTGTGCATGATTTTCAGTTGATAGAGGAAATCACAATTCAGTCCAAAATTTACTTTTGTTATTATATGATACCTGGCTTCACTGTGAAGAGGAGGCCTATGCACCTTATTCTCTCCCTAATTAATGCAGGCTAAGACAGCCACCAAAAGAACCTCATAACTAGGAAGAATCAAATGGGCTATGTTGATTCACAATGACTCATTTAAAAATAAGTGATTAATCTTGATAAAAGAGGGATTACCTAAGTTTCCCATTAATGAATGTTCCACTTACTTCAATTAGGACATGAAAGTCACCCTGACTAAAGTTTTGAACATTGGCTCAAAATCCTTTTTTTTTTTTTAATATGGCTCTTCCTTTTTTTTTTTTAATCAAAAACACCCCCAAATATATTTAGATATTTTCAGCAACACTAATACTGAGTCTTATCTGGTGCTGAGAAGATAGCAATTCAGTGGAAGAATCATAATATTTTAGATTCGAAAGGCACTTTTAAGAATATCTTTTTCATCTGTCACTCTCCTGTAGAGGAAGAATGCTGCCTGCTGTATCAGTAAGCGAGGGATGTTACAGCCATCAAGCCGTCAGTCAATGTAGCTACCCCACGGTACACTCTGAGAGGATTCAGGGTGGAGAAAACAGAATACTGGCCCTAGATAGTTAAGGGGCATATCAAAGGACTGAATGCAATTAGCCCAGACTCTGGCATCTTCCCATACACAGAAAAGCGCTAAATTCATTCACCTGAGAAGGCTATTTTTGGTTAGTTAACAGTAATTTTTGATGTTATTATCTGAGGACTGTACCTTTTTTTTTCTTTTCTTTTGCCAAAACTCCTATATATCCTGGCTGCTCCCTTACTTCTTCAGAGAAGTCCCTCAGAGCTATGTGAGAGGTTGTCTCCCCAGCTTAAGTCCTCAGCAAGTCCAAATAAAACATAATTCTCAATTTTTAGGTTGTGCATTTTTCTTCAGTTGACACTAGTCATCATTTTATACAAGAGAAAACAGCAGTCCATGGATGTAAAGGAACTCGCCTCAAATGACCAAAGTAGAGAATGAACCATGATCAGAGCCTTTAACCATGATCTTTATTTAGCCTTTAATCTTCTCTGCATAAACACAGGAAGAAAAATTAACATTGAAGAAAAAGTGTTTTAATACTTTCAGCTAAGCACACATTTCCTAGGAATTCTTCTCTATAAACAGAAAAATCTAAACTACTCCAAAGAATGGTACCTCTTTTGCTATAACAAATTCTTTGAAATAAATTCACAGCTGAAAGCCTAACATTGATTTCTGGTAGTTATATGAAAATACAATTTTCTGAAAAGGAAACTAACATTCATGGAAGTGTTAGGTAGTTAGAATAGAAAACAGGAGTCCAGAATGGTGGTGGCTAAAAGATAAGGAAGGGAAAAGCTCGAGAAAATAAAACCAAGGAAAGTCCAAGGACTGGAGTGAGGACCTCAGGTAGAACAAACAGCACTCCTGGCTAGCCCAGTTTACATGGGGCAGGCCCGGCGGGAGGAGAAAACATATGAAAAGAGAAGCCAAAGGGCCAGGGGGCTCTCTCGCCCCGCGCTGGGGCACTCTTCTCTTTGTGTCTTTGGCTGGGTATGCCCTCACGCCTCGAGAATGGATTTTCCTGCTATTTTCTAAAAAAAATAGAGCTGTAACATGGAGCTGTAACACTGATTTGACTGAGAGCTATATAACACGGTCTGTCCGAGACCCGAGAGCTGTGACACGCCGAGGGGCTTTAATGTCCGTCACTCCAAATCTTTGTTGTGATGAGACAGAACTGAGCAGCAAACACTCGCCTGACAGAGGATACGGCATTTGAGAGAGGAAAAGGATGAGTGCTGACAAGAGCCTGCTACTCTGCTGAGAAGTTTCCAAATTTAAAAAAAAAAAAAAAAACACAGTAGAGTGTTAAAAGAAATGGAAATTACAGATGAACTTGGCTTTTCAGGCACAAACTTTGTTTCTGACCGATCTCATAGCAAAACCTGAGAGCAGCTGAATAGAAACATTGGTCTAGAGGCAGCCCCGGGGCTCAAGGCTTTCCAGCTCAGAGTAAATACTGCAACTTCCTGTTATCCTTCACCTACTCTTGGGATAGGATGGGGTAGGATGGCCTAGGAGAACAGAAGATGGAGAAGGCAGCTTCATGTGAAGAATTGCCAGGTGTAGAGAATAGCATGTTTAGCTTGGAACCCAGCAACTGGTTTTTCAAAAATAAAGGAAGTCGTAACTATTCGCATAATGAGAACACAAATCCCAAGCCTCGACTACTTTAGACAGAGCTCTGCAGGAGACCCCCTAAGGCAAATGTAGGGGGATAAGGAGGCTCCAGTCCAATCCACTGTATCAAGTTTACTGATCCCCTTCTGTGGGTGGGCACAGCACGCCATCAAGAGCTTTGAGGATTACTAGGGAAAGAAGATGTGCTTTATTTCTTTAGGAGCTTCTGATCCTAAAGGAGACAGAATAAATACGTGCATGAGAACATGTCAGAAGTATATAAACAATTACACAACGAAACAGCACACTGCTGGCTCAGAATGGAGGGAAGTGGGAAGAACTCGAGTTGAGGGCTGAGCCGGGGGATGAGACAAGAAGGACTACACGGAGAAGTCAGATGAACTTTACAGCTGTGGTCAGAACTGGTTACCCAGCAAAGTACAGGAAGGGCTTATATTCAGCGGGAGGCAGGGAAGCAGGAAAACCTTGACTTAAATTAAGACAAAAGAATCCACAAAGGTTTCTGAAGCCTCCATTGCTGTAGAGACTGCACTCTAAAATGAAATGAAGGAATTCACGCACAAGACAGAACTCTACAATTTGGCACATTAATAATGCAATGAGAATGTCTATTTCACCCTAATCTCTCAGTCTCATTAGTAACACAATTGCATCTGTTCTCAAAAAAGGAAAAAGGAAATCTCAAGTAACAAAAACAATGTTTAACTTAATGTCAATATTAAAAATGAAGTAATAAGACCCAGTCAAATAATGGACTTCACAGATAACAGCACTGTTACTCTAAATTCTATAGATGTCATATCCTGATTAAACTTCTGGGGTAACATATTCCATTTGTGAAGCCACAGTGCTGTTTCTGAGATAAAATAAAACTTCTCATCAATATTTATATCCTGACTATTTTGATATTAGAAGTCACATATTCAAGAAAGACAAGTATGATATCACTTATATGGGGAATCTAATATATGATACAAATGAACTTATTTACAAAACAGAAACAGACTCACAGACATAGACATATGGTTACCAAAGGAGAAGGGTGGAGAAGGGATAAATTAGGAGTTTGGGATTAAGAGATGCAAGCTACTATACACAAACTAGATAAACAACAAGATCCTTGCACAGCACAGGGAACTATATTCAACGCCTTATAACAATAATAGGGAAGAATCTGTCAAAGACTATCTATCTGAGTCACTTTGCTGTACCTCAGAAACTAACACAACATTGTAAAGCAACTATACTTCAATAATTGTTTAAAAAGTAGAAAACTAAAAAAATAAAGAGAAATTTAGGTCTTTCTGACTCTAAAACTTTTTCATTTTTTTCAATAAATAGCTATTTCAAAAAAAAAAAAAAGAGTCATATCCCACTTTCAATTAGCCTGCAAAGAAATGAGTTAAACCATAGCTCCCCCCATGGAGCACTGACAGCCGCCGGCATATGGTCAAAGTTTTACATGGTATTATAATTGATACTCAGTTCAGCTCAGTTGCTCAGTCATGTCCAACTCTTTGCGACCCATGGACTGCAGCATGCCTGCAGGCCTCCTGTCCATCACCAACTCGCAGAGTTTACTCAAACTCATGTCCATTGAGTTGGTGATGCCATCCAACCATCTCATCCTCTGTTGTCCCCTTCTCCCTCCCACCTTCAGTCTTTCCCATCATCAGCGTCTCTTCCAATGAGTCAGTTCTTCACATCAGGAGGCCAAAGTATTAGAGTTTCAGCTTCAACATCAGTCCTTCCAATGAACATTCAGGACTGATTTCCTTTAGGATGGACTGGTTGGATCTCCTTGCAGTCTAAGGGGCTCTCAAGAGTCTCCTCCAACACCACAGTTCAAAAGCATCAATTCTTTGTGGCTCAGGTTTCTTTATAGTCCAACTCTCACATCCATACATGACTAGACAGACCTTTGTTGGCAAAGTAATGTCTCTGCTTTTTAACATGCTATCTAGGTTGGTCATAACTTTTCTTCCAAGGGGTGTCTTTTCTTATAATTGATACTAACAGTATCCTAATAAGGTGCCATAACTTACACACCTTTTACAGGCCAGGAAAACTAAGATGTAGAAAGTTGAAGTAATTTGCCCTCGCTCACAGCTAGTGAAGGACAGAGACTCAAATTATAAAGTATTAACTCTCTGATCTAGGGCCTGTCAAAGAGTTCTCTGGTGCCTTCTCTAAGAGGACTGGGATGAAAAGACAGAGGAGTTCCACTTTGCTGATCCTCTGCAGCAAGGATGAAATGTCTCTCACACTTTTTTCTATGAGGGTGTCTTACCAGTGTCCAGTGTCCTTATTACTTAAGGGAATTCTTACTAATTCCATTGGGAAGTTTTCTGCATTCTGTTAGATCATACTCCCAGGAAGTTTTTCTTGATAAGAAATTTTTATTTTGTCTGAGGAATTCTCATAGTTGCCCTTAGTATCACCCCCTTAAATCTCTCTCTTGAAGCATTTATTCTCCTTTAAAAATAACTAATAGCTTCATTCATCTATTTAGCCAGACTGTAAATACTCTTTAGTTGCATAATGTTTCAGGTCTTTCATCATACTTTCTTTTGCTCTTTCTACTCCCTTCAAATTGCCTGCCCCCCACCCCCCCCCCCCGATTGAGTTGCTATGCTCAAGGTTCTGCCTAAAAGCTGGTTGGAATCACAATCAGAATGGACTGACAATCATTTCCTACAACCTATCTACACTTCTTTTTTTTTATCATTTTTTTAATCAATACAGCTTTGTTCTCTTTACATTCATCATTTTCAGTGCTGAATTATTCCAGGGATTTTTAACTGATAGTATAGCATCAATACATTATTTTCCTTCTTCTGTACACTGTGGATACATTATTTGTTGTTGGTATCTCAGTCAGGGAGACTAGTTGAAGGGGATACTTATAAAGCTTATGTAATATTGAAATTTTATTGTTAGCAGTTCTCATGAAATTTTATTGGGTAAGGAAGGAGAAAAAGCCAAATGATACATTTATGATATTTTGTGGATTTTACTTATCCATACACTCTTTCATCAAGCTCTCATATTTGACTATAATTTCCTTTCTCAATTACATTATCACAATCAAGTACTTTTTTTTTTTTCCACGAGTTTATCAGAGTTCCCTCCAGTGACTTTGAATTTGACTTCTGCTACTTGGACATGCCCTGATAACATTCAGATAACATAAAAACTGATCATTTTTTTCTACTGGTTTTAGGGCATAAGGGGCTTCCACGTGACACTAACGGTAAAGAATCTATCCCTGCCAGTGCAAGAGACATAAGAGACTTGAAGTTGATCCCTGAATCAGGAAGATTCCCTGGAGGAAGGTGTGGCAACCCATTTCAGTATTCTTGTCTAGAGAATTCCATGGAAAGAGGAGCCTGGTGGGCTACAGTCCACAGGACTGCAAAGAGTTGGACATGACTGAAGCAACTCAGCATGCATGTATGCAAGTCATCCCAGGCAGGCTCGTAAGTAAAGGACAACTTCCTTATATCTCCAGCTTCATCTATTTCTACCATATTCATCCTCTTTCCATAATCTCACAATCTTATTCTTCTTTCTTGTCTGTTTGTCTTTCTGGTCTGTTTGATTTCATTCTGTTTGTCTCTTAATATCTTTCTCTCAGTCTTCGCATATCAGAGAACTTCACTGATACAAATATAGACATAATTGCTAACTTTTGCATATGTAAGTTGTTTTTATGAAAACCAAAAATTTTAATGTTGCCAGTTAAAACCCTACTAATGTCACCAAAGATTTATGCCAGGATTACTAGTCTACAGAATTCATCCTGCCCAAAAGTAGTGATAAAAACTGATACATATTCTGTCTGATGAGCTTTAATAAGCTATTTAAAAAATATAATAGGACTATGATGTATTTGTTATATGGCTGTTAATAGAGTAAATTTAACTCTCAAAGAACTGTACATAAAAATAATTTCATAATTTTTGAAACTAGAAAACAAGTATTGTGCAAGGGCCTAAGATTTATGCTCTGTATTTAATTATAGATTAAAAAAAACAAAGATGATAATTTCTTAGTTTGTGAGTGACAGTTCAGCATTAACATTTTACTATACATGGTGGAATGTTTAGTGATTCAAGTTATTTATCTGTAAATTTAAATTGTAAGTTGTCTGGCATACATATTGTCATTTTTCCCTTAGACCTTGTGTGACAATAAGCATATGTTTTAGAAACAAATGATAAAGTTATAATAGCATGCTTAAATTAAACTAATAAGAAAAAATGGTTAATGAACATTTGAGAAACTACACAACTTTGCTAGCAATAAGGACAAAAGTAAATAATTAAAACATAAGGACAGCTGTCTCACCTAACAGTCAAAAATTTTAAAGTCTGATAAAATAATGGCAACAAGGCTGAAAACAGATAACACTCATATGCTGATTACCAGAGAATAAACTTGCAGCTATTTCATGGAATAACTGCATTATTCAGGGAATTCCATAATCCTATTTATCCTAAGGTCCAGCAATTCCACTTCTGGTTATGTATTTCAAAGAAGCTCTCCAAATGTGCACAAGCAAATATGACACTGATGTTCACTGAAGTGTTTAGTCATTTGTTTATTCATTTCCCAAATATTCATTGAGGGCACAATTCTATTTTCTTGGGATTAACTCTGAGACTGAAGCAGACAATTCTCCCTGTTCTCATTGGTATGTCCTAGGACACTGTTTTTCATATTAAAATGTTTTAAAGGATCTAAATAACCACCAATTAGGCAACCAAATCAATAAAGAAGTGTATAGTCAAAAATAGAGGGAAAAAAACACTGTTGAGTGAAAAAACGTGTTACAGAATGCTACTTGCATGGTATGTAATTTGTGTAAAATTTAAAACCACATTAAACTTTATACAGTGTTCTGGATGTGTATGTGTGTGTATGTAAAAGCAATATAAAAATGAGTAATTTCATGATAGTGAAACAGGAGGGAAGGGGCAAGGCACAACCTTGGAAAGAATGACATAGCCATAGGACACAGCACAAACTGGTACAACTAACTAGGTCCAAGATGGCGGAAAACTGGACTTCCAGTAGACCTTGAGCGGCATATGGTCATTGTAATACACTAGCTAAATGACATAACCACCAGGGCCATGACAGTTCTAAGGCTGCCCATCAAAGATCATAAATGGACACTGGCTCAGTTTTTGGAACTCTCTGTCTCCTTTCCAAAACAGAATAATACATAGCCTATGTAGTTACCCAGCCCATAAGACCTAACCACCTCACATTCTGGGGCCTCTTGCCTTTTCAGATGGCCCATTCTGCATCTGTGGAGTGTGTTTCTCTCTAAATAAATTCACTTCTCACCTATCACTTGCCTCTCACTGAATTCTTTCTGCCATGAGACATCAAAACTTCATTAAGGACTTCATTCAGTCCTAAGATCAGGTGTGCAATCTCAAAAATTATGAGTCTGTGGGCTCAAGTTCCAATCTGGGTTTTGGCTGAGTTTGAGTCCTGGCACATGGGTTCACAGAGAAGGAAATGGCAACCAACTCCAGTGTTCTTGCCTGGAGAATTCCATGGACAGAGGAGCCTGGTGGGCTATAGTCCACAGGAGCACAAAGAGCTGGACACAACTGAGTGACTAACATACACAGGTTCAAGTCTGAGTCTAAGTTGCATGGTTTCAATAGTGGTTGATTGCATATGGGAAATGGGATCAGGATACAGAATAAAAAGGATTTTAATTTTATCTATAATTTTAAAATACAAATTAAATATGACAAAATAGTAAAAAAATTTTCTAATTGGCCTACATGTAAGCTTATACTGAACTTTGAATTTTTAATATTTTTAAAACTGCCTATGGTATCCATAAAATTATTTTAAATAACTGTTCATAACCACATTTTTATAATTTGTAAAAACACTGGGTCTATCAATAACATGACTAATTATTTTATTACGGGGTGATTGAAAGCTTATAGTATAAACATAGCATAATGAATGAAGATAAATTTATAAGAACTAATTATTATACAATCAAAACAATTAAATACAAATTAGTAATACACAGTAGTATTTTTTTTTAACTACATGATGAGAAAGACCTTACAGTGAAAGGTCTTTCACACAGTGAAAATGATTCATTAGGTATTCACCAGGAATTCTGCTTTACTTAGTATCTAACATCTTTGAAAACCATGGAAATAGAAGGACATGTTAAAGGTTCAGTTTTAGCCCTGAATAATAAGTTTACTGAATTAACTTAGTGGACCACATCTAAATGATTGTTTCCCAGGGTTCCCTTCATAGCTCAGTTGGTAAAGAACCCGCCTGCAATGCAGGAGACCCCAGTTTGATTCCTGGGTGGGGAAGAACCACTCAGTTCAGTTCAGGTCCAGTCACTCAGTCATGTCTGACTCTTTGTGACCCCACGAATAGCAGCACGCCAGACCCCTCTGTCCATCACCATCTCCCGGAGTTCACTCAGACTCATGTTCATCTTGTCTGTGATGGCATCCAGCCATCTCATCTTCTGTTGCCCCCTTCTCCTCCTGCCCTCAATCCGTCCCAGCATCAAAGTCTTTTCCAATGAGTCAGCTCTTCGCATGAGGTGGCCAAAGTACTGGAGTTTTCAGCTTTAGCATCATTCCTTCCAAAGAAATCCCAGGGTTGATCTCCTTCAGAATGGACTGGTTGGATCTCCTTGCAGTCCAAGGGACTCTCGAGAGTCTTCTCCAACACCACAGTTCAAAAGCATCAATTCTTCGGCGCTCAGCCTTCTTCACAGTCCAACTCTCACATCCATACATGACCACAGGAAAAACCATAGCCTTGACTAGACAGACCTTAGTCGGCAAAGTAATGTCTCTGCTTTTGAATATACTATCTAGGTTGGTCATAACTTTTCTTCCAAGGAGTAAGCGTCCTCTAATTTCATGGCTGCAGTCACCATCCGCAGTGATTTTGGAGCCCAAAAAGTCTGACACTGTTTCCACTGTTTCCCCATCTATTTCCCATGAAGTGATGGGACCGCATGCCATGATCTTTGTTTTCTGAATGTTGAGCTTTAAGCCAACTTTTTCGCTTTCCTTTTTCACTTTCATCAAGAGGCTTTTTAGTTCCTCTTCACTTTCTGCCATAAGGGTGGCATCATCTGCATATCTGAGGTTACTGATGTTTCTCCCGGCAATCTTTATTCCAGCTTGTGTTTCTTCCAGTCCAGCGTTTCTCATGATGTACTCTGCATATAAGTTAAATAAGCAGGGTGACAATATACAGCCTTGACGTACTCCTTTTCCTATTTGGAACCACTGGAGAAGAATAATACCCACTCCAGTATTCTTGGGCTTCTCTTGAGGCTACGCTGGTAGTAAAGAACCCACCTCCACTGCAGGAGACCTGGGTTCGATCCCTGAGTTGGGAAGATTCCCTAGCAAGGGGAAAGGCCACCCACTCCAATATTCTGGTCTGGAGAAGTCCATGGATTGTACAGTCTATGAGGCTGCAAAAGAGTCCAACACGACTGAGTGAGTTTTACTTTTCACCAGGGCTATAGAACCATTTACTTAGATTCTAATAATTCCTATAAAGGATCTATATGAATCATACTTACTAGACAGTGTGACCTTGGGAAAGGTCCTTAAACTGTCCATGCAGTCAATTTTTCATCTGTAAATATGTGGCCAATAACAGTAGCCATCTAAAAGGATTTCTTGTTATTTGCTATATCAAGCACTTGCTCTAGATTTCAATGTGCCATATACTGACTCAAAATCAGTGCTGTTTACTTTAAAATGTATATATATAATTTTTAATGTTTTTAGTAATTAGCAAAAACATATTTACAAGAGTTTGTACATTTTTGAGTTAAAATATGATGACCTCAAGATAAACCATTTTAGAGATGGGAGTAATCTGAGTGCTGTTAAGTCCATAAGTAAGCTAATCCAGAAACCATTCTCATTGCCTTTAGATTGAGATACCATCTATTTGCCCTATGTTTTTTTTTTTTAAAATAACTAATCTAATACGCTTTTATAAAAATTTTGAATTCTATAACAGCACATTCTGTGTTACAAAAAGCACATCAGGAACCACTTTACATGTAAATTTTTATGTCATCTTAGAATAGATCTGAGGTGTAATTATTTAAAATACAAATATCTCAATATCTTCATGATGTCATTAGAATCTAGGGGAAAAAAATCTATTTGATTCAGCAATTCCAAATCATCAACATTCATGCAAACCACAAAACTCTAATAATAAACAATTATTTATTCAAACACAACATAACTTAGAATTGTGTAGCTACTAAAGCATATACGAGAAACTACATGAAACCACAGCCAGGTCAGCTCTAACTCTGCACTGATTTCGCTGTCATGAAGTCAAGTATGGCATTATCAGACACAGACAAAAATTTAGTCAGGAAAAGGGTGTGAGCGGAGCCCTTTTCTCTTAGAGATAAAACCTTTCATCTTCATTCCCATTAAGCTCACTGCCAAGCATGAATCATGGGTGATACAAAAAAAAGGATACAAATGAACTTATATACAAAATAGACTCTCAGACACAAAAAACAAACATACAGTTACCAAAGGGGAAAAGGGTGGGGAGAAAAAAAGTAAGGAGTTTGAGATTAACATATACACACTATTATATATAAAACAGATAACCACCAGGGACCTACTATATAGCATACAGCACATGGGAGCTATATTCGATATTCTGTAGTAACCTATAAGGGAAAAGAATCTTTAAAAAAATAGATATCGAGATATGTAACTGAATCACTTTGCTGTACACCTAAAATACAACACTATAAATTAACCATACTCTGAAAAATAATCATCATAATAAAATAAAGCTCACTCCCAGGCACCAGTGATGACTGTGTCCCTGATGGAGAACTAGAGGAAATGTTCCCACCATCATTCTCTCCCTGCAGAACCACCTTAATTGACCCCCGTTCTGGTGTCCTCCCAGCATCAAGCCTTCATCCACTTCATGGGAGCTTTCCTGCCTCAGGGACTGGTAACCCCGGTGAAGAGCTGAGAAGAGTTAGAGGAGCTGATGTAAATCAGCATTATATTACATGACACACTGTCACCCTATCATTATTTATACAAATGTCTTTTGCTTGTTGTTGTTCAGTCACTAAGTCGTGTCCAACTCTATGACCCCATGGACTGCAGCACTCCAGGCTTCCCTGTCCTTTGCTATCTCTCAGAGTTTGCTTTTGTTTGTAAATAACATAAAATTTGAATTCCACATGCAAGATAAAGACATCATCATGATTTTAGAATGACATCTAATATTTCTGAAGTAATAAAAATAAATGTAGCCTTTCCAGAAAAATTAAGTGATTAAAATTTTACACATACAATAGGAAATTATGGAAAACCATGCAAAATAATAGCATGGCTATTCAATATCCCTGATTATATTAAATTGAGGCTAGTTCTTTAGCTGTGTGTTCCCTTCATTAAGACATTTAAGGCCTCAGATAGTTGCAATGATTGGAAGCATTCTAGTTTGTTTCCATTGCGGCTAACACTGATAATCCTTTGACAAAAGTAACAACAAAACCAATAGCAGTGATAACAGCTGGCTCACAAAGAATCTGCCTGCAATGCAGGAGACCCAAGTTCACTCCCTGGATCGGGAAGATCCTCTGGAGAAGGAAATGGCAACCTACTCTATTATTCTTGCCTGGAAAAATCCCACAGACAAAGGAACCTAAGGGGCTGCACCCCATGGGGTACAAAGAGTTGGACATGCCTGAGCAACTCCACTTTCACTTCTCATTTTCATAAATAATTTACTGTAGAATAGCACGGTGTTCTGAGCATTTTACATATATGAACTCATTCAATCTGCCAACAGCCCTACTTTTACCATTTCATTTTGAAGCTGCAGAAACTAAAGAAAATTCAGTTACTGATTCTAAACCAGTGGGTTATAACTTTAGTGTACATAAAAATCTTCCAAGGACCTTGTGAAAACTTTACAAGTTTTCTGACCATTCCTACACCCTGCTCTGATTCAGTTCAGTTGGCTAGGGATAGACAACCAAAAATCTAATGTCACAAGCCCCATTCTCAAGTGGTCTGAGGACCAACTTTGGAAAACACTAAATTCTTCCCAGGGATATTTCCAGTTACCTTTAAGGACTCTCTGGTTATATTTAGGTCCTTGTCTTTATGATTCTTAACACTCTATTTCCATTCATTTCATAGTAAGAATATTTATTTTAATCTCAATGATTTCAATTCTCTATCTCCATCTAAAGTTTAATCAAAAGAAACTAATATGTTTACAGCTTAATTATGTCAGCTTGAATCAAAGCCACAGCATTGCATCTGAGAAGCCACATTACTCTTTTCACAACAAATCTGTCACAGGCTGGTGAACACCTTTCTTAATTTTTGAAAAAACCTCCAAAGGAAAATTCTCCAGAATCCTTCCATAAATGTTTAAGATGTCTGCTTAAGTAAGGATTACAGCTCTCAAAGACATATATGAGAAATGAAAAATTTCTGAAGAATGCTCAGCCATGCTTTCAGTTTTTAGCACAAGCACAGAAAATAACATATATCAGCACGATTTGCTTTCCTCAGGCGCCTTGGAAGAGGAAGATTTGTGGACTTCTATACTAGAAGCTCACAGTCACACACACATCATCAGAATACAGGCTGTTAGAAAGACCTTGAGTTGTTCCTGACTAAACAAAACATTTCATTTTCTTATTTACACAAAGATAAGAGAATAGTTTTCTACTGTGAAAGGGGAAATAAGTTACTGTTTTCTGCATCCAGAGCTATAAACTCATTGGCTTTCAAGACAGACTGCAAATGTCCTTCAAATTGTAGTAATTTCAAAAGCTGTAAATGATGATAAAATACAGGCATAGTCATCAGACTTTGGGAGAAAAATGGTTCTTGAAAAAAAGTTCTGAGATGTTTTTGAAAAGATGTGAAATTCAAGTACCCAAAGGCACCTGCTTTCTGTTTTATAACTAAAGCAATTCACTTGTGGATCTTAAAAACCATCCTCTTGTTTCAAGTCTCATGTGGGGAGTTATGGAAAGAGCTCATGATGAACTGGGGCATGAATGGGATACCTTCTGAATTATGTCATGGACCAAAATGAATATTTACCCAAAACAATGGGATCTGTCTATACATGTGGCCACTGGTATGCTAGTAAATATATGTTTATCTTGGGGGTGGGGGAAACCATGATTTGTAGGCTTTGGGAATTTCTATTGTATAATTTTTTGTCTGATTTCCACTGTGGCCACTAAGTGGAGAGCTGGAAAGAGATACTCAGTATAACTATATATAATAGTATTTCCACCACACAGATACATTGACTTAACCTCAAGAACATTACTGCTGTTCAGTCACTAAGTTGTGTCTGACTCTGCAATCCCATGAACTGTAGCCCACTAAGCTCCTCTATCCTTGGGATTTCCAGGGCAAGAATACTGGAATGGGTTGCCATTTCCTTCTCCAAAGGATCTTCCTGATGCAGGGATTGAACCCATGTCCCCTGCATTGGCAAGTGGATTCTTTACTTCTGAAACCACCTGGGAAGCCTCAACTTCAAGAGCATAGGTAATAGTAAGTTCAATTCAGTTCAGTCACTCAGTCGTAAGCGAGTCTTTGTGACCCCATGGACTGCAGCACTCCAGGCTTCCCTGTCTATCTCCAACTTCTGGAGCTTGCTCAAAGTCATGTCCATCAAGTCGGTGATGTCATCCTGCCATCTCATCTTCTGTCATCCCCTTCTCCTCCTGCCTTCAATCTTTCCCAGCATCAGGGTCTTTTCCAATGAATCAGTTCTTTGCATCAGGTGGACAAAGTATTGGAGTTTCAGCTTCAGCATCAGTCCTTCCAATGAAGGACTCATTTCCTTTAGGATGGACTGGTTTGATCTCTTTGCAGTCCAAGGGACTCTCGAGAGTTTTCTCCAATACCACAGTTCAAAAGAATCAGTAAGTAAAATGTAGTAAAATAATTATCAAGCAATGAGCATTGGATAGAGATATCTTTGTTTTTCATATTATTCATTCAATTACAGGTTTATATAATTTAATAATGACTGTGCCTAACAACTGGCTTTCAAAATTCCTGGAAACGTAACAGTTGGCTCTCATGATCTGGAACCAACTCGCCCAGCCTATTATTACAATCCTTAAGTAAACCTCCCATTTACTGATCCATTATTATACATAGCCATTGATGAATGAAATTTCTAATTTATATAAAATGTAAGTAAGTAAAATTTCTTTTAGTAGCAAGTGTTACCTTCTAAGCACATACTGTTTAAATAATACAATTCAATCTGTATATAATTTTAAGAATGAAAGCACAATACTATTTCAGTGTTAAGAAAAGATTGAAAGATCATCTGGCTCCCCTTCCCCTTAAAGTCATGATGAAGTGTACTGAGGGTACCAGCCTTGCTCATTCTGCTTTTCTACCACTCCATGCAAAGGGTCACATTCAATTCAAAATTCCCTTGAGATTTCTCAAGGACATTGAGAATTTTATCGAACCAACTCTATTGTTTTCCCATGGCCACTGTATTTAACACACCACATCAGTGGCCTTCTCATTATCTTCTGTAAACACCATGTTTGTTTAAAATGTTTATTTATATGGCTGCAGTGGTCTTAGTTATGGCACATGGGATCTTTAGTTGTGGCATGTGGGATCGAACCAGGTCCCCTACAGTGGGAGCACAGAGTCTTAGCCCTGGGTCACCACGGAAGTCTCTGTAAATCCCATGTCGATGTCTCTTCAGCTGTCTCATCACACATTCATTTATGTGCATTTTTCAGTTTGGAGTCTTCATTTTAAAGGAAAATGATGGGCTAGTTATGTGCTGGTTATAAGTGCTCATTTCAACTACAGAATCAGAATATCTGAGCAATGGAATCTAGAAATCTGTCTTTTTAAACAAGGAATTTAGGTATCTCAAGTTTCAAGATCAACTTATTTCCTAGTATTAGCTAAATTTTAAGGTGAGACTAAGAGAACACTAGTAGTTCAGCCATATGAAACCATAAACAGTTATAACTCAGTGAGTTAAGTGCTACAGCATAAAAGTGTTCAGGGTAAACATTAAAAAAAGAAAATTATGAAACAGTCTACAGATTGAGAGAAAACATTTACAGAAGACACATCCGATAAAGGACTGTAATCTAAAATATACAAAGAAATCTTAAAACTGAAATAACCTTATTGAAGAAAATGGGCCAAAGACCTTGACAAACACCTTACCAGAGAAGATATTCAAATGGTAAATAAGCATATGAGAAGATGCTTCACATCCTGTGTCATCAGGGAAACGCAAACTAGAAAAATGAGAGATTACTACACATCTATTAAGAGGGCCAAATCCTGAAACCGACAATACCAGTGATGTGGAGCAAGCGAGCTCTCATTCACTGATGATGGGAATATAAAATGGTACAGTTACTTTGAAGAAGAGCATTTGCTGGTTGCTTTAGAACTACACATACCTATACCACACAATTCAGTAATCATACTTCTTAATGTTTATCCAGAGTTGAGAACTTATATGTCAATACAAAAACCTCCACATAGATTATTTATAGAAGCTATATTCATAATTTTAAAAACTTGAAAGCAACTAAGGTGACCTTCAGTAAGTGAATGGATAAATAAAACTGTGGTACATCCAGATGGTGGAATATTATTCAGCACTAAAAAGAAATGAGCTACCAAGCCATGAAAAGACAGGAGAAACCATAAATCCACATTACTAAGTGAAATGGGCCAATCTTAAAAGGCTATATGCTGTTTGATTCCAAGTACATGCATTTGGGAAAAGGCAAAGCCATGGAAAGAGTTTCAAAAAAAAAAAAAAATCAGAGGTTGCCGAGAGTTGAAGTTAGGCAAGAAGGAATGGATAGACATGACTCAGAAGGATTTTTTAGGGCAGTGAAAATACTCTCTAAAATACTGTAACAGTGTATACATGTAATTACTCATCTGTCCAAACTGATAGAATGCAATATTCAGAGTGAAACCTAAGGTAAACTTATGGATTTTAACTGAAAATGTTGTTGAAATACAGGTTCATCCATTGTATTTAACAAACTTGTCACTCTGGTGAGGGATGTTGATAATGGGGAAGCTTTGCATGTATAGGGGTAGGGGTACAAGGGCAATCTCTGTATCTTCATCTTAATTTTACTATAAACCTAAAACTGCTCACAAAACAAAAGACAATAAATGCTGATCTGTAAAGGGAGGCTTCTTCACACAAGAGGTATGGGCTAAACCAGTTGTTAAAAGTATGGGCTAAGCTAAGAAGTTGTTCCATTTTGTTGCTTCTCAAGATTCAAGAGTAAGAATGGCTGAAAATTAATTGCATAAAGCCTGATTAAGCTTGACCTTCTCTAAAACAGACTTTACCCTGTTGGATAAAAATTACATGGGCTCCATACAAATGCAGATTCCTAAGCACTGTCCTCTTGTATGAAAGATTATGATTTATCAGAAAAGAAAACACCAGAGAAGCCAGTAATTTTAACTTAAAAGTAATTGCTACAGGAGCAAGGGGTACAGGAAGGTCCTATAAGGACTGTGCCACCACCAGAATTGTTTTAAACTAAAATTTCTAAATCTTTTGGTTCAGCAGAAGTTCAGCACTCAATGAATTCTATCTGATTATTAGAGCCAACAGTGACCTCTTCTCTCTTTTATATGTTATTGGACTTAGAGTTTGAATTACACAATATTTACTTATTTTCCATGTGTTCTTCCTTTTCTTCTAATGCCAGCTCATAGGAATAGTTCATTGCAGGCACAGGCACACAGACACACAAAAAGTAACCATAGATTAAATAGCTCTAAAAACTCTCAGTACCAAATCCTGGTTTTTAGATGCATTCATTAGGAACATAATAATAAAAGCTGACTGCAGCCATGAAATTAAAAGATGCTTACTCCTTGGAAGAAAAGTTATGACCAACCTAGATAGTATATTCAAAAGCAGAGACATTACTTTGCCGACTAAGGTCCGTCTAGTCAAGGTTTTTCCTGTGGTCATGTATGGATGTGAGAGTTGGACTGTGAAGAAGGCTGAGCACTGAAGAATTGATGCTTTTGAACTGTGGTGTTGGAGAAGACTCTTGAGAGTCCCTTGGACTGCAAGGAGATCCAACCAGTGCATTCTGAAGGAGATCAACCCTGGGATTTCTTTGGAAGGAATGATGCTAAAGCTGAAACTCCAGTACTTTGGCCACCTCATGAGAAGAGTTGACTCACTGGAAAAGATCTGATGCTGGGAGGGATTGGGGGCAGGAGGAGAAGGGGACGACAGAGGATGAGACGGCTGGATGGCATCACGGACTCGATGGACGCGAGTCTGAGTGAACTCCGGGAGATGGTGATGAACAGGGAGGCCTGGCGTGCTGCGATTCATGGGTTCGCAAAGAGTTGGACATGACTGAGCGACTGAACTGAACTGAACTGAACATTTAGTGAGTGTTTATTATGTGGTGGGTGCTATTGGTAGTACCTTATGTGTATTAATTCATTTAATCATCTCAACAGTCTTATGAGATAGGTACCAGTATTTATCGCCACTTCACAGATGAGAAAACTGAGGCGCAGTAATTTTCCAATGTAGATTGGCTTCAGATTTCATGACTTCTGTTGCCAAGCTATAATGCCTTCTGCTCCTTATTCCACTAAAAATGCTGTTTTAAACATTGAATATATAAAGAAACTATGATAAAATTATATACCATAATAACTATTATTAAATAATTAGAATCCTCCATAAAAGATAGGTAAACACTGTAAACCCTAGCCATGTCTGACTCTCTGTGATCCTCATGGAATTCTCCAGGACAGAATACTGCAGTAGGTAGCCTTTCCTCTCTCCAGGGGATCTTCCCAACCCAGGGATCAAACCAAGGTCTCCTGCATTGCAGGCAGATTCTTTTCCAGCTGAGACACAAGGGAAGCCCAAGAGTACTGGAGTGGGTAGGCTATCCCTTCTCCAGTGGATCTTCCCAACCCACGATTCAAACTGGAGTCTCCTGAATTCCAGGCAGACTCTACCAGCTGAGCTACCAGGGAAGCCCCTAAACTCTAAAGCAGTCAGAAATATTGTAAAAATTCTGAATTTTTACTGTAAAAGATGCTTAGCTCTGCACCTGCCAGCTATGCATAAGCCACTCCTGCTTTCTGAGTTACATACCTCCTGTGTGCTTTCACATTCGCAATGCAAGCCACACATCAGGAGAGGTGCACCCAAGGAGCAGCAGCAGAGGTAACAGTAGCACATCATTGCCTTTGGCCAGCCTGGCCTGCTCACAGTCTAGTGAGGGCGTGTGCAGTTTGAATATCACTTAATGCATCATGATCTTTGTTCCACAAATACATACTCCCTTGTGGATAACAAAACAGCAGAAGACATTATTCAGAGTAATAAAATAGGTTCTAATACTCCCGTATGCTATAATTTATCTTCATTCAATCACAAGCATTTCTGTTTAATCTACTGCTTGAAATAAAATACCAATAAGGCAAGACAATGTGGCTGTAGGACAATGCCAGAAAATGGTCTTCATTTCTCTTCTTTTGACATAAATAAGGTGCTTTTGATCATAGAAATAAGGGAGAAATGCAGACATCTCTAATAGAAGATATGCAAAATTACGTACATCTTGAGGGTGAATAACCTGAATTTAAAAAAATAATTTAGGGTGAAAAAAGTCAAAAGCACATTGCAATTAAAAGTCTAATCTTTTGAACTTGATTTAAAATATTCTAGGACCTTAAAATTAAAAGACGCTTACTCCTTGGAAGAAAAGTTATGACCAACCTAGATAGCATGTTGAAAAGCAGAGACATTACTTTGCCAACAAAGGTCCATCTAGTCAAGGCTATGGTTTTCCAGTGGTCATGTACGGATGTGAGAGTTGGACTGTGAAGAAGGCTGAGCACCAAAGAACTGATGCTTTTGAACTGTGGTGTTGGTGAAGACTATTGAGAGTCCCTTGGACTGCAAGGTGATCCAACTAGTCAATTCTGAAGGAGATCAGCCCTGGGATTTCTTTGGAAGGAATGCTACTAAAGCTGAAACTCCAGTACTTTGGCCACCTCATGCGAAGAGTTGACTCATTGGAAAAGACTCTGATGCTGGGAGGGATTAGGGGCAGGAGGAGAAGGGGACGACAGAGGATGAGATGGCTGATGGCATCACTGACTTGATCGATGTGAGTCTGAGTGAACTCTGGGAGTTGGTGATGGACAGGTAGGCCTGGTATGCTGCGATTCATGGGGTTGCAAAGAGTCAGACACGACTGAGCCACTGAACTGAACTGAACTGAGGACCTTAAAAATACTAACTGTTACAAAAACATCCCTTTTTATTTCGAGAGTTTTTTTATCTTCCCCTCAGTTCACCTGTTTCCTTAATTCTAACCCTGTATATGTTTCCATAATAGTTCTATTTACTCTGGATTTCTTGCTTCTCTAAAAATTGTTTTTGAGTGCTGGTTGCTATCTACCAGAAATCTGGGTAGAACAGAATAACCTATCTCAGGATATATTAAATATGCCTTATTGAGGCTCATCAATTCTAACTTATATGATCATTAATAGGTATAAAAGCTCTTAGGAAAGATTCATAATGAGAAATGCCTTTACATATTGAATACTTAAGCTTCTCACTGTCCAGCACATTACTAAGCATATTTGAATCTAATTAAGGTCATACATTCACTCTTATGTACTGAAAGCTCTCGTTTCTGAAAGTACATAGTAGCAACTCAATACATACACACAGAATGAACAGCCTTATCTTCTACTGTTCCTTTATGACTCTGGAAGTTGTAGAAAAGGATGTGAATAATGTTTTTATTGTTCACAGTTGCCTCACTATTACCTAGTCACAGTTCAGACTCCTTTAAAAACTAATAACCTTTGTAATATGTTTTCAAAGCTGATCAGGATGTGGTCCATTACTGTGCCAAATGCAGAGGACATTGAGGTCACATCACAGCCAAACCAAGTTTCCATCCCACAGAAAGTGGTAGCTGAGTGGGAGAACAGGAAAAGAGTCACTGCATACATCTTTGATGTTCTTAGGTGATAGAGAGGAAATCGTAAAACACAAGCAGATGCGAGGTTTCCAAGGACAGTCAAATTCCATAATTTAAGCTGGGAAGTAAAGCCCAAGGCTATAAAGAACAAGATCACATAGGAATCTGGAATGTCAAGTCTATGAATCACGATAAATTTGACATGGTCAAGTAGGAGATGGCAAGAGTGATCATCAACGTATTAGGAATCAGTGAACTAAAATGGACATGAATGGGAGAATTTAATTTAGATGACTATTATATTTACTACTGTAGGCAAGATTCCCTTAGAATAAATGGAGCAGCACTCAGAGTTAACAAAAGAGTTCAAAATGCAGTGCTTGAGTGCAATATCAAAAATGACAGAATAATCTCAGTTTGTTTTCAAAGCAAACCACTCAACGCCAGAGAAATCCAAGTCTATGGACCAACCACTGATGCTGAAGAAGTTAGCATTGAATGGTTCTATGAAGACCTACAAAACCTTCTAAAACTAACACCAAAATGATGTCCTTTTCATCCTAGGAGGTTAGAATGCAAAATTAGGAAGTCAAGAGTCACCTGAAATAACAGACAAGTTTGGCCTTGGAGTACAAAATGAAGCAGAGCAAAGGCTAACAGAGGTACACGCTGGTCATAGAAAACATTCTTTTCCAACAACATAAGAGACAACTCTCCATATGGACATCAACAGATGGTCAATAACTGATATCAGATTGATTATGTTCTTTGCAGCCAAAGATGGAGAAGCTCTATACAGTTGTGAAAACAAGACCGGGAGCTGACTGTGGCTCAGATCATTAGCTCCATTCAGGTATGGATGGCCTAGGTCACTAGACCATTCAGGTGTGACCTAAATCAAATTACTTATGATTATATAGTAGAGGTGACAAACAGATTCAAGGGATTAGATCTGGTAGACAGAGTGCCCAAAGAACTATGGATGGTAGCTCAAAACACCGTGCAGGAGGGCAGTGACCAAAACTATCCCAAAGAAAAGAAATGTAAGAAGGCAAAGTGGTTATCTGAAGAGGCTTTACAAATAGCAGAGCAAAGAAGAGAAGTGAAAGGCAAGGGAGTAAGAGGAAGATATACCCAACCATGCAGGGTTCCAGAGAAAAGCAAGGTGTCATAAGAAGGCCTTCTTCAAATGAACAGTAACAAGAAACAGAGGAAAACAACAGAATGGGAAAGGCTAGAGATCTGTTCAAGAAAACTGGAGATATTGAGGGAATATTTCATGCAAGAATGGGCAAGATAAAGGGCAGAAATGGTATGGACCTAACAGAAGCAGAAGAGATTAAGAGGTGGCAAGAACATACAGAAGAACTATATAAAACATGTCTTACTGACCCAGATAACCATGATAGTGTGGTCACCCACCTAGAGTAGGATATTCTGGAGTGTGAAGTCAAGTGGGTCTTAGGAAACATTGCTATGAACAAAGCTAGTGGAGGTGATGGAATTCCAGCTGAGCTATTAAAAATCCTAAAAGATGACAATGTTAAAGTCCTGCACTCAATACATGAGCAAATTTGGAAAACTCAGCAGTGGCCACAGGACTGGAAAAGGTCAGTTTGTTTTCATTCAAATCCCAAAGAAGGGCAATGCCAAAGAATGTTCAAACTACTGTATAACTGAACTCATTTCACATGCTAGCAAGGTTATGCTCAAATTCTTTAAGCCAGGCTACAGCAGTATGTGAGCCAAGACCTTCCAGATGTATAAGCTGGGTTTTGAAGAGGCAGAGGAATCAGAGATCAAATTGCCAATATACAATCGATCATGGAGAAAGCAAGGGAGTTCCAGAAAAACATCAAATTCTGTTTCATTGACTCTGCTAACGTATTTGAGGGTACATCTCAAAAAACTGTGGAAAATTCTTAAAGACATGGGAATACCAGATGACCTTACGTGTCTCCTGAGAAATCTGTATGCAGGTTAAGAAGAAACAGTGTGAACCGGATATGAAATAATGGACCAGTTCAAAGTTGGGAAAGGAGTATGTCAAGATTATGTATTGTCACCCTGCTTATTTAACTTACATGCAGATTACATCATACAAAATACTAGGCTAGATGAACCACAAGCCAGAATCAAGATTGCTGAGAGAAATAACAACTTCAGATATGCAGATAATACTACTCTAACAGCAGAAACCAGAGAGGAACTACAGAGCCTCTTGATGAGGGTATAAGAGTGAAAAAGCCGGATTGAAAGCCAACATTAAAAAAGAAAACTAGGATCATAGTGTTTGGTCCCAATACTTCATGGCAAATAGAAGGAGAAAAAGTGGAAGCAGTGGCAGGTTTTAGTTTCTTGGGCTCCAAAATCACTGTGGACTGTGACTGCAGCCATGAAAAGACACTTGCTCCTTGGAAGAAAAGCTGTGACAAACCTAGACAGCATATTAAAAATCAGAGACCTCACTTTGCTGACAACGGTTGGTACAAAGTTATGGTTTTGCTAGTAGTTGTGTATGGATGTGAGAGCTGGACCATAAAGAAGGCTGAATGCTGAAGAATTGATGCTTTTGAGCTATGGTATTAAAGAAGACTCTTTTGAGAGTCCCTTGGACTGCAAGGAGGTCAAACCAGTCAATCCTAAAGGAAATCAACCTGAATAATCACTGGAAGAATTATAGCTGAACTTGAAGCTCCAATACTTTGGCCTTTATGTGAAGAGCTGACTCACTGAAAAAAGTTCCTGATGCTGGGAAAGACTGAAAGCAAGAAGAGAAGAGGACAGCAGAGGATGAGATGGTTAGACAGCATCACTGACCCAACGAACATGAATTTGAGCAAACTCTGGGAGAAAGTGGAGGACAGAGGAGCCTGGCATGCTACCTGGCATGCTATACTATAGTCCATGAGGTCACAAACAGTCAGAACAGACTTAGCGACTGAACATTAATAATAAAACATCGGCTTAAATCTCCTCGGTTCTCCTGTTTTCCTATGACCACCTGTGTGAATGTGGGCATATTACTTAAATATCAAAACATTTGTTCCTATCCTTACAAGAAAAGGAAATTAAATACCTCACAGAGTGTTGTGAAGATGAAATGTGATATTGTACATAAAGCATTTAATCCAGAGCTGAGCCCAGACTAAATACTGGATAAATATGGACCATTATTACATTCCTAGGAAATATCTCTTAACTAATTTGGATAAATAAACATGTAGGAATCCCAGAGAGAGGAAAATAAAAGTTCTGATGTATGAGACTATTTACATGTTAATAGGTATAGGTAACTGGGGTATGGGTGCATTTTTCTTTGCAGAAAATACATGAGTGTATTTGAGCAATATGCTTTATGTTAGATTCAAAATACCCATGTGAGTCTTCATAGTGGAAAATATTTGAACACTTCCTTTGAAGATGCATTTTGAGACCCACTTAAGTAACTGTTCAAAATAATACTGCATGCATTTGACATGGCAGCTAGGTTTGGAAAAATGCTTTCAGGGAAAGCAAAGCCACTGATTAACTTTTCTTCTTGCAGTTAGTTCTATGAAATAATTTTATTCAGAGGAGGGTGAAAAGAGCTAAAATCCATGTCATAGAGTATACCATCAGGTTTTGCTTTTTGCTTTCATCTCATCTAGCATAAAGTCATAGATTTACCCACCCAGCCATGCTTTTTTAAGTTCCTTTAGTTCTTGTGTGTGCGCGCACTACATTGCTTCAGTCGTATAGTCCAGCAGGCTCTTCTGTCACAGGATTCTCCAGGCAAGAGTGAAGTAGGTTCCTATGCTCTCCTCCAGGGGATCTTCCCAGCTCAGGGATTGAATCCACAACTCTTATGTCTCCTGCACTTGCAGGTGGGTTCTTTATCACTAGCGCCACCTGGGAAGCCCCACTTTAGACCTCACTGCGAATTTTAAAAAAAAGCTCAAGGGACAGGGACAACAGGAGATAACATTTGATTATCCTTGAGCCTTCTAAGACCTACCTGAGTATGGCTCCAGAGTAGCTTGTTGGCTGAGTTTCCCAGCTAATTAATCCTGGAGGTAGCAGGCTGGGATGTTATAATCTCCTAAGGATGGAGGTTTCTATATTTGGAAGATCCCAAACATCAGTGGCTAGTTCAAGGATTATTTAGACATAGGAAATCAATCCATAGAATATAAAATTTCAGGATCACTTCATCAAGAAGATTTCAGTTATCCTCATAGAGTGAGGAAAGAGGATTTAAAGAAGACAGGAAACTGAATGGATGTTGGTTAGGAAGTAACTGTCTTTGTTTATCTGTATTTGGTTACATACATAATTAAAGGGGGCTTCCTTGGTGGCTCAGACAGTAAAGAATCTGCCTGCAATGCAGGAGACCCAGGTTCGATCCCTGGGTCAAGAACATACCCTGGAGAAGGGAATGGCTACACACTCCAGTATTCTTGCCTGGAGAATGCCATGAACAGTGGAGCCTGGCAGGCTACAGTCCATGGGGTTGCACAGTCTGACAGGACTGAGGGACTAAGCACACACACATATACATAATTAGAAGTGCAAATTTTGAAGCCAGGAGGTCAATGGATACTCTAGATGGCTTGAGGGCGTATGTCTGTTTTCCAACCCTCTTTCTCTGGCAGTGGATGTTAGAGTACCATCAAGTAGTGACATAGTGAAGTGCTAGCCACATCACAACATTTTCTCCTGTTGGGGAGAATTTGTCTGAATGCCAAGGACTGCTAGAATTCACTGCATGAACACAGCTATATTCTTGGAACTTTAGTGCACTTGAGGTTGTGCTTTTGCTGAAGAGCAATAAAAATATATAATGATATTATAATAAATACCTCTTACCAAGTAGAGTTTAAAAAAGCTGAGTCAAACTCATATCAAACCCTAGCACTGGTTCTTGTTACTCTTATCACATTGGGCATTTTTGAGTCTCGTTTTTCTCATCCCTATAATTGGATGCTCAATAACAGCTGTCTTAAAAAATCTTAACGATACATTAGGAATATGACTACATCTCCAAGACTTTTCCTGCTGCCCTTCCTCTCTCATTATCACCTTTGTATACGTTGTTTCCGAAATTTACCTTCTCATCTGGTTGGTCTGGTGGAATAAATACCCACTTACACATCACCACTTCAGGCCGAGCTGCTCAGTCATCCCTTTGGATCAGAGTGAGCTCTCACACAGTTTGCAGCTTTTGCGTTCTCCACTCTGTTTAACAATCACTTGTTTCTTTCCCAAAGTTTTGTTTGCATCTGGACTAGAAGGGCTGGTCCATATCATGGAGCACTGTCTTAGTCACGAATGGGCCTTGCCCACCACATCAACACCCTGTAGATATTGGATGCTCAGTGATTATCTGCTGAATTGTCTTTTAAAAAAAAAAAAACACATCAAAAACTCTCGAAATGTTAAGAAATAAGAGTAAGCAAAACAGTAAAAATCACTTCCTGGAGGAGTTAAGATTCATTGCCCAAAAAAGGAGATATTTACTTGGGAGAAAACTTTTCTTGTCAGCTTGCAAATATGACGATTATGATCAATAAGATACAGTGCATGTAAAGTTGATATACAGCCCTGGTTCTCTGTCAATGTTAACAATAAATCTAATTGTAAATGTTATTTGAGACAGAAGTTGACATTTACATTATAAGTGTTTTATTTAAATCATGAAGAGTTATATTGTCTTGATTTTCACTGGGAACTTTTGGATTCAGGAAACAATTATATACTTCCAGAAACATCAAAGTTAGTTGGTTTTTTAAATTTTATATCACTATCCATCTATCTAAATCTATAATACAGTCCCTAAAAGACTTCTTTATTTAGAAACAGGAAGATTTTGATTAGAATTCACTTCCAACCCATGAGCAACTTAGTAAACTTCTCTGAATTTCCATAAAATGGTTAAGACCATCCTAAAGTCTCCTACAAGGATTAAATGAAATAATTCATTAAAAGGCAACTAGCATTCCATTCTTCCTACCCATACCTATTCTTCAAAAAATACATTATATCTAAAATTAATGTTTTTTTCAACAAATACTTTATAAGTTAAATACTATTAAATGTTAAATGCTTCTTACATTCCTGATGCTTTCATTTTTAAAATGAATTTCAGGCATTAGATGATATGGGGACACAGTAATCATATATATCTTTTATCTAATTTTTATATGAATCATAGCTTGAAACTACATTGTCATAAGCACACAATCTACCTACGGAACACAGCATCATTTTATTTATCAATTCAATGTTGATGTAAATTTAGCTAAAGGAAAAAACATTCAAGACAAATAATATAACTTTTCAATGATATGAAGATAAAATTATCTTTACTCATAAAGACACATATGTCACCTCATATATAAATAAAATAAATTTTGATTATAGATCATTTATATCACTATATAATGTCAATTTATTAATCAATTAATTTAACAAATGTATTGAATATCTGGAAAGTGAAAAGGCTGGCTTTTCAACATTCAAAAAATGAAGATAATGGCATCCAGTCCCATCACTTCAGGGCAGATAGATGGGGAAACAATGGAAACAGAGACAGATTTTATTTTCTTGGGCTCCAAAATCACTGCAGATGCTGAGTGCAACCATGAAATTAAAAGATGCTTTGCTACTTGGAAGAAAAGCTATGACAAACCTAGATGGAGTATTAAACAGCAGAGACGTTACTTTGCCGACAAAGGCCTACACAGTCAAACCTATGGTTCTTCCAGTAGTTATATATGGATATGAGAGTTGGACCATAAAGAAGGCTGAGCGCCAAAGAACTGATGCTTTTGAGCTGTGGTGTTGGAGAAGATTCTGAAGAGTCCCTTGGACTGCAAGGAGATCCAACCAGTCAATCCTGAAGGAAATAAGTACTGAATATTCACTGGAAGGATCGATGCTGTACCTCCAATACTTCAGCCACCTGATGCAAAGAGCCAACTCATTAGAAAAGACCCTGATGCTGGGAAAGATTGAAGGTAGGAAGAGAAAGAGATGACAGAGGACGAGATGGCTGGATGACATCACTGACTCAATGGACATGAGTTTGAGCAAGCTCATGTTGAAGGACTGGGAAGCATGGTCTACTGCAGTCCATGGGGTTGCAAAGTTGGACATGATTGAGCAACTGAACAACAACACTGAGTGTCTGCTGTATGCCAGGAAATGAACCAATAACTGATAAATAAAGATGAACAAAACACGTTCTCATCCCCACGGAATCGATCAACCAGTGAAAGAGAAAGATAAGACATAAGGCAAACAGTAATCTGTGATAAATGCCATCACGGAGGGTTCAAGATAATAACTGATAAGATATTAAAAGTAGTACTACAATTTTAGAGTTGTTCTTTCCTAAAAATAATCTTTGTTGACTTTACTGAGATTAATCCAAAAATTGTCCTTTGACATTTTTGCTTAGGGAAACCTATTTAGGGGGCATCCAAAGCAAAACAAAGCAATTCTACCCTAAGCAGACCAATAATGCTGGAAATGAAAAGTGAAACACAATTCACAAGTCTCAGCTCCTATCAGTTTAAATGGAAATAGACAGGTGGTTGAGCATATGTTGATTTCTTAAAATCGGAAATACTCTCCCAGCTATATGCCTCAGGGAAAATAAAATGTGCAGGCTTGTTTATTCAGTTATATTAAAAGGAAGTTTCCATCTGATGCTTGATTACATTCCTGAAGAAAATTATATTAAAAAAAAAAAGACTAATGAGACAATTACAATTTCTTTTTCCTCAAGAGCAAAGATTTCGAGGTCTACCCAAGTCAGAAAACTGGCTTCAAATCAGTTGTTAGAGCATAAACAAACAAACTAAAAGGAAAAGAAGGCAGGTTGGGATCCTGGAATAGCTATTAATTGAATAGATAGAGCATGGGTTTAAAGTCCCACAGCCTGCTGAAGGTCCTGGCTCTGTTATCAACTAGTTATGTGATGTTGGAAAAGCTTCTTAATCTCTCCGAGTCTCATTCACTCATCAGTAACACGGAATTAAATAAGACCTAGTCACAGAGTTGAGAATTAAGAGTATAATGTATCCTATGTGTCTGACTTACAGTAGGTTCTCAACATCTGATAGCTAACAACAACAACTACAGCATCAACAATAAATCACAGTGAAAAGAAAGTGAAAGTGCTAAGTTGCTCAGCCGTGTCTGACTCTTTGCAACCCCATGGACTGTAGCCCACCAGGCTCCTCTGTCCCTGGAATTCTCCAGGCAAGAATATTGGAGTGGGCCGCCATTCCCATCTCCATGGGATCTTCCTGACCCAGGGATCAAACCCAGGTCTCCCGCTCTGCAGGCGACTGTTTACTGCCTGAGCTACCAAGGAGGCCCATCTGACCTGCATTAGGCTCTTAATATCTGGTAGCTATTAACAACATCAACAATAACAATAATACACTGGAAAGAAAAGAAACAGCAATTTAAGAGACTACCATTAGCGCCATTGAAGTAGAATCTTTGTATATTTTCTTCCTTTTACTTTGTCCTCACAGATGTAAGCAATTAATAATAGCATTTCACTAGGCATTGAGTCAATTTATATTGGTATTGTAGGTCTTATTTCACTTACTCCATAGTCAATGACTCCGTTATCCTCATATTATAGACAGAAAACTGACACACAGACGCCTAAAGTGCCTTGTCCAAGATTACAGGTTTGGGATAGATGAAACTAGAACTTGAGTCTAGATCTATCCTGACTCAAATTCATGTTAAAATCAATTGCTATAAAACATAATACAATAAAAAGCATACTACAATTAATATGCTCTCACCCTCTTCCTCTGCCCTCACCAATGTAATCTGAAAAAAAAAGGTTTTGGTTTGATTTCAAGGTTATTAACCCAGAGAATTCCCTGGCAGTCCAGTGGCTAGGACTCTGAGTTTTCACTGCTGTGGCCCAAGTTCAAGAGTTCAGCCCCAGGTAAGAGAACTATTAATAAGATCCTGCAAGCTGTGCCGCACAGTCAAAAACAAAAATAAACAACAACGAAGTTATTAACTGAAATTTCCCCACGGTATTTTTCCCGAGAGTCCCAAATGAGAAAACTTTCTACTCCAACATTTCTCTTTCCCTTTCTCCTATTTGAAGTATTCAAATGCACTATGATAAGAAGCTTTATACTGAACCTTGTGTGGCACAAACTAGCTGTTCTTTCTGCGCATGGTAGCAGAGATTAACATCTTGCTGTTGGTGTCATCATATAGCTGGAGTTCTCCAAATCTTTTGGTCCCCAGTTTTCATTCTCATATTGTTATTAATGGTGTTATTATACATTATGAACACTTTGTGGGAAAAAAGACTACCTGGGACAAATATAGTACAGTATAGTATATACAAGGTTTTGAAATTCCAACTAAAAATCATAATTTACATAAAAATAATTTTAATATATAGTAGAACTATATGAAACATTGTTATGTATTTTCCAAGTCTCTTGTAAATGTGTTATCATACTTTCATAATTTTTAAAAATACAGAAAAACATGACCTCACTTGGCAAATCATAAATAGGAAACCTAATATGTCACTGAATTTTTAAAATCAGTATTTAAAAATGCAAAGGTGATGAATCACAAGCCTATACCATGTATGTTTACTAGCAGAATCACTAATACAGTGCTTGATATGTTTTTTCCCCTCTATTTTTACACTAGGAAAATACATATGAAGGTAGATGTGAAAAATTCAATATCAATGCATCTATATCTCATTCTTCAGAGGGATGTCTAGTATCCGAATAGCTTGTTTCCTTATATAAGTCTACCTAATATAATCAAAATGAAATGAGTATTTGGACATCTAAAATTCTGTAGATATATCATACTACACAGATACAATTTTAATAGGAAAAGTACAAGAAGAGTTATTCTTCAAAGTAAGTAAGTCACAATTCAATTAATAATTTAGCATCTTATAAAGGCCTTAGAAAAAATAAGTTGCATAAAGCAGAAAAACATAACAAAAGTTCTGGGAAAAGATACAGCATCAAATGCTAACTAATGCATTTTTAGATCATTAACAACTTGCTGATAGAACAGAAAAAATACAACATGAACAAGATCATTATTTGAGGTTATTGCAATATTCAGAATAAATATGGTAAAATCACTGACACAAAATTACTTGTATTTCAAGCCTATATATATAATATTAATAGAATACTTAGCAAAAATCACATAACTATAATTAGTTGTTCTCATCACTTCCTATTTGGAGATTGTCTATCGTGCCCTGGGAGAATGTTCTCATTGAGAAGAGAGGTTACATGTCTGGAAAGTGGAGATATGAATTGAGTTTCACTTTAATGCAAATTTTGGCCTCTATTTTTTTAATTAAAAATTAATCCCCAGCATCTATGGAAAACTGGCAGTATTTTTTAAAGTTGAATTTATTCATATCCTGTAAAACTGGAATTTAACTCCTAGTTAACGCAACAAAAATATGTACATATTTTATCCAAAGGGTATGAACTAGAATGTTTATACCAGCAGTATTTGTGATAGCCCCAAGTCTATAAACTATCCAAATGTCATCAACAATAGAGTAAATGATAGTCTATTTCCACAATAGAAATGAGTGACTGTACAAACTAATGTGGCAGTTATAAAACCAAGTACATATTGCATGATTCCGTCTACATAAAGTACAAAAAGAGGCAAATTTGGGCTATTCTGTTGAAACAGGATAGTGATCATCCTTGAAAGGAGGAAGTAGTAACTGGCAGAGAGAAGGAAGGGAGATAAGAATAAGGGGTGGAGACTTTCCACCTTCTATTTCTTAATCTGGGATCTGGTTACATAAGCAAGAAAGTTCAAGTTGCTGGATACTAAAAATATGTATAATTTTAGCATAGCATATAGATTATGCTATCATACATAGTTCAAAGAAAAATGAATCCTGACAAGAAATAAATGAGTTTCTAGGAGGTAAATTTCCCATATAATAACACTGTGATGCTTTTTCTAAATCTAGACGGCAGCCCATGAATTTAGGAAAGAAAATAAGATCAGAAGATTTAGAACAGATCTTACATTTACAAAGCACTGCATCTAAAAATACCAAGTGTATTTTTCAGGTCTTCACTGCGTTTCATAGAGGCCATTTACCTCCTTAAAATTCTTTTTCAGAAAAAAGTATCATCACTGATCCTGGAGTAATATTTGTATATATATACAGATTTATACCCCCCCACACACACACAGATTATATATAGAGAGATACAGATATATATCCTAATATTACCTTAGAATAATCTGCCTCATTCTATTATAGTCTGGTTTTAGACTCAAAATTCAACTTTGGAGAAAATAACTTCGTATATAACATTGTGTACCAGGTCTACTTAGTAAGTACTTGAAATTCTGGGAGGTTTGTTAACTTAAGCAACATACAGGTTTGATGAAAATATGGGCTTGTCAAAAGATCAAGTTCCAGAACAATCACTTCTAATCTGATTTTTAGCTGCTTGATCATTGTAAAAGGGATTACATTGTTGACTCCTCATCAAAACCCTCCTCTTTTTGGCACATGCCAGATTTTCATTCCCAGTCTCTGTTACAATTAGGTATAATCACATGATAGATTTTTATCCAGACTCCTTTGTGCTTTTTCCCTGCTGGCTGTCTGAAATGGTAATGTCTCCAAGGTCAACCTTGGAAATCAGGTATTAAAGATGGTAAAGCCTCCACCAGTCTAGTCCCTGGGCTTCCCTGGGTGGCTCAGATGATAAAGATTCAATCCCTGGGTTGGGAAGATCCCCAGGAGAAGGAAATAGTAACCCACTCCATTACTTCTTGCTTAGAGAATCCCATGGACAGAGGAGCCTGGTAGGCTACAGTCCATGGGGTCACAAAGAGTCAGACATGATTGAGCAACTAACACTGTCAGCCAAGTTTCTGAATGACTGGAGAGATGAAGTCATGAGACTTAATCTCTTGTGTTTAAGCCTCTGTATATTTCTGTTGCAAGCGTCAGCCAACCCTAAATCATATACACTGGTAATATACTTCAGGGCTTCAAAATAAAATTTGTTAATTATCTATGTGTGGTAGAGTTCTGTGTCTTCTTTACCCTGATGGAGGAATGGGCGATATCTTAACAAAGACAATGCAATAATGTGATAGGCATTAATGTAAACTATCAGAAAATAATATGAACTATCAATTTTATCAGAAGACACTATGTCTTAGATTTATTCCATTGTAAATAAGGATGAGGTTGGAGCATTAGGGATAGACAATAAAAAGGAGATTCTGTTTGGAATGTAAGCCCCACCAAGTAGAATAACGAAGGAATGCTTTGAAAGACTTTTCTAGATTATAGACTATTCATATCCTACCATGAGAAAAATAGAATTATATCTGGTAATGTCCAGTAACTACACAAGTACCCTTTCAGATATGGTGGGGCATAATGGCCAGATTCTCAATGGAGGGAAAAAGAAGTAGCTGTCTTGCAAGCATAAACAGAAGCAAAGTTAATGACAAGAAATTTACTTCTTCAGATGAGAGACAGAAAACGTTGGATTTTATGTGTTCTACAAACTAATGTAAAATACCAGTCTTTACTTCTCTGGGCATGGGGGCACTGCCACGAGACCAATTCACTATGCCCTGTGTGTGCTAAGGTGCTTCAGTTGTGTCCGACTCTTTTTGACTCTATGGACTGCAGCCCGTCAAGAGACTCTGCCCTTGGGATTCTCTAGGAGATCTCCAGGAGATCTCCCCAACCTAGGGATCAAACGCACATCTCTCATGTCTCCTGCACTGGCAGGTGGGCTCCATACCACTAGAGCCACCTGGGAAGTCCATGCCCTATGTGTGTGTGCTAAGTGGCTTCAGCTTTGTCTGACTCTTTGCTGCCCCATGGCCTGTAGCCCACCAGGCTCCTCTGTCCATGGGATTCTCCAGGCAAGAATACTGGAGTGGGGTGCCATTTCCTACTCCAGGGGATCTTCTAGACCCAGGGACTGAACCCATGTTCCTTGAGTCTCCTACATTGACAGGTGGGTTTCTTCACATTTGTGCCACATAGGAAACCCTCAGACCCCATGAGACCTATTCAAAGATCAAACATCTTCATAATGCAGTCTTTCATACACAATTGCAGTTAAAGCCCCCAAACAGAAGGTTGATTTTGAGCCCTCAGATGGCTAAAACCAGAAATCCTTCATCTTCACACCCCCAGCACTTAGGACAATCCTGATATGTAAGAAGCACTCCAAAGATTATGGAACGAGCAGATTCGAAGCCAGTCAGTCCTCAGTTAAAGTCGAGGCACAAATGAGCTGGAACCCAGAGGAAAGAAGTAAAAATCCTTACCACTGAGAAATGAAGCAGAGTAAGAACAAGGGTGGAGCTCTAACAGGTGCAATGGTTGATAAAGCCTAGATAACGAGAGGTAGCATTCTGGCTGTGTATAAATTCTATTTCTGCCTCAAAACCATGGGAATTAAAAAACAGAATACAGATATTTTGTTAATAATATTAGCTATTGGTTGAGACAGGCACATTGCTTTTCCAGTTTTAAAAATACTACTACTCTGATTATAAATATTTATTTTCAGACTCTATTTACACATCCATGGAAGAGCAGAGAATTGAAATATTTATCATTTAAACTAGCTACAACTCTGAGATCTCTCTATCAAGCTATTTCAGACCACAGGGGGAATGGAGGTGGCCATTAATCAGAGAGTTACCTCATTCTCCTCTTTCATTTCTGTGTCAGCTATAAATTGCTACCAACTCTTTGTGTTTGGTATGTTCTGCTGCTTTCAGAGTTTGATGTCCACTCTGCTCGAAAAAGCAGGATCATTTTGAACTAAAGATCAGAGAGGCTCCAATTCAATGATTTTAGTCACGTGCCACAAAGGCTTTCTGCGAAATGTGCTAGACCATTTGTCTATGAAACAAATGGTCTTGTTTCATGGTCTTGACAGTGCACAAAGAGAATAACTTGTCACTTATCTACATTTAGCTTGGTTTTTTTTTTTTTTTTTTTTTTGGTGTTAGATCCTTAACATAATTATATACAGGTAATATCATCTGATTTTGTATTTGAAAACACTCATTTCATTTTTCTCATCACCAATCTTGGACACTAGACACAAAAGCCTATTTTTCCTAGTAAATTGGCTGTTGAGATATATTACTTTTTTATATCTCATCAGCTAATTGTTTTTCCAATCTCATCAACTTTAGCTCTGTGTGACATATAAGACTGTGGCAGATACTACTGTCTATACATCGAAACCCAGTCTCTACTTCATTCTCATTTATACAAGCCCAACTGTTCACCCTAAAATATGTCCAGTTAAAAGCACAAGCTCCTCAGTCTCCCTTGAGATACAAGCCCAGGATTCCCAGGAAGCCTGGCTTCCCTGACACAGACGCCAACCCTTCCTGCTTCCCATCTCTTTCTTTTCTTTGCTCAGAATAAGGGTGCAATGCTGGAGATGCAGTAGTCATACCACATGTGATCATGAAAGGACAAGCAGAGGATGAGATAATATGCTAAGGATGGCTGAGAAGACAGAATAAAGGAAAGCATGCATTTGAAGACATCACAAGACCACTGTGCTAGCCCTGGGCTGCTACCTCCAGCATCCCTTGTACCAGACAAACTCTTAGATGGTTAAACTGCTGTTAGTTTTCTGCTACTCACAGCTGATTGCATTCCCACCTGACAAAAAAGACTCTAATCTTTTTTTAAGTAAAGACATCCGAGCACACCTGCCATATACTTTTGAAACATGAGTATTTGAAAACAGTTGGTGCCAGACTATCAGAATTCAAGTGACTGCCTTCTTCCTAGTGTTCTATTTGGACACATTCATTTAGCTTATTAGAGTTAATGTTTCCTTCAGTCATATCTTTGCCTACTAGACATTTTTAAAGTAAATATACACAAATTACCTTAGAAATTGCAAAAAAAAAAAAGGCAGAAATATTGGTAAGTCATCTAATTCATTTCTTGCTTCCTTTCTTAAATGATTAATTCTTTTGGTATAAAATACATTATAATTGAATGCAGTTTCTACTGTATTTTATGCACAGTGATTGTCATGCTAATGTGTACAAAAGGTTTTGTCTAGCATGATTTTATCAAATAAATCCCAATCCTTGCCGCTGCAAATGCTGACAGACTGAATAAAATTGCTGACAATTTCCAAAATCTGTCCACATAGATCATTGCTGGCAAACACTATTCCAAGTCCTGGTGGATAAGCTAATGCTTTCATATTTGCTTTCTTAATTTCAAAATAGTAATTATGTATTATTAAATTATATCTTGCATCCCCTATAATTTTCTGTACTCACTGTACAGTGTGAGTTTCAATAAAATTCAGTCTCTTTCTGCTTGTAGTTTTATCTAAGGCTTAAAAATAAACCCATCAACTAACCCATCCTTCTTTGAAATCTTGCACCTTAATCTATGCTCATATCCTTAGTGAAAGCCATATTTTCATGATTTATTGATTATAAAATTGCACAGTGTATTTCAAATGCCAGGGAAGGGTCGGGGTGGTGGTGGAGAGAGAATGAACACAAAGAGGCAGAATTTCTCCCTACCAAAAGGTCTTTGTTCTCATCAGGAAGCTTTCTGGATTAACCAAATAATTTAATTCACAAATTAACAAAACTCCACTATGAAGATCTGATGCAAGAGGGAATGGAAAACTCTTGACCTTTTGGATTCTAATCTCCAGATCAGCTCTTTCTATGCTCCCCTATTAAACACTGGGGATGATCAGTATCAGTTTTCAGATTTAGGCAAAGTAGCTAATAAGACTTTCACTAAGATAGTAAATGGGAACTGGTGCTAATCAAATAATAAAACTGATTTACAGAGGTTTCACTTTTAATCTTTGTCAGATGGACACAAACTAAGAACCTATTTATGTCAACTAAAGGCTTCATCAAGCAGAATCATTCATTATGTAAATATGACCTTTAAAGTCATACTACAACTATAATGTGAATAATATACTCATGAATAATTGAGAATTGACAACATTTAATATTTATTAAGAGCCTTTTATACAGATTTCACTCAAGTCAATTCCATGGGCCCACTGATGGTATCCACTTAATGATTTATTCAGCCTCTAAATACGATGTGTAATGTTCTATATAAGGGAGTGAGTGAGAAATTGAACAATGGAGATGTGAAGATAAATAAGACACTGTTCTCATTTTCACGTGTAAGCTCCTTAGGGAGGAAATAATAGCCAAATGGAAAGGTCAACCCCACATTAGATGGTAAGTAACTAGAATCTGAGGTAATATTGGATAAGGCCTGAAGGGATGGATTTTGATAAATGGCGCTATCAAGCATACTGAAGGGCAAAATCAAAGGGCAACAGAAGTTTAGAAAATAATTCTGTTGGTCTGGAATATATGCTAAAATGAGAGAAAATCTTGGATGGGTAAGATGGAACTAAAAATTCCTTGAAGGGTTTAGATATTTTTAGAAGACAGTTAAGCATTATCAGGTAAGAGAATAGAACATTGTTGGGATAGAGTATAATCAGTTTCAATGCCTCCCTACCCCATATGGAAATTGCTGTTGTTCACTTGGTAAGTTGCATTCTACTCTTTGCAGCCCCAGGGACTGCAGCATCCCAGGCTTCCCTGTCCCTCACTATCTCCCAGAGTCTGTCCAAGTTCAAGTCTATTGAATTGGTGATGCTATCCAATCATCTCATCCTCTGCTACCCATGGAAATACATGAATTATATTCTATGAAGAGTGAAGAAAGACTAAAAAATTTGAGGATTAGATTTATTTTTTCTTCTCTTAATGATTACATGGATTAGGATGCTATCTGCTATCTGAAACAAAGCTGAAGTCTTACTTTAATTCAGGCAGTCTGCAGCATACGTGATTACAACTACCCTTTAACCAATGGTCAAAAAACCGAAACATTACATGACTTACCCCACACATAATTCTGTCTCTGTGAATGGAAAAGCCACCATTACCACTATGCTTTCCTTCCTCTTCCTTCCCTCCCTAGTCATAGTCCTCAATGTCCTCATCATTTAACCTTTATGAGTGAATCTTAAGCACATAAAGTAGAAAGTACCAATTTATCCAGTTTTAAATGCTGAAATAATAATTCTTAATGTGGCTATTAACCGACAATGACTTCTTAACTATTATAGAAATAGCAAAGTTGACTTTTGAGCCAAAGGGTCATGGATTAAATCTGCATTAATCTAAAAGGGAACTTTTATGAATTTTCATAAACTAGAGTTTAGGGAATTATAAAGTTTTATGTAGTAAAATAGATTATCTGAACTTCTGTTTCATTTTATGGTCTAATGGAAAAAAAAATTCCTCCAGGGACAGAGGTAAAGCTATAATGCTAAAATTATATACATTTATAAGTGTGTGTATATATAATTGTATATATCCATACACACATACACACAGTCACAGATACATGGTTTTATTTTAAATATTGTCTATTTTTTCCCTTAAACTATGCTCAAACCATGGTTTATAGTTTAAGAAAAGAACAAGTAAGAAAAATATTACATATTGCATTCAAGCAACAGACTCAATGGAACAGAATCCACACTAAAACTTTAGATTTTTCAAATAAATACAGAAAATTACATACAATTTGTAAATTATACAATTATTTTACCTTGCATCTATATCTCCAAAGAATTCATATTAGAACTAAGCTTTATTAAGTTAACAGTATTACAAGTACTCCATTACAAAGTTAGGCTCAAAAGTTTGTGGAGAGACAGTCACATCTATGATTGTAAGAAACTCAAGTTGGCTTTATAGATTCCCAGGGAGATCAAGGCACACGATGTATCCAGTCATGCTCACGGATGAAATCTTTAATAAGAATTGTATACTTTCATTAGCACTGTGCTCCTAAGACCCCTTAAACCCCATAAATCCTATATTGAGGTTTTGAGCTCCTTTGACTCATAAAAGCCTCAGATCTACCCATTGCCCAGGGGATATTTGTTTGGGCATTATCTCCTAAAAGTTCTGTGAAAGTTATTCATTTGAATGCCAATGGAATAGTTGAGTAAAAATCCTACCTATGTATCATACCATCATGTTGAAATTATGCAACACAAATCTTAAATTGTGAATCTTGGCACACAGACAGACTAGCAGATTAGATTTGAGATGAATGTAAAGGAATGATCACTAATGTGAAGGAAGGTGCATGGAGGAAATACACTGTTTTCTATTAACTGTATTCAGGCTATCTGCACCCCAGAGTATGGGTGCTAATTTATTCAGCTAATGTCTTGAAATGATGTCAAATAATTTCTAAGATTAACACTTGAGAGAGATCCTTGAGTCTCTATGCCTTCAGACGATGGCAATAGTATCCTTCAAAATATTCAGTTCAGTTCAGTCACTCAGTCGTGTCCAACTCTTTGCAACCCCATGAATCGCAGCATGCCAGGCCTCCCTGTCCATCACCAACTCCCAGAGTTCACTCAGACTCACGTCCATCGAGTCAGTGATGCCATCCAGCCATCTCATCCTCTGTCGTCCCCTTCTCCTCCTGCCCCCAATCCTTCCCAGCATCAGAGTCTTTTCCAATGAGTCAACTCTTCGCATGAGGTGGCCAAAATACTGGAGTTTCAGCTTTAGCATCATTTCTTCCAAAGAAATCCCAGGGTTATCTCCTTCAGAATGGACTGGTTGGATCTCCTTGCAGTCCAAGGGACTCTCAAGAGTCTTCTCCAACACCACAGTTCAAAAGCATCAATTCTTCGGCACTCAGCCTTCTTCACAGTCCAACTCTCACATCCATACATGACCACAGGAAAAACCATAGCCTTGACTAGACAGACCTTTGTTGGCAAAGTAATGTCTCTGCTTTTGAATATGCTATCTAAGTTGGTCATAACTCTCCTTCCAAGGAGTAAGCGTCTTTTAATTTCACGGTTGCAGTCACCATCTGCAGTGATTTTGGACCCCCTCAAATAAAGTCCGACACTGTTTCCACTGTTTCCCCATCTATTTCCCATGGAGTGATGGGACCAGATGGCATGATCTTCATTTTCTGAATGTCAAGCTTTAAGCCAACTTTTTCACTCTCCCCTTTCACTTTCATCAAGAGGCTTTTTAGTTCCTCTTCACTTTCTTCCATAAGGGTGGTGTCATCTGCATATCTGAGGTTATTGATATTTCTCCTGGCAATCTGGATCCTAGCTCATGTTTCTTCCAGTCCAGCATTTCTCATGATGTACTCTGCATATAAGTTACATAAGCAGGGTGACAATATACAGCCTTGACGTACTCCTTTTCCTATTTGGAACCAGTCTGTTGTTCCACGTCCAGTTCTAACTGTTGCTTCCTGACCTGCATACAGATTTCTCTAGAGGCAGGTCAGATGGTCTGGAATTCACATCTCTCTCAGAATTTTCCACAGTTTATTGTGATCCACACAGTCAAAGACTTTGGCATAGTCAATAAAGCAGAAATAGATGTTTTTCTGGAACTCTCTTGCTTTTCCCATGATCCAGCGGATGTTGGCAATTTGATCTCTGGTTCCTCTGCCTTTTCTAAATACAGCTTGAACATCAGGAAGTTCACGGTTCATGTATTGCTGAAGCCTGGCTTGGAGAATTTTAGCATTACTTTACTAGCATGTGAGATGAGTACAATTGTGCAGTAGTTTGAGCATTCTTTGGCATTGGAATGAAAACTGACCTTTTCCAGTCCTGTGGCCACTGCTGAGTTTTCCAAATTTGCTGGCATATTGAGTGCAGCACTTTCACAGCATCATCTTTCAGGATTTGAAATAGCTCCACTGGAATTCTATCACATCCACTAGCTTTGTTCATAGTTATGCTTTCTAAGGCCCACTTGACTTCACATTCCAAGATGTCTGGCTCTAGATGAGTGATCACATCATCATGATTATCTGGGTCGTGAAGATCTTTTCTGTACAGTTCTTCCATGTATTCTTGCCAACTCTTCTTAATATCTTCTGTTTCTGTTAGGTCCATACCATTTCTGTCCTTTATTGAGCCCATGTTTGCATGAAATGTTCCCTTGGTATCTCTAATTTTCTTGAAGAGATCTCTAGTCTTTCCTATTCTATTCTTTTCCTCTATTTCTTTGCACTGATTGCTGAAGAAGGCTTTCTTATCTCTTCTTGCTATTCTTTGAAACTCTGCATTCAGATGCTTATATGTTTCCTTTTCTCCTTTGCTTTTCACCTCTCTTCTTTTCACAGCTATTTGTAAGGCCTCCCCAGACAGCCATTTTACTTTTTGCATTTCTTTTCCATGGGGATGGTCTTGCTCCCTCTCTCCCGTACAATGTCACGTACCTCATTCCATAGTTCATCAGGCACTCTATCTATCAGATCTAGGCCCTTAAATCTATTTCTCACTTCCACTGTATAATCATAAGGGACTTGATTTAGGTCATACCTGAATGGTCTAGCGGTTTTCCCTACTTTCTTCCATTTAAGTCTGAATTTGGCAATAAGGAGTTCATGATCTGAGCCACACTCAGCTCCTGGTCTTGTTTTTGTTTAGAGATTCTCCATCTTTGGCTGCATAGAATATAAACAGTCTGATTTCGGTGTTGACCATCTGGTGATGTCCATGTGTAGAGTCTTCTCTTGTGTTGTTGGAAGAGGGTGTTTGCTATGACCAGTGCATTTTCTTGGCAAAACTCTATTAGTCTTTGCCCTGCTTCATTCCTCATTCCAAGGCCAAATTTTCCTGTTACTCCAGGTGTTTCTTGACTTCCTACTTTTGCATTCCAGTCCCCTATAATGAAATGGACATCTTTTGGGGTGTTAGTTCTAAAAGTTCTTGTAGGTCTTCATAGAACCATTCAACTTCAGCTTCTTCAGTGTTACTGGTTGGCACATAGAGCTGGCTAACTGTGATATTGAATGGTTTGCCTTGGAGAAGAACAGAAAGCATTCTGTCGTTCTTGAGATTGCATCCAAGTACTGCATTTCGGACTCTTTTGTTGACCATGATGGCTACTCCACTTCTTCTCAGGGATTCCTGCCCGAAGTAGTAGATATAATGGTCATCTGAGTTAAATTCACCCATTCCAGTCCATTTTAGTTCGCTGATTCCTAGAATGTCAACGTATACTCTTGCCATCTCTTGTTTGACCACTTCCAATTTGCCTTGATTGATGGACCTGACATTCTAGGTTCCTATGCAATATTGCTCTTTACAGCCTCAGACCTTGCTTCTATCACCAGTCACATCCACAGCTGGGTATTGTTTTTGCTTTGGCTCCATCTCTTCATTCTTTCTGGAGTTATTTCTCCACTGATCTCCAGTAGCATATTGGGCACCTACTGACCTGGGGAGTTCCTCATTCAGTATCCTATTATTTTGCCTTTTCATACTGTTCATGGGGTTCTCAAGGCAAGAATACTAAAGTGGTTTGCCATTCCCTCCTCCAGTGGACCACATTCCATCAGACCTCTCCACCATGACCCGCCCGTCTTGGGTTGGCCCGTGGCATGGCTTAGTTTCATTGAGTTAGACAAGGCTGTGGTCCTAGTGTGATTAGATTGAATAGTTTTCTGTGAGTATGGTTTCAGTGTGTCTGCTCTCTGATGCATTAAACTCAGATATTAAATAGGCTTTACATAACAAGAAATTAAGAAAAATAGATCTTATAAATAATACTGAGATAATGCATTTTGCATTATTTACTATAGTCAGATGGGCTATAATTAATTTTTCTAAATATGAAAAGCAAATGTAGTATAAAGTAGAATAGGTTATAAAAGAAAACTTCTTTAAAATAAAATTTCAAACACTAAAATAGGAAGCAAAATATCTGAAAAAGTTGTTTCAAATAAAACAAAGAATCAGATCTATGTGGAAAGAAAAGAACTATGGCAAGAAAGGAACTAATTACATGTATAAGAAACAAGCCATTATTAAGACCCTCTAGGCAGATTTTGAAAGCATCTGAGTAGAGTTCAGGCAAATGGAATTACAAAAGGAAAACAAACAAATGGAAAAATACTGAACCTTACTGAAAATAATATTGAGATAGCATTTTATGCCATCTAAAGAGGCAAACATTTTAAGAAAATTATAGTATTCAATCTGGTTAAAATGACACAATATTGCTGAGACATTGTAACTTGATATGAATTTCCTTAAAAGCAATATGACAAATTGTAGCAGAATGCTTGAAGTAAGCAATCAGTTCTAGACAAGTTAAAACATATATGCAAAAAGATGCTCACAACGCCATTACCTCTACCAGCAAAAATTTGGAAGCATTCCAAACGTTTAACATTTAGAGGATAATTATTCAAAGGTGGACTACCATTCTTTTTAAAATTTTAATATTTTCCACTTCAGGAAATTAACATTAATACTGTTTTGTGATTGTATTTTGTTTTTATTAATAATTTACTTATGACAAATAAATATTATGACACCACTTTCTGCTTCCTATTCATGAGTAATAAAATCCTTTTATTTAAAATTTGTATTTCCTTGTACTGTGCAAACCTAATGACAAAATACAGTACATGGCAAACGTTTTGAACAAAAATGTCAGCATATGCTCATGTATGACTCATTGTATCTACAGAAAATTTAGACATTCATTTAAATAATCTTGGCCCCAAAATCTATGCATATTTTAATTAATATATGTAGATATTAGAGGCAATATGTCATAATAAAAGTATCTCTAAGTAATTTTAAAGGACTCTATCAATAGCAGCAGTAACAGTAAATAAATCTATAATTTATAACATGAACTGACATAAAAATATGGCTCTGCATATTTTCTATATAAAAATGTGTTTTGAGAAATATAGCTGTATCTAATACTAACTTTGCAAAAGAAAGGAATAGTATTTGGTTCATAAAGTATGCTGTGCTGTGCTGTCATCAGTCACTCAGACATGTCCGACTCTTAGCAACAACCATGCACTGTAGCCTGCCAGGATTCTCCAGGCAAGAAAACCAGAGTGGGTTGCCATGTCCTCTGCCAGGGATCTTCCCAACCCAGGGATGGAACCCAGGTCTCCCGCATGGCAGGCAGATTCTTTACTATCTGAGCCACCAGGGAAGCCCATATGGTATCCTGCTGCTGCTGCTAAGTCACTTCAGTCGTGTCCGACTCTGTGCGACCCCATAGACGGCAGCCCACCAGGCTCCCCCGTCCCTGGGATTCTCCAGGCAAGAACACTGGAGTGGGGTGCCATTTCCTTCTCCAATGCATGAAAGTGAGAAATGAAAGTGAAGTTGCTCAGTTGTGTCTGACCCTCAGCGACCCCATGGACCACAGCTTTCCAGGCTCCTCCATCCATGGGATTTTCCAGGCAAGAGTACTGGAGTGGGATGCTACATACATGTATTTATCTAGTTATTTATCCATATAGATTCATGTATGCATAAATCCACAAATCATTTGTATTCCTTATAAAAATGTCAAAACTCAAACAATAAGTTAAACATTGGATCAACAATAAATTTTATATATGTAACTTTGAAAAGTGAAAGTGTGAAAGTGTTAATTGCTCAGTCATGTCCAGCTATTTGCAACCCCCATGGACTATAGCCCGTCAGGCTCCTCTGTACATGGAATTCTCCAGGCAAGAATACTGGAGTGGGTTGCCATTTCCTTCTCCAGGGGATCTTCCCAACTCAGGGCTTGAAACCAGGTCTCCCATATTACAGGCAGATTCTTTACCATCCGAGCCATGGCTCTGGAATATATGTAACTTTAAATATTCAAATATTTAAAAATATATAAAGTTGGGATCATTTTAGTCATTATCTGGATATAGATAGGAAAAGTGGAAGCAGTTATGGATTTTATTCTCTTGGCCTCCAAAATCACTGTGGACAGTAACTGCAGCCATGAAATTAAAAGACATTTCCTCCTTAGAAGGAATGTTATGGCCAATCAAGATAATGTAAAAAAAAACAGAGACATCACTTTGCTGACAAAAGTCCATATAGTCAAAGCTACGGTTTTTCCAGTAGTCATGTACAAATGTGAGTGCTGGACCAGAAAGAAGGTTGAGTGACAAAGAACTGATGCTTTTGAATTATGGTGCTGGAGAAGACTCTTGAGAGTCCGTTGGACAACAAGGAGATCAAACCAGTCAATCCTAAAGGAAATCAACCCTGAATATTCACTGGAAGGACTGATGCTGAAGCTGAAGCTCTAACACTTTGGCCACCTGATGCGAAGAGCCAACTTGTAATAGACCCTGATGCTGGGATAGACTAATAGCAAAAGAGGGGGACGGTAGCAAATGAGATGGTTAGATAGCATCACCAACTCAATGGGCATGGATTTCAGCAAACTCTGGGAGATAGTGAAGGAAAGGAGACCCTAAGGTGTTGCAGTCCATGGGGCTGCAAAGAGCTGGTCATGACTTAGCAGCTAGACAACAACAACTAACAATAAGCTTTAAAAGTGAAAGTGAAGGTGAAGTTGCTCAGTCCTGTTCAACTCTTCGTGACCCCACTGACTATAGCCTGCCAGGCTCCTCTGTCCATGGGATTTTTCAGGCAAGAATACTGGAGTGGGTTGTCATTTCTTTCACCAGGGGATCTTCCTGACCCAGGGATTGAACCCAGGTCTCCCTCTTTGCAGGCAGACTCTTTACTGTCTGAGCCACCATGGAATCCCACAACATGCTTTGACATACTGTAAAAAATTTCTTAAATGTAATGAAATACCATTTGTAGAGTTTCTTAGATTTATAAGTAATTTTTCACAATACTGTAACCTGTTAGAGTGTTAAGAAAATGTGCATTTCAATACCTTCATTATATAGGTGATGACAGTGATAGAGAGGTTAGATAACTTGCCCAAAGTCACACATTTTTTAAAAAGTTTAGACCTGGTTCTTCTGTGTACTTTTTCAAGTCTTCAAACATTTAGTACAGCTGTATTACTTTAGTAATCAGAAAAATATCTATTAATAAAATACTTGGAATATATGTATAATATAATGAAAAATGAATATTAGGTTATAGCTTTTTATAGTAGAAGGTATCAAGAAAACAATTTAGCAATGTTATACTCTTTGAAATTCTTTTACTAACTCTGCATTTATATAAAAACATTTCATTAATTATAGCACTATTTTAGAATTCAGTCCAATGATTTGCTTTTTGTTTTTTCCAATCCATTTACTTTGACAGCATAACATAAAGGATAGGCTTTCAAAGTGGCCCTCTTGGAGGAGAAAGCCTCTGGAAGAATCTGCTTTTAAAATGTTAAGATGTTATTTTATGATTACTCTTGCTTTTTAAAATGTTAAGATGTTATTTTATGATTACTCTTGCTTTTTACAATGTTAAGATGTTATTTTATGTTATTTTATGATTATTCTATTGGTTTTGAACAATTTCTAATATTTTACAAAATGCCTTTAGGTATGTATTTAAATTCCTGACTTTGATGATAATAGTGTAATAAATGAATACTGGATAAAGATTTCTCCTTTTAAAAAATCTCATACCCTTTTCAATTTTTATCAGAATGGTCTAATTTTACACAGACTTTAAACTAAATATCTTCTTTTAATTATTTGAAGAGTGATTAAAAACAAAGAGTGGTAAAAAAACAGAAAAGTGAGTTCTAATCTAATTTGAGGTTGAAGAAAGCTTTTTCTATGAATGAAAGTAGGAAATAAACATTTTCAAAAGAAAAATAACTGCTCTGGATACAGTTTGAAAAAAAAATTTCTTCATATCAAAAGTCAAAGTAAATAATTAAGTGGAAAATAACAAACTGAGAAAAATGTTTCTGTGAAAACCAAGATAGAAAAAGAAATGGCTAATGTCCTGATAGACAAATAACACTAATATGAAATCACAAAGAAGAAATAATTTCTATGCATATATTAAAAAATTCAGCCTCAATATTAGCTAATTGAAATAGATAGTACTCTTCATCCTACTAATTTAGCAAATCTTTATTAACTGTAGAATAGTAAAAACTTGGAATAATGCAAGGCTATGGCAGTGTTATATATTAATACTACTAGCACCCTATTAACAGTTTCTGAAAAGCAGTTCATAATGTTTTTTGAAAACTTCTTTAACTCTATGCATCACTTTTCTGATAATCCATCCTAAAGCAACAATTCAGGACTAATCTTTACAGATACTTATTTGGATCATTCAGAACAGTTCAATGTCCAAGGTTTTAAAAACAGTTGAATACAGGGTAGGAATATAAAATGTTATAGACGTATATGGACTAACATACAAAATATGAAATAACTTAATCACTATTTTAAATTTTGCTTTACTATTTTCAAAGCCCAAAACGTCTGATTAGAGGCTGAAAGTCTGAATCCTAATTATTCTGGCCCCGTACAAGTGAATTATACATATTTCTTTTTATATACCCTTGAGAACAAGAATTAGTGGAACTCTACAGAAATGTTCTCCATGAGTTATTTATAAAAGTGGGTAATACTGTATTACTGCTGGTGTTCTGAAACTTAATAACGAATTAATTCATAAATCATTTAGTACGTTAATGTCTGTTGACTTTTTAAAAAAATACAGAAAATTATTAGCAGTCTGCACCTTCCAAATGAATAACAACCTTTTATCACTTATCTTTTGTTTTATAAAGTGCTCACATATTTAAACTATTTTTAATAATGACCTAATAATCTACTCCTGTGTATTTACTGGAATAGTAATCCATTTATTTTTCCTACTGATGTTTTTACTCTAAAATAGAAACAAGTGGGGGAAGAAAAGGATGTGGAATTATTTTATAAGCACTGCCTTCAGTATACTTTGCAACAATAGGCAATTCTCACAAACTTTTAAATTCATGACCTATTTATAACTTGTACAAAAATAATAAATAGTGGAACAGTCATGTAGAATTTAGATGGAAGAAGTTTTCTTCCTGTAACCATCACTCAAGTATTACTTTTTTAAAAATGAAGTATAGTTGATTTACAATATTGTGTAAGTATCAGATGTACAGCAAAGTGATTCTTATATATAAATATATATACTTCCAATGTTTTCCATTATAGGTTTTATAAGATATTAAATACAGTTTTCTATGATATATGGCAAATTCTCATTTTATATACATTAGTGTGTATAGGGGACTTCCCTGGTGGCTCAGAGGTTAAAGTGTCTGCCTGGAATGCAGGAGACCAGAGTTTGAGTATGTATAGGTTAATCCCATATTCCCAATTTATCCCTTCCTCTCCTCCTTTCCCTTCATCAGTCATTTAAATGAAAGATTTCACTTGAGGCAATGGGATCCATGAGACACAGATGCCCGGATGAAAACAGAAACAAACACAATAGCGGAATTAAATTTGGGATTTCCTCTCCTTCAAGTTTGAGGTAAATACGCAATCAGTAGCAAAGAACCAAGTGATATCTGCTGCTTCAGCAACCCATGGAATCATCCAGGTAAGGAAGGACGAGTGCAGCATTTTGCACAGGAAAGGACTTTAGAGACAAACTACCCACAAACTCGTTTTTCATTTGAGGAAATGGAGCCTAAGTGATTTTAAGTCATTTGTCTGAGGTCACACAGCTAGCTAGTGTTAAGAGGAGGAACAATAAAGGTCTCTGGATGTACAGTGAACCTGTCTGTTAATACATTTCTACATAATTGCTTCTAGCGCTCGGTACACCAAGTCAAGCCGAAGTCAGGTAGGCAATGCTTCCTCCAACTCCAGGGTCAACGTGAGAAAAATTAAACAAGAGCTATGGAAAAAAGATAAAACACGTGGCCACTGAGTAGAAACAGTGAATTAATGGTAACTTCTTCCCACTTTCCTTCCATCCCCATCCCCCAAGGCTTCTGGGTCAGACTAAAAGGAACAGTACACAGCATCAACTAATCTGTGTTCTAGAGCTCTCATTCCCCCAGTGTGTGCTCTCGGGCACTTCTCTTTACCTCTCTGGACCCCGTGTTATGATCTCAAAACTCAAGATGACCTCTCCAAGGCCCCTTTTCCTCTATGTCTCTAAATGGCTGACATTAGCTTCTCTTTTTTTTTCCTTTTTAACCCTTTATCCATGCAATGAGCTCACCATAAAGAAACTCCAACAGTCGTGATTTAAATGCAGAAAAAAATTCAACGGGTGTGTCTAATAAAACCAGCTCTTAATAATTCTACTTGTACTTTGACCAATTCACTGTTTTATACTAATACAGTTCACTGAGAGAGAACACCTAGCTCTGACTGCAAAGCTGTCTTGAGACATTTCTGCTGGATGTTAGTTTTAAATGTCATATATTTTCACTTCGCAGAACCTGATTTCCTCTTTTCAAGTCACAGGAGAAAAATTATTTTAATTTACAGATGGAAGCAACAACATAAAAGTGACTAATCACTCCCCACCCCCACAAAAATAACTATCTTTACACACCCAGTTTCTTCCCTTAAATAAGCAACCTGAAATTACATTCTTAAAGCAGTTAATAAAACTCCATAGTAAATATAATACAGAGAAAACCAGAAGAAGAAGAAAAATGGCTAAGTAGGGAAATTTTTTTCTAACAGTATGCCATCTAAGTTTAATAGCTCACTGCAACCTTTTGGGTTTTAATGCTTCAAATGAATCCATAAACATAATGGGCCTTTATACAATGTAGGGATTAGGAGCCTAGCCCTACTGTCTCAGGAGTACATTCCCTGTTAGGAATGGACTACTTCAAAGATTGTGTTTTACACCAGCAGGATCTTCTCTCACCATAATTACTGTTGTTGTTACTGATAACAATTACCATCATCATCTTTTTACAATATCATGTTGTATAAAGTACAAATCCTACAAATCATCATGCTTAATTGCTTAAACAACCTTTTCAAATTTTCATGCATGCTATGTATCCCTATTTAGCAAATTAGAAAACCAATGCTTAGAAGAATAAGGCAACATATTTAATCTTAACAGCTGCTAAGTCGCTTCAGTCGTGTCCGACTCTGTGCGACCCCAGAGACAGCAGCCCACCCGGCTCCCCCCGTCCCTGGGATTCTCCAGGCAAGAACACTGGAGTGGGTTGCCATTTCCTTCTCCAACACATGGAAGTGAAAAGTGAAAGTGAAGTCGCTCAGTCGTGTCCGACTCTCAGCGACCCCATGGACTGCAGCCCACCAGGCTCCTCCACTCATGGGATTTTACAGGCAAGCATACTGTAGTGGAGTGCCATTGCCTTCTCCAATCCTACAGCTAAGCTATAATAAAGCCAGGCCTTGAACAACCTGATTCCCAATCCTATTCCTTTATCTATACCATAAGATGGTAAGTATGATTTCAAGTAGTCACAAGGTTAGAGCTGTCAGGATCCTACATTTACCCCAAGTACATTTAGATAGATGTCTTAAAATAGACATCCCTTTTACTTTTTGTAGAAACTCTCTCATTACTTCACATTTGAAACAAAAATCATTCTACAGTGTAAAAGTCATTCTTTCATGCTGGCCTCCCATATCACTGAAAATATATCTCCTTGTTTACTCAGCCCAAACAGAAAGTTATTGGGGAAAAAAGTTAATATTTACTTTGAAAGTTGAATAGGGCTCAAGAAAGGGAATAATAAAGTGTTTTTCAGCCCATCTTTCAAACATTTAACCTATATTAAAATAGCTAACATTTACCATTCAGAGAAGTGAAAACAAAATGCAGCAAGATATCACTGTGCTTTATAATCATTATAGTGGTAGGTGGGGCCAAAGCAGTGCACGGTACAAAAGCCTGCTTAAAATATCCAAATCTGACAAGCTAATATGTGATCAGTGATTATCTTATAAGTTGGAGTTGGGGAAATGGTTCAAAATAGCCGGACCCTTTCTTTAACCCTCATATCCCAACAAACGACAGATGTATCAAAAATTAAATATAAAAAGAGAAACCTTAAAAGAACTAGGATAAATGAAAACAATGTGATGATTTTAATATGGAGTAGCACACTCCTTAAACACGTTATAAAAGTAGCACATGGAGGTAAGTTTGTTAAGCCTTGCTGTATTAAAAAAAAATCATTAAAGCAAAAAAAATCGAGTAACCTGATTAAAAATTGGGCGATGACTTGAATAGCCTTTTCTTCAAAGATGAAAAAAAAATCGAACAAGCATAAGAAAAGATGCACAATATTATTATTCATGAGAGAAATGTAATAAAACCATAATGAGATATAATTTCATACCCATTAGGATGGTGACATAAAAAAGCAGAAAATAGGTATTGAGGCAGATGTAGAAAAATTGAAACTCCTTTGCACTGTGGATAGGACTGTGAAGTGGTGCAAATGCTATGTAGAACAGTATGAAGAATCTTCAAAAAATTAAGAATAGAACTCCCACATGACCTAGCAATCATACTTCTGGATATATATCCAAAAAAACGAAATCAAGTTTTTTCATAGCTGCAGTATTTACAATAAGCAACAGATGGAAGCAACCCAAATATCCACCACCAGTCAAACAGAAAATCACAATGTGGTATCTAAATACAATGAAATGTTATTCAGCCTTATAAAGGAAGGAAATTCTGTCACAGGCTACATCACCAGTGAACTTTGAAGACAGTTTCTAAGGGGAATAAGCCAGTGACAAAAAGACAAGTATTGTGTGATTCCACTTTAAGAGATATCTACTGTCCAATTCATAGAAAGGAGAATGGTGACTACCAAAGGTTTGTAAGAAGAAAGGGTAGTTATTGTTTAAATGAGCTTCAGTTTTACAAGACAAAATATTTCTAGAGATCTGTTCCACAGCCATGTGAATATGTTTAACACTACTTAAAAGTGGTTTAAAAGATAATTATGTATAATTATGTCTTTTTTTTTTGGGGGCGGGGGGGAGAAAGAAATGGCAACCCACTCCACTATTCTTGCCTGGAGAATCCCATGGACAGAGGAGCCTGGCAGGCTACAGTAGTCTATGGGGTCACAAGAGTCGGACACAATTGAGTGACTAAGCATAGTATATGTGCTTTTAACCACAATAAAAGTTAGAATATTTATATGACTTTAAAAAAGGTATAAAGTAAAATGCCAGACTGAGAAAAATATTCAAAACAGTTTTAAGAGTTACTTTCCTAAACATACTTAGCTATTACAAATAAATTAACAACCCAATTTTTTAAATGATGAAATATATTAACAGGGAGTGGACTAAGAAATAGCAAATAAACAATGAAGAGATGTTAAACTCATTCATGAAACAGAATAGTAAATAATATTATTAATAATATTATATTTTATCCATAATAGTGATGAAAATGAAAATGGATCATATCCAGTGATGGTGAGAGTGATAATGAGAAATTAATACATCCTTTGGTATGGTGCTTATGAGTGTGTAAGACGATGAAACAATTCTAGATGCAAATTTTCCAGTATAATATTTCCCTGGCAGTCCAGTGGTTATGATTCTGTGTTTTCACTGCAGGGGGATAGCTTCAATCCCTGGTCAGGGCTAAGATCCCATCTGCCATGTGTTCAATAATAATAATAAAATAATGTATCTTTGGACCAATGATTTCACTCGTTAGAAATACAACTCACAGATACATTGTAACTACTACTATTTGTAATGAGAATTAAATGAAGTAATCCTGAAAAGCATTATGCTTATTACATGAAAATTACTCAATAAGTGTCATTAGTATTTTTATTAAATTTACTTGAATACAATTAAAATATTTCTAAAAGGTTACACCAGACAATGTGAAGAGCAGTCACTCTGATAAGAGCAATTGAAAGCTGAGAGGGCTAAGGAAGGGCAGAAACGGACTCACACAACTGTTACCTTTTATAGAGATTTTTACCATAAACATACATTATGTTTATGACTTTAAAAATCCTAATTTTAGTCACTGAGATCAGGACCAAATACCCATAGAATATTGGAAAAATACTCAACATTCTCCTTTCTGAACTCTTTATGCCTATAGTTTTCCTTTCTTTCTCTTTCAAGAGAACTAGCTAAGGCAACAGAGTTTCTCAGGTCAAGAAATCAAGAGCACTAGGAACTCCTTTAAGTGGGCAGTTTCCACAGTCACTATACATCTAGCCCTACTGTCTCGATGTTTCTAATCAAAGCTCAGAAAAGGGATGAGAGGAAGAAAAATGAGGAAACGTTAATTGTCACCTGAGTTCTCATGTTTTCTAAAACAGCTGACCAAGTCTTTTAAGACGCTATATATTCATAAAAACAAAAAGATAACCAACTAACCCTGTGCTGTTAGACGTGTCAGAAAATGAATTTCAAAGCGTAAGTCACGACAGTCTCACTAATCAGCTGCCATTGAGGTATGAGATTAAGGAAACAATGCACCTTTTCCTCATTCTTTCTATGATTACAGCTTTAAAATGTGTGCTTAGTGGTTTCCAGTGAAAATACTCAGGGCATGGCAGAAGAAAAGCTTCACCTGAGAAGACTGGCAGATTTTCTTCTCCAAGGCCCTGGAGATAGGCAATACCTTGGAGAAATTACTAAGATTAGAATCTGGCACTGAATTATGTAGATTCTGAAACCAACACGTGAGAGCAACCTCTTCTCTCAGAAGCAAACCCATATTACACACGCTTATGAAACTGCTGAACAGAATCCAAATGCCAATTAACTTCTTTTCAATGAGCACTACGATTACTGGGCTGATTATAATGCTTCGACCATCTGACCCAGTACTTTCCTTTTCAGTAGAAAGTCCTATAGAACAGCGAAGACTATAATCAGAAGACTTCTTGGTAAACATGGAACCAGAACAAAGGTAGAGATAAACAGGTGATAGATTAGATAGATACATTAGATAGATAGATAGATAGAGATGGCTATTAGTAAAATGATGAACGTATTCCTGAGAATCATGTGTCCTCTCAAGTGATGACTACATAGGAAAACTGATACTGTTGATTCTGCCACCATCTTCCATAAAACCAAAAAATAGTCTTCATAATGTATGGCAATTCCTCATTATTGTATTGCAACAGACACTCCCTGTAGATCAGAAAAACAAGCTGAGAAGGCTCAAATTTAAAGGGTGATATTGGAGAGAATTGTAACCAGGCATGTAGACTGTTTTCATTGTTGCTACTGGACTGGATCTCAGGAGCTTGAATGATGGAGACATTGTTACACAAAGAAGCTCAGGACCTTGTAATGTCAAAGCTTCCTTTCATTGCTCCCAAAAGTATTAGTGCATATATTTAAATTTTTCATTTATCACAGGGAAATTTAAAATTGATTCATAAAAATTTATTCAGGATTTCAAAGGATATGGAAAATTTTAAGTGTAACATTTTACTTCTTAAATGCTGTTTTTCCTCCTCTGATTCTGCCACCTCTGTCTATGTTATCTACTTATTGATGAAATTTTGTGCACAGCTTATGGGTTTATTGATCAATTAACACTCACGGCATTTTGGGGATCTGTATATACTAGCCACAGATTTTTCTATGCAGTAAGCATTGTTTACATATGAATTGTAAATTTATCCAACTAATTTGTTAAAATAATTCCAATGAAACTGTGAAGGCTAAGGATACCCAAAATTTATAGTTTTGAGTCCAAAGTAAAATAGATTTTCCTCTATTATATAGACAGGATTTCATCAATCTTATCTACAAGTGTTTATGTGGATATATTTCCTAAACTGTATAAATGTTACATTTTTATTCTTTGGCAATATGATGTTACCAAGAAACTGCCTTTTCTTCTGTTACTGTTCCGTCTGTCATCTTCATATATGCTTAGTCCTTATCAGTCTCTTGTATTATTTCATTTTGCTCTGTTTTTTTTTCCTTTCATTTTCCTTGGTATATCAATGTCTTAGTGTAGTGCAAATGAAACACCATATTTTATTGCTGTCAATTTACTGTGGTGTTTTGTATTTTTGGTTGTGTATTAAAATATAATCATACTATGTTTAAAAAAATAATATATTCTGAATGTTCAGTGTCAGTCTTTTAACCAACAGTTTCTCTCTCATGGACAATGTTTTGAAAAAGCACTGTCAGTTTTTTTCTTCTGTGATTCTCTTGCATACCTATTCAAATTCCCACCAATCTCACTGGCACGCCAACAGATCTCTTTAAAGTGTTGCCTTTCTGTTGCATTAAGCGTAGATTTTGTATGTTAATTCACGGGGAAGACTCTTATTTCTACATCTTTTCTTCCCTCTGTACTATACATAGATACAAGAGAATACTTTGCAATTAACTGTGACCATAATGTTAATTCTAGCCAAAAGACAGCAGAAGAAACAACATAGCAAAACGCTTTCTAGTATCCCCATACTGCAGCCCACAACTTTTGGTCACTTTACAAGGTCAATCTTCATTATTACTAGGCCTGACAGTAACTGCCTGGCCACAACAAGAAGCTGATAGCCTTAACTTTCTAGGTGGCTCCTGGTAAAAAGCCTGACTTTGATGTGTCTAAATAAGCATAAATATAGAACTCATGACAAGGAGTATTAGGATTGTAAAATCTTCTGAGAGGAAGCTGCCTAGAGCTGCCCTGCTTAAGAGATTTAAAAGCAGACAGATCAAAGCATGTGTCACTGAAAATCCTTCTGGTTGTCTTGAGAAAAGGGGTAAAATTGCAAACCCATTCAGTTGTATCCATTACTCTAATGACTGAGAATAGACCAGGATGACGAAAATGAAGGGTGAGTCGCGCAGGGTCATAATAATAGTCATCACAGGTCATGTGCCACTGATATTGAATTTTTCTTTTGCACAGCAAAGAGAGCTTTGTGTTTTTTCTGAATAGCTATGGCAACAGCTTTTATTTTTGAGTGCTGGGATTTCCTGTCTATAGACCCACGCATCTGAGTAATATGCCTATCCCAAACATTCATTAGGATACTGAGGATGAGTCAAAAAACAAGATGGACATATGCCAAAAGGTTTTATACTAGGAGTAAAATCTATTTATCCACTGAATCGGAAAATTGAATTTGGAGAAGGTAAAGAATTCGAGGCTGTCACATCCTACTGTATCTCATACTTTCAAGTTAGGATTACATAAATAGGGAAAGAAGAGGCTAGAAATCCTGCATACTGAGAAGGAAAGTCTAGAATGGAAGGGTTCTCTTTACAGGATAAAGCACTCTCTAAAACTTGGAGTAACATACAATTTCTGAAGGGAAAATCTTCTTGAGTGATGCTGACCATAATTCTGTGCTCTGTGGTACATTTAATTGACAGTGTGTTTCTTATGGTGCTTCCCTTAACATTCAGCTCTCCTCAAACTGATGCTGCGCCTCTTTTAAATGGGCCAGCCTGTATACTCTGAATGAGCTTTTTCCAGTAAAGAACCATGTTGATGTAAATCTACGTTGGCAAGAGCGTCATCAGAGTCAGCTGGGAGTGACAGGCATGTTCTAGCCAATTCTGGATGGTGTGTTGAAGTGTGTTGAAATATGCTTCCCAGGCTACAGGCGCCAGTGCACAAAAGCCTGCCCACGTCTTCATGGGGATGACGTGCTGAACAGCAAAGCCACGGCTCTGTCAGAACATAAAACACATACCAGGAGCGTTTCTGGAAGAGAAGCCAACCTATCAATCACAACGAAAGCTACATAATCCTTACAGGTGAAAAGGTGCCAGCGCTTGCCCTTTCCCTTAGGGCAAAAAACAAACAAACAAAAAAACTTTGCACATGTTGCTTTGCAGGTCAACCTCCTGACACAGATTGTATTTCCTAGTAACAGCCAGGTTTACCTAGCATCCACTTGCAGACAGGCAATACAAAGCAACAATTCAAACACCAAAGAGAAAGCTAAGCTCTATCTATTTTCATATTTGTTTTGTTTACAAGGATGATCATGAAAACATCCCTGAATAAATCTTAAAATGCCGCACAGTCTTGCTCTCTTTAAAAAAATAACTTAAGCCTACACATAAAACCTATTTATTTAATACAAGCAGTACCATTGGAATAACTATCACTATATGCATGAACCATCGTGGTAAGTACCACATATATTTTTTCAGAATTTTTTTTCAATTCTTCAGTATCTATTTTTAACATCATGCTTAAGAATAAGATTTTGTATCCAATGCAGCAGGGCTTGGGGGCAGGGGGTGGGGGTGTGGCGGGGAGAATGGTAATTTCACATTAGAAAATCTGCCCTAGGGCCATACATCTGGAAACTAGCAATTTCCCAATTGCCTTTCTCTATCTTCCATCACATCTCTGACATCCCCAGAGCATGAACGTATGGTAAAGGGGTGGGAAGAACATGGCTTTACCAGAGAAACGTTGACAGACCTGGCCAGCTGGTTCTCATTGCCTGTCTCTTCCATTCCTATAAATGCACTGCAGCTGAATTAGAGTGCCTGGAATGAATTTCAACAAATAGACCCCAGAGGCTGGCCATTCCAGCCTAAGAGTTGTTACTTGTCTAACTACATGGCCTCAAATGAGATTCTTATCTTTGATACACAGTCATCACCACAAAAGGTCCAAGACTGCCAGGGGATTGTTCATCACCAGACTCTCACCCACCACTGGCTCTGTAAATCCCCCAGAGTCTAAGTCCCCCACTCCCCAACACCCCCTCAAAATTTTCCATTGTGAGTTTCCATATTCTTGCTCTGACACTAATGTGTGTGTGTTTGTGTGTGTGTGTGTGTGTGTGTGTTAGTCGCTCAGTTTTGTCCAACTCTTTGTGACGCCATGGACTGTAGCCCACCAGGCTCTCCGTGGAATTCTCCAGGCAAGAATACTGGAGTGGGTTGCCATTTCCTTCTCCAGGGGATCTTCCCAACCCAGGGATCGAACCCGGGTCTAACATCTGCCCATTATTTCAGCCCTCTAATGTGGTGGCTACCCCCTCCACGCTGTTGTGCCACCTTAGCTAAAGGAGAAAGAGGTATCTTTCTTGCTCGCCTCTGCTGCTTGCAGAGAGACCTGTGACCATTTCTTAACTAGCTTTCCCTTTACTACTCTGCTCTGAACCACCAGTATATCTCCCTATATCATACCTGTCACATCTCACCTGGATTACTGCAACAGTGTCTGAATTGGTCTCTTTTCTCTTCTGCCCCACATCTCTATTTTCTACAAAGGAGCAGGGATGAGTTTTCCAAAGCTCAAGACAGCCCGTGCCCCTCCCTGAGGCAGGCACTCCCATTGCTAACACTTCTCCCTTCAAAACACCAGAGTCATCACCAAGAAAAATCCCACCACAGCCTCAGAATTCGACACGACGCGACTCCCTTCTACGTCTTGGACTTCATCTCCTACAATGTCCCCCTTCCTCAAATACATCAATCACATCATCCCTCAGACCTTTGCACTTGTTACTTCTTCTGCCTGAAATGCTCTTCCTCAGTGTAGTCACTCACCTTCTCCAGACCTCTATTCAAATGTCACCATATAGAGTCCTCCCCGAAAAGGTATTTACAGCTCTATCCCCTTGACTTCCCAGGTGAAGCTAGGGGTAAAGAACCTGCCTGCCAATGCAAGAGACATAAGAGATGCAGGTTTGATCCCTGGGTTGGGAAGAACCCCTGGAGGAGAACCCTCGGCACAGCAACCCAGTCCAGTACTCTTGTCTGGAGAACCCCCATGGACAGAGAAGCCTGGTGAGTTGCAGTCCAGAGTCGAAAAGAATTGGAAACGACTGAAGTGACTTAATGTGCACACACGCATCTCTTACCCAGCTTTATTCTTCCTTATTGTACTTATTATTCTCCGAGCTACATGAATATTTATTTATATATTGTCTTCTTCCCCGTTAGAATACATGTTCCATGTGGGGGTGGGGGACAGGACTTTGTCTTTTTACTCAGTGTTATATCTTCAGAAGAGTTACAAGATACAAAGTAGACACTCAGAAATTATTGTTTGAATAGATGGAAGATAATGGGATATTTCGCACCTGACTCTTATCCTGGTGAGCCAGTCTTGAAATAGAAAAAGTACCTTAGGAAACAAATGGCTTTCTGCATACAGTCCATCAGACTTGCTGGGCATGTTTTAAGCATTATATTCTTATGCAAGTTAATGAAAAGGCAGATAGAGTCCTCATATAAATAGTGTCTCTGGTCTGTGCATCAGAACAAAAGTGCCACAAGTGGAATGAACACATCTCATTTGAATGGAAATACAACCATGTATTGTATTTCTGGAGGATTATCTTAGAAGGAGTAGAAGGCATTAGGTAGCTGAAAGATGGTTTAGATTGGTCTAATTGAACTAAATCTCACATTCCAATCCTTAAGTGTTCAGTGCATACACTTGTGGTTTAGCAAGCTTGGGGCAGGGTAATAACTCAAAATGTCACTTTCTTTTATTTGGAGTAAAGCTGTTGAGAAAGATAAAACTAATCATGTTTCACTTAAGCATTTAAATCCCTGGTGTGCATACATGTGTGAGTGTGGGTGTGGGTGTCTGAGAGAAAGAGAATGTTAGCTGACCTCTGAAACTTGATTCCAACTTACATTTATGGTCACCTTCTGCAGAGATACTCTAAGCTGTACCCAATCTCACTCAAACCTCATATAATCCCCATATTGGTTGATGTTGTTCCTTTGGTGAAAAGAACTTACCTCCTGCCACTTTCTGTCCTTCCATATTTCACTCCAGTTCTCGCCTTACTCAACTCCTCTAGGCTTTATGTTCATATCCAATTCTTTTCTAGGCCCCACTCTCCTCCTTGTAAAATGTGATAATTAAACCTAAACCTAACTAAGTTGCCATGAATATCAAATAACATAATCTAAAGGACTTCCATGGTGGTCCAGTGGCTAAGACTCTGAGCTCCAGATACAGGGGGCATGGGTTTGATCCCTGGTTAAGAAACTAGATCCTGCATGCCATAACTAAGTTTGCATGCCACAACTAAAGACACATTTTGCATGCTGCAATGAAGATCTGGCACAGCCAAATAAATAAATATTGAAACAATACAAGCTAAGTAAAAACTCAGTATGGGCCTTCTTTGTGACTATTCCATGTCATACTCCACCTCAAGTCTTATTATGATTCCCACCACAGGAAACACTTTCTTCTTTCCTATAAACTCCACCACTCTTTGCACTTAGTTATGGCAACTACTGACGCTTTATGGTTATTTTGAGTAATCATATTCTACCTCCATCTAATCACAGTCCTGGAGAGCAAAGACAACACCCCAACAGCATCCCACACAGCAATTTACATACACACAGTAGGAGATGAATTAAGCTCCTGGATTTTAGTAGGTTCAGATCACCCTCAGTGTTCTTCCATGACTCTTTTTATGTGACATTTGAATAGCACTTTATTCTTTTCAAAAGTCTTTTCATTAAGTATATCATTTGAATTTTTAAATAATTCTAAGAAGGAATGAGTTAATAATAATTCCATTTTATGGATGCACTTAATTGTGATCTGTGGAGCTGAAATAACCCCTGGGATCACACAGTAAGTGAGCAGCAGAGTCGGAGCAGACAGCACATTTTGGGCCCTCTATCTGTATCACAAGACTGTGCTAGGTGCTAGGGATACACTAGTGAATAATGCGATTAGTGGTTCTAGATCAGTACTTCTCAACTGGGGACAATTTTGCCCTCAGGGGACATTTAGCCATATGCCTGATAATTATTGGGTGGTAAAAACAGGGTACCAATACCTGACTTTCTGCTTAAGAACTGGAATTACCTAATCCAAGTTCAGTGTGTTTACCACCAACTAAGGGATTCAGACCCAAAGAACAAATGTCCTTCTTCAAAAACAGATGCCCGGCTTCCAACAGTGGAAATATCAGTGATTCAGGACCTCTCAATTGAAACATCAGAGCATCTGACACACCAAGACGGCTTGAAGCGTAGGGGATGTCACTGATCGAATTTAAATGTTGAATATAATGATGACGTTATTTTCCTTCCAAATCCCTTTCAATCATGCTTATTACCTTAAGGAGAAGGACTCCATCGGCCTTTCACAACCCTACATTACTCACTAACTGGCATTTTAGGCTGAGAGCAGACCTCAGGCTCAGAATCACTGCAGGTCACAGCATCTAGTTAAACTTGAATCCATTTAACCTGCTTTTTTTTCAATTGCATTTTTGCCCAATTATTGTCTATATATGATAAGTGACACTGGTTTCCAACTTATAATAATAAGGATATAAAGCTTCATGCTTAAACATATAGGCCTTTAAATAAAAATATAAATTCACTAAAAAATTAAATACAACATGGTACAAATGATCCACAGGTGTACCTTAAACTGGGCAAGTGATACACGAATGAGCACACCATTAATGACCCTGCTATTGTTATTGTAAGAGGGCTTTATTAAAGAAACCTGGTTCTATTCAGAGGCGGGCCTTTGCATTTGGCCTTGTGCGTCATCAGCCTCCAGTGCATATATGTTTTAATTATTACTACCAATAAATCACACACTGTTCTATTTGGCAACCACTCAATAGAAAGCCATAAAAAAAATCACTCTGCAAAGTAAAACAATACTATAAACCTAAAGAAGGTAAACAAGCAGAAATGATAATCCAAATAACCTTATTAGTCAGAATGTTGCTTTCTTTAAAAGCTCAACAATACACACTTACCATTTATCTATATAAATGTGAAATCAGCTATGTAAGAAAATGAAAAAAAGCCCTATGCACTCTACTAATTAAAATATACAAAATCACTTTATTTTAATGATAGTTAATTTAATCAGAGTGCTATCTCATAAGAATAATGGAAAGGAAATCAGTTGGTTTGAAAGAACTGCAAGGTAAAAATGGGCATGAACTTTAGGCAAAATACTTACATTAAAATAACCTGTCTATGCTAAATCTCTTCAAAAATTTTTTTCTATTATTCAGTTTTACTTATTCTGAAGATCTACTTTGGAGAAGTGATGCTTTGTTTCCACCAGTTCAAATGTCTCCAAACTTCATACTAAAAAACCAAAATCAAACAAAAAACAACTATCTAGAGTGTTCTGTTTTTGTTTTTGTTTTTGCTTGTTTTAAATTTCTCCTCAAAATCTCCTCATTTCTTTTTATAAGCCTAGGTCTTGTGTATAACTGAACCACTATAAGACATAAGAACTAGTCATAAGAGTTTAACAAGCAAGTTATTCAGTAATTCACCATGAATTATAAATATACTTGCATACTTTTCAGAATACAACAGGCATAAATTATTTCAAAGTATAAACTAAAAGTTATTGAAATTGAAAATTATTGACAGTATCATATACCAATTCATTCAGACATACTAAAGTCAAATCATATTAGTCAAGGTTTGTGTAAATCCAGAACACACACTCACTCATACACACAGAGTTGCGGTAACAAAGTCCAAAATATGGTTGATCATTCAGTTTGAAACTTCTTTCCACTATGGCAATCAAGCACAACATAACCAAGACTTCTAGACTGGAATGCTATAGATCTCCCCAGGTGTTTGGCGTAAGAACAACAGCAATTGAGAGAACAGCAATTAAAGAACAAATATTTACTAAATGCATATCATACAGGTGGCATAGCTCCTCACAGTGGATACAAAGATTGATTCATGTGAGGGTTCCTACTTTTCAGGAACTTATGTTCCACGTACACAGTCAAAAGACACACATGAAAAAGAAGCAGCATAAGACAGAAGGTGTTAAATAAATGGCAACACTGTGCTCTCAGAGCTCAAGACAGATCTCACCAAATGAAGTCAGGCAATTTGGCCCTGTACACATTTGCTCATGAAAACCCAAAATTGAGCCATTAATCCCAATGTTTTCACTTTCACTTTCTTTCCTCTCATTAAACTTTACATTTTATTTATGATGTACTGACCCAAAGAAAACAATCTCAGAAATGCCCTTTTAAAGAAGACAGACAGACAGCATTTACTTCTGGTCCCAGAGATATTTCCATTATGCAAGCAGATCTCCTGTTAAGTCCAAGAGGCCTTTCAAAATGGGAGGACTGGGCAGGAAGGCTGGCAGATGACTAGAAGGAGAGTGTTTTGAGGTCAATGGGCTGTGGTCCCCTGTCTAGCCACCCGGTCAGTCACAGTCAGCCTGCCAGCTCTGGTTACCAGGCAGTTTGCTGCTCTGTTGCTTAGTGACTTGAGCCTGCAGACCATCATTTCCAGCCGGCTCTTCTGGAACCTAACCGTAATAGATTTCTGACTTGATCTTTTTCTTTAGAATTCAAGTCTTTCATGCCTTTTTCTCTGAATCCCTGAAAATGAAATTATATCCTAATTGGTTTTGTCTTGATCTCAGTCTTATTCTAAAACTACTCTGTATCAGAATGTTTTCTGCTGACCTTAAAACCTTCCTTCTTCAAGGACATATATTTCTCCTACACACACATATATTTTTATGGAAACAAAAAGATGGCTACATTGATATGAGCTACAGGTGTTAAACAAGTAAACTGAGATTCCACATCAAGAAAGGGCTCTGTTCCTCCCCTTCTATTAACCACCATTTCGTAGTCATTGAATATCCATTGTTACAGGTTCCATGTGTAAGCAGGGTAGAGAAACAAATAAATGTTAACACGATTCTTAACCCAAAGGAAGGTAATGCTGAAAGAACCCAGGATGGAGAGTTAGGCAAACCTTAGTTCAAGTTTCAAGCCAGTTCATTTCATGGCTGTGTAGCTGAATGATCTTGATTATGTACCAGTTTCCTTGGGACTCAACATCTGCATAGGTAGAATACAACTAATAATATTTAAATTCAAGCTTGTTTCTTTTGAAGGATTAATGTACATAAAGGATCTGACATACAGCAGGAGCTGAATCATTATTATATATGTGTGAAAGTTGCTCAGTCATGTCCAACTCTTTGAGACCCCATGGACTGTAGCCTGCCAGGTTCCTTTGTCCATGGAATTCTGGAGTGGGTAACCATTCCCTTCTCCAGGGCATCTTCCCTAAGCAGGGATGGAATCCAGGTCTCCCCCGCATTGCAGGCAGATTCTTTACCATCTGAGCCACCAGGGTATTGTTAGAATAAGTCTCAGGTTATAAAGGTGTGTTTTTATGAACCTATAGTTTTAAGTCCAAAGTGAAATCAAACAATTCCTTCTGATATCAACTCAAGATCTCATTTTGAGAATAAGTACTTCATTTGAAATAGTTAGACAGACTTTATGTCCTTAAAATTAAACATGAAATGATTTTCTTCTGCTTTGTATATATGGTAGAAGAGATTGGTGTGTTAAGATGGCACATAGTTAAAGATGCAGTGAAATTTTAAATTCAATTTTTTATTACTATCCACAGATTTCCACATTGCCGACCCCAAATCATGGCTTCCAGATGGTGTTCTAGAGTGAATATCATTCATCCTGAAGGCCCTGAAGCCTTTTATGAGTCACATAATTATTAAACCACTCTATCCCCTGTTTTTACCCATGAGGCATATACCTCACTAACTTACAACAGCAAGTTGGAACTGGTTTTTAATTACTTATCTTAAATGTACTTAGTTTGTTATCACTTGGTAAATTTAATTAGTCAATTTTTACTTGTAAATATCAAATGCCTCTGTATCCATATGACTTATGAATAGAGTCTACAATTTAAAAAGGTTGGTAATTAAGGTCCAATATTGAGTGGCCACAGAACTGGAAATACATGACTTCTACTATGTTAAACTCCACATGGTTTAAAACATGTTTTGCTTTGTTTCCCCGCCCCACCCCACCCAGCAGCAAAACCATTTAAAAATGATATAACTTTGCCACACCGGTGATAGTAAAGCTTCTTCCTGAAACTGCTACTTGAAGAACAATTTTGGTAGTTTTCTGTTTAAGGAACAAAAAAATGTACTGAAGTTCCAAAGCTCAATTAGTTCAGTAATCTCACAAGAACTTGTTATTTATAAAGATACTTATATAAAGAATAACTTAAAAAATTATTTTAATGAACTTTGAGACAATTTTAAAAAATTTTTTTCTCATTCAGCATTTCTACTGAGGTTATTAGAAAGGCTGTTTTGCTTGGAAGTAATTTCACCACTAGTAGAATGACTTTGGCACAGATGCACTTAATATCTCTATTTCTTTAAGATAAATGTCAAAGGTCACAGGAAGTACATATGCGTAATAAATTGTGATGTTACTTCATTGTTTTCTTCACTTTCTTTAGTTACTATTTTCACATTTTTATTTTGGAATTTCTTAAATCCTCAGTTGCTCAGTCGTGTCCAACTCTTTGCAACCCCATGGACTATATCCCCACAGGCTCCTCTGTCTATGGGATTTCCCAGCCAAGGATACGGGAGTAGGTTGCCATTTCATCCTCCAGGAATTTCTTAAATATTACAAAGCAATTAACAAGTTCTTTAAGATGAATGTCTTCCTGAGGGCTTCTGATTTTAGGAAAGGTTAATCAGACTTTTCAAAAGTTATAGTCACTTTTAACTTGCAGTGCCCCAGGATTTCCAGGGAAGGCACACAGCCAGTTACACCAGGGACACAATTCAGCCAACCGGCCCCATCTACCCTGCTGGCATTACTTCCTGTTGTGCATCTCAGAAACTCTCCCCAGGAAACTTCCTCCCCACCTCCTTGCATCACACTACCCAGAGCCCACCTCTGAGTTCCCAGCTCCTAGGGCAGCATCAGCAATGCCCTTCTCTGGGTATCACCACTGTAAGTGATGGAGAAAAGATAACCTTAAAGTTAAGATGGACAAACGACAGAGCTGGAACAAACAAGAGAGTTCTCAAACAGAATCTCTAAATAACAGCTTTGAAAAACTACCTGGGTGTGTGTGGGTGTGTCTGTGAATGGGGTTGTGTTTGTGTTGGACCTATAAACTCTCTAAATGGTGGGATTTCTTCTTTGAAGGTGATAAAGGGTTTCTGGCCCATTCTGTAACTTAAATAAAATTTATAGTGCATTTCTCTCTTAACAACCAACCATTAAAAGCAACTATAGTTGCTGAAGAAATTGTGACTCAAGAAAGCAAATTTTTACTTTTAAACATGAGCAATTTTATATCCAAAGCCAATGCCTAGTAAAGTTTATAATAAGCAAAAGTTATGGCTGAAAAAACTTATCTAGCTCCCTAAAAATCTTTTAAGATTTTCTAAAAGCCTCCTAAAAAGGCCTTTCAAAAATCCACCTCAAGGAATTATTTTGTTGTTTAAGGATGTTGCTAAGTGTTTTTTCTACCTTTGGACATGTTGTAATTAAACACACACACACATAACAGAAATTTTAAAGATAAGACACATATTACTGGACAGTATCTTACCTGAAGAAATCCTATTGCCTACTACACACTCTAGAACACTTTCCTTCATTTGGTGCATAGAACCCAGGGTAAAGTGAGGAAAAAACATGAAAAATACAAAGATTTTCCTGAAATAAACTTACACTGAAAGTTTTCTTCACCAGAAATTCCAGTGACGTTTATGCTGACATAAGAGGAAATTCCCTACACTGATAAAAACAGAGCCTCATCTATAATGACAAGACCACAAGGTACTAGATATTAAGTAAAAATGGGAAAACAAAGCAGTGAGAAGTATGAACACAAGAGGGTCCTAATCTGACACATGGCATCAGATGGAGCACCCGCACTCAATGAACATTAGCTAGGGATATAATTGTTATTTAAAGCTTTGTCCCATCCACGAAAACCTGACAGGGTAATGTGAGTCTGAGTGAACTCCGAGAGATGGTGATGGACAGGGAGGCCTGGCGTGCTGCGATTCATGGGGTCGCAAAGAGTTGGACACGATTGAGCAACTGAACTGAACTGAACCATTTTAAAATGAGGTTGTTGTTATTTAGTCACTAAAGTGAAAGTGAAAGTTGCTCAGTTGTGTCCGACTCTTTGTGACCCCAAGGACTATATAGTCCATGGCATTCTCCAGGTCAGAATACTGGAATGGGCAGCCTTTCCCTTCTCCAGGGGATCTTCCCAATTCAGGGATGGAACCCAGGTTGCACTGTGGGTGGATTCTTTACCAGCTGTGCCACTAGGGAAACCCAAGAATACTGGAGTGGGTAGCCTACCCCTTCTCCAGGGGAATCTTCCTGACCCAGGAATTGAACTGGGGTCTCCTGTATTACAAGATTCTTTACCAGTTGAGCTACCAAGGAAGTCCTTTGGTAACTAAGTCACATCCTGCTTTAAGATTCAGCCTGAGCAAGACTGGATTAAAGGACACATAATAAAGGAAATATTAGCTTATAATGACCCTCAGTAAGTGTCTGTCCCTATGCAAAACACTTTAATTTATACATAAATGTACTTAATAAAACCATGACACCAAGTGAATACTATTATGAATCCCAGGAAACTGGGTACCAGTGAAATAAGCCTATATTAAGTAACTTGTAAATGGGAAGTCAAATTTTAATGTAAGTAATTTAACTTCTCAGATACTCTCTGTCCAAGAGTCACGTGGCACATAGAGTATTGTGTCTTTTTCAGTAAACCATTCTTTAAATAGTTTGTGAAAATCCAAATGAAGCCTGGTTAAGAACAACCAGGATCAACCTGATAAATACAACATATAAACATGAAATAACTTAGGATGTCTAGTTAAGAAAAGAGAAGAATTTTTAAAAAGCATAATACTGACTATGTTGATTAATGGGCTTGTCAAGATGAATAGAGCAGGGTCCTAGTTCTCTGATGGGTTACTCCAAGCTTCTTGCCTTAAGGTCTAAATTACGGAAGACATGAGAGACTGAAGCTATGGGGTATCCAAAGCAGATCCAGGAACCAAAAATGACAATGGCAGGGAAAGAGCTTTCAGTTGTATATAAGCAAGGACTCCCCAGTCAATAGACTTGTCAAAAAAACAGAATTGCTCTGTATGATCCTCATCCAGGAGGTCTGCAGAGATGTTCATCACAGATGTGACTCTATGAACTCAACTATGGTATAGAGGGAGAACCAATAGCCATTAACACATGGTGACTGACATGGGCTGGCCGTTACCCACATCTGTTTTACCTTGTGGCTCAGCTGGTAAAGAATCCACCTGCAGTGCGGGAGACCTGGGTTTGATCCCTGGGTTGGGAAGATCTCCTGGAGAAGAGAAAAGCTACCCACTCCAGTATTCTGGCCTGGAGAATTCTATGGACTGTATAGTCCACAGGGTCGCAGAGTGTCAGGACACGACTGAGCGACTTGCACTTTTTTTTTTGGTAACAGGACGGAGATAGGTTTCCCAGCCTCCTCTGAAGTTAAATGTGGCCACAGAACTGACTTCTTTCCGAGGAATCCTGGGATAAGCAACGGGTGCAATTCTAGGTCTGCCTTATAAAAACTTACCAATGCCATCTTCTGTGCTCTTCTCTGATTCAGTGGAGCCTGGCAAACTTAGAAACCATGTGTTACCAATAGCGGAACCATAAGATAATAGGACCCGGGGTCCCTGAACTACCCAGGGACCCACAAGGAGCAGAAGCAAGAAATAAATATTTACTGTGTCAGTCCACTAAGATTTGGAGAGTGTGTTGTAGAGCAAAGTGATTATCTTAACCAGATGCTTTCCAATGTGATTATCACACACACACACACACACACACACACACACACTGTAGTATAAGTAATTTGAAACCAAGGAATAGCTCTTGTTCAACTTTGCAAACAGTAGGTACAAGATAAACACTTTGGACTCAGTAGGTAGTAAACATACGCATATTGAATGGAAGGGAGTATCAGGCATAGGAAACAACATTCTGAAGTAGAGACACACCTGGTGTGTAATTAAATGACTGATTATCTAATTTAAGAGGAGGAGAGGATTTGAGCATGGCGGTGGTAGTGGCAGTTTAGATATTAATATGTATTTGTGTGTGTGTGTATAATCAGCACAATTTGGAATATATTTTTAAAATTCTGGGTCATGCTTAGTCCAAGTAGTGAAAGCACAGATGGAATGATATTTGTCAAAAGACGCCCATGGGTATTATGAACATCTTGGGTCTTGTTGAACCAATAAGGAAAATGTGAAGTACTTTTTCCAACTGCCCTGCCGGATGCTTTTTCCATGAAGGATACTGTCTGCCCTCAAGTTACTGAGAATTGATATAACGAATTTTCTTTCTCATTTCCATTGCTCTTTCAACATCTCCTTCATCTGGTGGAGACACCACAACGAAGGATTGGCAGAAATTGTACTCTTGGAGTTTCTCCAAACAGCATCAGAAAAGGAAGTGCCAGAAATTTCAAAAGAAAGCCTGTTTTCATGAGATTTCCTGCCTTCCTTACATCTCAACATGTCCAAATAGTTCCGATAACCTTCAGTTGAACTTGAGGTTGCTTCACTCCAATAGAAATGAAGTGTCTGCATGGAGGCTTACGCATTCAGCAACAGGTACACTTTAGGAACTATAATTTTAAAGGCATCTCACCCAAAAGGGACAGCACATATCCAAATTCTGGCTCTGACCCTTTCTGAACTCCAGCCAGCTCTCCTGTTCAGGCACTTGATATTTAATCTCAAGCCATCCCTCTCCCTCAGAGCATCTCCCAGAGTTCAGCTACACCTTTCATTCACTGCTTATCTCTGACAAATTTTTTTTCACAAATATCTCCCTGAGAGAGAAGTCATCCTTTTCCATCATTTTTCAAGACTGAAAAATTCAATATTTGTCTTATCTCTTTTAGGAGCCTTATATCTAACCAAACTTAGAAATACCACTTAGTTAAAATCTTGGGGAAAATAAGAACACTTCCCGGATCAAAGATCTAGCTATTTAAAATGACAATTCTAAGGTCAGACGTTTCTTTGGGTGGGTCATGCCTTTTATTTCCTTTGTTAGCTGACATGAATGCAAACCTGGGTAGGGTCATGTTGCTTAAGTTTAGATTTTTATTCTTTCCTTTTATTGTTGCTTCTTTCCTAGAAGTCTTGATTCTGGATTTTTTTTTTTGGGGGGGTTCGGTTTTGTTTTATCCATTCCTGGTATACTTTTTCGTGTTCTGTGGAAAAGCTGTATAAAAGTCATTCAGTCAGTTTCTATTTTTTCTCTATTCAGTCAGTCACCATTTTTTTCTGTTATGCCTGTTTTCTTCATCATAATATTCATTTTGCCAAAACATGGAGTATTGTATAGAACTTACTACTGCCTGAAATTAACCAACTGTATATCACAGATCCTTCTTTCTCTGATCATAGCCTAGAATTGCCTCTTCTCAGGCAGAAACACCATAACAAGCTCACGCAATGATTTATTTTAATATTTGTCTTATGACAGCATGAAAATACCAAGAATTGTCTAGACACCTAGCTGGCACCATACGCATAAAACAGAGTCACCTATTATAGCAGATAAAAACATGCATATAGCAAATAAAAATACTGACAAAACAGAGAATTTATATGCGAAGAACAGAGCAATATTGCCAAGTACCAGCCTGAAACTTTTTGCACTGGCATTTCTAAACCCACTGAAAAGGCACGTTGAGATTACAAATATACTAAAGTCAGTAGCTAGGAGGGGTTTTACTGGGACACACTGTTTTACACACCCACCCACACACACACACACGCTCCATACACATCTCTGCTGAATCGGAGGGTCACGTAGGAAAGAGAACAAACTACGATATTCTTCTTCTCTCCTTTCTAGTCTTTCCCCCCTCTAGGTTGTTGCAGGATCTGGCAGGGCTACCAGCTTAGGAATCAAAGAAACGCCACCATGTCAGTATTGGAAAAAAACCTGCGTTCTTATTTGACATCTGGAATCCAGGTTTCTTGTAGGAACTTGCAATAGGAATTGAACTTGGAGCACCACCCATGTCAAAGGCTCCTATTACCAATCTCAAGGATTTCTGCCCTGACTTGGACATCTGTGGGATTTATATTAAGGTAGATTATTTCCATAAATCATGGGTGAAGAGTGCAGACAGTCCACTCTCCTTCCTGCCCCTAAAGTGAAAGGCAGGAGGAGCAAAAATCACCCAGAGGCACCTGGCCACCATGTCTGCTCATCCGTGCAAACCTTACCATGTATGTGCCACGGTGAACCGCCGCTGTTTGGGGATGTTGCTACTGAGAAGCATCCTGCGCAGGAGCCTGGGGGAATTCCTCGGCGAAATCACGGGTGAGAGCTTGGGAGACACCGATTTCCTTGAGGTCTTGGACTTCTCGTGCTGCAACAGGTTTTCCCGCAAGGATTTCACAAGATCCTCGTTCAGCCAGGGGTTTGGACAATGCGGATTATCCACTTCAGGGACTGTTAAGGTGTCCTGGCTTGTCGTCTGCTGAGCCATTTTCGCGGTCAACTTTGTACACTTGGCAGTGATCCCGGGCAACGTGGTTGCCTGGCCTCTTTCCAGTGCCTCGCTCGGGCTCCCGGGGAGAGGTCTGGGGAAGCAGGTCGGAGCCCACCGCTGCTAGTTCATTCGGCCGCCTGCCTCAGTCTCTCGGCGGAGACGGGGCTGGGAGCAGGGGAGGCGAGCGCACTCCTCGGCGGAAGCCTCGCGAACGTCACCCCTCCTCTGCCGATCCCCTGCCAAGGCTCACCGCCGAGCTCGCAGGGCAGAGGAACATGGAGGGAAGCCACGGCGAGCGAGGCTTTTGTCAGCGCTACGAAACAGCCTGCTAAACTATTGGAACTAATGCGCCGCAGCTGCTCCAGCGACTTCTGCTTATGTACATAAAAGTCCGGGGCGCGGGGCGGGGGTGTGGGGGGTTAGTTAGAGCTTAACCATCAGATGCCTGCTGCCCGTTGTTTGGCCAGTCTTTTCATTTGCTTATTCCTGAATCCAGAGGAAAGAAAAACTTTGAACTTGACCTTCCTCTCCCGCAAGGTCTATTTATCTCCCTTTAGTCCCCGTTCATAAAAGAAATTGCTAGTCCCTCGGTTTTTATAAGGGGGAATAAACAAACAGGAGCTAGACAAGGAAAAATAGTTCCCTGTTTGCTCAGCTCCATCTGATGGACCTTGTAAGACAAATCCCAAGAGGAGAAAATGGACTCTTTTCTTTTCCTCTCTGTCTAGTTAGAAACCGAACAAAAGGTTTTAAAATACTACATATGGAACACATTACAGGTTGTGTCGTTTAGCCTAATGAAGGCCCTTTCAAAGCGTGGAATAACATAGTTATAGCCCCCAATAGTATTTATTATATCTTTGCATTTAAACTGATGACACGCCAGAGGAACAGACTGCTTTCATAAGGGGATTTTAAAATGATTTTTAAAGTTTCAATTATTGCTTATGGTATAGACATTTTATTCAACTATAAAAGAAATAAATCTAGCTTTCTGACTTTCCATAGTCATTTCCTCAGTTGTTTTTAATATAAGATTTTTAGTTGTGATCAGAATAGCTTCTACAAACTCACTCAAAATAGGTTTCAAATAGAAGAAATTATTTCTTGCCTACTTAGTTTGCTACTGGAAAGAAGAATTAAATATTACAATTCAAGTAAGTAGATAATAAAGCCTGTTAAATCTCTTTATATGGCCACCAGAAGTACAAGCTTCAGATATGCATTTGAAAGGGGAATCCAAACCTTTGATTACAGATGTCCCCAGCAGCCTCGTGATGCTACAGACAGTTCAAGATGGAAATCAAAGCACATTTCTCAGGATCTAATAATATTTTTAAAAACTTTAAAACACAATAACTTAAGAAGGAGTTAGGAAATACATTCAGATAAAACAGAAAACAGAGTAGTCTGATCCAGTTATTTTTTGGTTTCTATAATTACTGTTAGGTGGATTCTAAAAGTAGTTCCTCCTATTTCCTTCCTTGGTTGTTCCACCTGAAGTTTTAATTCCTTTCATTTAAAATGTTACAGAAAAGTATACTCTGAGGATCTGACCATATAACCCCAGGGCCACCATTTGGTATAGCTATAATAATTTAACAGTACACATGTACCTTGACTTCATCAGAAAATTTGGTATACGTAATGATTAAAATGATACCAAACTTCTGAAAAATGGGCTGAGGGCCTGACAATTACATTAGAAGTTGTACAAAACAGGAGTACCTGCTTACATTCAAAGAGATCGTAATTCAATGGAAAGGACAACACTATGCTCAGAAAAAGACACCAGAAGACCTACAGAGTGAGATTATCAGGCGCAGAAAAATACAACGAGAATGGTGTACATGAGTGAAGAGAGAATGCTGAGTGCAGTATAGCTTGAAGAGAGGGAATCAAAAATTAATGGAAAGGAAGTGAACACAAAAGACCACTCCGAATGAGGAATTAAAACATGAAAATCCAATAAGGAATTAGTAAGCAAGTCTTATTCAAAACTAAAATGAAGTTAGTAGATATAAAACCTATTCAGGCTTGTAGATATAAAAAGTTCAGATAATAGGATAAAGTGAAGGGAAAAAAAACCAATAAGTAGTAAACTGACATGACAAAAAGAAAAAAAAATTGCCACTCTCTAAAGACTTGTTTCATTCAACAAACTCTTATAGACATATTTGTGCTAGGTACTCTATCGAGTGTCTAGGATATTACAATATTTAAAGATAATCGATAAAGTGCAAAGCAACTGACAGGACAAAGTGTAGCCCAGGTACCCAGAGGAGAGCCTGGAAACTGGAGATATTTAAAAGACTGGCTCTAAGTAGACAAAAGTGTTTCTCAGTGATCAAATAAAGGTATTGATGGACTGAGAATGCTATGGAATCTATATTGGGACATTCATTGAGTTCAGAGGATTCTAGGTTCTAGTGTTTGCTTTCAGTGACCTTTACTTAAGAGGAGTAAAATATTTACAAGCTGTTCTTCTCACATTTGGCCTGTAATGTGGATGCTCAAAGACACTGGGCACTTTGTAGACAATCACAACTAAGCTAAAATAGAAGATGTAATACTATTCTATTCAAAAAAACTCATTGAGAATCATGGTTAAACATGGACTAAGATAGAACAAAGGCATTTGGCAAATCTCCCATTACTTGGTGCATGTTAAAAGATTCCATTGTAGAAGCAGAATTGGCTACCTCTATACAGGTGCCCATATTCTGTCATTATTTGTTCAATTTCCTGACATCTACAATTACCCTCCTGAATGCCCCCCAATGTTATATGGCATGCATGTTCCTTTTGAAAATAGGATTAATTTTGTTTTGAGAATTATTTGCCACCTCCTTGAAATAGCTTGCAAGAGCCTGCAGTGTTACAAAATCATGCTTGAAAATAACTGCTTTAGGAAGCACAAAATTGTAAAGTTTTGACGATAACCAGGTGGAGGAGGTTTGGATAAATAGGCAATTCTCTTTATAATAATGCAGAAGGTCAGGGGAACTCTTCCAACAGGAGGACTACAGAGCTTGCTTTTTTTTTTTTTTTTTTTTTCCCAAACAAAATCTTTTCAAAACTAGCTGCCAGAAACTTTTCTGAAAAACACAGTACTGTGACAATCAAATAAGGCCTTACATTTTAACGAGTGGAAATTTGAAAGTGGGGCAAAATGTTTTGATAAAAGCACCCACGCCTAGAATAGCAGATTGCATCTCAACTTAATAAAAACTTTCCTAGATACCTTTCTGTGGATTTTCAAAATCTGTTTTTTCAGGTTTTTTGAAATCCTTGAAAACATTTGTTTAATTAATAATTCATAAGCAGCAACACAAATAAGAAATAAGATTTGTACATGTTACGGGACAAAGACTTAAAAGTGTGCCCTTACCTAGGTAAAAACAAACAAGGCTGGATTTCTCACAATTCAAAGGGAGCAATGGTGCAGCTAATTCAGAAGAATGGATAAATTAAAATGAGTTATACTCAACTACGGAATGCATTGTATATTTCCCCCAGCCACGTTTTAGTTAAGTAAATAGTGCATTAAAATGAGACTGCTTTTCATATTTTCATATTGTCTAAAGGATGTGGTCCGTGGAAATTATCTGATAGTGGGAGAGATTATGTTGTTTAACAGTTAAGAACATATGTATGGAACTCAAAGCATGTTTTGAACCCTAGCTACAATATTTACTAGCTGTGTACTTCACTTGTCCATGGCTTAGTTTCTCATGTGTGAAATAGAATAAGAATAATAGCTATTGCATAATAATATTGCAAAGATTTGACGTGTTAATACCCATGATACAAAGTATATGAAGAGAGCCTGGTACAAAGTAAATACCCAGTAAATGAAACCTGTCACTCAATGATACAAGGAACTTATAGATATTTACACTTAGTAGATAGCAACTTTGTGCCAGGGCCTTTCATTTGATTCTTGTAATAACACTTAGGGTTTTATGTCATTAACAGTATTTCACCAAAAACAGCATAAGGAGGAAAAATAACTTAACCAAAGTCAGGAGTTCAACAATGCACAACAGAATTTTGTCTATGTAGTGCCAGGGTCTCTTATTTTAATTCTATATCAAATCACCCCAAAAGGAAAGCAAATTCAATGTTTAAAATTGATGATGGAAAATAGAAATCTGAGTGCCCTGAGCTCCTGGTTTAATTAACACTAAATTCTTTCCTTGGCTTTACTCAGGACATGCACGGTGACAACCTGTGAAACATGCCAAGTCATGAAATTCTTACAAAGGCATGTTATTCAAGTAAGGGCAGATCGAGGTGGAATTCCTCAGTGTTTCTTCATCTATGTGCCTGTGTACCTTCGATATTAAGGTGTTTTCATTTGAATTTCAAATGAAATGGTAGTTTTCTAATTTACAAAATAATATATTCTAAAATTATTTTATATTTTTATTTTAATATATATAATTTATATTTTCTATTTTTCTTGTGATTATTTTTATTTAGAATTTATTCTTATGATAAAATTATGTTATCCTTGTGAACATTGTAGAACAAGGCTTTCAAATCATCATTATCATTGAATTCATTAGGTACTGGGGCTGGTTAGTGGAGATTAAATACAGTAAAGTATCTATTTGAAAATAGAAGATATATACAAACCGTGCAATAGAGAAAATAAATGATAAGTATCAAACTAGTAATAAAAATAATCAGTGCCTCAAAGATTTAAAGGAGTAACTAAAATATATTTAGACCAATGGTACAATAACTCAAAAAAGGAGCAGGACTTAAATTAGGCCTTGAAAGAAAGTGCATGTGGAAGAAGAATAACATGATATTTTTGGGAGTGAGTAGTCTAGGGGAGGTGAGAGATGTTGGATTTTTAGACTCCTGTGGAAAAGTGAGTAAAAATTATCTATTTTGGATGTAGCTAAATAATATATAGAGAGATTTAAATAAGATAAATTTAGTGGCATTATGTATTATAATTTGGAGAAGGGTGATTCTGAAGGCTGTTTATCTTCACAGTTCTTTTTCAGTATAAATTTGTGTAGAAATAGAAAGGAGAGGCTGATCACATAAGAATTAGAAGGATTTACAGCTTAAAGCAAATTGTAGTATAAAGTGGAACTACATGTAACTTTGCTCTGTATTTTCCAAGTCTACTGTATATGTGTTATCACACTTTCATAATTTAAAAAGAAAGAAAAAAATCATAATCAATTATATAGTTCATCTAATCAAGTGTAGTTCACCTAAATTAATCATCAAAAGGCTGTTAATGTAATAAAAGGCATCTAGGGCTTATTGAACAAAAGAAATATAATTGCTTGATTTATATTAGAGCTACATTTTGCACAGACAATGTCTTTTTTCAAGCTCAATTCATTTTAATAGAAAGATTACATGGGCTTTGTTTCTAGATTAAATCTAGTCAATGGACTTACACCCCTACCCCCAGATTAAAGCTAAATGTTAGGAATCTATCTATTGACAGAGTAAACTAACGTTTAATTTGAAAGAAAAGTTACCTTTTAAAGTGATGACCCGGTGGACTGTAGCCCACCAGGCTCCTCCATCCATGGGATTCTCCAGGCAAGAGTACTGGAGTGGGTTGCCATTTCCTTCTCCAGCAGATCTTCCCAAACCAGGGATCAAACCCACGTCTCCCGAATTGCAGGCAGACGCTTTAACCTCTGAGCCACCAGGAAAGTTAGGTACAACTTATACCAGCCACATTTATACAGCATGTTCATTTTATTTCTGAGAAAACAAAAAACAAAAACCTGCAGTACAGTTTAGGTAAGATTCTTTCCTTTTCTCTTGATACAGTCACCTAAAAAGCTTCCAATACTAGAAAAGAATTCTTCGTGATTACTCTGATAAAATGAAACACTAGAATATTCTAAGTATTAGCCAAACTTCAATAAACAAAATAGGTTCCGATGGCCACTAAAATTTTAGCACAGTATCTGATATTTCTGGGTCTTCTTTCAATGGGAAGAATAGCTAGCCATTTTTGCCTTTAACTTGCAGACCAAAAATCCCCTATTCTACTCTATCTATAGTGGATTATCCCCTAGCATACTGAATGAGCAATTCTCTGCTGCTGCTGCTACTGCTGCTGCTAAGTCGCTTCAGTCGTGCCCAACTCTGTGCGACCCCATAGACTGACCATAGACCCCATAGACCCCACTAGGCTCCTCTGTCCCTGGGATTCTCCAGGCAAGAACACTGGAGTGGGTTGCCATTTCCTTCTCCAATGCGTGAAAGTGAAGTTGCTCAGTCGTGCCAGACTCTTAGTGACCCCAGGGACTGCAGCCCACCAGGCTCCTCCATCCATGGGATTTTCCAGGCAAGAGTGCTGGAGTGGGGTGCCACTGCCTTCTTCGGAGCAGTTCTCTAGATTTTGCAAAACCAAAAGCCCTAACTGCAAGCACTCTGCATCACTACTTAATTTGGTCATTGTCATTGCTCTAATGAGGGAGGCACTTCTGCCTTCATTTTAAAGTTGAGAAAACTGAGGCTCCAGAATTTAAAAACTTCCTTAAGGTCATACACACCCAGTAGATAACAGAGTCGGGATTTTAAAGCAGATAGCTCAAAAACAGGGCCCATGCATTGTAATCACTGCAATAGACTGCATTTTTAAAAAATGTCACGTAAATTAATAAGATATTCTCAGCAAAACGAGTTCACACTATTTGATATGGGGAAAACTAATATGTACAAAATATTTGTCACAAGTTTTTGAAGTGAAAGTATATCCAAGTTTTTACAGTAAATGTATCCCCAATCAATGCCCATTAGTAATGGTATTTTGAGGCTCTGACAGGTATTTCTTCATAACGGAAGATCTCCAAACTCGCCAAAATTATCCATTGTATTATAAAGAAGAGACTTTCCAGAGCACAAATGAACTTGGGTAGACCTTCAGAGCCTTTTGCTGTTTTTGTCCACACAAAGACATGTTAGTGAACAAAATTCAACATGTTTCCCAAGCTCACAGGAATAGAATACAGTAGTGATCTAGTCAAATCTCAACACCAAGGAATAAATTTCCTCATCTCATTTTTCAGTCTCTGTATCCATCCCCCACTGGCCCCAGGAAAGGAGTTTTAAAGTCTTTCTCTAATTAGCATAATATAACTAGAAAGCCTCCCTCTGACCCTGACACATAACATCTGTTTCAGTCCTGTTTTATGGATATGGTTTTTAGGAGACAGAAGTTATTTCATGGAAAGTCCATGACACGGAGATTTATAATTGTAGCTGGAGACTTGTTTCTTTTTAAGTTTAACATATTTAGACAACGATCCCTCATAACTAAATTGCTTTTAGAGATGATACTTTTTATACCTAACTGTAAGAAGCCTTCTGAAACAGTCATTCATGTGGGATGCTTTACAAAAGATATCACAGAAACTGGAGTTTTGGTCCCAGTTTTGTAATTAGCCAACTAAGTCACCTTAGCATAGAGGTAAGGAATCTGCCTGCCAATGCAGGAGACCTGGGTTCGATCCCTGGGTTGGTTGGGAAGATCCCCTGGAGTAGGAAATGGCAACCCACTCCAGTATCCTTGCCTGGAAAATCCCGTGGGCAGAGAATCCTGGCAGGCTCCAATCCATGGGGTCATAAGAGCTGGACACGGCTGAGCGCACAGGTAAGTCAGCTTGAACAAGTTCTTTCACTTCCACAGGAACTTAGCTCTCTAGTTAAGAGTCTTGTCATTTGACTAGGGTTTTAGAATGCTAAATAAAGAAAATGAGATGCTGTCTTCAACAGCAAGTTTTAGTTACCACTGAAGAAAAACTGCATCCTCAGGCATCACTCCATTTGCATAGAGTGATGGTATGTGCCACAGATGGTGCTTTAAAGGAGAAATGGAAAAGATAAATTTAATATTTAAGATATTAAAGATGGAATATAAGAGTGTGCTTCACTAACCAGGTGTCTTACTAATGCTTTTATGGCCCCAAAACTTAAGAAAATTCCTTCCCTAACTAGGTAAAAAAATTTGTTCTGACATCTGAGTCACAGCTTGGGAGACAGAGTAGGAAAGCAATGCCTGTTAATTTAATATTTGGAATCAAAGCATTGTTTTAAAATAGTGAAACTACAGTGATAGATATATTCACTGTTACATAACGTTGGATTTTCCAAAACTTCAGGGCTTATCGTAACTTTGGGGCAATTAGAGAAACTTGTGCACTCACATTTCACAAAGACTAGTTTTGGCCAATTTTAATGAGTGTTGCGTGAGGATAAAAAGCATTTTGTGATAAATATATGTGTGTGTGTGTGGCTGAGTTGAACGTAATTAAATAGGTTTCAAGGCTTCTGTACAATAAGATCTTTAATATGTCTTTTAAAGTGCTTTAATTATGCTAATGTGATATGCTTTTACATAGTTTCTAATGTACTAATGTGATTTATTAAAGCAGGCTTGCTTGGCTCTGAATCTATTGCATCTTCCAGCATGTCCAGAGATGGGTATTTCCAGAAACACTTAGCTGGACTTACTACAAGCATCTTCTTGAGCAAGACTGATAGATCATATGAAGCTTCCCTGGCTTCTGTTGTGCTGCTTTGTTTTCCTACCGAACTGCAGTCAAATAGAATGCTTTCAGGTGCTGCCCTGGTGGTGAAGGTGGCTTATTCGCTAAATCGTGTCCAACTCTTGCGACCCAATGGACTATAGCCCTACAGGCTCCTCTGTCCGTGGGATTTCCCAGGCAAGAATACTGGAATGGGTTACCGTTTCCTTCTCGTGGGGATTTTCCCGACCCAGGGACTGAACCTGCATCTGTCTGCATTGTAGGTTGTGTCCCATATTTCAGGTGGATTCTTTACTGCTGACTCACCAGGGAAGCCTGCTGCCCTGGTATCATCTTCTATTAGACTGAAAGTAATTGTTATGCTCCTGCCCTGATATACCCACCCCTTCTCCTTAATTGGTGTATTTCCCCTTGTAAAGGGCACACTTTAGCAGAAGCTATGAGATAGCTATCAAATATCTTTAGAGGCTGTGAGAGGCTATGAGCTAGCTGGATTGTGAGTCTAAATGACAACCCTATAGAGAGTGTGGTTGAAAGGCCATCCACAGACTAATGGGTTAGAGAAGGGTAAGGTAAGGTAAGGTAAAGTCACTCAGTTGTGTCCGACTCTTTGTGACCCCGTGGACTGCAGCCCACCAGGCTCCTCAGTCCATGAGATTTCCCACCAGGCTCCTCAGTCCATGAGATTCTCCAGGCAAGAATACTGGAGTGGGTTGCCATTTCCTTCTCCAGGGGATCTTCCCGACCCAGGGATTGAACCTGGGTCTCCCGCATTGGAGGCAGATGCTTTAACCTCTGAGCCAAGCATGTCTCTATATGGGACTGTCAATGAAAGGATGTGCAAAGGCAACTGAAAGCTACATGATTATTTTTCAAGCTTTAGAGAAGCTTTGGCTGCTACTGCTAAGTCACTTCAGTCTGTCTGACTCTGTGCGACCCCATAGATGGCAGTCCACCAGGCTCCCCCGTCCCTGGGATTCTCCAGGCAAGAACACTGGAGTGGGTTGCCATTTCCTTCTCCAGTGCATGAAAGTGAAAAGTGAAAGTGAAGTCGCTCAGTCGTGTCCGACCCTCAGAGACCCCATGGACTGCAGCCTTCCAGGCTACTCCGTCCATGGGGTTTTCCAGGCAAGAGTACTGGAGTGGGTTGCCATTGCCTTCTCCGAGAGAAGCTTTGGAGACCATGCCAAATACAGATATTGATTCAGGAGGCCTTGGGTGTGGGGCTTGAGATTTTGGATTTCCAAAGTTCCAAGGTTCTGTCAATGCCAGTTCATGGATCACTCCATAAGTATCCAGCCACAAAAATAAGTAGAGATACTTGGCAATTTAAGTCTAGCAAATAAGGGCAATTAACTTGCACTTAGGTGGTGCTATTTTAAATTTATATTTAGCTATTTGTGTAGGGCTTAAATTTGTTGTTGATATTTTCATAAATAATGAATTTTAAGTAACTTTTATAAACTTTTTTCAAATGAGCATATACATTAAAAAGATTGAATTCTAAAAGCAAATATTGCTATATTAGATCCACATTTTAAGATGAAGAAAAAAAGACTTGATAGAAGTTAGAAAAACAGATTATTTAACAAGTGTGGTAGAATTCTTTGCCTATTTCTGTATTATTTATTGAAATTTAAAGAGTTATTAAGACCAATAGACTATTTCCAGGATATGATTTAATTAATCTGAAAGCATTTAATTGAACAAATGCTATAACTAGGTTCTATGTGTATAATGAGGATGCTGATCTTTGTATATCTAGGGACACAAGACTCACTCTTTGCTGTGTTCAGAGAGAAATGGAATATTTCCTGCCATATCAGTAAACAAAGATGTCACAGTCATCAACAACTGCAGAGCACTGCGGGACCTCGGGAGGGAAAGAATATCTGCCATCTAGCAGCCATCTGACTGCAGCCACTCCGTAATGTGCTTGCCTGTGTGATTGCTCAGTTGTGTTTGATTCTTTACGACTCTTTGGAATCCAGCCCACCAGACTCCTAAAAATGTCCATGAGATTTTTCAGGCAAGAATACTGGAGTGGGTTGCCATTTCGTCCTTCAGAGGATCTCCCCAACACAGGAATCCAACCCATGTCTCCTGCGTTTCAGGTAGATTCTTCACCTCCTGAGCCATCCACCGAGGGAACCACTTCCTATGGTGACCCCTGAAGAAGGAAGCTCAGTCAGTCAGTTCAGTTGCTCAGTTGTGTCTGACTCTTTGCGACCCCATGGACAGCAGCACGCCAAGCTTCCCTGCTCATCACCAACTCCCGGAGCTTACTCAAACTCATGTCCATTGAGTCAGGCATGCCATCTGACCATCTCATCCTCTGTCACCCCCTTCCTCTCTTGCCCTCAGTCTTTCCCAGGATCAGGGTCTTTTCCAGTGAGTCAGTTCTTTGCATCAGGTGGCCAAAGTATGGACTTTCAACTTCAGTATCCGCCCTTCAGATGAATATTCAGGACTGATTTCCGTTAGGATTGACTGGTTTGATATCCTTGCTGTTCAGGGGACTCTCAAGAGTCTTCTTCACCACCACAGTTCAAAAGCATCAGTTGTTTGGCGTACAGCTTAAGGAAAGCTGTATGGTCCAACTCTCACATCCATACATGACTACTGGAAAAACCATACCTTTGACTAGACAGACTTGTTGGTAATGTCTCTGTTTTTTAATATGCTCTTTAGGTTTGTCATTGCTTTTCTTTCAAAGAGCAAGCATCTTTTAACTTCATGGCTGTAGTCAGCATCTGCAGTGATTTTAGATGCCTCCTCCCAAATAAAGTCTGTCACTGTTTCCATTGTTTCCCCATCTATTTGCCATGAAGTGCTGGGACTGGATGCCATGATCTTCATTTTTCGTATGTTGAGTTTTAAGCCAGCTTTTTCGCTTTATTAAGAGACTCTTTAGCTCCTTTATGCTTTCTGCCATAAGGGTGGTGTCATCTGCATATCTCAGATTATTGATATTTCTCCCAGCAATCTTAAGTCCAGTTTGTGCTTTATCCATTTGGGCATTTCTCATGATGTACTCTGCATAAAAGTTAGATGAGCAAGGTGACAATATACAGCCTTGACATACTCCTCTCCCAGTTTGGAACCAGTCTGTTGTTCCATGTCCAGTTCTAACTGTTGCTTCTTGACTTGCTTACAGATTTCTCAGGCAGGTAAGGTGGTCTGATATCCCCATCTCTTCAAGAATTTTCCACAGGTTGTTGTGATCCACATAGTCAAAGGCTTTAGTGTAGTCAATGAAGCAGAAGTAGATGTTTTTCTGGAATTCTCCTGTTTTTCTATGATCCAACAGATGTTGGCAATTTGATCTCTGGTTCCTCTGCCTTTTCTAAATCCAGCTTGAACATGGATGTTCTTGATACATGTACTATTAAACCTAACTTGGAAAATTTTGAGTATTGCTTTGGCATTGCCTTTCTTTGGGATTGGAATGAAAACTGACGTTTTCCAGTCCTGTGGCCACTGCTGAGTTTTCCAAAGCTCAGCATGTGAAAACAAGATATTGGCCCCCATAGGTGATGTATCAAAGGAATGATTTCAGTGAGCCCAGACTGTTGCATCTTCCCATACAAAAATAAGCACTAAATTACCTAACTTGGGTTATCTGGTTTTCTTTAATTGACCATATTCTTTTGAGTTCAGACTACCTGAACTTTGTTGAAAAACTTCTGTATAACCTGGTTCCTCCTCTCACCTCCTTGGAATAGTTCTCTCAGGGTCACTTGAGATGCTGTCTCCCGGGTTTGAAGTCCTAGACATTCCCACCAAATAAAACATAAATAACTGTCAACTTTTAGGTCGTGAATTTTTTTTTAGGTCAACAAGAGTTGGCTGGGATTTCTCAGTGTCATTTTCTGTATATGGAGCATTGTCAAGAACACTTCATCATCAAGATTCACTACCATGCTATTGACCTATTATCTAAAGAATTATCATTGAAGTTATTCTGACTTTGATGTGCTCAAATGATTGCTTAATTATATTCACAAAATCTGCTTTTTTCCCCCAAATAATTATTTCTCGGCCCTAATAAGGTAAGTATTACATGGCTATAAAAGCCTACAGTCTAGCTAATCTAATATATGACAATTATATGATATGAAATTATACAAGCACTGCATAAAGCCAACCAGTAATTACTTAACCCATTACAAAGGAAAAATAATGAATGACAAAGAAATACTCTTTTTGAACCCATGGTGAATACACTTCAGTTAAGCAGCAGTTGCCTTGAAAGCCTTACATTTGTTGATTGAAAAAATGTACAACCTAAAAACTGAGAATTATGTTTTATTTGGCAGACAAACTGAAGACTTAAGCCTGGGAGACAGCCTCTCAGATGGCTCTGACGGACTACTCCAAAGAGACAAGAGAGGAGCCAGGATATATGAGTTTTTGAACAACAAAAGCAAAAAAAAAAATCCAGGTAGTTGGAACAGCAAAAGATTATGGTTAATTAAAGAAAAATCAGACATCTCAAGTAAATGAATTTAGCACTTTTCTATGTATGGGAAGATGCAAGAGTCTTGGCTCATTGAAATCATTCCTCTGATATGAACTTTAACTAACAAGGGCCAGTATCCAGTTTTCTCCATCTAAATCCCCATAGGGTGCACCATGGGATGGCTGTGGTGCCTGATGGTTTGATGGCTGCAGCATCTTTTGTTTATTGATATGGAAGGCAACATTTTTCTTTTACATACTTTAAATGCCTAGAGTATGGTAAGTGCTCAGCAGACATTTGTTAGAGGTAGGAAAAATGATGTGTGTGCGTGTGCAGTTTGTTTTACTATTTTTTTGTGTGCTTTTAAACATTTAACTGGCTAAAAGGACAGTGTGCCCAAATCAATTTACATTTATCCACAAGGTAAAAGTTTGAAAAGTTTTAGAAATCCTATTGCTAGGCATAATTTTAAATTGACAAATGTGTTATTATAAACTGTGCTGTGCTGTGCTTAGTCACTCAGTCGTGTCTGACTCTGTGTGACCCCATGGACTGTAGCCCACCAGGCTCCTCTGTCCATGGGGATTCTCCAGGCAAGAATATTAGAGTGGGTTGCCATACTCTCCTCCAGGGAATCTTCCCAACCCAGGGATTGGACCCAGGTCTCCCGGGTCCGATTGCAGGCGGATTCTTTACCATCTGAGCCACCAGGGAAGCCCATATTATAAATTATACAGGTCATATATAATCTATTTGTAAAATTTTAAAAGGTCACCCAGAAATCAAAATACTTTTAAACTACCATCCCTAAATTAATGGCCCCTCACAAGTAGCCCTATTATCAGCTGTGTTTGTTTCTAGACCTCTGCTGTTCATTACAGTAGTCACTGGCCAAATGTGGCTATTCAGTTCTTGAAATGTAAGTAATGCAACTGAGAAACTGAATTTTTATTTATATATTTTTTACTTGAATAGCTATTTACATTTAAATAGCTTTCTGTGGCTAGTGGCTACTATATTGTGTAGCAAAATTCTAGACCTCTAGGTGATTCATGAATAATTATGTGCCTATAGAAACATATATTGGGTTTCCCTGGTAGCTCAGTGGTAAAGAATCTGAGTGCAATGCGGGAGACCTGGGTTTCATCCCTGGGTCTGGAAGATCCCCTGGAGGATAGCATGGCAACCCACTCTAGTACTCTTGCCTAGAGAATCCCATGGACACAGGAGCCTGACAGGCTGCAGTCCTTGGGGTTGTACAGAGTCAGAGATGACTGAAGCGACTAAGCAGCAGCAGCAGAAATATATAATATATTATGTTTTCTGAGGATTTTTGAAAGCGCAGTCTCAGTGACTATTCTGATTATTCAACAACTTGATTTTTTCATTCAATAAAGATCTCCTTTGTGATTTTTAGCTGATGCACAGTATTCCGTAGTATGGCTGTTTCTCAGTTCAACTAGCCATTTCCCTGCTGATGGGCATTCAGGTGTCCAGTTGCTCACTCTGACACATAAAAACAACCTTGCAAACTCCTGATTGGGCACACATTCCAAGACATTTTAAAAAATAACAGACACATGGAAGTAGCCTTGTTAAATGACAAGAGATAAGCATTTTTTTCATTTTAATAGAATCTGCCGCATTGTTCTTCAAAGTGGCTGATTCAATTTACATTCCCTCCAACAGGGTTTGAATTCCCAGCACATTATCCTCAAACAGCCATCAATTTCCCCACACTAGCTACCAAAGCCTTTTTCCCCCTCAAGAATATCTTCTTGAGAAAAAAATTAAGAAGGCATCTCTGGCTACCATTAAAATGAACAGAAGTGGGAAGATATATTTCACTTTACCTCCAAGTCAATGCTCAGTTTTAGCTTTTTAACAGTTTTAGTTGACCAAGCATTTCCCAGGAGTGTCTCTAATATGACAATATCTACACATTATAGAAAGTTTTTTTCCAAAGGAAAAAGCATTAACTTTCTATTTTAGTAATGTTCTGGCACCACTCAGTAAAATATATTTTAAATTGCTTTTCCTATAATAGAGATAGATTGTGCAGAGCATTTATCTTTCTTGCCTAGCTCTTCTTTAATATATCACTGTAGAATTTTTCAATGCCTGGCTGGAACTCTATTACTTTTTTGTGGGACTGTTTCCTTGGGCAAAATTAATGGTCTAGATAAGGATTGAATTTGTAAACTCATTGGATCCTAGTCTGGTAGTCTGGGTTGCTCCAGCATTCTCAGATAAATAGTTGTGTGTGGCTATAAAGAAAGCTGAGTGCTAAAGAATTGATTCTTTTGAACTGTGGTGTTAGAAAAGACTCTTGAGAGTCCCTCAGACAGCAAGGAGATCCAACCAGTCCATCCTAAAGGAGATCAGTCCTGGGTGTTCATTAGAAGGACTGATACTGAAGCTGAAACTCCAATACTTTGGCCACTTGATGCGAGGAGCTGACTCATTTGAAAAGACCCTGATGCTGGGAAAGTGTGAAGGCAGGAGAAGGGGCGAGAGAGGATGAGATTGTTGGATGGCATTACCGACTCAATGGACATGGGTTTGGGTGGATTCCGGGAGTTAGTGATGGACAGGGAGGCCTGGCGTGCTGTGGTTCATGGGGTTGCAAAGAGTCAGATATGACTGAACTACCGAACTGAACTGAATTGTGTGTGGCTTAAAGAGCACGTGACCAGGAGTCTCATCCTGACTCTTTAACTACGGTCTCAAGGGCCTGAGGCAAGCCCTTCACTCTCTAGGTCTCAGTGTCCGTATCTAAAAATGATCATGATGGAATAGATGACTGAAGAACTCCCCTTAGTAAAACCCACTGTTCCTTAGAAGAGATCTCTCAGTAATATAAACACTAGCTATAAAGATTTGGGTAGTAGTTGAACTAAGAGAAAGAAGCCATCAGGAATAGTTTTATGTAAAAACGGTTCACACTCATTAATATGTGACGTCAAAGACATATGCTCTATGAGCATACACTGTTTATGCATTTGTACTTGCTGGGATGTTGAACCCAATGCCATTCTACTCATTCTTCAATAACCTGCTTGGGGAAGATTTAGGAACCACAGAGAGAGGCAGAGACTTGAAGAAGTGTTTAGAGCCTTACAGTCAAAGATGGAATGGACAAGGGTTTCCAAAAATTAGAGACCGGTAACTCTTGTGCTAATTCCTGGCAAATTCTTGAATAAATTATTTAAGCAATTAGTCATGAACCTTCTGTGATGCACATAGTGACATACCACAGTCAAATTATTATTTAGAATTCTTATTCTTAAAGAATTGGACAGCTATTCCCAAAAGCTGTTGATTAATAGAGTCCACATCATCCCTTGGAGCAGTCACTGCCATTTATGCAGAGTTCTAAGCATTTTAAGATACAAACTTGACCTGATAAGATATTTCTTGTCTGACTCTTACACACAGCTGGAAGGACAGCTAAAATGGTAGGTTAGTAGTTTCCCAAGGGCTTACCTGGTGGCTCAGAGTTAAAGAATCCACCTGACAATGAAGGAGATGCAGGTTCGATACCTGGGTTGGGAGGATCTCCTGGAGAAGCAAATGGCAACCCACTCCAATATTCTTGCCTGGGAAATCCCATGGACAAAGGAGCCTGGTGGGCTGCATTCCAGGGGATCACAAAGATTCAGATATGACCGAGTGACTAAACGACAACAATATTAGTTTCCCAAACCAGATAGATCTGTACAGTTTTCCAGGTGAGATATTAACACAGGATTCAGAACCCAAACCTACAAGTACATGTACAGGAGGGCAGAGGTCCAGGAAACTTTGTCTAGTGATTCTGACGATCAGTCAAACTTGAAAACCACCTTCCTAGATGATAAAATCAAACCCCAAGAATAAATATTTTCAAACAGATGCATTTTTTGAAAAGGAAAAGGAAAAGGAAACCTTTGCAAAGTGGGAGAGCAGATCAAACAAAACAACATACAGATCCATTTGGATAAACATAAAATCTTGTTAGCTCAGGTGAAAATGTCAACTGCAATTTGGATTTTTGGCTATTGGTTGACTGAAAACATCTCACAGAATCAAGAGAAATCAGTAATGTTATAAAAGCTTCATTGGTTTGCAAGTTGTGCCTTGCACAGCCCTAGAGGGGACAGTTACAAGTTCATTTCTAACTGCTAAAAACTTAGTATGCTATGATTATACCAGGAAGTTGCCATCAGTCTTGGGGGATTATTTAAACTAATGTTTACCTTTTAAATGACATAAATTTACATAAAATACAAAAATCATAACATAAGTGTCTAGTTTGATTTCTTAATGTGTCTTACATATATCATCAACACCCAGATTAAAATACAGAAAATGTTATTCTCAGTCAATACTCCCCAAGAGGTAACCACTATTTTGACCTCTCCCAGTGTGAATTTGTTTTGCCTGTTCTTGAACTTCGTATAAGTAGAAACCAACAGCATATACCATTTTGCATCTGTATTCTTTCATTCAACATAATGACTATGAGATTTTCCTTGCTGTTGTGTGTAACAATATTTTTTTCTTTCTCATTTCTCTGAAGTATTCCAGTTTGGCTATATTGCACTTTATCCATTTTACGATCAATGGACATTTAGACTGTATCTAGTTTGGGCTATTATAAATAAAGCTGGTATAAACATTCTTGCTCATCTATTTTATCAGACATTAGCGCTCATTTTGTTGGAGACATGCCCAGTCGGGGACAGATGTAGCATAGGTGCACGCATGTTTACTTTTGGTAGATACTACTGAACAGTTCTCCAAAGTGATCTTTTCAACTCCATCCAGCACTGTGTGAGTCCTAATTGCTCTATATTCTTGTCCACATTAGATATTTCCAGTAATTTCAATTTTAGCCATTCTGGTAAAATTGTAGTAGTATCATATTGAGGTTTTAATTACATTTCACTAGTGAACAGTGGTGATAGTTATTTTTCATAGAGGTTTTGGCAATTAAATTGTAAATATTTAGCAACTAGTTTTCTGGGAAAAATTATACATAGAGAGTTATTAAAAACTTCTCCATATAAAGTTTGTATTATAAAAAGTGCACAATAGTCTTTAAATAATTAATTCCATAAAGCCATTTGACTCTCACAGAATGCATTTATTGATGTTAGTTCTATGGACGTGAGTCTGAGTGAACTCCGGGAGTTGGTGATGGACAGGGAGGCCTGGTGTGCTGTGATTCATGGGGTCGCAAAGAGTCAGACACGACTGAGCGACTGAACTGAACTGAACTGAGGGCAATTTCTTTGCTGTATCAGATAACACTTTAAAAATTCTAGAGGAATGTTTGTTTAATTTTTATATGTTCTTTACAATGTAATATCTACAGACACTCAACTTTAACCTGCCTTGTTAACATTTTCTCCATTACTCTTTAAGTAGGAGTACTCTTCAAGTAGCTTTCCATTCAGTTCAGTTCAGTTGCTCAGTCGTGTCCAACTCTTTGTGACCCCATGAATCCCAGCACACCAGGCCTCCCTGTCCATCACCAACTCCCGGAGTTCACTCAAACTCATGTCCATCGACTCGGTGATGCCATCCAGCCATCTTATCCTCTGTTGTCCCCTTTTCCTCCTGCCTTCAATCCTTCCCAACATCAGAGGCTTTTCCAATGAGTCAACTCTTCACATGAGGTGGCCAAAGTATTGGAGTTTCAGCTTTAGCATCATTCCCTCCAAAGAACACCCAGGACTGATCTCCTTCAGAATGGACTGGTTGGATCTCCTTGCAGTCTTCTCCAACACCACAGTTCAAAAGCACCAGTTCTTTGGCACTCAGCTTTCTTCACAGTCCAACTCTCATATCCATACATGACCATGAGAAAAACCATAGCCTTGACTAGATGGACCTTTTTTGGCACTTTAAGTCTCTTTAAACAAGAGATGAAACAATCTGTAATTTGTAGCATTTGCTTATTTCCATGATATAAACACCCTCAGTGCAGCCAATTTCAAGCTACCAACATGTCATCACTGAACATGGAGTTGGGAAAAGAAGCTTCTTTACAGTGGCTCATGACTCTATAGTGTTTCTACCATACAGATACAACAGACAAATAGATAATAACAACATGTAATAAAACGTTAGACAGTGATGAGCTTTGAACATATCTTTGCAGAACATTAGTTCCTGTCCAAAACCTTAATAAGACATCTGTTCCACAGCAAAAGATCTTGGATATTTGATTCTGTCCAAAACATTCATAAGATATTTCATCCATAAGACATCTGATCCATAAGATAAGTGGTCCACACAAGAAGTCCTTGATATTGGCAGAAGCATCTTATCCTATCTCATAAGTCAATACAACATTTGGTTCCATGCCAAAAAGTCCTTGATATTTGGTCCTGTCTAAAACCACTTGGCGTGGACCAAATACACTCACAGACACTTTGGATAGCTGTAGCATCCTCTCTACCGAAGTGCTATAACTTATGCATTCACTTAAGAAATAGTAAATTACAAGCAATTTTATTCTAGTGATCCTTGAGAATTTTGTGACAATGTATTTAGAGACATGTGGTATTAAAATCAGGGATAAAAGACAGTGAAATTTAAGTCCAATTTGTGAGATAGAATGTGATGACCCAACATCCCCTTTTCCCTCTGTGGGTTTATATTTGCCTCCTTTACTTCATGCAAGGCTTCTAATACTTTTGGACTTTCACTACTCATTTTTTTTCCTTCCTTCACCAATTGTCCTTTGATTCGTGGCCGCTTCCAAACTATGTGCCCCTAGATGATAGTACAAATGAGCTAATGCATTACACCATCCAAAGCAATATGATTCATGTTAGCCAGGAGCTTTTGGGGAAAAAAAAAAGGTCCAAACCTCTTGGAGAAACTATAATGTGAACCTCACACACCAGGATAGAACTCATTCTCCTGTCTCTCAATCTAGAGAACAGTGGTTCTCAGCCTTAGTGGCATATGAGGATCGCCTAGAGAGGTTTTTTTAAATTTCAATATATAGGTCATGCCCTAAACTGAATATGTAAGTATCTCTGGGGTTGGGACCCAGCATCAGCAATTTTTAAAGCTCCTCAGGTGACTCCAATGTACAGCCACATTTGAGAGTAACCCCAGGCTGAGGAACTAAAGAGCTTCTTGATAAAGGTGAAAGAGGAGAATGAAAAAGTTGGCTTAAAACTCAACAATCAAAAACCAAGATCATGGTATCCAGTCCCATCACTTCATGGCAAAGAGATGTGGAAGAAATGGAAACAGTGACAGACTTTATTTTTTTGGACTTCAAAATCACTGTAGACAGTGACTCAGCCATGATTAAAAGATGCTTGCTCCTTGGAAGAAAAACAATGACAAACCTAGGCAGTGTATTAAAAAGCAGAGACACTACGTTGCCAACAAAGGACCATATAATCAAGGCTATGGTTTTTCTAGTAGTCATGTATGGATGTGAGAGTTGGACCATGAAGAAGGCTGAGTGCCGAAGAATTGATGCTTTTGAACTATGGTGCTCAAGATGACCCTTGAGAGTCCCTTGGATAGCAGGGAGATCAAACTACTCAGTCCTAAAGGAAATAAACCCTGAATATTCATTGGCAGGACTGATGCTGAGGCTCTAATACTTTTGCCACCAGATGTGAAGAGCCAACTCATTGGAAAAGACACTGATACTGGGAAAGACTGAGGGCATAAGGAGAAGGGGGTGACAGAGGATGAGATGGTTGGATGGCATCACTGACTCAATGGACATGAGTTTGAACAAATTGTGGAAGATGGTGAGGGATAGGAAGCCTGGCATGCTGCAGTTCGTGGGGGTTGCAAAGAGTCTGACATGACTAAGCAACTGAGCAACAACAGCCGGGTTGAGAAATACTGGTATTAATATAAAACAGCACCTGCATGTATAAATTAAGGCCATTTCTTCCAATCCGTCCTAAGTTAAAGTAAACCTCTGCTTTCTACCTCTGTGAAGAAGTACTGTCTGTTAATCAAAGATATGTTGGAACATCCTTTTTACCCCTGGCCATGTAATCTTAGCTCTCCTCCCATGTCTTCTTTCTCTTAAGTCTTCTTTGGACAGACTTCTACACCGATCAATTCGTTTGTACTCTCCTAAAGATTCATGTCATATGAAAGGGAATATATCAGTTTCTGACTACATTGGAACAGGATGTAAGTCATCTGTATTTATTTACAAAGCATAACTTGATATGTGGCTGCATTTAATTGACGCTGGAACAATTTTAAAAGTGACATTCTATGAGTCAAAAATGCCAGGCAACTTGCTGAAGTTCACAAATTGCTGACTCAGGATTTGAACAGAACTTATCTACAGTAGAGATAAGTGACAGAAAATCAAGGAAGAATTTCTTCCCTTAACCCACAACTGTCCAGGTGAACAAGGAAGTACATTTCCGTGATTCCAAGAAACAACTTCAAAAAAAAAAAAAAAAGAAGACTCTTCTTTTTAACATTTATAGTTATAAATCAAAGTCTTGGGGCAATCTTGGATGAAGAACCAAAGATCAAAGTGAAAGCCAAATGAGATTCTAAATGGACAAAAGGAGACTCAAAATCTCCTCAGTTCTTTTTGACTGAAAGAATAAAATAAACAGTAAAGAGTAAAATCTTTCAGGCCCAAACAAAGCTATAATGAAGGGCATAGCATGGAATGGGTTGAAATATACAATAAAAAGTCTGTAGGTAGTACACCAGGGGTCACCTTTTTTATTTGTTAAGCTAATTAACTTTAATGTTTCAATACATTTTTAGTATCATATTAATGCCTGAAACTAAGCCTGTTTTAAAACAGACAGAACTTTTGGAAAGTTTTTTGAACTACAAAGACATTCTGGTCTCAAATACCAGTATAATATTACAGTTTGCAATAACATGTACAAATAAATTAGTTTCCAACTTAATTCTGTTAGTTAATTTTTGGCTGTGCTGTGTCTTCCTTGCTAAGCACAGGCTTTTTCCAGTTGCCTGGAGTGGCGGCTGCTTTCTAGTTGTGGTGAGTGGGCTCCTCACTGGGGTGTCTTCTCTTGCTGGGGAACATAGGCTCAAGGGCTTCTGCAAATACAGCACTCAGGCTCAGGAGTGTGGCACATGGGCTCAGTTGCTCTGCAGCATGTGGAATCTTCCTGGACCAGGGATTAAGCCTGTGTCCCCTGCATTTGAAGATGAAGCCAAGGAAATTCCCTGGTGGTTGTTTCAAGAGCCATGCTTCAGCTGGAATAGTCCTGAGCAGCCATGAAGGAAAAGATGCCAGCATAACTAAACTTTACATGGGTTTTCTCTTTTAAATTTGATATGGACCTTCCTATGAAGCTTTTCTTAATTAAATAATTATTATGTACTTGACAAAGGCTAGCGACATGTTTTTGCAGTTTCTGAAGCGTTGACTCATTGGAAAAGACTGATGCTGGGAGGGATTGGGGGCAGGAGGAGAAGGGGACGACAGAGGATGCGATGGCTGGATGGCATCACTGACTCGATGGACGTGAGTCTGAGTGAACGCTGGGAGTTGGTGATGGACAGGGAGGCCTGGGGGCTGCGATTCATGGGGTCGCAAAGAGTCAGACACGACTGAGTGACTGAACTGAACTGAACTCTAGCATTCTGCTCTGAAAAGAACGTGATTTACTTGTGATGCAACTCCTGCATTTGTTGCCAATGACAACGGTTGTTTTCTTGATTAGGTTTCATGTGGTTGGTCAGGTTATATCATGAGAACTGTATTAAGGAGAAGAATTATGGGTTTATTGAGTGCCAGCTCTATGCAGGGAGAATGGCAGGGTGCAGGGGTGGGAACCGGCAGTGTTTCTTTTGGCAAGAGATCAGAAATGCAGATTTCCTGAGCACTCTACATGAGCTGTGCGACATCAACTGGTTTCCCCTCCCCTACCCTGGAATCTCTTTTCTAGCCTCTGGAAAAGTGCCTACGTGGGTTCAGAGAGCATCATCGATCAATTCCACAGCACTCCACATTTCTGTGGCTTCAAGAAACCCTGAACTGCAGTTGCCCTCTTCTCCCAGGATGTGTCACTGAGAATGATCAAAATCAACTGTAATTTTCAACAGATTCCAGACTGGGATTCTAAAAGATAAGGTGGCTATTGAATTATAATAAATTCAGACTGCAGTCCAATCACTTCCAGCTCTTCTCCTCCCACTGTGGGTTAACAAGTGTTTCCTAAGCCACAGGGGATTGAGAACTCTAGAAGCAGCTAATTAACAGTGCTGATCCCCATCACGTAAAGCACGTGGGTTCCAGGCAACAGTAAAACCTCAGCTCCCCTGGCTAGCAGAATGATGATGGAGCCCTTGGGTTGTATTTGGACATTGTGCTCCCTGCCTATGGCAGAAAATAATCTTCTCCATAGAGACTTTAGAATAGGATGGTACTCTGGGGTGGGAAGGGGAAACTGCATTGCTGTGACTATGAAAAGGTAAATGAAAATGTCCTCATGCTGAGACTCTGACTCACAACTGGCCTGTTAATGGACAAAGCAGGCCTGAGGCATTCTCTTGACACACTGTCCAATCAAATGAAATATAGGATTGGTGAGATGTTGAGTTTCATAGCTTTGGATCAGTTATCTTCCAAAACTCAGGTAGCAGAGGTTCCAATACCCTTTTTCAAGTTTTTCTATTTTCTGTCTATTTAAAGGTTTCATCAAGAGGCATCGAGGGCCAGTCTAATACTGCTCACATGCAAATAAACAAGGAAATACCAAAACACTTAACCATTTTCCGAAGACCTTGGACAAGTCGAGATGAACCGGTTTCATTTCACACAGATGAGTCTCATAAGTTAGGTGCTTTACTAATAAAATTGTCTGTCACACTGACAAATAAAAGCCTTATCTCTCCCCTCCATCCTATAATCCATCCTCCATAATGTTATAAAAAACGTCTTTCTGAGACATGTCATTTCCTTACTTGAATAATCTTGATTTAATCCCCTGTTTTATGGTAGATAATCTATACATTTCTTATGCTCCTTACACCCAGGTTCTTACTGTCAGACTAACATCTTTGAAACTTCATCTTTGGTTACCAGTAGGGTGGAAAGCTATGATCAACCTAGCATATTCAAAAGCAGAGACATTACTTTGCTGACTAACGTCCGTCTAGTCAAGGCTATGGTTTTTCCTGTAGTCATGTGTGGATGTGAGAGAGTTGGACTGTGAAGAAAGCTGAGCGCTGAAGAATTGATGCTTTTGAACTGTGGTGTTGGAGAAGACTCTTGAGAGTCCCTTGGACTGCAAGGAGATCCAACCAGTCCATTCTGAAGGAGATCAGCCCTGGGATTTCTTTGGAAGGAATGATGCTAAAGCTGAAACTCCAGTACTTTGGCCACCTCATGTGAAAAGTTGACTCATTGGAAAAGACTTTGATGCTGGGAGAGATTGGGGGCAGGAGGAGAAGGGGATGACAGAGGATTAGATGGCTGGATGGCATCACTGACTTGATGGACGTGAGTCTGAGTGAACTCCAGGAGTTGGTGATGACAGGGAGGCCTGGTGTGCTGCGATTCATGGGGTCACAAAGAGTTGGACACGACTGAGGGACTGAACTGAACTGAAGGGTATTATATACTCCAATACTATAGTAACAGAAATTCAGTACCCAACACGCCATGCCCTTTCAAGTCTGTTACTCAGCCCACATACTCACACACTGATATCTTTGTTCCTTTTAAATGTGTGGCTTAAGCGCTACTTGCTTTGGGAATCCACCGTTTCCCTACCAGAGAGTTGAATCATGCCTCTTTCACTTTTATTCAGTCCTCTATCATCCATATCACAAGGATAAGGTCTGGGGTTTACTTTTACAATAAATATTTGTTTTAAGGATATACCAGGAGGGTAAAAATGACTTGTTAAAATTAGGTCCTTGAAGTAGACCATATCTGCAGATCCTTTTGATTCTATAATTCATTTTGTATGATATATTTTTAATGAGAAGGACTTGAAGTGATTACTAAGAAATATGTCAGTTAGTAGCTGATCTTACTATTTAGTGACATCTGAAATGACAAGCAAGATTTTTATTTACTCCTTGTATATTTATGTTTCTCTTTATACAGAGATTCTCACTTCAAAAGCTATGGAAACTCTTCAGATTAACACATAAAATCTGGATCTCTAAGCAACTAAAATTTGGTGTGATGGTAAAAATGTTAGAGATTCATCTTAAAATGCATATCTAAAAGCCAAAATTTAGAAATGATGCTAATATATCAAATAACACAATTAAGGTATCAAATTATCTGCAAATTACTAAACAATAAGCTGAATTAAGAGTATAAAAGACTAAGATAAAGCACAATATTTGCTTAAATAATAAGCTACACACATAAAATACCCAATATTCTAAGCAGTTGAAAAATGGGCAAATATATTCTAGCATGGTATATCCATAAGATGGAGATTATGGAGGAATTCAAAATGGTGGCTTTGAAGAATGTTTAATGATCCTATAAAAATGTTCATGGTACAAATAAAGGATGTGCTTTGAAAGATCTAATCAAAGATTACTTTCAAGGGGGTTAGTGGTTTCTTTGGAGAAAGCTCCTTGTAGAATGGAAGGCATTGGGCACTGGGAGCTTAGTCCAGTAACAAACCTCAGCTCTCAGATAGATAGGAGAGCCATTCGGAAGGGAACATGGTGCCTGCTACTTAAATGCATTCCCAGGGACAAATCTTTGGACCTTGAGAGGAGCAGAGAGCTGGAAGGTAAAAGATATTGCATGTAATTCTGTGCAATGTCAGGAATGAAGGGAGCAAATTTAATGTCGGTGGAGCAGCTGTAGAGGCACGGCCTTGTGGTATCCACCTGATTCCCTGGGGAGCAGCCAGACCTACTGAGCCTTGGGGATGAAGAGAACTGCCCAGACTGGTAGGGGAGAGGTGATTCCAACAAAGTGGGACTTGTTCTTTTGAGACACCTTAGGGACACTCTGAAATAATAAGATGGGTTGCATAAAGAACTACTTTAGCAAATGTGTGGAAAGCTAATGAAATTAAAAATTTTATAGCTAACATAACCTCATTCATAGCCATAGGCTGGTAAGATCTGGAAACATTTAAGGTAAAGATTCCTTTAAAAAAAAGTATTATATAGGTATTGGAGAAAAAGATTTAGAAGGTTTACTTGTCATAAGTGCATTATAAGTAATGGTGTGGGTTGTATAAAAAGAAATACAGTGAAATTTAAAAAGCAACAAAACAAAAAATTCAAAATAAACTGGCTTTCACAGTCAACAGACTCTCACAAGGCAACAATCACTTCACTGTTCTCCCAGCTTGGTTAGGGTTTGCCTGAAGTAGATAACCACAGTTTTCATTGGAACAGGGATGTTGGTGATTCTAGAAATATTTCATGAGAGGATAGATTCCAAAACGAGAATGGCAAGCCTAAAAAGATGATGCTTAGAGAGGGCATGCCAGTTGTTCCCCAAAGTGAAAACAATTTCAAGGAAAAAAAATTAGCAGAAATTTCTTACTCAGAATTGAGAGCAAAAGATGGGCAGTACAGAGAGGCAGACAAACAGATCCTTATAAAGATGGGTTTCTAAATGACCGGAGCTGCCTCGTGACACATCAGGCTGCCTTGAAAGCAATACGTGTTAGGTCATTCTACATTCCCAGGAAGAGCTATCAGGTCTGTGATCAAGGCAGTCTCTGTGCTGGACCAATGATTAGGCTAAAGGATGTCTATGTTCCTTCCAGTCCTAAGATTCAAACTTCTCTGGGTTTTGTCAGCTGAAAACAGCATTACTTGGAATTATTGTAATTTTCTAATCTTCCCTGAAGTCATACAGTTTATTTAATTAGTCATTATCTTTTAAGCTTTATAAGATATAAATCTATTCCTGATGGGAGTATGAGATATGACATGAGTGGAGAGAAGTAATATTTTAATCTAAGGTAAAGTTGAAATCCTTGATTTAGTTCTGTAAATATTCTGGAGTCCAGAATTTGTAGCCAGTGGCTGCATCTTGTCCTGCTCATACAGGATTCTGAAATACAGTAGTTTGAGGTCAGTACCCTTATAGAAGTAGCAACAGATCCAGATAACCTTTCACAGAGAATCAGAGTGATATTGCTCTGAGCTTAGAGTATACAGAGCTGCAGCTCCGAACATGATTTTGTGCTTTATGAGCTAATATAATTATTCCATTCAGTATGACCAGTGGAAATTAAAAAGCAGGAAGAGTTCTTTATATATATACTTTTTCAGTCGGTGGGAGTGCCATTGCAGGGGGTGGTGGTGGTTGCGAGGGAGGAACTGACTCATTTCTGTCTCCTCGAGGCCAGAGCTGTGCTGAGACACAGTGGACCTCACGGCACCTTCATGCCAACTAGACAGGTACGAGGTCTCTATTCTGTAGATGAGAAAATTGAGGCTTACAGTTAACCATAGTTTAGTTAAATGAATAGCCCCAATTAAAACACAGCTCTCTTGAATCAAAATTTGTTCTCTTTCAAAACAATGATAATGATAATTAATATTGTTCAATGTTGTATTTCAATTCTTATATCCAGAAGCCATTTCTACTATATTCGGAAATTGTTCAAGCGGCCTAAGATCAAGATTCAGATGGAAAGAATCGAGACCAAATGCATCATTTTACCCATTTTAAAACAGTCTGGACTTCATGTGAAAATAAAATCTTTAAAAAACAAGCTCAAAGGTTGAGAATGAGAGCACATAAACTGTTTCCCAGTAAAGAAAGAGTGCTCCAAGATCATTGTAGACAGTATGGAAATTTCAAAGGGTAGCAAAAAAGTACTCTGATGCCCAAAGTGAATAACAGGATGTGTGACTAAAGCTGCTGACCTATGACCAGCGAGCTCACCTCAGAACCCAGGAGCCACTGACGTGATGTTTCGCTTTCTTTCTCTTTCCTCTTCCTCTCTTTGTCCTCATTTTTCATTCCACCCTCTGCCTCCGTTCTGTTTCCTCCCCTTCCATACTCTCTGTCCTCCTTTATTGTTTCTTTAATTGACCTTAATATGAAACTCAAGTAATTAAAATTTTGTTAAGGATCATGAAAATGTCTGTCTACTTGTGTTCTTCATGTTCAGGGCATATATATAGTTGCAATCTGTTTCTTTCTGTGGTAGTAGCTTTATTTTGATTGTTACACTGATTCTTCTGAGCCACCCTCCACCTACCCTAGAATCTGTGGTGTGTGTGTGTGTGTGTGTGTGTGTGTGTTGCCAACAGGGAGGCAAAAGCACAATGTCAATACTCCGTAAGAAAGAAAATGTTCCTTACCCCTCCCTGACTTAGGAGTACTTCCTGGTATGCAGGCTCAGAGTACGTCCAGCATCATGGAATGATCTCCTAAGGCAGTTTACAGGAATAATGTCAATAGATGAATGGCATCCAAGAGGATTCAAATAAACCTCTTGTTTAAAATTTTCCTGTCTAAAGGAACTCAATTCTTTGGTAACGCACATATAGTCTAAATATGTTATCTTTGGATGGAGAAGTCAGTTGTTAAAAGCCTCAGGAATAAATGCTCTTCTTGATCTTAGCCAAAGGATAAAAAGCTATGAACACAATGTTGGAGTTCATAATGCTCCCAGCCACGCAGAACTACTTTAGAGAACCTGTATGTGAATTCTGGATCTTCTTGGCTGATGACATGGAATGCTTCACTTAACCTCATGATTTTATGTTTCAGAATGAAAACATTGTGCTGTTAACCCTCAGAGTAACAGGGCAAATGGTGGGGAGATTAAGCGCAAGCATCCACCACCTATACATAGACTTCTGGGATTATTTTGAGTTATTAGTATTGTCTATATTATGCATTTATTGACTTCTTAAAAATATTCATAGAATGCCATCTCAATACTAATCAGGACTGGGACCTATAATGGTTACAAACTCAACTACTGAAATATTAGAAATACAAAATAAGTTCCTGCCCCTAGGCTAAAGCTTTGGGAGGGAGGAGACAGCCCCAGGCTTAGAATTCAACTACTTCTGTCACTTGCTCTCTGAGTGATTTTGGGCAAATCACTTCAGCCTTCTAAACTCTCACTTTGTGTGTGCGCTCAGTTGCTCAGCCGTGTCCAACTCTTTGGAACCCCATGGACTGTAGCTCACCAGACTCCTCTGTCCATGGGATTACCTTGGCAAGAATACTGGAGTGGGTTGCTGTTGCTTCCTCCAGGGGATCTTCCCCACCCAGGACTGAACCTGCCTCTTCTGTCTTCCCTGCACTGGTAGGCAGATTCTTTACCATTCTTTACCAAGTCACCTGGGAAGCCCAAAACTCTCACTTTGTCTTCTCCCCAACAGTGATTACATCCTCCTCCCAAGACCTTGTGAGAACAGATGAGAAAATGTGAGACAAAGTACCCGGGGTGCTATGACCGCACAACAGAGCGCTATAACCAAAGCATTCACACACTCAGTGCAGGAAGCAATGAATGGTCCCAGGAAACAGTGAAGAAGAATCAAGGGGCTCTTCAAAGAGGCAAATGATGATTTCCCAGAACTGAGGGCTATGGGCTCAGAGAAGAGAGAATCTGTGATTGGTGAGGTCATGAAAGGCTTTCTGGGAAGGATAGGTGGCAGAGAAAGGAAACTAAAATGAATTAAGCTTGAGCAGCATAGGAGGCAATGGCACCCCACTCCAGTACTCTTGCCTGGAAAATCCCATGGACGGAGGAGCCCGGTGGGCTGCAGTCCATGGGGTCGCTAAGAGTCGGCACGACTGAGCGACTTCACTTTCCTTTTCACTTTCATGCACTGGAGAAGGAAATGGCAACCCACTCCAGTGTTCTTGCCTGGAGAATCCCAGGGACGGCAGAGCCTGGTGGGCTGCTGTCTACAGGGTCGCACAGAGTCAGACACGACTGAAGCGACTTAGCAGCAGCAGCAGCAGCATGCAGATAGGCCTTGGTCCCATGGTAACTAACGTGAAAACTGAGCCTCAGAAATGTTATATGATACGCCTGAGGCCACACTGGAACCAGTAAGCAGCAACGTCTGCTTTAAAAGCCAGTTTACTCATTTATTTAATTACAATGTTCAGGCACTTGAGATACTTAGTAAGGGGTTCGGTGTGTGTGTGTGTGTGTGTGTGTGTGTGTGTGTGTGTGTGTGTTTCAGGCATAACTTAAATGAGAAAAGCAAGGTCATCATAAAAAAAAACAACAAAAACACCTAATAAGCAACATTCTCTGCTTGTAACATATTTGAGGGACTGGGTCTCAGAACTCCAGCTGGAGAGACGTTTGCCCTGTGAAGGAAGAAACAAAGCAGTAAATGTCTACTGGGACCTGGGAACAATCTCAAGAAGTCTGAACATCTTCCACTATGAAATAAAGTCTCCTTGAAAAGTCTTTCAACAGGAGCATGATCTAATCAAGATGGTTTGGGAAGGCTGGTTTGGCATCACATAAAAGAACTGAATGGGTAAGATGCAGAGGAAAAAAAAAGCTGTTGACCTATGGTGATGTGGCTCTGGCTAAGGGTAGAGATCAAAGGAAAGGAACAGAGATGAAGAAAATACTGGGACAAGCGAGTGAATGATGGCAATTGGGAGCTGAAGGAGGTGGCTCTGTTAACAGATGACTGCAGGGACTTCCCTGGTGGTCCAGTGATTAACACTTAGCTTTCCAATACAGAAGGTGGAGGTTCCATCCCTGTTTGGGGAAATAAGATCCACATGTCTCAGGGCCAAAAAAACTTAAAACATGAAACAGAAGCAATGCTGTAACAAATTCAATAAAGCCTTTAAAAACTGGTCTACATCAAAAACTTTAAAAACAAAACCAAATCTGTAAGGTTCAAGCTCAGGTGGCCAGAGGGATGATGGTTATATGAATAGAAATGGAGACATCTTGGGGCTGCTGATTTTGCAGGAAAGAGAAGCCTGCTGACCAACACAGAATTCAAGTGACAAGACAGTCAGATGCAATGTCCAAAAAGTAGCCATAGTAAGATAAGGAGTCTGATTATAGACAGTCTCTGTAGGAATCCAAGATCATGCTGTGAGTGTGCAGGATTTCCATGGAAGAGAGGAACTCAGGGACAAAATAATCAAGAACCACCCCTTGGGAAATACCCAGTGTCCAGCTGTGAATACTGAAAACTTTTGTCAATAATGATGACAAAATATCAGCTGGAATTAGGGTGGTGTTTTTTTTTTTTTTTTTTTTTGCCTTCAGCAAAGCTTGAAAATGGTGGACAAGCATTTAGAGGGACAGAATTGGTCTTCTGACATGTTTATTTCATTCTTACTTGATTATAATCAACAACTCAGTTCAGTTCAGTTCAGTTCAGTTGCTCAGTCATGTCCGACTCTTTGTGACCCCATGAATCGCAGCACGCCAGGCCTCTCTGTCCATCACCAACTCCAGGAGTTCACTCAAACTCCATTGAGTCAGTGATGCCATCCAGCCTTCTCATCCTCGGTCGCCCCCTTCTCCTCTTGCCCCCAATCCCTCCCAGCATCAGAGCCTTTTCCAATGAGTCAACTCTTCGCATGAGATGGCCAAAGTACTGGAGTTTCAGCTTTAGCATCATTCCTTCCAAAGAAATCCCAGGGCTGATCTCCTTCAGAATGGACTGGTTGGATCTCCTTGCAGTCCAAGGGACTGTCAAGAGTCTTCTCCAACACCACAGTTCAAAAGCATCAATTCTTCGGAGCTCAGCTTTCTTCACAGTCCAACTCTCACATCCATACATGACCACAGGAAAAACCATAGCCTTGACTAGACAGAGTTTTGTTGGCAAAGTAATGTCTCTGCTTTTGAATATGCTATCTAGTAGGTTGGTACTCAGTTCAGTTCAGTCGCTCAGTCGTGTCCAACTCTTTGCACCCCCATGAATCCCAGCACACCAGGCCTCCCTGTCCATCACCAACTCCCGGACTTCACTCAGACTCACGTCCATCGAGTCGGTGATGCCATCCAGCCATCTCATCCTCTGTCGTCCCCTTCTCCTCCTGCCCTCAATCCCTCCCAGCATCAGAGTCTTTTCCAATGAGTCAACTCTTCGCATGAGGTGGCCAAAGTACTGGAGTTTCATAAATCAGAATTTCATCTGGGGCTTGTTTTCTTTCTAACCACGTGGTGAGATGATACAAAAGCAGCCAACTCTTACCATCTTGAACTTCACTGGCAGTTACACATATCCAAAAAAGAACCCAAATATGTTCATATTCATATTGGTTTAGGTCAATTGCCAACACAGTTGAGCCTCAGCATCCAGCCTTTTAAGGAATGAAGATTTATTCCTAATGGCTCATTATCTAAAAGGACAGAATGGCTATGAAATGTAGTCTAAGAACCATTAATGGCAAAGAAAAGTTCTACTCAAATGATTAACTACTTGACCAGTTCACTACATGAGGAATGGTGAGTCATACCTTCTGAGCAACATCTGTCTGTTTAGCAATTAAGTATGAACGAAGAGGCTTTTTTTTCTCTTATTGGCGTAGAGTTGATTTTCAATGTTCTGTTAGTTACTGCTGTAAGGCAAAGTGAATCAGCCACCTGTATACATATATTCCCTCTTTTTGTACCGCCTTCCCATTTAGGTAACCACAGAGTATTGAATATAGTTCCCTGTGCTATATAGTTAATTATCATTAGTTATCTATTTTATATATAGTAGTGTATATATCAGAGAAGGCAATGGCACCCCACTTCAGTATTCTTGCCTGGAAAATCCCATGGATGGAGGAGCCTAGTGGGCTGCAGTCCATGGGGTCACTAAGAGTCAGACATGACTGAGCGACTTTACTTTCCCTTTTCACTTTCATGCATTGGAGAAGGAAATGGCAACCCACTCCAATGTTCTTGCCAGGAGAATCCCAGGGACGAGGGAGCCTGGTGGGCTGCCATCTGTGGGGTCGCACAGAGTCAGACACGACTGAAGTGACTTAGCAGGGGCAGCAGTGTATATATGCGAATCCCAATCTCCCAATTCACCCTACTCTCCATACATTTGTTCTCTATGTCTGTGTTCCTAGTTGTGATTTGTAAATAAGTTCATCTGTACCATTTTTCTAGATTCCATATATATCCATTAATATGCGATATTTGTTTTTCCTGACCTACTTCACTCTATATGTTAGTCTCTAGGTCCACCCACATCTCTTCAAATGGCACAATTTCTGAACAAAGGGGCTTTTTTGTATGATTTTTTTACCTTTACTGGTTTATTCATGCTGTGATAGCGATTACATACTTAAAATGTTGCTACTTAGGTATACAGAGTGAAATCTAATTTAATTCCTATTCCAGTGGACCCTCATGAAAACATAGGAATGTAAACAACTTCGGTTGTACAGGAAGTTACTATGTAGTATCTAATGTGAGACTTTGCCTGTGTGCTTGCACACACACAGATACACAGATACACACACATACAGATACAGATGTTTGCACACACACAGATAAACACACACACAGACATACACACACACAGACACATAGAAACGCACACACACATCACTAGCCGTCTCTGTGCTAAGTCTGCAGCTGGCCTCAACTTCCTGTTCAGAATGCTCAAAGAATAATCATATCTGAAGATGAAGGAGAATGAGTCACACTGAGGGAAAATGTCTTCAGTAGAAAGGGGGCATAAATATGTGTCTTCAAGATGCTTGTAAAGAAGGGACAAAAGAGTAATCATTTCACCGAGATGCCATCTGTGCTGCGGGCATAGCCAAGCCAAGAAGCCCCGGGCTTCCCAGGTGGCCTAGAGAAGCAGCCCCTCTCCTCCGCCTTCCTGGTTCTCGGAACCCCATTTTCAGAGTTTTTCCCTTGGGGCTTATGTTCCACTGACCCATAAATGTTCACTGTAATTATACCAATTTTCCTCTCTACACATGGCTCACCACTCTTCTTGTCTGTCTCTTAAAAAAAAAAATTGTTTTCAAAACAGCATGCTTTACAGCAAAAACCTCTGCTAAAAAGGTACATAATAAAAGCAACAACATAGTTATTTAAGGCATTTAAAATATATTAATTTAAAATTTAAATATTTTAATTTAAAAATATTAGTGATAATATAAATTAAAAATGAATTTATTACACCAAAAAAAAATCCAAGAATGAATTCAAGTACTTGATGGGTAGAGGCAAAAGAAAAATCAGACAGAGGCTGGTCCAGTGGGCAGCCTGGCTCTTGACCAGCCTGGAGTGGAATCCCTGAGCAGCTGAGTTTTTCTGGAGAAAGGCTACTGAGCTACCCCGGCCAATCCCCTAACACCCCTCTGTCCACTGAGAGGCGCTCCTGGGTATCTTTGAGATTAAGTTTCTTCATCCGCAGCAGGAGGCCTCCTGTCCCGAGGGAGTGAGGTTGGGGAGATTAGGTGAGAAAAATGGGAAACCTTTGCTATCCATTGTTGTCTGAGAACGTTTACTATTGGAATTATCTCAAGAAGTCACAGAGGCTAAAGTCAAAGGTCAACCTTCTTTCTCAATAAATACTGACAGGCATAGTTCAATAGGTAGCTCCTTCAATGTCCAACAGAGTTTTCAGTTTCTCTGGAAATCTGTAATAGAAGAGCCTCCGTATGTGAAAGTAATAAGAGGCAGCTGGTCTGTCTCTCTGGGTCAAGAGGAACGGGAAAATAAGGTCTTAGAGGGAAAAGTGGCAAGATGCTGGGAATATCTCCTCCTTGGTGAGCCCCAAACTGGTCCTATTGAGGGGGAGACCTGGGTGGGTGAGATCATTCATCGGGCACTGTCAAGCACAAAACTGTCACTTGCTGTGGGCACTGGATCAGCCTCTATGTGGATCAAATCATGTGCTGCTACAGCTCTGAGTTTCAGTGCCCTTGAAGGGAGTTCAGGGTGGAGATCAGGGATGAGGCACTCTGTGCTCTGGAAAACTGGCAGAACAGGTCTTCAGATAGTTACATATTTTCAGGAGCTGATATTATGAGCCCAGTTCTTGCATTTCCTCCTATCTAGAAAAGCTCTTAATCCCTTCACAGTGACATCAGCTCCTCCAGACTAGCAGAAAACTTTTGCAAAGATGAGTGCTTAATTGTAAGAACTCCTCCTTCACCAAAATCACATATATATTGACCTACACCCCCTGTCTCTTCAGAGAAATTTCTCAGAGCTATCTGAGGGGCTGTCTCCTGGGCTGTAGTCCTCATTTTGTCCCAAATAACTTGACTTGCAACTCTCACAGTGTGTATTTTTTTTTAAGTATAGCACTTACCTCTGTGGCTAAAGGGTAGAAGTGGAAAGATGAAGCTCCCTTTCCTAAAGCTTTTATGAAAATACTGAAAAAAGGAAATCTATTAAATACAGGTTGAATATGTACATCTGTTCTGTTACAATAGAACTCAAATATGACACAAAATAATAGAGCAGATGGCCATAAGAAAAGAATGAAATGACGCCATTTGCAGCAACATAGATGGACGAAGAGATTATCATACTAAATGAAGACAGAAAGACCTATATCACATGATACCATGTATATGTGGAATCCAAAATATGATACAAATGAACCTATTGGCAAAATAGGAACAGACTCACTGACAGAGAGGACAGACTGCTCCACAATCACCATAGCCCTGTTTATTGTTGCCAAGGAGGGGGCAGTGGAGGAGGAATGGACTGGGTTGGTTTGAAACTAGCAGATGCAAACTATTATATACAGAATGGATAGCAACAAGGTCCCACTGTACAGCACTGGGAACTATGCTTAATACCCCATAATAAACCATAATGGAAAGGAATATGAAAAGGAACATATGTATCTGTGTGTATATATATATGTGTGTATGTATATATATATATATACACATATATAATTTAATTAATTTGTATACCAGAAACTAACACAACATTGTAAATCAACTATATTCCAGTTTAAAAAAAAATTAAAGCAAGAATCAGCCAATCCAGTCTCCTATTTCACAGAAGGGAAATTTATCTCAAGCAGCATTGCTGGGTAAACACTGGCTGCTACAAGGCTCCTGCCTCCACACCCTACTCTGGTTCACAAGCTGATGTTACAGCTTGGACTGTATCTCCTAAATAAATATATTGAAGTCCTAAGTCCTATAGCCTCAGAACGTGACTGTCTTTAGAAATAGGGTCTTTAGAGGTAACCAAGATAAAGTCATTAGGGTGGGTTCCTGTCCAACAGAATCAGTGTCCTTATACGAAGAGATGAGGACAGAGGGAAAAGACAGTCATCTACAACCAAGGAGACAGGCTTTGAGACTTCCCTAGTACCTTCAGAGGTAACACGGCTGACATTTTGAATTCAGACTTCTGGCTTCCACAAATGTGGGACAATATATTTCTGTTGTCCTAAGCCGTCTATTTTATGATACTTTGCTATGGCAGCCCTTTGAGACTAATATGGCTGCCAATCGGAATTTTAGTAAAATAATAGACTAGGAGGGAGGGAGGGTTTGGTTTCTTGGGAGGCATTTTTATATCACAGGAATCACTTAACATCATAACTTTGAAAAATAAATGCACTTCAAATATTGTCTTTGGTGCAAAGTCCATAGAAACTAATTACACAAATTTACAATCCAGAGAAAGGGAAAATCAAATTACTATTCATAGAAACTTAAGCAGGGGTTTATGACTGGAAAAATAAACAGGGCTATAGTGACTATGGAACAGTGTGACTAAGAACTCAGCCTCAGGTATCAGGCTGCCTGGGCTTGGGTCTTATCTGCCATTTGCTAAGTGTGTAATCTACAGAAAGCTGCAGAAACTTACTGCTTTTTCAATTTCCTCAAGAAGTGTGTTATGCAGACTCTCTGAGATAGTGAATTTGAAGCCGTCAGGATGGCATTTCACCTATGATGATTATTAACTGAATATTAGCAATTATTATGATTACTAATGGTAGAGAATTGCTTTCATTTTTTAAAAATATTTGAAAGCAAACACTTTAAAGTTAAAAATGAAAATATATTATTTGTTTGCTTTTCATCTTTTAGATGAAACTTACTTTATGTTTTATTTTATTTTTTGTAATTTATTCCATACCTATTACTCTGGAGCACTTTATTTATTGGAAAGAAATATAAGACTTAGATACCAAATATGAAGATACCATTCAAAAACACAGATAGCCAACTAAGCCAACTAAGGCCATAAAATGACAAAATATTTTATGTACAAAGTCATTATTTTCATAAAATTGGAAATATTTCAAGAAATAAGGTTACTGCACTCTGATATGAACCATACCTATCATAATACCAAACCACTGGTGAATAAAATAAGCTGATCTTCTCTACTGCTATTGTTCAGAATTGGTTGCAGGGATGGAAATTCAATTTCCTGGTCACACACATCTGAGCTATATCGATTGGTTGGGCCAAACCTAACTTGCAGAGCTTAGTAGATGCAGGAGAGAAAATGTCTGAAAACTCAACCCAGTCAGAAGTGAAAGCTACTGAAAAGTACAAAGAGGTAAACCCTCGACCCAGGAAAATGGGGAATCCTGTTGCTTATGGGAAATAGAAATAATTATTATGAAAAAAATCTAGAAATTAGGTGAATTGGTATCATGGTCATTTCAAGAACATGCCAAAGCAGACAGAAGGCAAGCTTCTGAACGGCAAAGCTATACTCTGTGAAATCTTGGGAGACAGTGCCTGAGAGAGCCAGTCGCTGGCGAGGGAGGACAAGCTATTCAGATTCTCCAGGCAAATGAAAATATTCTGGAGAGTCATTGGGAAGATCCACTGGAGAAGGAAATGGCAACCCACTCCAGTATCCTTGCCCGGAAAATCTCATGGACAGAGGAACCTGCTGGATTGCAGTCCATGGGGTCACAAAGAGTCGGGCACGACTGAGTGACTAACACAACATTGTATTGTGCTTGAGCTATTAAACCCTCCTTGTAACATAACATTTTCTCCCCCACCCTTTTTTAAATGAGGGCTTTTAGCAATATATCTACCTTCCATATTCCTGAGGATCACACTTGAACCTTGGAACAAACAGATGCCTGATAATACACCCAGAGACAATCAGACTTCATTCTGAAACAAAGGGACCACTCTTGGCACAGATTCACAGATTTACTTGCAGACATTCCAAGGCTGAGGAGAGAACCTCCTATCTTGGCATTCCAACAGGGAATAGCTCAAACACCACTCCTCCCAGGGCCCCCCACCCCCACCCACATGCAGGCTTCCAGAATGTCAGGCTCTGCTCTAAGGGCCTCACCCACACTGACATATATTCTCCTAACAAAGTTCCAGCAGGTACTATGATTACCCTCATTTAAAAATATATTACTTTTAATTGTGGTTAAAAAAACCCGACAAAATATATAATTTTTAGTGTTTTGTAGTGTTAAGTATATTCACAAATTCTGTGCAATAGATATCCAGAATTTGCCATCCTGCCAAATCGGAACTCTGAATCCATTAAACAACTATGATTATTCACACTTGAGGTAGGAGAAAAATGAGGTATGGAGATGTTAGATAACTTTTGCAAGGTCACATAGCTAGGAAGTGACAGAGGCATAATTTAGAAGCATGTCGTTTGTCTCTGACACTTGGAGTCTTAACTGTTTAGCTTTGTGCTCTGCCACCCAGTTGCGTCTCACTCTTGTAATTCCATGGACTGTAGCCCAACATGCTCCTCTGTCCATGGAATTTTCCAGGCAAGAATACTGGAGTGGGTTGCCATTCCTCCACCAGGGGATCTTCCTGACCCAGGGATCCAACCCATGTCTCCTGAGTCTCCTGCATTAGCAGGCAGATTCTTTACCACTAGAGCCACCGGGGAAGCCCCAGGAAAGTTGAGAAGAAGTATTAGAATGTGAAAAGGAAATGAAGTGTACACAGAGAGACATCTATGTGCATGGATAGGGGGACAAGAGATGAGGAGAGACCTTGACTGGACCAGAGCTAATAGACTCTGGTCATCCTTGCCACCACCTCCCTACTCAGGTCTAGACAACCATCTTTGGGCTAAAGTAAGAGAAGATTCTACATATGGACATCACCAGATGGTCAACACCGAAATCAGATTGATTATATTCTTTGCTGCCAAAGATGGAGAAGCTCTAACCAGTCAGCAAAAGAAGACCAGGAACTGACTGTGGCTCAGATCATGAACTCCTTATTGCCAAATTCAGACTTAAATTGAAGAAAGTAGGGAAAACCACTAGACCATTCAGGTATGACCTAAATCAAATCCCTTATGATTATACAGTAGAAGTGAGAAATAGATTTAATGGACTAGATCTGATAGACAGAGTGCCTGATGAACTATGGACGGAGGTTTGTGACATTGTACAGGAGACAGGAATCAAGACCATCCCCAAGAAAAAGAAATGCAAAAAGCAAAATGGCTGTCTGGGGAGGCCTTACAAATAGCTGTGAAAAGAAGAGAAGTAAAAACCAAAGGAGAAAAGGAAAGATATAAGCATCTGAACGTAGAGTTCCAAAGAATAGCAAGGAGAGATAAGAAAGCCTTCCTCAGTGATCAATGCAAAGAAATAAAGGAAAACAACAGAATGGGAAAGACTAGAGATCTCTTCAAGAAAATTAGAGATACCAAGGGAACATTTCATGCAAACATGGGCCCAATAAAGAACAGAAATGGTATGAACCTAACAGAAGCAGAAGATATTAAGAAGAGGTGGCAAGAATACACAGAAGAACTATACAGAAAAGATCTTCATGACCCAGATAATCACAATGGTATGATTACTCACCTATAGCCAGACATCCTGGAGTGTGAAATCAAGTGGGCCTTAGAAAGCATCATTATGAACAAAGCTAGTGGAGGTGATGGAATCCCAGTTGAGCTATTTCAAATCCTGAAAGATGATGCTGTGAAAGTGCTGCACTCAATATGCCAGCAAATTTGGAAAACTCAGCAGTGGCCACAGGACTGGAAAAGATCAGTTTTCATTCCGATCCCAAAGAAAGGCAACATCAAAGAATGCTCAAACTACCACACAATTGCACTCATCCCTCAGGCTAGTAAAGTAATGTTCAAAATTCTCCAAGCCAGGTTTTAGCAGTACATGAACCATGAACTTCCAGATGTTCAAGCTGGTTTTAGAAAAAGCAGAGGAACTAGAGATCAATTGCCAACATCCGCTGGATCATGGAAAAAGCAAGAGAGTTCCAGAAAAACATCTATTTCTGCTTTATTTATTGACTATGCCAAAGCCTTTGACTGTGTGGATCACAATAAACTGGAAAATTCTGAAAGAAATGGGAATACCAGACCACCTGACCTGCCTCTTGAGAAACCTATATGCAGGTCAGGAAGCAGCAGTTAGAACTAGGCAGGGAACTGTTGGAACATGGACTGGTTCAACAGAATCAGTCTGTTGACTGGTTCCAAGTAGGAAAAGAAGTACGTCAAGGCTGTATATTGTCACCCTGCTTATTTAACTTATACGCACAGTATATCATGAGAAACACTGGGATGGAAGAAGCACAAGCTGGAATCAAGATTGCCAGGAGAAATATCAATAACCTCAGATATGCAGATAATGCCACCCTTATGGCAGAAAGTGAAGAGGAACTAGAAAGCTTCTTGATAAAAGTGAAAGAAGAGAGGAAAAGTTGGCCTAAAGCTCAACATTCAGAAAACTAAGATCATGGCATCTGGTCCCATCACTTCATGGGAAATAGATGGGGAAACAGTGGAAACAGTGGCTGACTTGATTTTGGGGCTCTAAAATCACCACAGATGGTGATTGCAGCCATGAAATTAAAAGATGCTTGCTCCTTGGAAGGAAAGTTATGACCAACCTAGATAGCATATTGAAAAGCAGAGACATTACTTTGCCAACAAAGGTCTGTCTAGTCAAGGCTATGGTGTTTCCTGTGGTCATGTATGGATGTGAGTTGGACTGTGAAGAAAGCTGTGTGCTGAAGAATTAAACTGTGGTGTTGAAGAAGACTCTTGAGAGTCCCTTGGACAAAGCTTTGGCCACCTCATGTGAAGAGTTGTGTCACTGGAAAAGACCCTGATGCTGGGAGGGATTGGGGGCAGGAGAAGGGGACAACAGAGGATGAGATGGCTGGATGGCATCACCGACTCAATGGACATGAGTTTGAGTAAACTCCAGGAGTTGTTGATGGACAGGATGGGTTGGCATGCTGCGATTCATGGGGTGCAAAGAGTCGGACACAACTGAGTGACTGAACTGAACTGAACTATGGCTTAACTGGCTCTCAACATCTAAACCCCAGTCCTGCCATCTCCTAGCTACATCAGAGCCAGGATGATTCTTCAAAATCTGATGGAGCCAAAGCTCCATTTCCTCTCTTCTCTGATTTTTCCTATTAATCATTATATCACATATATATCCCCTTCACTTCCCCAGCTAAATTCACATGTTGAAACCCTAACCCCCAATCTGAATGTATTTGTGAGGTGGTTAAGGTTGAATGAAGTCATGGGATGAGGTCTTCATAATGGGATTAGTGCCCTTTAAGAAAAGACGACACAGATCTTGTCCCCTCTCTTCACCACGGCAAGAAGGCAGCTGTGTGAAACTCAGGAATTGAGCACTCACCAGAAACTGACCAGCCTGGCACCCTGATCTCAGGTTTCCAGCCTTCAGAACTGCGACAAAATAAATGTCTTTTGTTTAAGCCCTCTGTCTGTGGCATTTTGTCAGGGCAATGCAAGTTGACTCAGGCTTTTCCCACATCATTTCTCAAAGCACTGCATATCCTTCCTATACAGGAATTATTGGAGCATAGAAGCAGTTACAGATGACCATAAATTTTAATTGGTCACTAAATATCAGGTTCAACAGAGAAGGAAGTGTATTTCTTTCTTTAAGTAAGTGTTCAACAATTCTTTGTTGAATGAATAAATACTAAAATGTGCTATATAGAATTTCCAGATCAAAGATGAGTTGAAGGCTCAATTCAACCTGATCATCTTACCCTATGTAAGCATGTGCACACATCTCTCCTGCTATTTATAACCAAAGGTATTTTCTTTGAGAGAGGCACTAATAAACAAAAGGTCATTTTGTTCTGCTGATTGCTTGGGAGTTACAAGATGGATGAGTACAAGGAGAGAGGTAGAGTGCTAAATTCCATTCAGTGAAAACAATCTGAAATTGACGAGGAAGGGAGAGAAGGGCCAAGGTAAATGGCAGAAAGCTAGCATTTTAGTTGTAGACATGACGGGGTAACTTACTTTATAAGGCTCAGAACATCTACTTTATTATTTTTTTATTGGACTATAGTTGATTTACAATGTTGTGTTAGTTTCTGGTGTACAGCAAAGTATTCAATCATATATATATATATGTCATATCTCATAAATATATCATATATCACATATATACGACTGATCACTTTGCTGTACACTAGAAGCTAACATATATATATATTATATACTTTTCAGATTCATTTCTATTATGTAATTAAAATATATTAAATATAGTCCTCTGTGCTACATAGCAGGTTCCTACTGTTTACTTTATATATAGCAGTGTATGTATGTTAATCCCAAGCTCCTAATTTATTCCTCTCACCTCTTCGGTAATCATATTTTTTTCCCCTATGTCTGTGAGTCTGTTTCTGTTTTATAAATACATTTACAGATTTCTACATATGAGTGCTATCATATGATATTTATGTTTCTCTGACTCATTTCACTTAGTATTATAATGTCTGGGTAAGACTAGGAACATCAAAATACTATTCATGTCACATTTTTTTGTGAGTGTAAATTACATTTATTTCTTCAAATCATCAGAGAGGTCAGATACATACCTAAATATCATATGTGGATGAATATCCTTTCATGGGGGAAAATGGCTGGTGTTCAGGAAGAAGCAAGAGACTCAGTTCTACCACTGGCCTCTGTGGCAAAACGGAGCTCAGTGATGGCTGCTGTGAGCTATTTCCCCAACTGAACAACTTCTGCTGAGCCAGAGACTTGGGACCTGAGGCGATCAGGAGACAGGTGCTGAGTCTCCTGGAAATTCTTGAAGGCTTTGGAGAGAATATGGGACTTTTCATAAGCTGCACAATGGGGTTTTATCTAGATCTTAGAAAACAGGATGAACTCAGTCCTATGAGGGAGAATTTCCACGGCATCCCACTCCACTACTCTTGCCTGGAAACTCCCATGGATGGAGGATCCTGGTGGGCTGCAGTCCATGGGGTCGCTGAGTCAGACACGACTGAGCAGCTTCACTTTCACTTTTCACTTTCATGCATTAGAGAAGGAAATGGCAACCCACTCCAATGTTCTTGCCTGGAGAATCCCAGGGATGGCAGAGCCCGGTGGGCTGCCGTCTGTGGGGTCGCACAGAGTCCGACACAACTGAAGCAACTTAGCAGCAGCAGCAGCATAAACAATAAAAACCTCAGCTGAAGTTTAACCTGGTAGCAACTAGAAAACAAGCTTCTGGCTGTTCTTGAGCAGATGAAAGTTCATGTTCACATACCCAAGTAACCACCAGCACCCCTGCCCTAGACAGATGAACAGTTCAATCGGTAACCTTGGGGGTCTGAATTAATCTCATAGCTCTGTTAATTGCAGAGCATGATTACAAAGAAGGATTTTATGAGGATGTGTTATGTAGATGCTATTGAGCAAAACGAGAAATGATATCTCATGTTTGGTTGGGTGTGTAAGTGAGAACCTGAAACATAGGCTTCGTCATGAAAGGAAGCTTGTAAAGGAAACTCATGGTGTGGGATAAATCAACGGTCATTGGGCAAAAAAAAAAGAACAGGAAATGAGTGAGTTTTAGAGTTTATGCTTGGGTGAATGATGACAAATATAGTAAACCTTTGGGCTATATCATGCCATAAATGTGTGAACAAATTTTTATTTGTTCTGCTTTTGCTGGGGGAAATCAACTGCCTAGATAAAACAAAGGAAAGACTTGTATCAGACAGTCCTGAGTAACTGTAGAGGTTTGGCAGTCTGATATCATTGTTGTTTTTCTGTTGCTAAGTTGTTTCTGACCCTTTGAGATCCCATGGACTGCAGCATGCCAGGCTTCCCTGTCCTTCACTATCTCCCACAGTTTTCTCAAAGTCACGTGCATTGAATTGATGACGCCATCCAACCATCTCATCCTCTGTTGTCCCTTTCTCCTCCTATGCTCAATCTTTCCCAGCATCAGAGTCTTTTCCAATGAGTCAGCTCTTCACATGAAGTGACCAAAGTGTTGGAGCTTCAGCTTCAGCAGCAGTATTTCCAATGAATATTCACTGTTGATTTCCTTTAGGATTGACTGGTTTGATCTCCTTGCAGTCCAAGGAATTCTCAAGAGTCATCTCCAGCACCACAGTTCAAAAGCATCAATTCTTTGGTGCTCACTTTCTTTATGGTACAACTCTCACATCTGTACATGACTACTGGAAAAACCATAGCTTTGACTATAGGGAGCTTTGTTCTCAAAGTAATGTCTCTGCTTTTTAATACACTATCTAGGTTTGGGTCATAGCTTTCCTTTCAAGGAACAAGCATCTTTCAGTTTTGTGGCTGCAGTCACCATCCATGGTGATTTTGAATCCCATGATAAAATAAAATCAGCCACTGTTTCCACTTTTTCTCCTATCATTCAGTTCAGTTCAGTCGCTCAGTCGTGTCCAACTCTTTGCGACCCCATGAATCGCAGCATGCCAGGCCTCCCTGTCCATCACCAACTCCCAGAGTTCACTCAGACTCACGTCCATTGAGTCAGTGATGCCATCCAGCTCATCCTCGGTCGTCCCCTTCTCCTCCTGCCCCCAATCCCTCCCAGCATCAGAGTCTTTTCCAATGAGTCAACTCTTCTCATGAGGTGGCCAAAGTACTGGAGTTTCAGCTTTAGCATCATTCCTTCCAAAGAAATCCCAGGGTTGATCTCCTTCAGAATGGACTGGTTGGATCTCCTTGCAGTCCAAGGGACTCTCAAGAGTCTTCTCCAACACCACAGTTCAAAAGCATCAATTCTTCGGCGCTCAGCCTTCTTCACAGTCCAACTCTCACATCCATACATGACCACAGGAAAAGCCATAGCCTTGACTAGATGGACCTTAGTTGGCAAAGTAATGCCTCTGCTTTTGAATATGCTATCTAGGTTGGTCATAACTTTTCTTCCAAGGAGTAAGTGTCTTTTAATTTCATGGCTGCAGTCACCATCCTATCATTAGCAGGAAAAAATTTTGAGACTAATGGTGGTATGGGGTACTTGCAATTTAGTTATAAATGCAAATTCCCAACTGCACTTCAAGCTGGCAGCACAAGCCTCCACGCCGATTACTGTGTGTCTCCAGAGCACACTGTCCAGAGAGAGCAGCTTTGCCTTAAAGGAGTTTAAATCACCACCTGAGGCAGACATATAATAGTTCATTAAATAAATCCAGGATGGGGAAAGTATGGATTAGTCAATAAATAGTATCTGGAAGCAAGGGTCTGTATAGAATTGAGTGAGGTTTAGTCATTAGAAATGAAAAACAAGACTCAAATCACGAAGTTTTCACTCTGCCCACTAGGGGAGAACAGCTTCTTGCAATGTTTCCAATCTGAATACTAACTAAAGAGTACCCTCTAGTGGCCTTCTTAGGGAACTACAAAACCTGGGAATGCCGAATAAATACTGAGAAAGATCAGAAGGGAATGGCTGCACACTCAGAATTCTAGCTTGGAGAATTCCATGGACTGTGCAGTCCACGGGGTCGCAAAGAGTTTGAACACAACTGAGTGACTTAAAAAATGTCAAAAGAAGAAATTAAATAAAGATAAATAAAAATATTGATAAAGAAAAATGAAATATAAAAATGATAAGAATATCTGCTTAATTTTACTTTAGTTCAAGGGAAAATAACTGATCACTGTGTACAGAGAATGCTGATACCATGGCAAGCATGCATGCGTGCTAAAAGTCGCTTCAGTCGTGTATGACTGACTCTATGTGACTCTATGGACTATAGCCTGCCAGGCTCCTCTGTTCATGGGATTCTTCAGGAAAGGATACTGGAGTAGGTTGCCATGCGCTCTTCCAGGGGATTTTCCCAACACAGGGGTAGAGCCTGTGTCTCCTGCATGGCAGGCGGATTCTTCACCAACGGAGCCACCAGGGAGGCATGCCTGTTCTTTATCTAACCTAGCTGAGGTTGCCAGTAGTTCCAAATGTATGACTGTTTACAATCAAAGCATTAGAATAGGGACTCTTCTACTAATGTCAGATTGGCCTTATAATATAAAAATCCTTCATAAAAGTGCACATCTTTTTCAACTAGCTGCTCCGTAGGTAGCTATATACTGGTACATACTATATACTATAGCTATATACTATACAGCTGGTATAGAATTAATCAATTAGAATCAATTAATCAATTAATCAATTTAGAGTCAGAAGATCTGGGTAATTCCCTAGTTCCACAAATTTCAGTCTGTTTGACATTAGGCTAGTCACTTAACCTCTGAGACTCACTTTTTAAAAATATGCAATATGTAGATTGCTATTCTTCAGTCTCCCTGGATTTAGGGGAAAGTATGGCAGAAAGTGAAGAGGAGCTAAAGGGCCTCTTGATGAAGGTGAAAGTGGAGAGTGAAAAAGTTGGCTTAAAGCTCAACATTCAGAAAACGAAGATATGGCATCCGGTCCCATCACTTCATGGGAAATAGATGGGGAAACAGTGGAAACAGTGTCAGACTTTACTTTTTGGGCTCCAAAATCACTGTAGATGGTGACTGCAGCCATGAAATTAAAAGACGCTTAGTCCTTGGAAGAAAAGTTATGACCAACCTAGATAGCATATTCAAAAGCAGAGATATTAACATTGCCGGCTAAGGTTCATCTAGTCAAGGCTATGGTTTTTCCTGTGGTCATGTATGGATGTGACAGTTGGACTGTGAAGAAGGCTGAGCGCCGAAGAATTGATGCTTTTGAACTGTGGTGTTGGAGAAGACTCTTGAGAGTCCCTTGGACTGCAAGGAGATCCAACCAGTCCATTCTGAAGGAGATCAACCCTGGGATTTCTTTGGAAGGACTGATGCTGAAGCTGAAACTCCAATACTTTGGCCACCTCATGAGAAGAGTTGACTCATTGGAAAAGACTCTGATGCTGGGAGGGATTAGGGGCAGGAGGAGAAGGGGACAACCGAGGATGAGATGGCTAGATGGCATCATGGACTCGATGGACGTGAGTCTGAGTGAACTCCGAGAGATGGTGATGCACACAGGAGGCCTGGCGTGCTGCGATTCATGGGGTCGCAAAGAGTCGGACACGACTGAGCAACTGAACTGATGATAGTGAAATATGTATAAAGTACTTTATAAATTCTAGCATGTTACATAAACATTAGCCACTATTAGTCTTGAAATCTCTAGATGAGGATGAGGTTGCAAAACATCATTTGTCAAGTTTATATATTGAATCAGCGACTGAACTCAGAACAAATATACCTTGTGTCCTAAAGTTTATCACTCTAGAAATACTATTGTGTTATTATTATTTTTCAGTAAGTAGTATGGACCGATGACCCTAAATCATGAAATAGCTATAAATACACCATAATTAGGGCTTCCCTGGTCGCTCAGTGGTAAAGATTTTGACTACAGGAGTTGCAAGAAACATGGGTTCGACCCTTGGGTCAAGAAGATTCCATGGAGGAGGGCATGGCAACACTCTTCAGTAGTCTTGCCTGGAGAATCCACGGACAGAGGAGCCTGGTGGGCTATAGTCTATAAGTCACAAAGAGTGAAGCAACTTGGCATGCATACACACTTAATTAAATTTCACTCCATAATTAACTATTCTGAGTGATGAGAGACAAGCTTTAAAAAGGACCAAATAGAAGGGGTTTCGGAGAAGGCAATGGCACCCCCACTCCAGCACTCTTGCCTGGAAAATCCCATGGATAGAGGAGCCTGGTAGGCTGCAGTCCATGGGGTCCTAAGAGTCGGATATGACTGAGAAACTTCCTTTCACTTTTCACTTTCATGCATTGGAGAAGGAAATGGCAACCCACTCCAGTGTTCTTGCCTGGAGAATCCCAGGGATGGGGAAGCCTGGTGGGCTGCCGTCTATGGGGTCACACAGAGTCGGACATGACTGAAGTGATTTAACAATAACAAAAGGGGTTTAATAGATTAGACTTACTGACAGCATAATTATTATTTGAGAAAGATCTGTTTCCTAGGGACTAATTGTCTTCTATGTGGTGAGCTATTTACCAAATTTTGGAATGGAGTGGAAATCAATTGACTTTTTTTTACATCAGTTAGTTTGAAAAGTGACAGTGAAAGTCACTCAGTTGTGTCTGATTCTTTGAGACCCCATGGACTGTAGCCTGCCAGGCTCCTCTGTCCATGGAATTCTCCAGGCCAGAATACTGGAATGGGTAGCCTTTCCCTTATTCAGAGGATCTTCCCAATTCTGGGATAGAACCCAGGTCTCCTGCAATGCAGGCAGATTCTTTACCAGCTGAGCCACAATGGAAGCCCAAGAATACTGGAGTGAGCAGCCTATCCCTTCTCCAGTGATCATCCCGATCTAGGAATCGAACCAGGGTCTCCTGCATTGCAGGAAGACTCATTACCAACTAAGCTATCCGGGAAGCCCAACTAGTTTCTGATTGATTAAATTTAAACTATTTTTCAAGGAGCTTCATTAGACTGCAATCCATCTGTTTTATTTTTTGAAACCAGTAGGGTAGTAGACCCAAGGTCACGGCATTTGGAATGACATGGCGATGTTATAAATCTTGGTATTTAACTGGTACTTTTGTTTTTATGGATAATTGTTTTACAATGGGAAAATGTCCCTGAAAATTAGAGGACCGTTTCAAAACAAATCATTTACTCCAAACAATCCTGTTCTAGTCATTAATTACAGGAACAACAAACTCTTTCCTGCCAAGTCCTTATGGACTAGCTAAATTGAAACAGGAAATGCAGAACTCAGCAAAGTTTATTATTTTTATTTCTAGCTTAGAGCAAGTTTATCCAAGATGCAGAATGAATTTAATGGATTGTGCAATATGTAAATAGCATTACATTTTCTTGTTTAAGGAAGCAAAATTCAAAGGAAAACATCCACAGGAGGTACAGAAATAAAGCAAGGATAGGCATTTCTGAAAATAACCCCCTGGAAAAAAACAATTGTAACTCTCTTGAAACTTATCAGAAAAACAAGGTACTTTAGAAGTTCTAAAATCTTTCTATGTATTAGAATCAACTGGGTGTTTTGAAAAATCTCTATGACCAGACCATAATCCACAACAATTAAAAGAGAACCTTTGGAGTGGGCCCTAGACATCTGCATTTTTTAAAAGTTATCTAGGTGGTGCCAATATTCACCAAGTTTGAGAAACACTTTAGTTGAGAAATATCTTGAAGCATGAAAGTAATGTCTTTTCTGGGACCAGTTATGATAGGACCACAGATTACTGTTGCCACCTCCCTATAATAGGAAGTTGCAAAGCTTCATTTTATAGGTATGTACGCAGAAGAAGAAAGCACACACAGGTTAGAAGCAGCAGTGATACGGATTAAATCAACGTACCAGCAGGGAATGTATCAATAGAAAATGAGTTCAGGACTGCCCACCAGGGTCTGCAAGATTCAGACAAGCACATGGGCTGATGCCTTTAAGGAGCTGACATGTAGTTAGGTGTGACCTTTTCGTTTACATTTGATGCCTCTGTGTTCATGGGTTCTTCGGTACCAAGTTTACAACAATGTAAAAGCAGGACTCATGCTATGTTTGAGCGTTAAGTCCGCATGTTCTCCTTCCCTTTGGCACTTAAAAATGTCGGATGTTGGGGTGCTGCTATCAGTAAGTGTAGGAAAGGTCAGGATGAGTCATCTACCGCAGTCAGCAAAGCCCAGGAGAGTGCAATGTGGTGCTTGGACTTTAAACATTTGAAAGAGGACCATGGGAATGGTCAACTTCCAACTGAGCTGGGCAATTCATCCCAGCCTCAGTGTGGACTAAACTAGGGCCAGGCTTCCAGGGAAGTAGATAAGGTGGTGGATGGTGCCCTACATACCCACTCGGTGGTCTGTGCTGCGCGTGTGCCCCCAGCCTGTCAGGGCCACACTCGTGGGAAGCCACTGCCACCACCTCCAGCTCCAGCCCCCTCAGTCTTGCTTTAAGGCTTTCTTGGAGTGCTCCTCCCACTGCTCGTCAAATCCGTTTTCTCCCTTGTTCTCTCCTCCCTTCTCATCAAAATGGACCTGTTCTCCATCTTGTTATCTCAGAATCTTTAATGTTAGCCAGTTCATTAAGCCAGTGGTCCTCAGCCCAGGTTGCACACTCATATTCCTTGGGAGTTTTATAAAAACACAAAAATCTGGCTCATGGTAGACCAATTACATAAGAATCTCGGAAGATGCCCCCACCGTCGGTACTGTAATAAATAATAGAGTTGACAGAACATCATTTATGTGGCTTTTCCCCCTAAAACCGTATGTGGATCTTACTGCAGCCTGAGGGGTTTAATGAAAGGAGTGACTAACTCAGCTTCCTGTCTTCTGGCCCTGCAGAGTTCCGGTTTCCTTGGCTAGGCTAACGCCGCCATGTTGACTGGCCAACCTGACTGTGGCCACAGGCTTCCCTGGGCACATCTGAGTCACCTTCTTATCGTTCAGTTGCTCAATCGTGTCTGACTCTGCAACCCTACAGACTGCAGCACATCCGGCTTCCCTGTCCTTCACTATCTCTCAGAGTTTGCTCAGTTCTTGTCCACTGAGTTGATGATGTCATCCAACCATCTTATCCTTTGTCATCCCCTTCTCCTCCTGCCCTCAATCTTTCCCAGCATCAGGATCGCCTTCTGGGGAGTTGGTAAACACTGGAGCAACACCACCACTTACAACAAGGGGCTCCTGCCAAAAGTATTGTTTCTTTAAAAAAAAAAAAGGTTTGGAGGCATCTGCCCAAAAGCTAATGGTGTGGTCATTGTCCTAATGGATTTTTAAGGAAGTGCAAAGTTCTAAGCTAATAGTCAATAAGATGTAACATTTAACAGATCTGTTGCATTCGTGTAAAAATTATAACCTTCTTTTTGATTCAAGTTTTATTATTTGTTTTCTAAAAACTCAATAATCTGAAGTGTGAGAGAGACAGTGATTAAAATGACTACTTTCTGTTTAAACACTGTTTGGAAGTGTGGGTGGGGCATATTTGTCCTTGATTTTCTTTGGTGGGAGAAATTATGGAGATGGAGGGAGGGGACAATAAAGGAAGGGATTTCCCAGCTCGGGTACCTTGACTGACAAGTGATTGGAGCAATAATGTCCTGCTGCTGCTGCTAAGTCGCTTCAGTCATGTGCGACCCCATAGACAGCAGCCCACCATGCTCCCTGTCCCTGGGATTCTCCAGGCAAGAACACTGGAGCGGGTTGCCATCTCCTTCTCCAATGCATGAAAGTGAAGAGTGAAAGTGAAGTCGCTCAGTCGTGTCCAACTCTTAGCGACCCCATGGACTGCAGCCCACCAGGCTCCTCCATCCATGGGATTTTCCAGGCAAGAGTCCTGGAGTGGGGTGCCATTGTCTTCTCTGCTGTAAGTAGGATCAACGCTCCTAAGATCATTGCGTCTAAGGCCAGGGTTTAAGCCTCTGAGACCTCTGGGTTCAACGCCCTGCTTAGGTCAGGGAAAGCGGCCATGCCCTGGGGCAGTGGGAGGGCTGCCACAAACCCTTCTCTGACTCTCCCTCTTCCTCCGGGAGGTGCTGGTATGGGCCCTGGGAGCTGGTCCACCCTGACCTGGGCACTGGGTCTTGGAGCAGCCTCACCCAACTGGCCTCAGCCAGGCAATTGGGCCCTTCCAGTCCCGTTCCCTATCTGGCCTCTAGGAGGCAGACTAGTGTGCCCACTCCTGGGTCTGAGGGCTGGCTGATGCTCAAGGGGTTGAAGGTAGGTTTGCTGTCAGAACTTAGGCCTGTGGCGGGGCACATCCCCACACGTGCATAGAGGTGCCATACAGTTCCAGGTGAGCTGGCTGGAAAGAGCAGAATGGGTGGGCCACAGGCTGCTTCCTTCAACAGTGAGAGACTTGAATATGCTAAATCTGAACCTGGCCTTAGGTGCCTCAGTGGTAAAGAATCTACCTGCCAATGCAGGAGACACGGGTTCCATCCCTGGGTTGGGAAAATGCTCTGGAGAAGGAAATGGCAACCCATTCCAGTATTCTTGCCTGGAAAATCTCACAGACAGAAGAGCCTGGCAGGCTACAGTCCATGGAGTTGCAGAGTCAGATATGACTTAGTGACTGAGCAACAGAACAATTTCAGACTATAGGGGAGACATTTTTGTCAAAGTAGGAGGATAGACTTTGACACTGAGGGAGATAACAGAACCTAAACATTAAGCCTCTTTCTATTTGAACTTGACTTTCTAGATCATAGTATATAGGCTTACTTGTCAAGGAAGGAGGCTCGAGCTGCCTTGACTCAACAGTTTGCTAGTGTGACTCATAACTTTTAAATATTTAGATACATGGCACGTAGCCCTCCATCTGCTTTCTTATCTCACAACCTCACAAATTTCAGAAGCGGCCCTGCTCCAAGCCTTCACCCTAGACCCGCTGAAACAAAATGTCTCAGGCTGGGCTGGTGAATTTGAATTTCAACAAGCTCCTCACATGATCTGTATCCACAATTCATTTACCAAACAATGCCCTCAACCCTTATCTCCTCTCTCCTTTTTCAAACTAAGTCCTCATGTCAACAAAGTAGTGCCGGGTAATCCATCTACTTTATCTACTGAGAGCAGATAAAGGAGAATGGATTATTTCAGAATATGAGGCGCAGACCAAGTTCAGTTCCACTCTGTTCAGGAAATGGCTTGACTGAGCCCCATGGCCTTGTGGCTTCCATTCTCATCTTTCTCAGTCCACGTGGAGTGACTTCTCAATGGTCACCCCAAGCTCAGCTCATTTCCTCCTCATCAGTAGGAGTCTCTCACTTTCTTCCCTACCAATTCCTGAGTCTAATTCTTTGGCCCAGTCTTCTGCTTTCTTTCTCTAATTCTAGGCCTTGAAGCCTAAAATTTTCATTTACCATAAAATGCTCTAGCCCAGTGCTGCTTCCTCTCTCCTGCCACGTGAGAAACAGGTCTTGTTTGCACAGAGCCTGTTGATACCTTGGCAGTGCATTTTGAACACCTGGGGAGCCTTAAAAACTTTCCCAGCCTGGGCTGCATTCCAACCAATTAAATCCCAGTCTGACTAGAGTGTATGATGTATGCGTGTGATAAAAGTATGGGATACAGATGAGCTTTCATTACCTGCTTAGGTATCAAAAATTTCAAAGGACTGGCTTTCCCCCAGATGCCTGAAGACTTTCTGGACATTTCTGTAGCATTTTCACATTAAGCATAAAGCAAACATCGGTTATAAATATAATTCCAGCTTTTTCAACTCTGCACATTCCATTAATGCCTGCAAAGGCTGCCTACAGAGAGGTGTCCCACCAAAATGCACTCCAAGAACCTCCATAGAGAAATATCATGGCTAAGGACAAGTAGCACCAAAATGGACTTTCAGAACTTTAGATGGGGAATGGATTTCATTAAAATCCCAGGGCCTTCTTGGTTTGAAAGACGTCCCCACCCCCAACCCCGCACTACTACAAAACATTCTAATGACATATGTAGTCCAGACTCTGTAAATTAGAAACTTAATGTGTACATGTGGTTCATGGGAAATAAAAAGTTGCTCTTAAAAATCAAGTGCAGTAACTTAGTAGATAGTTGGCCATTGCTAATAACATCATTATCACTCTTAAGAAGGAGGAGGTGCTGAGATGCTTGTGTCAGTTAATTACTGTCTAGGTGGCTCCTAAGCCTAGCTTCTTTGTATATAGTACTATCATTTTCCAAGTTAAGGGAAAAAACACACCTAAATTAAGCCAAGCAATTGATATGGACTCATGTAAGTTGGGATTTAAAAGCCTTTCTTTTTCTAAGAAATTAAAAATAGATTTTGCTAGCTGGGTAAGAATTTCTGAATTTGATGCTCTAATTTTTAATTGTTGGAGCAGTTTTCAAGTACAAATTTCATAGGAAAGAAGAAAATAAAATGAAGAGAGTAAAGATAATGCTACAAATACCATTTGTCATATTTACCCTATGTACCTCCTATTTTCTCAGTTTCAGCAAAGAGAAGCACTTTGGGGATATAGTATTACCTGCCGGGATTAAAAGCATGTGCTGAATGTTTGAACATGCATCTTACTGGTACACCACCAGACGTGCAGGTGAAGCCCATGCTGGATTCTGCATAAAGGCCAATTTTAGTCATTAATTTATTGATGAGGATTGTACTTGTTTCCCTTACTGAGGAAGGGACAAAATTCACTTCTACCAAGAAGGCTTCTGTGTACAGCTCTGTCGCATTTCAGACTTAGTTTCTGAGTTAGAGGACCAGTGTTAGTATGTCCTTTAAACGATTAACCTATATCCTGGGGCCAGGGATCCATCTCTTCCTGGAGCCTAATTGTGCTATGGTATTGTTCGTTATTATAAAGAGAATTCACACTAGAGAAGGTGATACATATGGAATAAAAATTGTATACTGCTTGAAAGAAAAAGGACTTCCCAGAAGTCATGAGGATCCTTAAGTGACCATTATGTTTTAGAAACTGAAAAATAATTAAAATTCCACCTTCTGGTTAAGAATAGCAAAAATAATGATAATAATACCAGGTGGCTCAGTGGTAAAGAACCCGCCTGGCAATGCAGGAGCCTTGGGTTTGATCTGGGGAATCCCATGGACAGAAGAGCCTGGTGGACTACAGTCCATGGATTTGCAAGGAGTCTGCCACAACTGACCACACCCCTACCCCAGTGCACAAAAGAATACACAGCTACTTCACTTGGCTGCTTGTCAATCCTGTCAGTAGCCAGAAGGTGGCGCTCACTTCTTAGAAATATCAAAAACAAGGTCGAAAAACCAATCAGGAAACAAAACTCTAACTTAAACTTGTCTTTAAATAAAAAGATCACTTGGTTTTCACAGAGTTACAGACAATTAATCGTCAAGTGTGTGCGCAGCGATGCTCACAAATGTATACCGTTTCTGGGAATTAAAAGTCGTCATTCAGTTGCTCAGTTGTGCCTACAGGACTAGGGCACTCCAGGGTTCCCTGTCCTTCACCATCTCTTGGAGTTTGCTCAGACTCATGTCCATTGAGTCGGTGATTCCACTCAACCACCTCATTCTCTGTTGCCCCCTTCTCCTCTTGCCCTCAGTCTTTCCCAGAATCAGGGTCTTTTCTAATGAGTTGGCTCTTCATATCAGATGGCCTAAATACTGAAGCTTCATCTTCATCATCAGTCCTTCCAATGAATATTCAGGGTTGATTTCCTTTAGGATTGACTGGTTGGATCTCCTTGCAGTCCAAGTGAGTCTAAAGAGTCTTCTCTAACACTACAGTTTGAAAGCATCAATTATAAAGTAGAAAGTAGAACAGAATGGTTCTTGCTCAACATTTACTTAAAGTTGTTTCTTTTTAAGGGCAATAAGTAAATGAACATATATTGATTTCTCCTTTGTGTGTTCAGTACAAATTTAAAATGATGATAGCTTTCTACCTGGAACTTACCGTGAAAAGGTGGCTGGACAGAAATGTACCACCTCTAGGAGCATCTCTGCTTCCTTGGTGGTTCAGACAGTAAAGAATCTGCCTGCAATGTGGGAGATCTGGGTTCAGTCCCTCGGTTGGGAAGATCCCCTGGAGGAAGGCATGACAACCCAGTCCCATATTCTTCCCTGGAGAATCCTTGGACAGAGGAGCCTGGTGGGCTACAATCCATGGGGTCGCAAAGAGCCGGACATGACTGAGCAACTAATATGGGCACAAAACACAGCACAGGAGAATCTCCAAGCTTTAGACACATGGTCCACGCTTCCCTCCCACCAGCCAGAGGGAACCACCACTCCTCACCCCTGTCCCCATCCTGCCTGCCAGCCTCAGGGCTACTGCAGTCTGAGACCATCTGGTCTGCAGAGCCTTCAGCCTTTTAATCATTTCTTTCCTTCCTCATTATTACTCTCAACGTTTCTGTCTTATTTAAAGAATAAAACAAAAGACATTCCATACTTATTTGCATTTTTAAAAAATCAGTGCATTTTTCATTTGTATGTACATGTGGGTTTGAGCAACAGTGGAAAAATCAAGAATGATTTCTTTGTTTACTGTCCTTAAACGAATGCTGTGAGACAGATATCCCTGGCTCAAAATGGAAATGGACTCACTGTTGCTGTGGGTCTCTTTTCCTGAATACACAACAGGACAGAAGTGGACATGAGAAAGTGGCATAATCAGTTAGGAGGAAGGTAGAAAGATGTCAAAGGAGAGGGCAGGATATGGCGTGAAGCTGGAGGGCTGGGGCAGGAAACTGAGGAGAAAGGAGAGAGAAAGAAAATGACAGAGCAGAGGGAAATCTGAGTGTGTTCCAGGAAACTTTGTACTGCTGCACAGGACATGGGATGTGGATGAGATCTAGGGAACCAAAGGAGATTTCCCCTGGAGAACTTTGAATTTCATTATTTATTAAATTTAATTTAATTTCTAGAAACCTCCTAAGCTCTCGTCTGTTCGATTTTCTCATCTATCCAGTGGTCAATGTGCCTTGCCAGCCCCTCCACCCCAGTACTGAACTGACTTCTTCGGGAGACACACACCCACAACACCCAAGCCTCCTACACATCCATTCTGTCCCACTTGACTTGTGTCCTACGTGGTAATTTTAACTGCTCTCAAAAACGCTCTCATGGTACCTCAACAGATGTTTCAAAACTCAGGTCACTCTGTTCAAGTCCTCTGAGCTTCTTGGCCCACACCTTAGCCACCAGATCATTCTGTGACCCTCTTTCCTGCCCTCAGCCCCTCCCCACGGGCTCAGACTTCCTGGGAGCAATCCATCTCACCCTTCCTCCTCATTTCCTTTCCTCCTTTTGTCTTAGCCCACCCTCCTGTCCAGCTGGAGAAGGCAATAGAACAGTGAGCTTTAGATTCAGAAGGTTTGGGTTCGCGTCCACTGGTGATTATGAGCAAGGGACACAAGTTTTCCAAGACTCTGCTTTCTCAGGTGCAGAAGTTGCTCTATGTGATGTTTTGGGGATTGCAGATGTGTTATTTGTGAAGGCACTTTCCACACTATTTAGCAATGGAATAAATTCCCTTAGATCCCTACCTGTTAACTTTGAAAGATTTTAAGCCCAGAAAGTAGAAAACTTTTCCATGTCACCAGTGGTGGGACCAGAATTAGGGCAGTGACCTAGTCCAGGCTCTGTGACCAACCCCCTTTCCATGTCTCACCCACCAACCCTCCTCTGGATCCGTCCATTCCTAATTGTCAGGCTCTTCTCTCAGGTCCTAAATTCAAATGTCCCCAGGATTCTCTTCTTGGCCATCTTTTCTCCATCTACAAGCATTTTCTTGGACGACCCTCTGCACTGTGATCATCTCAACCTTGGAAATCAATGTCAAGCCCATGTCTTCAACCCTCAGTCACATTTTCCCCTTTTTTCTGAATGATGTGAAGATATGTTTGAAGGATGGTCATCAGCCTGTTTAGGAAATCAATGTCAAGCCCATGTCTTCAACCCTGAGTCACATTTTCCCTTTTTCTAAATGATGTGAAGGTATGTTTGAAGGATGGTCATCAGCCTGTTTAAAAATTCTGATACAGCACTTCCCAGGTGGCTCAGTGGTAAAGAATCTGCCTGGCAAAGCAGGAAAACGTGTCAAAATGTTAGTCACTCAGTCATGTCTTTCTCTTTGTAATTCCATGGACTGAAGCTCACCAAGCTCCTATGTCCATGGAATTCTCCAGGCAGGAATAGTGGAGTGGAGAAGCCATTCCCTTCTCGGGGGATCTTCCCGACCCAGAGATGGAAGCTGGGTCTCCCACTCAGTGCAGGAGACACCGGTTAAGTTCCTGGTCTGGGAAATCCCGCAGGCCTTGGAGCAACTAAGCCCGTGTGCCACAACTATTGAGCGTGCTCTAGAGCCCTGGGAACTGCAGGGCTTGCCTGCAGCAATGGAGTAAATTCCCTTAGATCCCTACCTGTTGCCCGCTTGCCCTGGAGCCGTGCTCCGCCACACGAGCAGCCACCACCAGGCGAAGTCTGCATGCTGCTAGAGAGCAGCCCCTGCCCTCGGAAACTAGAGAGCAGCCCCTGCTCTCTGAAACTAGAGAAAAGCCTGCTCCGCAACCAAGACCCAGCACAGCCAAGAATGAATAAATAATAAAAAAATTCTCCGACTCAGTTTCAAGATATTAGCAGACCCTCCAATTTAACTAATGAAAGAAACAATGCTGAAGAATCTAGCTACACAGAAGGCACTCTTACAGACAAGGGAATGTGAAGTTTTTCTTCTGTTACGCCTGCCCTGAATCACAAGCTGGTATTATTTTGCAGACTTCTCGGGAGCAGCCCCGAGTGGCTCGTTCTCTCTGGTGATAACCTGCATAATAGAAGGCACTGCAGGGGGCTAGCATTGCATCTGGGTGGACAGGAGCAAAACCATTTCCCAGCCTCTGCCAGGTCAGCCTTCTGCGCTCCCTTTAAATGGGGACACAAGGTAATGTTCCTGACTTCTGATGATGACAGGACTGTTCATATCTCCACCATACCCAGCAGGTTTGCTGCTAAGATTTTCCCTGCTTTGTTTCCAAGCACCTAATCTCCATGTATAAGTGACGATTTTTCTGGACAGTTGCTTCTGGCCCAAGGGTTCTTACTCCTATCATTAAGTAAACCTATGCTTCTTGTCTTGCTCAGAACCGTCAGAGAGTTTTGGTGAAGACTGCTAAGCAGGTCAACTTTGCATTGGTTCAGGCCTCTGCTGTATCAATGCCACCAACAACTACTGACATAGCTTTGTTAATATTGTTGAGGTGCTGACTCCTCCCATGTGACTGTCAAGGCCTCTGTCTTCGTGGGCATCAACTATATACAATAATAATTACCTATCATTCTTAATTTTAACGTATTCCTCCCTAACTAATTTCCTTTTGCTGTCCAACTTGCACAGGAATATGTGTACACACACACACACACACACACACACACACACATACACACAAATAAATGTGCCAGTCATCAGTCACTTTTGCCCAGAGAATGAAAATCCATTTTAATAGTAATTCAATAAAGAGGATTTATTTGTGAACAGACAAATAAGAAAAGAATTCTAAGCCAGCAAGAAATGATTTTTAAGACTTTAAGCTTTCTTTTTCCATACAATGGTAAGAACATTAGATTTAAGAATCTAGCAGAGGGAAAATACTGTACTTACAAAAGCAATGTGGAAAACCAATAGGCCTTTGCCAGAAAACTTTTCAATGGAATCAAAAATTGTAGCTCTTTCAAGGTTCCCAGTGCTTGGCATATCACTGTCTGGGCCTGGTGATCTGTCCTTCCCAGTCCTGACTCCGAGGTAGTTACCTCTCTATGACTGCAACCATCATTTTGACCTCTGGGAGGCACTGTCTCTAAGGCATGGTTTTTTTGAAAAGTAATCTAAAAATTCTGATGTAAAACAAAACGGAAAAATTACTCAAAGTGATATAAAACTAGATATTCTGGCCCCAAATTAATGTACAAGATTCATACCTCCCCAGGGACAGGAAGTTATTTAGTTATTGGACTCAGAAAATAATGAAATTAATGCAAGACTTGGAGAAGTGGTTGGTGACACTTATTTCCTCCTCTGGGTCTAGTCCTATTTCCTTCTTCTTCCTTCTTGATGCTAGGGAGGGGCAAGTTTTGGACCCCTGGGCCAAATCCAGCCTGCAATCTGTCTTTGTAAAATAAGTTGCATTGGAACACAGCCGAGCTCATTTATTTACTCATTGTGGATGGCTGTTTTCATTCTGCCCTAGAGTGGAATAGTTGCTACAGAGACCATATATTCCTTGAAGCCTAAAATATTTACCAACAACTCTTTACAGAATAACTTTGGTGACTTCTTCCCTAAATCTATAGCATTTTCCAACAAGAGACAGAGAGGTGATAATTGTATCAACGTGTCTGGTCAACCACTGGGGTGCCAGCTTCTGAAAAACCCATGCTTAGAATATGATGAAATTACCATCTGCCAGATAGTTTCAGTGAGTCACAGGCAGACAAAGGATGCTAATCAAAGAACCCTTGATTGTATATCCAGAGACTGTATGGTACTGGACATGGACCTTGCCATGGTGGGGGTGAGGAGGGGAGATTTCATTTCTGCTTCCAATTGAGAGTTGTACCAGTGAAAGAAAAAGCTGAATTTCTTCCCATGCATGGGAGTTTGGCAACAGTCATGGTGTTTTAGTCTCTCCATTGGGAACAGGCTGCCCTTTCAGTTCAGTTCAGTTCAGTCGCTCAGTTGTGTCCGACTCTTTGCGACCCCATGAATCACAGCATGCCAGGCCTCCCTGTTCATCACCATCTCTCGGAGTTCACTCAGACTCACATCAGACAAGAAAAACCTACGTTTTTCAGAGATGTAATTCCTAATCTGGTCACAAGAGTTCAAAGCTGAAAATGTGGTTAAGAGGATAAAAGATGTTCAGGTGAATAGGAAAAATGGAGGGCTTTGAGGCAGAGAGAGAAAACAACAACACAAAGAAACATGAAAAAGATAACACACTAGAAAAAGAAGGGCAGGGACGTGGCTAAGAGCAACATGTCCAGTCTTGTGTGTCTACATATTTTTGCATGGATTCTGGGTAATAACACAAATGAGGGAATTTATCCCAATAACACTGTTCAGTTTAGTTCAGCCACTCAGTCGTGTCCAACTCTTTGCAGCCCCACGTACTGCAGCAGGCCAGGCTTCCCTGTCCATCACCATCCCCCGGAGCTTACTCACACTCATGTTTGAGTATGTTTATGTGTGTAACACTATACACATAAAGAAAATAGACAACCAGAGGGAATTCTCAATATCAGGGAGAGTGTGCTAGAGATCTATGGATGAAGAAGAACAAAAAAGAACATTAATAGCAGGTGAGAGTTGCTTTCCAGGAAACTGAGAAAAGCTGAGTAGGTGACTCAGGCTGTGGGGACGAGGAGTCCTGAAAGGGGACTGCAATCAGAAAAATCCTAAACTTTCCAGAAGGAGTGGAAGATCCATCTCTGCAACTATGTTGCTGTTGACTTTGGTGTTGGTCTCTGAAACATTTTAGGACTAATTAGCAGATGAGCTTTGAACACTAGGGGGTGAGCCAGCATTGGTGTACAGGATTCACACGTATGCAGTGTGCTATGTAGCAACAGTGGTTAAGTACATAGGTTCTGGGACTAGGCTGCTGGGGTCTGAGTGGGTTCTGCCACTTTCAAGCTGCGTGATCCTGACCAAGTTACTTAATTTCTTGCTTCCTTAATTTTTTTTGTTGTCAAATGGGTATAATAAAGCCACCCTGGGGATTGGGCTGTAAGATTAAACGAGTTAATATACGTAAAGGACCAAGGACAGAGCAGGGCTCAGATTGGTACTATGTAGCCAGCAGCTATTATTATTGACGGAAATCAGACAGCAGCTAGCAGAATGCTACCAACCTGGATGAAGTGCCAACAGAACATTTTACAAAATCTCATGTGCTATAACTGAGGACCAACTAATGAACTGAAAAGTTGTCAGTTTCAGGACCAGTTGAAAAGGTAGTCTGATGGTAGCTCTGAGAGAGATCAGTATCCGATTGCATTACTATAATTTCACTTCAGCTCGATGAAAACTCTCTAATTTCAAGTTTTATGACCGTTCTCAGCCTTCTTTAGTTTAAAATTTTTACCATAAGACCTGAAATTATTTTATTGTGAAAATTGTAAAGTACTGTGAAATATTCCAAGCTTACAAAACCAACTTTCAACATTTAGAACTGACAAAATATGGGAATGTCATACCTAAGGCACTAGAGATTTCTCTCTTACTGAGCATACTCATATGAAGCCTGAGAGATCTTGTTGTGAAGAGATTGCAGAGTGTCACATGGGGCATATGTTAAGAAAACTCACACTTCTTATTCATTCCTTCAATTCGTTCAATTATATATTGACTACTTTAATCATCCATAAGGAACACCCATGTCTCCTCCCTCCCGAACCTCTCTCCCATCTCCCTCCCCACTGCACCCTTCTAGACTGTCACAGTTGATGTCTTATAGAAAACCACAAAATTATGCAAAGCAATTATCCTTCAATTTAAAAAGTTGCACAAAAACATTATTAACTACTTTATAGGTGGCTCAGTCAAGTATCTGCCTGTGATGCAGGAGACATGGATTCAATCCCTGGGTTGGGAAGATCCCCTGGAGAAGGCAATGGCTACCCACTCCAGTATTCTTGCCTGGAGAATTTCATGGACATAGGAGCCTGGCAGGTTACCATCCATGGGGTTGCAAAGAGTCAAACAGGATTGACTGACTAACACTTTCACTTCACTTACATGTGGAACTTTAATTCAGACAGGATCCTGGGATTCTTGCTAACCAGATGTTTCTACAGATTGTGAGACGTTGGTTCTGTTTTAAGGTTGGCTACAAGCTATGCACAAAGTTGATAAACTCACTACTTATTTTATCATCTATAAAATGGCAATAAAGTACCGTCACTTCATCGCATGATTCAGGACCATTCCTCCAGTCAACAAAAGTTTATTACTTTGTGCTAGGCTCTTGGGAGAAAATAAATGAGACTAGATCCCTGACTTCTATAATCAGGAAGGTAAAATCATTAATATTAAGTTAACACTAGTACTAATATTTAGACATAAACTTAAGATTATGACCAGTATAGGTCAAAGGGTAAACACAGGTTGAGAGTTCAATAGGGAAAACACGGGTTATGAGTCTTCTGCAGGCTCCCTGGGGATAGTCAGTGTAGATTTCGGCTGAGACCTAAGCTATATGCCAACATCACAGGCGGCACTGCCGGTATACCTGCATGAATGTTCCGCTCCACAGGTGAGAGGCAGGGAAGAACCCTGGAATTTCCATTAAAACCTACAAGGAGCCCCTTCCTAAGGAATGCCTAGTTTTGCTGCCAAACACTCTCCTCCCACATGAAGTCCTGCATCAAGAAGTGCTGTGAGTGGTGGAAGATAACCTCCACATCATGAGAACCTGAGCATGAGCATTTTGAAATGAATTTCCACGCAGGTGTTCCTAGATCCACAACATTCTAAGCAAGAAGCACATGGAAGCTTGGTCCCTGGAGGGAAAGCCAGCATTAACTGGCAGAGGAACTGTTCTCTCAGAGTGGGTGAGTGATCAAGAATGAGCCATTCCTCTGTGAACCTGTTCTCTCCTCTCAGATCATAAGGGTGGTGGATCTACTCTAGTAAAATTAGTGGACTTTTAAGAAGTGGAAGAGAGAGTTCGTTCTCTCTCCCTCTGTGCACCTATGAAGGAAGGCCACGTGAACACAAGCAAGAAACTGGGCATCTATAAGCCAGGAAGAGGTTCCTCACCTAGAAGCTGACCAAGCTGGCACCCTGATCTTAGATTCTAGCCTCTAGAACTGGGAGAGACTAAAGGTCTGTCACTGAAGTCACCAGTCCGCAGGGTTATGGCAGCCTGAGCAAACTAAGTTTCGGAAGTGGTAAGGTCTCAGAATTAAAACCATGTAAAGCAGTGGGACAGAGAGAGATGATGAAGAGGGGGTTGGGGAAGGCCCTCTGCAGAGGAGGCTTGGAGAAGAGAACTGAACGAACCTAATATTCATTCAAAGGCAGCCCCTTACCCTAGGTTTAGGAATGGTACCAATCATAGTATGATGAGGTCCGTCTTTAGAAGCAAATAAAACCGTTCCATCAGAATGTGTTCTCTTGTGGGCTTCCCCACTGGCTCAGTGGTAAAGAATCCACCTACAATGCAGGAGCTATAGGAGATGTGGGTTTGAACTCTGGGTTAGGGAGATCCCCTGGAGGAGGGCATGGCAACCCACTCCAGTATTCTTGCCTGGAGAATCCCCTAGACAGAGGAGCCTGGTGGGCTACAGTCCATGGAGTTGCAAAGAGCTGGACACTTCTGAAGTGACTTAGCACATGCACGTACATACACTTCTCTTGCAGGGAGGAGGGGTGTGTAACTAATAATTGCCTTTGTGTGAACTTTGACAAGCACAGTTCCCTCGACTGCAAAATATGGATAATAATTATCCTTACTTCATTGGGTTGTCAGGAGGTTTAAATGGGTTAATAAATGTAAAGCATATGGCCCAAAGCCTGACACACATTCAATGTTAAATAAATATTAGCTATTATTATAACTACCATTACCACTACTACCTCTACTATTATAACAACTACAGCTATCATCATTATTGCTGTTGGAAAGCCATAGACCAAATATTAGAAATTTCAGAATTGGTACCTTTCCATTAAATCTTCTCTGAACATCCAAGCCTTGACCATCTCTTGGGTTAATTGTACTTATCTGTCTCTCCAGGTTCCATCAAGAGGAGCAAAACCATGATGAAATCCATGTGTTATAAACTGGAGAGTTCTCTACATGATTTTAAAGCCATCAGTGACAAATGCTTTCTCCTTATGGACACCAGAACATGCCTGGGAACCTGCTGGCCATCTCATTCTGCATGGGTACGGGTGTAGGTGAAACAGCCTTTCTAGAACCAAAAATTGTTAGCAAGATAAAGGTGCTTCTTCAGGTGTCCTTGAGGAAGAGTGAGAAAAAAAGATGGAAAAAAAAGAAAACAAGGAAGAGATGCAGAAGTAAAGGAGAACCAAACAGACATGACTATGAGGAGATTAATGCAGTTGTTGACACAGCAATCAAACAGAACTGGAGAGAGACTTCAGTGGTGGTCCAGGGGTTGAGACTCAGTACTTTCACTGTGGTAGTTCAGTTCAGTTCAGTCACTCAGTCGTGTCTGACTCTTTGTGACCCCATGAACTGCAGCACGTCAGGCCTCTCTGTCCATCACCAACTGCCAGAGTCCACCCAAACCCATATCCATTGAGTCGGTGATGCCATCCAACCACCTCATCCTCTGTCGTCCCCTTCTCCTCCTTCCCTCAATCTTTCCCAGCATCAGGGTCTTTTCAAATGAGTCAGCTCTTTGCATCAGGTGGCCAAAGTATTGGAGTTTCAGCTTCAACATCAGTCCTTCCAATGAACACCCAGAACTGATCTCCTTTAGTGTGGACTGGTTGGATCTCCTTGCCGCTCAAGGGACTCTCAAGAGTCTTCTCCAACACCACAATTCAAAAGCATCAATTCTTCAATGCTCAGCTTTCTTTATAGTCCAACTTTCACATCCATAGATGACCACTGGAAAAACCACAGCCTTGACTAGACAGACCTTTGTTGGCAAAGTAATGTCTCTGCTTTTAATATGCTGTCTAAGTTAGTCACAACTTTCCTTCCAAACAGTAAGCGTCTTTTAATTTCATGGCTGCAATCATCATCTGCAGTGATTTTGGAGCCCAGAAAAATAAAGTCAGCCACTGTTTCCCCATCTATTTGCCATGAAGTGATGAGACCAGATGCCATGATCTTAGTTTTCTGAATGTTGAGCTTTAAGCCAACTTTTTCACTCTCCTCTTTAACTTTCATCAAGAGGCTCTTTAGTTCTTCACTTTCTGCCATAAGGGTGGTGTCATTAGCATATCTGAGGTTATTGATATTTCTCCTGGCAATCTTGATTCCAGCTTGTGTGGCAGGCATAGGTTCAATCCCTAATTGGGGAACTAAGATATCCAATGTAGCATGGCATGGCCATAAAATAAACAGCAATAAAAAGGAACTAGAGAGAGGGATGAGATAGTCAGGCATCATCCACTTGGAGCCGTACTTACCTCAAATTGGTAGATAGTGAAATAAATTACTGTTGTACAAAGGTAGAGTACATTAAAATGATTAAAAAATATTGACAAATGTTTTCATTTAGGTGAAGAACTGATTCATTGGAAAAGACTCTGATGTTGGGAAGAGTGAAGGCAGGAGGAGAAGGGGATTACAGAGGATGAGATGGTTGGATGGCATCACCAACTCAATGGACATGAGTTTGAGCCTTCTCCGGGTGTTGGTGATGGACAGGGAAGCCTGACGTGCTGCAGTCCGTGGTGTCGCAAAGAGTCGTACATGACTGAGCTACTGAACTGACTGAGACTTGGCTTTGATGAGGACATTTTTTGGCCACATTTTTACACAAAGTTAAGTGAAATTGTTTTGAATCTGCCAAACTGTAAGTTTCCTGAGGATAATAGCTGTGCATGTGGCTTCCTCTTGAGCATGTTTTCCTTCTCGATGTCTGGTCAAAAGTTGAGCACAAGTTTGGTCAATAGTGTTCAGGCAGTTGTTTCCTTGTTTTCTTCCAAAGGATCCCAAATATACTAGTTTCCGTATGTTTTTGTTTTTTTTCCTCTTTCTTCTAGACAACTGTATTTTTAATATGCTGTCATTGAAATTTTATATTCTGCAGTATGGCCTGACAAACAGTCCTGTTACTCATAAACATTGACTTTATTCTTACATTATCAGAGTTGTTCTCCTTGATTTTTATACAGTCACCCCTGGGTGTGTGTGTGGGTATGCTTAATCATGTCTGACTCTGTGATGCCATGGACTGCAGCTTGCCAGACTCCTCTCTACATGGGATTTCCCAGGCAAGAATACTGGAGTTGGTAGCTATTTCCGTCTCCAGGGGATCTTCCCAACCCAGAGATTGAATCTGTGTCTTTTGGTACCTGTAGGGAATTGGTTTCAGGGTCCCCAAAGATACCAAAATCTGTAAAAGCTCAAATCCCTTATGTAAAATGTTACTGTATTTGCATATAACCTACACAAATCCTCCTGTATATTTTAACTCATTTCTAGATTGCTTATGATACCTAGGAGAAGGCAATGGCACCCCACTCCAGCACTCTTGCCTGGAAAATCCCATGGACGGAGGAGCCTGGTGGGCTGCAGTCCATGGGGTTGCTAAGAGTCGGACACAACTGAGAAACTTCACTTTCACTTTTCACTTTCATGCACTGGAGAAGGAAATGGCAACCCACTCCAGTGTTCTTGCCTGGAGAATCCCAGGGATGGGGGAGCCTGGTGGGCTGCCATCTATGGGGTCGCACAGAGTCGGACACGACTGAAGTGACTTAGCAGCAGCAGCAGCAGCAGCAGTATGATACCTAATGCAATGCAAATACTATGTATATAGATACAAATACAATAGAAATGTCTACGTGCAGCAAATCCAAGTTTTGCTTTTTGGAAATCTCTGGTATTTTTTTTTTTAATTTTTTATTTTCAGGCTAAGGTTGCTTGACTCTGTGGACATAGAACCCTAGGATATGGAGGGCCAGCTGTGCTATTCTGTGAAAACCAGGTAGTCTAGGTATCATTTTACTTTGCCTTTTGGGGAAAATCTGCCACCAGGAATTACTATACAAAATCTCTCTTGTCAGGAAGCATTTAACAGGAGGCTTTCTGTGTGCTGTTTTGGATCTGTCAGGAGTTCTCTGTTCCTTATTGATCCCTAAATACTCAGGAATTAAGAGGAGAGGCAAGCCTCTCTGGGACTGAGGAATCCAGGCGTTTCCTTCATTAGTGTTTCTATATGGTGATAAGTACCCTCTTCCTCCTCGTGAACCATATGGTAAAAGTGATTGTTTACAACTCTCTCTCTTTTAATATGGATCGCCTATGTTTTGTAAGTCTGGAATTTTAATCTTTATCTCTGCTGAGAATAACTACCTTGTAAAACAGTATATATGCCCACACCATGTTGATTAAAACACCTTTGCTCCATCAGAGCTCTGGTCCCCGTGTCTTTCTCTCTCTCTCTCTCCTTCTCTCCCTCTCTCTCTCTCTCCCTCTCCCTCTCTTTTTCAGGCTGATCCCCTGGAGCGCAGAGGCTCTCTGAGTTCACTTTCCTGCCTGGGCTTCTAAGACCCTCTCGAGAAGGTGCCCTGCGCCTTCACCCCATCGAGAGGGCGCCTGAGGCCTTTGTGAACAGAGCAAGCCCCGTGCAAGGGCTTTGGCTATCTGCGTAAACCAAGGAATATCAGCCTCTTTCTCTCTTCTTTACTTTCTTATCAGTCGACTCCGGACCACCAGGTTCCGGTCCATTAAAGGACCGGAACACTCTCTTACTAATATGATTACACTGTGAGTCAAGTGAAAATCAGAGGAGGAAAAATATTTTTTTCAAGTCATGTCCTTTGACAAGAATATCTGAACAGTAGTTAGCTTTCCTCTCAATAGCTATAAAGTTAGGGTGGGAACGGAGGTGGTAAAAGACAGTTTCAGGGCAAATGCTTACAAACTAAAATTGGAGTAGGAGGTGTTCATTTTTGTTTGAGGTAATTGCCCTAGAGGCAACAGTGGTGTTTTGAAATACCCGTTGGATTTATAATCAAAGAGATGTGTTTATTTTCTGCTATTGTCACATACTAGTGGTATTACCTCCAATAATCATTTGACCTTGAACAGTCCCTTGACATGTCAGAATAGCAATGTTTCCATATGGAAAATGACACCAAGAATGTCTGCATCCCACAGGGATGCTTTGTGAACAATCATCCAATATTTAAATATTTTCCCGTGTTTCTATTTCATGCTCCTGCATTTTCCCATTTTCTAAAATCTCCAATATAATGGGACTTTTCTCGGTTCAGGTATCCTTGGCCCTCCATCTACTTCTGTCACTTATTATCTATCTGTTCATTTATTCAAGTGGTTCTTGAGGGCCCCTCTGCTAGATAGGTGGATAAATTCCCTCCACGGGGTATCCCCAAATGATGACAAGTCATCTCAGACAAAGATAATGTTTTCTGAATTTCCAGACACCTCTTCTCTCATTTTCCTTTCATTTCTATCCTATTGACATTTAAAAAGGAAACTGCCTGGGTGCTCAGTGTTGAAGGAATCAGATGGAGCTTGTTGCCGCCAATCTTGGTTTCTAAGTAGGAAGTTACATTAAATCCTCCCACCTCACATTCAGATGGGTCTCTTGTGTTTCCTGAAGAGTAATCATGTGACCAGCTAGCAATCAAGGATGTCAGTAAAAATCCTTTCCTTTCTCTGATATGTAGAAAAGGTTTTAATGCGATATTGTTAAAAATAAAAAAGAAAACAAAAATCATTCTTATGGATTTCTTCCTACTGGCCCAACAAAATACACCTCCAACAGATATCTATATCTTAAGGCATTAAATTAACATTGCAATTTTAAGTTTAAGCTTGTGTTTAATGTCTCAATAAGAGATAACTACTCTTATAAATTGCTTAGAGCTTATAATAATTTAAAAAATATGCCAGAACATCTAAGTCACCATTCTCTAGTACTGAATCTCATTTTTTTAGCAAAAGGAAATTAGTCTTTAACTAAAATACAAAATTAAAGAGGAAAATAACTAGATTAACTTTCATATCCTACTAAATCAGAAGTGATGCTTAAAAAGATAACAGCATTTCAAATTAATCATGGCTTATTTACTTCTTAAAAATTTTCTTACTTTTAAATAACATATATATTTACACACTTGTATATAATAATTACTATATATTTCATTTATCAAATTTATGGATTATGTCATTAAATTCCTTTATATTATTACTTAATTTTCAGGGATGTATACAATTTTGAAGAAGTAAACAGAAATATGCCTATATGATTATGTATTTTAAATAAAGTTTTGTTATGTTTCTATTAAGTTTTTAAAATAGTTTTAATTGCCATATTCTTTAGTACATATACATTTTGGGTAATTTTAAGCTCACCAATTGTGTTCACAAATATGCAGGCAAATGTTTAACAAGCGGCTCTGGAGGAGGGTGAAGGGAGGCCCTGATTTGTGTCATTTCCCAATTTCCATGGTGTAAATATTGTGCCACAGCCAATTTCAATGTGACCTTATAAAACATGAACTTGGGAATAAAAAGCTAATGATAGGTTCTTATAAGCCAGTACCAGCCAACTCCCCAACACTAAGGATTTTATCTTTCTTACTATATAAGTTCTCTCTTTATCCTGTTGATGTTTAAACTTTACATTCCACCTGATCTACTTTTAATATTACTACTCCTCCTGCACTGTTTTGGTTCACATTTGATTTATATGTCTTTGCCTGTTTCTTTGCTTTCAATCTACATAAATATATCTTAAGTATGCTTCCCACAAATTATTTATACTGATTGATATTTGTATGTATTTTGTAGTAAGAGATTTATGTACTTCCTCGCTTGTTTGTTTACCCAATCTGACACTGAGTGGGATGAATTGGTCCATTCACATACAGCATAATACCTTCACTTCATTTTTATTATTTACATGTTATTAGAAAGGATATATATTACTAAACTTTCTATTGAAAGATTAGAGACAGGCAAACATTCTTTTATGAAGATTCAAGTGAATGCAGACAACTCCCTGTATTGAAATAAATGTTTTTATGATCTTGATAAACAGAAATATTATATTTTGTTTTCTAATTTCCTTTTGTATATTCATTATACAAGAAGAGAGACAGATAGACAGGTGAACAGGCTCACTTTGTACTGAGTGTATTAATTTTGCATTTGAGTTTGCTACATTTCATTTCATTTGTATACCACCTCACTCTCCCTTTTTAAACTGAGGTGATATCTTAGATTTTTTTTAAGTGAGAGTAGAATAGAGGAGAAAAGGATAGACTATGAATAAAATGGTTAGTTTTACCATATTTAGTAAATGAGCCAATGATATATTTTAAATGTTGCTGTTTAATAGATTGATTGATTGCCATCCCTACTCAAAGACACTTCCCCCAAATAAGATATTTTACAAGACCACTGAAGCTACAGCTGACTTGGCTGTCAGTGGAATCCAATCTGTGCGTACGTGTGCTTTAGCTCCTGCTGCAGGTCTGAGACTCCGCAGGCCCCCACGGAATGTTGGCCCGACGGCCATGTGGCAGTTGCAGGATCACAGTCAAGGAATAGCAATCATCTCAGACTGCAGTCTTCTCCTGGTGTCTTCATGATCCCAAAGTGCCTGTTCAGCAGTGGGGTAGATTTACCACTAAAATCCTGACTCATCTAATTATCATTTTTCCTAAGGCCTTGTCACCTAAAAGAGGTGTGCCTGGGGTTTACAGAATGGCCACCATACAAAGCAGTACTTTTTCTTTCTTTTTGTTACAAAAGCATGCTTGCTTTTCTTTAGCTACAAACTGCTGTGTCCTCCACTCTTTTCAAGACTAATTAAAGGTTCGTCGGAGTTGTACTGCTTTATGTGGCATCACTGCTGGACTCAGGTCCCAGAGGGTCTTGGAGTTTTCAGAAAGAGTTTCATCTCTTAGTGAACACTAATGAAATCAAACTTGAGTCTCTCATGCCCCTAGTCTAATACCTTCCTGTATAATTCTCTAATTTGAAGACTCCAGCTGATAGAGCAATTTCTTCCACTTTCATGATTTCCTGCTTTTAATACTTCCTTTTTTCCCACTCTTTGAAAAACAACATTAACAATGATGCTTTTAGTTTATTTCCAATGCTTGCATAAAACAAGAGTGGAGGGAAGGACAGAAGCTTGTAAAGCAAAGCTTTTGCCTAGAAAAGAGCTCACCGGTTGGAAGGCTCCTCACTTTTCCCAGAGGTCCCCTTGGAAAGCATTAAGCAACCCCTGGAACTCCAGTCCACTATTCAATACTAGAACTTTCTGAACACACTTTTACTGAACTTACATCATAGTCCTATTATTTATTTTCACTCCAGGAAAGATTAACATCAGCAACTTTGAGGTAAAAGTTTATGGAATCAAATTGGATTTCAATGAAAGGATGTTTCAATAAGAAGCCGATAATTGTGCAAAAGCTTTTAAGCTTTATTAGGCGCCGTTTGTGTATTTTGCTTTTATTTCCATTACTCTGGGAGGTGGGTCATAGAAGATCTTCCTGTGATTCATGTCATTGAGTATTCTGCCAATGTTTTCCTCTAAGTGTTTTACAGTTTCAGGTCCTACATTTAGGTCTTTAATTCAATTTGTGTATGGTGTTAGATAGTGTTCTAGTTTCATTTTTTTACACGTAATTGACCAGTTTTCCCAGCACCATTTGTTGAAGAGACTGTCTTTTCTCCATTGTGTATTTTTGCCTCTTTTGTCAAAGATGAGGTGTCCATAGGTGTGCGGCTCCAAAGAAGACATACAGGTGACTAATAAATACATGAAAAGATGCTCAACATCACTGAATATTAGAGAAATACATGTCAATACCGCAATGAGGTATCATCTCATGCTGATCAAAAAGGCCATCATCAAAGTCTACAAAGAATAAATGATGGAGAGGGTGTGGAGAAAAGGCAACCTTCTTACACTGTTGGTGGGAATGAAAACTGGTACAGCCACTGTGGAGAACAGTGTGGAGATTCCTTAAAAACTGGAAATAGAACTGCCTTATGACCTAGCAATCTCACTGCTGGGCATACACCCTGAGGAAACCAGAATTGAAAGAGGCACCCAACCCCAATATTCTCTGCAGCACTATTTACAAGAACTAGGAGAAGGCAATGGCACCCCACTCCAGTACTCTTGCCTGGAAAATCCCATCGATGGAGGAGCCTGGTAGACTGCAGTCCATGGGGTCACTAAGAGTCTGACACAACTGAGCAACTTCACTTTCACTTTTCACTTTCATGCATTGGAGAAGGAAATGGCAACCCACTCCAGTACTCTTGCCTGGAGAATCCCAGGGATGGCAGAGCCTGGTGGGCTGCCATCTATGGGGTCGCACAGAGTTGGACACGGCTGAAGTGACTTAGCAGCAGCAGCAGCAGGACATGGAAGCTATCTAGATATCCACCAGTAGGTGAATGGATAAGGAAGCTGTAGTCCATATACACAATGGAAAATTATCCAACTATACAAGGAAACACATTTGAGTCAGTTCTAATGGGGTGGATGAACCTGGAGCCTATCATACAGAGTGAAGTAAGTCAGAAAGAGAAAGACAAATTTTTATATTAATGCATACATATGGAATTCAGAAAGATGGCAATGATGATTATACATGCAGGGCAGCAAAGGAGACACAGACGTAAAGAACAGACTTTTGGACTCAGTGGGAGAAGGTGAGAGTGGGATGATCCAAGAGAATAGCGCTGAAACATGTACACTACCATATGTGAAACAGATGGTCAGTGCAAGTTCAATGCATGAAGCAGGGCACCAAAGCTGGTGCTCTGGGACAACCCAGAACAATAGGGTGGAGAGGGAGGTGGGAGGGGGTTCAGGATTGGGGGAACACATGTATACCTGTAGCCCATTCATATTGATGTATGGCAACAACCACCACAATATTTTAAAGTAATTATCCTCCAATTAAAATACATACATTAATTTAAACAGATAATTTGGAAAATATCAGTAGTCTAGTCAATCAAAAGATGCTGAAATATAAATTAAGATGATGGCTTAAAACAGGATAGGCTGTCTCGTAAATTTACATCTCTTGCCTTGAGTTCTCCACCAAACTCCAAACTTACATTGACAACTCCTAACTTAACTTTGTAACAGAAATCTCAGTCTTAGCATGGGCAAAACAAAATACCTATCCCCGTCTGCTCTTTTCTTCATTTCCTCTTCTTGGTTAATGGCACCACTACCTATAGCCCACATCAGAGAGAGGAGTAACTGCTCACCTACTTGCATCCTTTCCAAACCATCAGTAAGATTCTGAAAGTTGGAAGGTGAAAGTGTTTTAGTATCTATCCACTACTATACTTCTATATTACCCCTGCTACTCCAAATCCAAGCCACCAGTGTCTTTGACAGCACAACCAAGGTGACCTCTGGTGTCTCTGCTTCCCTTCTTGTCTCTCTATATTTGATTCTCTGTAAAGTAGACAGGTCTTTCTAAAAATGTAAATCAGTTCATGCTGTTCTGCTAGGAACCCTTCTGTGCTTTCCACTGCACTTCGAATAAATCCCATCTAATTTTCAGGTCTGCAAGCTCCTTAAGGAGTTGGCCTCTGCCTGTTTTTTCTGACCTTATCTTATACTACTCTCTAGCTCAGTACTGTTGAACTCCACTGGACTTCTGTTTTTGTTGAAGATGACAAGCCATTTCTTGGGATCTTTGCTATTTCTCTATCCAGAATGCTGTTCTTCCCACAGAAATTCACATATCTGGCTCTAGCATATCATCCATATGTCAGCAAAAATTGTTTTTCAGAAAAGCCTTTGTTGGCAGATTAATTTAACATAAAGCTCTGCCACCCTCTATTGCACTGTCCAGTTCTGTTTTCTTTAAAGCACTTATCACTATGAGAAATTGTCTTGTTCGCTTATTTGTGAACCAGTTTATATTTTGACTTCTCTCTCTTGCAAGGGCAACATTGCTAATAGGAAGGCAAGTCACTTACGTGACTGCAAATATTTTAGTAACCACAATATAAAAGCAAAATAAATAGATTTCATTTTAAGAGTATACTTGAACTCAATACAACTAAAATATTCTTTCAGTAGGTAATGACTATTAAAATATTAATGATATATTTTACATCTTTTTATGCACAATCTTTGAAACTCAGTGTGAACGTGCCTCTTCTGAACCGTCTCCAGTGGTATGAGCCACATGTCAAGTACTTGATAGTCACATGTGGTTGATGGTGGCCATGGGAGAGTTCAGCCCTAGAGTGTAAGCTCCTTGTGATAGAGACCTTGCCTGTCTTGTTCTCTGCTGCCTTCCTTGTGTTTATAGAGAGAACAGTGCCTGACACATAGTAGGCACTCAAGAAATATTTTGTGAGTTAGAGAATAGTTCAAAGAATTCTGAGATCTCTGTGGAATTCCTCAGTAAAGGTTAAATACCTAATTTTAAAAAATATAGGAGTATAGTTAATTTACCAGGTTGTATTAGTTTGAGGTATACAGCAAAGTGGTTCAGTTATGCATACTAACATATTCATTCTTTTTCAGATTCATTTCCCATATTGGTTATTACAGAATAGTGAGTAGGGCTCCCTGTGCTGTACAGCAGGTCCTTGTTGGTTATCTATTTTATATATAGTAGTGTGTCTATGTTAATCCTAAGCTCCTGATTTAGTTCCTCCTCTATGTTCCCCCTTTGGCAACTATAAATGTTTTTGAAATCTCTTAGTCTGTTTCTGTTTTGTAAATAAGTTAATTTATATTGGATATTTTTCTTTCTTTGTCTGATTTACTGCACTTAGTGTTGATAATCTCTAGGTCTATCCATCTTGCTGCAAATGGGATTATTTTGTTCTTTTTATGGATGAGTAATAAGTTATGACCAACCTATATAGCATATTAAAAAGCAGAGACATTACTTTGCCAACAAAGGTCCATCTAGTCAAGGCTATGGGTTTTCCAGTGGTCATGTATGGATGTGAGAGTTGGACTGTGAAGAAAGCTGAGCACTGAAGAACTGATGCTTTTGAACTGTGGTGTTGGAGAAGACTCTTGAGAGTCCCTTGGACTGCAAGGAGATCCAACCAGTCCATCCTAAAGGAGATCAGCCCTGAGATTTCTTTGGAAGGAATGATGCTAAAGCTGAAACTCCAATACTTTGGCCACCTCATGCAAAGAGTTGACTCATTGGAAAAGACTCTGATGCTGAGAGGGATTGGGGGCAGGAGGAGAAGGGGACGACAGAGAATGAGATGGCTGGATGGCATCACCGACTCAAAGGATGTGAGTCTGAGTGAACTCTGGGAGTTGGTGATGGACAGGGAGGCCTGGCGTGCTGCAATTCATGGGGTCGCAAAGAATCGGACATGACTGAGCGACTGAACTGAACTGAACTGAATATTCCATTGTGTAGATGTGCCAGAGTCGAACACCTATCTTTATATACAATTTCAAGGGCTTAATATAATTGAAGTAAACAAACCATTTATGTTGAATGAGAAAACCTATTGATTTCATAATTATGGATTTTGGGGAAAGGTCCCCAGTTTTTTACATTCTCCATGATCTCCATGATACTGTTCAGTTCCCCAACTTGGCACCTACTAAATCCTTATATAAAAGGCCCTCTCTCTGTTCATCTCACTAGAAAATTCTATTCACTTCTCAACATCCCACCTCAAATTCCCACTGCTACAGGAAGTGGGTCTCCTCCAGACATCTTTGGACACAACTTCATTTCAGATTCCTCTACACTTCGGATGGTTCTCTATCATAGCGATAAGCCCACTCTTAAAACAGAGTTGACCTATTTCTTCATCTCAGTTTCTGTGAGGAGAATCTTAATTCCACTCCTGGGTTGGTAACAGTATTACAGTCACACTTTAAATCTCTCCACAGGAAGACAATTAATTTACCTGATTGACAAGATGGAAAAAGTCTGACACACACTGGTCCATGCGTGTCAATGGTTGCAACTGATGTGTCTCAACTGTCCTGAACTCAGAGGGAAAGGAGTTTAATTAGCTCCTCAGAGACTGCCACAGTAATGCATTTGTTAGAAAATGGTAAATATATGAGAATCAGATAAGGATCAAAGTACCATCTTTATTGTTGGTAAATGTGGACTGGACATTTTGAGCACAGGGTTAAGATCAGGCCTGGGTTGACTCAGGACTGTCTGGGAGAGTCATCTCAGAGTCTGCCTTCTCATGGCACTCTTTGTCAGAAATGACAGGGTGAAGGTGGATGTGGAAGGCTGTGTCCCTCTGGTCACCTGGGCAGGAAAGCTATGGGGTGGCTTGGAAACCCAGGATTCTGGAATTAGAACAGTTCTGCAAGGTTAGGTGGAAACAGAGGACGGAGCTGCCTCTCTGTGTTAAAGGCACCCCATGGAACTAGCTGTTGTCATGGCAGCTGTCCATACCCCATGAGAATAACAGAAGCAGTGTGCTGGGTGGGCACTAGCCCCCTAATGACATGAAGCTGCTTTACCTGATGTATCTCTCGTCTGGCATCCTTCTATGATGCTAAGCAAGCATAGTATTAGGCTGAAGTCTATTGTGTCTCGTGAGTTTGACAATGTCAGTCTATAGCAACTCCCGTTTCAGGGCAGAGTTGGGCCTTCTAATACTCCTCGAGTTTCAGTCCTGAGACACAGCAGCTGGAGGAGGAAGCTTGCAGAGGATAGGGGCTCATTTCTTGTATAATAAATTGACGCTTCCCTCTCAGCCATCTGAGAGCTCGGAGAGTGGAGACAAAGACAACAAGGCCACTGTGCTGAGGGTTTGGTCCATTAGGAGGGGGTGGTGATGAGCGTGAGAAATGAGAACAGAGCAGTCAAGAGCACTCTCATGACCCATGGCTTCTAACTTACAAACACAATGTACAATGTAGACAGAGAGAAGTCTCTGAACCAATGAATTGCTCCTTGGCCAGTCTGACAAGTCAATCTTTTCCCCATGCACAGGAGTGACTCAGGGGTGGGGGAAATTTGTGTTATTCTGATACAAATTTGAAAGAAAGAGAACAAAGTACATGGGCCTGTGAACATTCTGTAAGCATGTCTCTCTCTCCAGGAGATGACTCAATTCACAAAGTACAGGCCATTGTTTATTGATGTGTTTCTAGCTGTTAGCCAAGTGCCAAGACATGAGGAATAATGATTTCAAAGAATAAATAAATTAAAAATGAATAGCTGATCAATCTTTAACCCTCAACCTTTACAGTATATGTATATTTTTCTAAGTTTAAGACTTCTCCAAAGTTTACAGTAGGGGGCAATGCAAAAATTCTGTGTAGACTATGAGATTTATATTGCTTCTTTCCTCTGAAGACCTCTAAGTTGTACACATGAAAAATATCCATGCAAAATTAATTGAATTCAAGTTCTTATTGATATCTGAAGTCAGAAACATAGTCAGTATTGGAAAATTGAGAACATTTTGGAAAAGCACCATGTGCCAAAGAGTCTATTTCAATTCTTATAATTTCACACAAAAGCCAAATGTTCCAGGGATCATAAAGACCAGTATCTTAAGGTTTGTGTAACATTTTCCATGGAAGCCAATTTCAAGCAAGGGAGTAGAAGCTGAAGAGAATAGGCTATATATATATATATATATTTTTTTTTTTTAACAGAAAAGGGAAAATACCCTTACAAGGGAGACCTATTATCAAATTAGTGCCAAACAGGAATAGACAGTGGATAAATTATTTGAATAATCTGGCTGATAGAACATTTAAGAGCTCTTCCTGACATGACATTTAGAACGATTACAATTTAACAGAAATAGCTTCTGGAAGTGGATAGCAAAGCAGATTAATGAAAATGAGTCTGAACGATCAAATAAAGACACCTAGAAAGTTATTCAATCTGAATTCTGGGGAATATAGTTAGTTTTCCTTCCAGGTTTAAGGTAAATTACCTGACTTGAACTTTGAGCTTATGGTCAAATGAAAGGTTTTGAGAGCCTCTGTGGCCGAAATGATTTTAGCCTTCTAACAAAATACTTCATTTCTGCCAAAACAGCTTTAAGGTGCACTTGGTAAAAAGATAAGGCTGGGTAAGCAATAGTAGTTAACATTAATTGCATATTAATCTGACTTAAAACTAAAACACTTATCCTGTAAAAAGGACAAGGCATGAGACAATGAATAAAAATAGTTTATAAGCCAAAATTTTCTGATGCATTCAACCACCCAGGTTTTCTTATAATTGGTTTTGCAAAAATGGGTTCAGGATCTCTGAGGAAGTGTTCTATTTCGGTAGCCCAAAAGGGTTAAGCATCATAGTATCATTAAAGCATGTCTTTATCTGATTGGGGACCTCTCTGCTGGTCCAGTGGTTAAGACTCTGTACTTCCAATGCAGGGGCTGGGGTTCAATCCCTGGTTGGGGAACTGGGGTTCCACAGACTGCATGATGCAGCTGCTTTGGGGGCTTCCTGATAGCTCAGTTGGTAAAGAATCTACCCTCAGTGTAGGAGACCCCAGTTCAATTCCTGGGTTGGAAAGATCCCCTGAAGAAGGGAAAGGCTAGCCACTCTAGCATTCTGGCCTGGAGAATTCCATGGACTGTATAGTCCATGGGGTCACAAAGAGTTGGACACAACTGAGCCACATTCACTTTATCTGATCACATAAAACTGAAATTCCACTTCAGTCATCTTAGTTTTACTTTCAAGTCCAGCTAAGCAGCATATTGCTGATAAATTAAGCCATCTGGTTGTCTGTCTATATATTTCACAATTTTGTATGACCCTCACTCAGCTTTACTGCTCAGCCAGAGGATGTTAAATCAAAAACTAAAAGAATGCTTATCAGGAAAAGATGATTTAGAAAAGACCAGGGACAAAAAGGGGAGGCAGGACAGGGCTTGGTCTCATTCTGATAAGTGCACCATTAGAGACACTGCAGAAAAAGCTGGGACAGCTGAATGTCCAAATAACTCAACCTGAATTTGATCTTCACAAAAATGCCTCCATTGTTTTCTTTGAAACAGTAGGGCTGAAAAATAATATCATAAAAGCTCACATTAAAATGTACATGTGAAAAAGACATTAAAATAAAAAAATTAGGCTCTTGGAATTGTCTCTGCCATTTCCAGTTGTATTAGGACAGTTATTGAGGTCTTAATGTATCTGTTAACTTATTACTTTCACATAATGTTTATAGATATTAGAGGAAGCTATGTACTTAATGGAAAATGTGAATGTTTGCTTGATAGTAAAGTGAAAAAAACAAATGGAAAGAAATATAAAAAGGAACAAAGGAAATAATTTGGGGTCTAATAAAAAGAGTGGCTTTTAAAGATCTAAAACATTTTCAAAATCAAAAGAAAAGAGAGAGGGGAAAAAAGGGGGAGAGTTTGGAAACAGCAAAAGGAACTTGAAAAATAATGGCATGAAACTGTGCCAATATAAAATTAAAATTTCCAGATATATGTTATAGAACATCATTCTTCTCATTTTTATAAAGAGCTAAGGATCCAGGAAATAATAAGATTTAAAAATAAACAAGAAGAAACATGGGATGTAAAAGAAAGTATTTTTAAACACTTTCTCTATGTTTCAGTGATCTACAGAATGTGGACTCTAATTTTGATGAAGTATCCATGCCTTAGAAAAAGTCTGAGGATCTTCTTTAAGATTTGTCTTCAGTGTCTGCTATGTTATTTTTCTTATATGCTTAATTCTTTGATTGTTGCTGATTCAGAACTCCTAAGCCTGGTCAACAAGCTGGTGGAGCTTTTGATTAGCTGGTATTGCCAAACCTCAGGAAGAATTCTTTTTTAAATTAATTTTTATTGGCGTATACTTGCTTTACAATGTTGTGCTAGTTTCTGCCGTCTAGCAAATTGAATCTGTGTATACATATATCACCTCTTCTTTGATTTTCCTTCCCATTCAGGTCACCACAGGGCATTGGGTAGAGTTCCCAGTGCTATGCAGGAGGTTCTCATTAGTTATCTGTTTTATACACAGTATCAATAGTATATATATGTCAATCCTAGTCTCCCAGTTCGTCCCACCTCCACTTTCCCTCTTGGAGTCCATATGTTTGATCTCTATGTCCAAGAGCCAAATAATGTTGACTTAGTGAAAGAAAAGAAAGTGAAGTTGCTCAGTCGTGTCTGACTCTTTGCGACTCCATGGACTGTAGCCTAACAGGCTCCTCCATCCATGGAATTTTCCGGGCAAGAATACTTGCCACTTCGTTCTCCAGAACCCCATCCTATATCCTAGTATACATCACTAATAAAGATTCTAAGGAACAGACCTATTTGAAGGTCAGATCCCATGAACCAAGCAGACACAGCCTAGTGTATCTATCACAGATGTGGTAAAAAGCAAGTTAGTCTACAAAGCATTGGCAAAAAGGCTCCATTTCAAGTGCCAGATCTGATTCATTTGTGGTGGCTATCTGGAACACTTCTTTTGGAAAGATTGCTAGGCTAAGTCTCAGATCAGAGGCCAAAAATATTGGAATAAATAAATTTAGAGTGTGGGAGTAGTCGAAATCATATGTATTTGATATACATTTGTCACCCCTGATGTAAAGATGAACTTGGCACATCAGATGTAAGGACTATCTAGAGAGACTTTCTTAGGTTGTTCACAGAGTGAGTCTAAAGCAATCATTGCTAGGGATTAAGCATTAGTCACACATAAACACACACACACACAACATGTTATTCACACACACATACACTGAGCAATTTTAACAGGGGCTGAAGGGTACAGTCACAGAAATATATTATTCAGAAGAACAGCACACATTAGAATAAATAATTTTTGGTTTGTTAAAAAAATCACGTTCTTTATTGAATAGTTAGTTAACTATTGTTAGATTTCTCTATATTAAAAGAATAAGTTAGTAAAATTCATTTATGTATATGCCCAATTACGTCAGTTATTTCCCATTAACACAATTATGTGGATTTCTTCCTCATTCTCTTCACAACAAATTATCTTTGAAGCCAGCTGTGCAGGGGTGGGGGTGAGGGTAGGGGGCTGGTGGAGGGGTGGCAGGGCTGGCTGCCTCCTGCTACATCCTAGCTGTTTTCCCCATGTTCCATCAGCACCGTATTCCAGTTTCTCAAGGACCCCACAAAGAAAGAAAAGTAACTCTCTTTGCAAGTGATTTTGACTTTGTTTATCCACAAAAACTAATTGCCTTATTCTGATGTATATTTCATTACAAAATGAAGTGATCAGTTATAGACACAAACATTTTGTCAATGCTTATGTTGACATACTAAAGCCCTTCACAAATTCTCCATTGTAATCTAATCACATAATTATCCCTTAACTGCTCAATTTTTGACTATTCTATTTAAGTAGTTTTTTTGTTTTTTTACTTGTTATTTGCATTTTCCTTGTTAATTTAAAGTAAGAGGTAAAAGAGGCCACCGCTAAGCCTGGGATCACATGTAGGTCGCATGTGGATACATATGCAATTAGAATTTATCCTTTCTCTTTGAAACACCCTGGAACGGAGGGTTTTGTTTTTAATTTAGAAAACTCCTCATGTCTCTTCCTTTTGAAAATCCTGAAGTAAGAGGACATATATCTGGAATGCTCAGTTTCACACTGTTACCAAGTGCTCATCCTTATTTAGTTTTCAGACAAGAGCTCTGTTTATAAGTACAGCCAGTTTCAACGGAAACATCAATACTAGACCTAGTAAGGGTTTGTTCATATTGGCAAGAAGTACATAACAGAGAACTGACAGATCTTTTCTATATTTGAAGTCAAATGACAGACTGAAAGATAGCATCTTTTCACCTGTAATTGGACTGAAAAGGGCCAGAGGAGAGAGAGGCCCCCTGCTGGTGTTCCAGCACATCCTTTGTTAGCCACCTGCCTCTCACTTAAAGCAGGATCTATTAAGGATGTCATAGGACTTATCTTTTAAGCTTTCTGTAACTTCTGTGTTATTTGTCAACCTAAAACAAAGAAATATAAAACCAGAAAATGAAAGATTAAAAAGTGAACACAGATTTTGAAAATGTATAGTTTCTAAAAAGTCCAGGAACCAAGCATGGACAATTAATCTACTTATTTCAAACCGACCTTTCCATCATCATCCAATAAAGTAATGACCTCAACTTAAGGTACGTACACACACACACACACACACACACACACACACACACACACGTGCACACACACACGTATCTAGTACAGAGACAGGCTAGGACTTGGGACTTGGAACCCTTCGCTGCAGTGCTTGCATCTGGACAAATTTCTTCCAGAGCAACAAAAACAAACTCTAAGGGACTACAAATAACTGTGTGCACGCAGAGTTGGGGCAAATTATGGACAAGAAGATGCAAAAAGACCAAAAATCCAAGTGCCACTTCTGAAGAGCTGGGAGCAAAAGCAGGGTACAGCACCACCAAAGGGGTGGGCGCACCACCTCAGCTACCCTCCAGCCCAATCCCTGGACAGACCCTCATCCTCACCACACATAAGGAACTCGTTTGCCACCCCTTCGGGGAGCAAGTGAGCTAGCTGTTCCTGCTCCCTCCTGTTGTATCAGGGGGCTTCCCTCGTAGCTAAGTCAGTGAAGAATCTGCCTACAGTGCAGGAGACCCAGATTCAATTCCTGGATCAGGAAGATCCTCTGGAGAAAGAAATGGCAACCCACTCCAGTATTCCTGCCTGGAGAATCCCATGGACAGAGGAGCCTGGCAGGCCACAGTCCACGGTTGCAAGAGATGGACACAACTTAGCGACTAAAGTACCACTGCTGCCTCAGGGGACCCAAGAAGCTTTGCCTGAATTTCTTGTCTGGCCTCTTATCAATTTCAATTGATGAAGGAGGCCAAGAACCCTGGTTAGTAACAGTATGAGATATTTGGGGGAATATTAAGGACTATTATTTCCATTAGATATCAGTGTGCTCAGCAACATTAGCACTAAAATCATCATCTTGAGAAAGCATTTCCCAAACATCCTCTGTACATTTTACTAGTAGCCATCTGCTGCCCTTTGAGGATTAACAAATTAGAACATTCCACACTGACAAAGAAATAAAGTGCATACAGCAAATGGAAGACGTCAAACATATTACCGAAGGTAAAGAGCATATTTACATTTTATGTATAAATAAAGAATTACAAAACAGAGATTCATGAGAACTGCTCATTCTGATGGGTTCAGATCACAGCTAAACAGCTTTTTTTTCTAACTAGGAATCTTTAAAATCTCTTATTAACAGCAACCCTTCAAAATAAAAGCATTTTCATATGTTATTTTAATGGTTAAGACACCATCTTTGAAACACCATTTGCTAGGGCACATGTCAAGAAGCTGTAAAAGTGCTAAAAGGACTTGTCTTTGGGGACAGCAATGGTTTGACTAGAAGCCTCAGCATATTAAAAAATAGAAAGTTTTACAACTTGCCTAAAGAAGGAGAAAGAATTAACATTTGAAATGGATTAAGAAAAGGTCAGAAACAAAAACAATCTATTTTCTTAAGAGATTGGTTTGAAAGTGGAATTTTATTTAGAAATTATTGTTCTCTGACAAGAAAAACACTAGAACAGAAAATCAGCATTTTTGAGATTTGAGGGAAAGAAATCCTCATAGCATCAATAGAATTTGAAAGGTAGTATGTGCAGATAGAATGGTCAAAGTAAGGCCAGACTGGTTTCTCCAGTGATTATAAAACTAGGAAAATGAGATGAACAGTATCAATGCCTTCCAGATTTGGTAGCCAAGGGCAATATTATCTAAAAGAATTGATTATTTTTTAAAACTGAGGTGATGGGATTCCAGCTGAGCTATTTCAAATCCTAAAAGATGATGCTGTTAAAGTCTTATACTCAATATGCCAGAAAATTTGGAAAACTGAGCAGGGCCACATGACTGGAAAAGGCCAGTTTTCATTCCAATCCCAAAGAAAGGCAATGCCAAAAATTGTTCAAACTACTGCACAATTGCACTAATCTCACATGCTAGCAAAGTAATGCTCAAAATTCTCCAAGCCAGGCTTCAACAGTACGTGAACCATGAACTTCCAAATGTTCAAGCTGGATTTAGAAAAGGCAGAAACCAGAGATCAAATTGTCAACATGCATTGGATCACTGAAAATGCAAGAGAGTTCTAGACAAATATGTACTTCTGCTTTATTGACTATGCCAAAACATTTGACTATGTAGATCACAACTAACTGTGGAAAATTCTTCAAGAGTTGGGAATACCAGACCACCTTAGCAGCTTCCTGATAAATCTGTATGCAGGTCAAGAAACAATATTTAGAACCAGACATGGAACAACAGACTGGTTCCAAATTGGGAAAGGAGTACATCAAGGCTGTACATTGTCACCCTGCTTACTTAACTTATATGCAGAGTACATCATGTGAAATGCTGAGCTGGATTCCACAAGATGGAATCAAGACTGCCAGAAGAAATATTGATAATCTCAGATACTCAGATGACACCACCCTAATGGCAGAAAGTGAAGAACTAAAGAACCTCTTGATGAAAGTGAAAGAGGAGAGTGAAAAAGCTGGCTTAAAGCTCAACATTCAAAAAACTAAGATCATGTCATCACTTCATGGCAAATAGATGGGGAAACAATGGAAACAGCGACAGACTTTATTTTTGGGGGCTCCAAAATCACTGCAGATGGTGACTGTAGCCATGCAACTAAAGACACTTGCTCATTGGAAGAAAAGCTATGACCAACCTAGATAGCATATTAAAAAGCAGAGCTCACAAAGGTACATCTAGTCAAAGCTATGATTTTTCCAGTAGTCATGTATGGATGTGAGAGTTGGACTATGAAGAAAGCTGAGCACTGAAGAATTGATGCTTTTGAACTGTGTTGTTGGAGAAGACTCTTGAGAGTCCCTTGGACTGCAAGGAGATCAAACCAGTCCATCCTAAAGGAACTCTGTCCTAAATGTTCATTGGAAGGACTGATGTGAAGCTGAAACTCCAATACTTCTTTAGCTACCTGATGCGAAGAACTGACTCATTGGAAAAGACCCTGATGCTGGGAAAGATTGAAGGCAGGAGCAGAAGGGGAATAAAGATGATGAGATGGTTGGATGAAATCACCAACTCAATGGACATGAGTTTGAGCAAGCTCTGGTTGTTGGTGATGGACAGGGGGCCTAGTGTGGTGTGCTGCAGTCCATGGTGTTGCAAAGATTCAGACACGATTGAGTGACTGAACTGTATATTGTCACCATGCTTATTTAACTTGTATGCAGAGATCATGAGAAATGCTGGGCTGGATGAGCTACAAGCTGGAATCAAGATTCCAGGGAGAAAATATCAATAACCTCAGATATCCAGATGACATCACCCTTATGGCAGAAAGTGAAGAGGAACTAAAGAGCCTCTCGATGAAGGTCAAAGAGGAGAGTGAAAAAGCTGGCTTAAAACTAATCATTTGAAAAATGGAGATCATGTCATCTGGTCCCATCACTTCACAGCAAATAGATGTGGAGGCTACAGAAACAGTGACAGACTTTAATTTCTTGGGCTCCAAAATCACTGTAGATGGTGACTGCCGGCATGAAATGAAAAGATACTTGCTCCTTGGAAGAAAAGCAAAGACAAATCTAGGCAGCATATTTAAAAGCAGAGACATTACTTTGCCTACAAAGATCTATATAGCCATAGTGATGGTTTATCCAGTACTCATGTATGGTTGTGAAAGATGGACAATTAAGGCTGAGTGCTGAAGAACCGATGTCTTCGAACTGTGGTGTTCGGGAGGACTCTTGAGAGTCCCTTGGACTGCAAGATCAAACGAGTCAATCCTAAGGGAAATCAACCCTGAATATCCACTGGAAGGACAGATGCTGAAGCTGAAGCTCCAACATTTTGGCCACCTGATGTGAAACACCAACTCACTGGACTAGATCCTGATGCTGGGAAAGACTGAAGGCAGGAGGAAAAGTGGATGATAAAGGATGAGATGGTTGGATGACATCACAGACTTAACGTACATGAGTTTGAGCAAACTCCAGGATATGGTGAAGGACAGGAAAGCCTGGTGTGCTGCAGTTCATGGGCTTGGAAGAGTCAGACACGACTGAGCAACTGAACAACAAAATTTTAGTTTGGAGTGTAGCTGATTACCCAAATTGTGATAGTTTCAGGTGGACTGAAAAGGGACTCAGGCTTTTCAGGACTATGGAATAGGGACTCAGCCATACATATATATGTATCCATTCTCCCTCAAATTCCCCTCCTATCCAGGCTGCCACATAACATTGAGCAAAGTTCCCTGTGTTGTATAGTAGGACCTTGTTGGTTATTCATTTAAAATATAGCAGAGTGTACATGTCAGTCCCAAATTTCCTGTCTCCACATTCATCCCTACTGGCAACCATAAATTCACTCTCTAAGCCAGTGAGTTTGTTCCAGTTTCATAAATAAGTTCATTTGTATCAATTCTGAAAGAACTAGACATTTGTAATAATGATTACACAGCACAAATTATTTGTGTTAGCTGTGCATATTAAATGTTTCAACACACCTGGTGCTGTGACAAGGGTTTTACATGCCTTATCTCATGAATCAAGGCATTGATCAGAATAGCAATACAATGATAAATATTACAATCCCCCTTTAAGTAGGGAAACTGAGGCCTTGAGAGGGAACACAGATCAACCTTGGTCCCATCCTGGAGTCAGGGCCTGAATTTGAACTCAGCTTTGAAACTAAAGCTTTTGGATCTATTTTACATGTTGTCTTCTCAAGATTGTGCATTCTCTGAGCTGTATGTTGTCTTAAAATGAAAATGCAGTCTTAAGAAGTAAAGCAAGAAGAAAGCACAGGTTGCCTAGTGATTAGTCTCAAGGGAACAGTGATCCTAGTAGAATTGTCACAGTGCAAAATCTGCAAAGTAGATCAGACGAAAAGAAGGACATCGATTATGATGGCTTCTGACTCTGCAACTAAGTGCAGAAAAGGATACGAGTCAAACCAGAGACTGATGAAAAATAGAAACATGGATAAAACAAAAAGACACCAATAGCAACAATTTGTAGAGAAAGACTTATGAACCTGGCTTTCAACTTAAGTAAACACTGGGGCAGCTCAAAGTGATGGTAGCCAACGTATCCCAGAGATTTCCCTGCTAGAGGACCGTTCATCTGGCAGGAAAAAGTGTAGGATCCAAAGATTAAACAACATTAAGAAGTTGCAGGAAGAAGCCTGAGGTCAGCTCTGGTCATCTGTGGCTCTCGCTCAAAGAGAAAATCCTGAACTCTCACAGATCCAGCAGATGATCTGGTGTTTTTGCGAAAATTCCCTCTGCTTGATTCTGCTGAACTTCCAACTGCCTGACATCACTGCCCTGGATTCCACATGGAAACCCAGGCACAGTGTGTGCCTCAGGGAAAGATGCTGGGATCAGAGAGGAAAGAAATTGGAAAATGAGTCATGATTAAAATGCTCTTTTGACAAAAAGCTATTTTATGACATCAGGATGTAAAAATCAAAAGCATCCAAAGATGCCAGCAGCTTCAGACTGCCCTAAACCAGCAATGGTCATTCTTTTCAAAGTCATGAATCCCACTGCTTCTATAGAATGTTTAACTATATGTGTAGAGGATTACCTATATATATTATATATATAATTGCACACATATGTAATTAATGTGATTTCTAATAAGCTAACAATAATTCTTAAAATTAGGTATTACAAAAATAGACCTGAAAAATTAAAAGCCTAAAGCGTGAATAGGAGCACATAGAGTGAGAAAGGGCAATCAGCTTAGCATCAAACTCCAAGGAGGAGAGGGAAGAATAAAATGGAAATGACAAAGGAGGAAAAGAGGACCACCCAACCACCCCATTCCACGTTCCACTCCTGAAGTGCTTGAGTTTTGAAAGAGGAAGCAGCAATCACCATAGAGTTGTAGAGGGAGACAGGTAGGTTGAATGAAGGCAAGTTTCAAATAAGTTTCACTTCCAAATAAGAAAGCTCAGGGAGAACTTTCTGAGAATCCATTAGAGACACAGAGAGAAGTTTACTGATTTTAAAATAGAGAGACATTTCTTCTGGAATTATTGAACAGTGGCAGTGTTTTTACTTTAGGCATTGTGTCCAGGAATTTGAAGTTTATGGTCAATTCAGATTCTACTGTTCTGAAATCTTGGTGATGGTGGTGGTGAAGTGTGTGTGTGTGTGTGTGTGTGTGTGTGTGTGTGTGTGTGTGTGTGTGTTGGGGGGTGTGATTGGCAGGGTTGCAGAAGAGAAGGTCTGAAGTAATCTATTGGAAGATCACTTGGAAGATTACAAAAATTCCTATGCCTAGGCCTTACATATAGATATTGAATATAACACATGATAAATACAGGCAATATGATTTTCCATTTTATATGTCAATTGATATGCCAAATCAATAATTACAATAATTACAGTCAAGAGAGACAGAAAACAGAGCTCTAAGGGAGCAGGTCTGAAATAACTTTATATCAAGATCTTAACTGACAGGAAACCAGCCAGTGTTTATAAGCGGTGGGGTGAGGGAATCAACAGTATTTTCACCACAAAGTTTTACATCAAAGTGATCTGGATACTGTCTTATAGAATTAAATGCTCATAATAACAAGTTGCATTTCTCTGAAATAACCAAACACATATTCAACCTCCTTGTCTGTATAAACAAATACACTTTTCTCCATATAAACAAATCCACCCCCTACAGAAAGAATCAAGAATACAGCAAACCTACACCATAAATACCAAAAAAAAAAAAGACAACCTTACTGAATGCCTATTGTCCTTACTTGCTGTCTTATTTTCAGTAGCTAATGCAATGTTCCTTCACCTCCACTTTCCATCTTATCCATCAAAAGTGAAAGGTTCTATGGGAAGGCAACTTATTCTGAAATAGGAGGAAAGGGAGCAGGGAGCAAACTTTAAAAGAATGACATGGTCTGAGAACACAGCACACAATGATTGGAACCGGATAGGTCCCAGATGGCAGAAGATTTGACTTCCAATAGACCTTAAGCCTCGTTATACACACATAGTAATACATTCACAGCTAAATGATACACCCACCAGCACCATAAGAGTTCTGAGGCCAACCATAAAAGGTTAAAAAGTTGGTGGTGGCCCAATTCCTGGAAATCCCTGGCCTCTTCCTAAAATAATCAGAAAAATCCTCCTACTCTTTAGCCTATGAAATTATTCAGCACATAAAAACTAACCACGTCATATTTTGAGGCTCTCTTGCCTTCAGAGGTGGCCCACACTCTGTGGAGTATGTTTCTCTCTAAATAAATCCACTTCTTTCCTGTCATTTTGTCCAAATTCTTTTAAAAATGAAGCAAGAAACTTAAGGTCACTGGGATCAATCCTTGTTACATATTATTAGCAGATATTATCTGCTGGTGCGTATTGACATTTTCACATACATATATTGATGATAGTGACTGCACCAGCATAACCACATTAGTGAAAGTTGAAAAATGAGATCATTAGACAGGGACGATTCAAAATGGAATGATTATGTTTAAATTAGACACCCAATAGCGCAAAATTGTCAGTGGAACTCAGAGGCTACGTGGAACTGGGGGAAGATCAGTGTGTCAACCTGTGAAACAGGATCCTTTGTCAACTCCACATTCGAAGGCCCCATATTCATTTGTCATGCTTCGTGCTCTTTGATCACACCCTTTAGGTAAAGAAAGTGTTGACTGAGTACTGTTCTTCAGGAAGCCTTGTGAAAATCAAATATATTTGTGAACTGTAAACACAGTTTCATAGGTTAATAGTCACTAATAGCTTGTAATCAATGAACCCCCTATTAGGTAAACAGTTCACTTGGAAATTTCAGCAGAAGTGCTGAGGTTCTCCTCTTTAACACTCTAAGGGAGGTAGAGTTTGGAGGGGAGGTAGAGTTTTGAGCCTTTTACCATCTACCACTTCAAAACTATCTTCTGGTTGTCCCTTTCTACCTCCTCATTAAAACTCACTTTCAGAAAAGGATCTAAAAATACTAACATACAACCAGATGGTCCTTGCATTTTAAATGGCACAACGAGCCTTATTTCAGTAAATGAATCAAAGAAAGAAGTGGCAGTGGTTTGGGGGATGGAATGGGGTCTTTGGAGCCATATTGGTTTAGGTTGAGTCCTTGCTTTGCTGTTTCCTGGATACATGTTCTTAAGAAACATCTTTAATTTCCTCAACTATAAAATGAGGATAATCATTTCAGGAACAATATAAACTTAGTTGGGGACTTTGTGCATGTTAGAAAAGGCTTCCTTCTGGGTAGATGCATCCCCTTAGATACTTGGATTAGCAAGAGGAGTGTACCTGGATTTGCATCCCACTCTCCCCTTCAGCCAAATACATTTACTCAGTGGACAAACAACCCTATGGTGCATGAGTATGATACCTCGCTGGCCTTACAATGACTAAAGGAAATGGTGTATGTGAGCACTAGTTATCACAGGGCCTATGGTCAGTTATTACTAAATTTTTCAAAGCTACTTTTGACAACTTCTTTCCAAATTGTATGTTGTCATTGCACATACAAGGTGCATTTACGCATGCATACTCAGGGAATAAGTTGGATTAATAAATAAGCAATAAAATTGTAGTAATATTTAACTAGTAAACAATAATAATAACTTTTTTGAATCATTGAGACTCTATGGGTGATGTTATTTACAACTTCAATCATCAGAAAAATTCTGCATACGCTTGATATGTGGAAACCAGCAAACACAGATACAGTTTTGCCTAGCATGCCTAAGAGTAAATGGGGGTAGAAGATTCCGTGAGGAGCACACGGTGCAGGAGCCTCACTAGCACTATCTGTTTATGAAGAGAAGGAAGACGATAAATGAAGGTGATGAATTTAGGAGGCCCAGTCCCTGTCACAGGAATCCTCTGTCTGTTCTCACTGAGTAATAAATCTGGCCAGAGTGAGTTGTTGTATAAGTCCCTCCGTTAAGAATGCAGTCTGTTCAGTCTGAGGCCACAGTGTGACAAAACATTTTCGTTCATGGAGAAACGTAGAACATCTGTAGTCCTGTCTGTGGGCAGAATGCTTTGGGCCAAGGGCTCTTGCAGGTGGAGACCAGTATTTGCCTTCCTCTTGACTCATTTTCCCTGGGTGTGGTGCAGACTTAGCAGGGAATAGTGCTGACATTAGAGGAGAGACTTTTGAACAGCAAACCCACTGGCATTCTTTGACTATGATCTCTTTTGCTTGGATTAGTGTTGCTTCCTGGCAGAATATGAATACCCTTCTTTTACAGTATATTACAAAGGAGTAAAAAGAATTTTAGCTAGTAGCTAAGGATATAAACATGAATACACCACACACACACACACACACTCAGGTACCTCCTGCCCCCTCTCACTCAAAGATAATTAATTCATTGGAATGGAGGCTTCAAGAGTTTCCAGGTAAAATGTACCAATTTTAGGAAACTCAAGATTGCTGCAACTCAAGTTGTAGTTTCAGCAAATTCAAACCAGGTGAAAACAACTCTCAGATTAATTTCAAGTTACATCCCTTGCTATAATTTTATTCCTATAAAATAAAAAAATTTGCACACGCTCAAGCTGAGAGAAAATAATATGGAAAAATCCTCTCAGGATGTCACAGGATGATAATCAAGACTTGTATGTTATTTTTCTTCCAGCAAGGTTCTCAATACCACTATTAATATTTTTTTTAAAAACTGCAACACACTATGGCATATATTAAATCAGATGTAAAAATAAAACATTTTTAATGACAGGAAAAATATTAGGTCAAGACATAATGGCACTCATGTAATAGCATTTAAATTCAGATTCCATTTACATGTGGTAAAGGGGAAATTACTGTCTCAGTTGGCTCTGTCAGTTTTCTTTCGACCAAATGACCAGCTGAATGCCAGAGTCTGGGGGAAAAAACCTTGGTAAAACTAACCTTGCAGAGAGGAATGACGTCACCATACCTTCTCCTCAGTTCAACTCATAAAAATAAAATTATATGTCAAATAAGAAGGATTTGGGGAGAGGAAAGTTCCTCTAAAATACATTTGCACTATTGTTTCCTCTAGTCATTTGTTAAGATAATTGGCTTTTCTGAATTCAAATGCTGGAATCACAATGAATGACCCTCTGTTGAAAGCTTTAGCAAATACACCAGTAACATTTCAATTGCAATCTCTGTTCCGCCTTCCCAAGCATGATAATGCCTCTGTTTTTTCCAGTCATGGATCTGAAATGGGCATTGATTTATTAATCAGAGCCATTCTGAATCTTGAGCAGGTCACCTGGGTAGGACTTTACCAATTTTTACTTTATGTCCATCTCAGTTCCAACTGGCCATAAGATCAGAGGACATTGCGTAGATAGAGAGAAGCAGTGTGCCTGGCCTGCAGCACTCCTTTTGGGCTGGCCAGTTCTCCAGAAAGGTCTATTAGCTCAGAAGGCAATGGCTAACCTGTTTACCACAAAATGCTCCATCTGGTGCTGCACTGAAGCATTCTTTTATTTTTTTAAACAACCGAAGGGGTTCATTTTTAACTAAAATTTCAGAAACTACAAACTGACATTCTGCATAGGGTTTGATAATACTCTTGATGCTACTGCTGCTAAGTTGCTTCTGTCGTGTCCAACTCTGTGTGACCCCATAGATGGGGGCCCACTGTCTCTGGGATTCTTCAGGCAAGAACACTGCAGTGGGTTGCCATTTCCTTCTCCAATGCATGAAAGTGGAAAGCGAAAGTGAAGTCGCTCAGTTGTGCCTGACTCTTAGCGACCCCATGGACGGCAGCCTACTAGGCTCCTCCATCCATGAGATTTTCCAGGCAATTGTACTGGAGTGGGGTGCCATTGCCTTCTTCTTGATAATACTGTTAGGTCTCTGTATAACTTTTGATAATACTCAAGACATGTAGAAATGAGTTATTTAGTTATTCCATAACCAATATTACAAGTCATCTAGTTAGGAATTTTCATGTGTCCCACAGTGACTTGTAATCCTGCAAATTAAAAGAGGTGGTTTTTCATTGCAAGGAGACAAACAGTATGTTCCTTAACACAAAATGCTACTCAATCCACTTGCCTTGAAATGTACACAGTTCATCAGGCACTTTAAGGCAGCAGGCACAGCAGGAGCCCGTTACTGTTAAGTCACTTAAGTCGTGTCCGACTCTGTGCAACCCCGTAGACGGCAGCCCACCAGGCTCCTCCATCCCTGGGATTCTCCAGGCAAGAACACTGGAGTGGGTTGCCATTTCCTTCTCCAGTGCATGAAAGTGAAAAGTGAAAGTGAAGTCGCTCAGTCGTGTCCGACTCTTCGCGACCCCATGGACTGCAGCCCACCAGGCTCCTCCGTCCATGGGATTTTCCAGGCAAGAGTACTGCAGTGGGGTGCCATTGCCTTCTCTGCAGCAAAAAGCCTAAATGTTACTAAAATAAATCTTTCACCCTGCTCTGTTCTGGGCTGTCCTTCCACATCACCCTCTGCTGAGGGGCTGTATCCCCCACACAGTCACAGTCCTGGCAGCAAGAATACTCTGCAGCAAAGCCAAGCCATGGGGACAGAGCTGGTGACCACCTTTCTCAGGGCAGTGGTGTAGAATCAGGATGCTTATTGCTTATATAAAGGTCAACAGTGATTGTCTGTTGAGGTCTGTTTATGAGCTTTGTGGTTAGGAACACCTGTTCACAGTAGACACTCCTGAGTTTGAAATCTATTCCGCTATTAACTATCTGAGTTATTCTAGAAAGATATCTAGAAAAAGAAAACAATCTCCATCAGCTTAGTTCAGTTCAGTTCATTTGCCCAGTGGTGTCTGACTCTTTGAGACCCCATGGACTGCAGCATGCCAGGCTTCCCTGTCCATCACCAATTCCCAGAGCTTGCTTAAACTCATGTCCATAGAGTTGGTGATATCATCCAACCAGCTCATCCTCTGTCATCTCCTTCTCCCCCTGCCTTCACTCTTTCCCAGCATCAGGGTCTTTTCCAATGAGTCAGTTCTTCAAATCAGGTGGTCAAAGTACTGTAGCTTCATCTGCAGCATCAGTCCTTCCAATGAATATTCAGCACTGATTTCCTTTAGGATTGACCGATGTGATCTCCTTGCAGTCCAAGGAACTTTCAAGAGTCTTCTCCAGAAGGGTCTATTAGCTCAGCAGGCAATAGCTAATGGCTATTTAACCACAGTTCAAAAGCATGAATTCTTTGGCGATCAGCTTTCTTTATGGTCCAACTCTCACATTCATACATGGCAACTGGAAAAACCATAGCTTTCACTATATGGACCTTTATTGGCAAAGTAATGTCTCCACTATCTAATATGCTGTCTGTATGCAGGTCAGGAAGCAACAGTTAGAACTGGACATGGAACAACAGACTGGTTCCAAATAGGAAAAGGAGGACATCAAGGCTGTATATTGTCACCCTGCTTATTTAACTTATATGCAGAGTACATCGTGAGAAACACTGCACTGGAAGAAACACAAGCTGGAATAAAGATTGTTGGGAGAAATATCCATAACCTCAGAAATGCAGATGACACAACCCTTATGGCAGAAAGTGAAGAGGAGCTAAAAAGCCTCTTGATGAAAGTGAAAGTGGAGAGTGAAAAAGTTGGCTTAAAGCTCAACATTCAGAAAACGATGATCATGGCATCCGGTCCCATCACTTCATGGGAAATAGATGGGGAAACAGTGGAAACAGTGTCAGACTTTATTTTTTGGGTTCCAAAATCACTGCAGATGGTGACTGCGGCCATGAAATTAGAAGACGTTTACTCCTTGGAAGAAAAGTTATGACCAACCTAGATAGTATATTCAAAAGCATAGACATTACCTTGCCAAATAAGGTCCGTCTAGTCAAGGCTATGGTTTTTCCTATGGTCATGTATGGATGTGAGAGTTGGACTGTGAAGAAGGCTGAGCGCCAAAGAATTGATGCTTTTGAACAGTGGTGTTGGAGAAGGCTCTCGAGAGTCCCTTGGACTGCAAGGAGATCCAACCAGTCCATTCTGAAGGAGATCAACCCTGGGATTTCTTTGGAAGGAATGATGCTAAAGCTGAAACTCCAGTACTTTGGCCTCCTCACGCGAAGAGTTGACTCATTGGAAAAGACTCTGATACTGGGAGGGATTAGGGGCAGGAGGAGAAGGGGACAACCGAGGATGAAATGGCTAGATGGCATCACGGACTCGATGGATGTGAGTCTGAGTGAACTCCGAGAGATGGTGATAGACAGGGAGGCTTGGCATGCTGTGATTCATGGGGTCACAAAGAGTCGGACATGACTGAGCGACTGAACTAAACTAGGTTGGCCATAGCTTTTTGACTAAGGAGCAAGCATCTTTTAATTTCATGGCTGCAGTCACCATCTGCAGTGATTTAGGGCTACTACTAAGTTGAAATCTACTTGTGTCCTTCAAGTTAGAGCCCAACTCCCTGGGTCTCAACCCACCTTTGCCACTTTCTGTTGTGTGATCATGACCAGGACACATAACATCTCTGCTTTGGATTCCTCATCTATATAATAATATGAAATAAAATTAAAAGGAAGAGGAAAATAATAAGACCTCTTGGGATTGTTGTGAAGATTGCAATAATATATATATATATATATATATAGCTTAGAACTGTGCTTTTCACACAGTCAGGTATAAGTGTTAGTCATCAACATCATCACCATCATCATCACCATCATCACCACCATCAACACCACTTCATTAGCAGCACTGTTGTTAACATAAAGTATGTTAATAATGATTTATGTGACTGTGTTCTAAAGGATAGCCCTCATTTCTGAAGTTGTTTTCCCAGCTTATGAGTGCCTCCTCAATTTTCTGCAATGAACATGCATTTCTTTGAAGTGAGGAAAAATAGAAGTTATAATTAGAAAATAATGGTGTGGAGAAATAAATACAAAGAGGTATAGGAGTAATCTCTTCTACCAAGGATGTGAGGGCTTCCCAGGTGACTTGGAGGTAAAGAATTTGCCTGCTAATTCAGGAGACATGGGTTCAATCCCTGAATCGGGAGAAGGAAACAGCTACCCTCTCCAGTATTCTTGCCTGTAAAATCCCATGGACAGAGGAGCCTGGTGGGTTACAGTCCATGGGGTCACAAAGAGTCAGACACAGTTAAGCAACTGAGCAAGGCACCAAGGATGTGAAAGTGTGGATGGGAAATCAGAGCATATTATAAACAGATGAAAAGACAGAGTGTATACAGGAGAATTTGTTTGACATCTCAGTTCTGACTCTTACCTTATCCTGCATCCAGGGAGAGGGAGGGAAAGACAGGCAGACAAATAGCCAGCCAGCCAGCCAGACAACTAGAGAGAGAGTTGAATAACCAGGTTGTGCGAAGTGTTTTCTGCTGACACAGAGAAAAGGAGAGACACTGGACAGACTCCCAATAAAATTTCCACTATGCACCCTAATGCCTCCTTAGTTCCTCTCACTTACAGGCACCTTGACTTTCTCCTTTATCTTCCCCCTAAATACACCCTTAAGAACCATCCATCATCTACGATCTCTCTGTTACCCTTCTACTAAGAAGGGCACTCCCAGAAGCAAAGAGAAGTGTCCTCTTTGACAGGTTCACACCTCTTATGAGTCTGAACAGATGTTACAAATAAAGGCTCTTTCAACTTGATTTCTAGTTTTGTGATATTTGGCAATTCAACGAATCTTTCCCACTGTAGCTTCTTTCTTTCTTTTGGAGAAAATGGAGATGCAATTTACACATAGTGAAATGCAAGAGTCTTAAATGTATAGTTTGACCAAATTTGACTAATACACATATTAGCAGGAGGTAGAACATTTCCGTCACTCTAGAATTCCCCTTGGGTAGGGCTTATTTTCTTAATATGTACCATGTGCATTGAACAATAACCCTCAGTAATTAGAAGGGTTGCAGTGAGAACCAAGTGAAATGCTCTTCACAAAAGCACCTTGATGCCCACTTTAAGATATATTAGTGTGTAAGTGCTGAATTGGCACTCAGGAGTTTCTGTCATCACAAAAGGAGAGATGGTTAGGAATAGAGGGGGAGGGGGTGGCAGGCTATTATACATATTTTAGATAAAAAGCAGCAAGGATGAAAAGTAGAGGCAGCAATGCACACATATTTCTTGCACAAGACATACAAAGTGGGGCTGGAGCAGAGCCCAGAAGCAGTGGCAAATTTCCTGGACTGTGGAGGGAGGCACTAACTGTGTTCGCAGGAGAAGCTTCGTTTTCTCCCTGTGATGGAGATCACTGAAGAATGGTAATGCCTCCCTGGCTTGCCCTTGGAAGGAGGTCAGAGAGGACAGGGGTGTGCGGAGAAGGTGCTCCTGGACCCCACACTCCAGAATTGCAGTTCTCTCCTCCAAAGGGACCCTGCTCACTCCTCCCACCCTTCTCCCACGTCCAGCAGCCATCTCAATATTTTGCACACCTATCTGTCACCGAACAGAAGTAGCAGCTACTGGAAACCCAGCAGGATGTCAGCATCCAGAACAACAGAGTTTCAATCCCCACTTAAATCCCCCACTCTCCTAACTTGGGGAGCCCCGCACGCCCACAGCTGTTAGTGGCACTCATCCCAGATACATACCTGACTCCCGGATGCCCACCCTTCGCAGCATCTCTTGTGTAGAGGGCACCACTCCAGTGAGAGGTGGGGAATGGCAATGCCCTCCCACGCTTTCCAGGTGAAGCCAGGAGCCTCCAGAGGAACCCTGCCCCCCACGTCAAGATGGCAGTTGAGACTCTGCGACCTCACCCGTGCTCTCCGGGTGGAGTGGCACAGAGCTCCCCGCCCTTCTCAGTCCATCTTTGCCTCTCTTCCCCTCTGTTGAGCACTCTCCTCAGCACCTCATTTACTTCTAATTGCCTGTGTTTTAAAATAGATGTTGTCATCATTCCCATTTACAGATGGGGGCACTGAGGCACTGAGACGTTAAGTAGTTTGCTGAAGGTTATACACCGCTAATGGTAGTCCCAAGACTAACATCACACAGTCAAGACCCAGAACCTGTGAGCACCATTGCCTTTCAAACAGAAAGTAGCTTCTTCATGTCAAAAACTGGAGACTCCCACCTTGTTTCTCCACCCCCTCTCCCTCTCTGTATATCCCATGTCCACAGACGACTGATTCTCATGTCTGCCCCTTGTTCGGCCATCTAACTCCGCCAAGCCGAGTACATCATGTCCTCACAGGTGCCCTGGAAAAGCTCCTGATAGGTCTCCCTGCTTCTAGGAACCATGCCTGCAACAGGCTTTCTGGGGAAAGACTCAAATTTTTGCTTCTGTGTGTTATGTTCAACTCTCATCCCCGTACCTGACTCCAAAATTTTTACCTGCAATTCAAGGCTCCCCTCACCTAGGCTGCTGGGTATTCTGTGATGACCTAGATGGGTGGGATGGGAGGGAGGTCCAAGAAGGAGGGGGTATATGTACACGTAGCTGAGTCATTTCACTGTACAGCAGAAACTAACACAACATTGTAAAGAAACTATACTCCAATTAAAAAAAAAGCCGAATTACTTTCCTTCTATCTCAGTGTGGGAATTGTCTATCCAGTCAGTTGTGGTTTTTCATTTACTCAGCAATACTTGAGCAACTACTATATACGAGGCACTAAGCCTGGCACTATCTGTCTTATTCTACTTTCTGCTTCAAGGTCTACCCAAATCCAACTTTCAGCCTCCTCTGAAACTACTGTAGCACTTGGGGTCCATGCAGCTTTCAGCCTGTTAATGCTGTGTGTCTTGACATTTTACTTTTCCCACTGGACTCTAAGCTCCTTGCATGAAAGAGATATATCCCACATGTCTAAGTCATCAATCTAGAGTCTGGAATGTGTGCTCTACTTGGGCTGAGATGTGAAACTCAGTGCTATTTTTTTGTTATTTGTTGCATGATGAATTCAACGTGCTGAGAAGATGCCTGTTTCATGCTAGGGCAACAGAAAACATTTGCTAAATGATGACTCACTCTCCTTCTACAGTTGGTAGGATCCCTAGTATATACTACATGCTTTAAACCAATACCTTAATCAGTCAATTCAGTTCAGTCGCTCAGCTGTGTCTGACTCTTTGTGACCCCATAAACCACAGCACGCCAGGCCTCCCTGTCCATCACCAACTGCTGGAGTCTACCCAAATCCATGTCCATTGAGTTGGTGATGCCATCCAACCTGAATAATTGAGTGTTTAACATCAATTATGAGATTTCTCTAGACCATTTGAAAAAAACTGAACCATCTTTGAAAAGTTAAAAAATATATATAATTTTTGCATTAAAGGACATACCAGCAGATCCTAAAAGCTCTATGTAGTTGTGCCAAGAACAGATAGAACCCCGTAGGCTCCTTGTGTTACTGCCTTTCAATTGTGTCCGACTCTTTGTGATGCTATGGACTGTAGCTTGCCAGGCTCCTCTGTCCATGGGATTCCCCAGGCAAGAATACTGGAGTGAGTTGCCATTTACTCCTTCAGGGAATCTTCCCAACCCAGGATGGAACCTATATCTCTTACATTTCCTGCATTGGCAGGTGGGTACTTTACCACTAGCACCACCAAGCAAGCCCCATAGCTCCTTGCAGATGAATATTCCCCAGTCCTCTGAAGAATAAAAAGAATCAAATGTGCTCACTACTTGTACTATATATTATCCATGGCTTATCAGTATGCATTGCTCACTGAGATATTCTGCTTACGGGATTCATTCTCTTACTTCAGTGTTACTATCGCTGCTCAGTAATACTGACAAATTGTTAACATCCATAGATAGTTGTATATCATTTACATACTTTAATTAGAGTGTTAGAATCATCATATTTTGGTTGGAAGGAATCTCAATATCTAGATGTCTACACGCTTTCATTTTTTTTAAGTATTGAAAGTTGTATTTTTAAAACTAGGATCTTACAAAGGGTTCAGTGTATAATGAGATAAAAGTGAGTTGTTCTTGTTGAAAAGTGGGGGTGGGTGCGTGGGGAGAGTGTCAGAGAGTCCAGAGCCCCATCTGCTCACCCTGCCCTTTACCACTACCCACTCCAGAGTACACTACTACTCAAGGCAGAATCCATAAATTATGACACATATACTGCGAATTACACCTGACCAGGTCTAGCCCCTTACTTAACACAGAAGACAGAAGACTCAAAGAGGGTAGGAAATATCATTCAGCTGGTCAGGAGTGGAGCCATGACGGGTTCCTGCCTTCCAGCACAGGGGGTCTTTCCACCGCTCTGTACACACCCTGACCAAGTCATTACTGAAAATGCCATTCTCACCTAAATCCTTCCAGGCATTTTCCTACCTTCATGCTGGGCATTTACTCCCCTCTGACAAGGCTGGTATTGGTTTCTCTTTCTAGTTGCGCTTATTTTCAATTAAAATATTTAAAAATTTTATTGTAGTTGATTTATAATATTGTGTGAATTTGTACTGTACAGCAATGTGATTCAGTTATCTATCTATGTATCTACTTATATTCTTTTCCATAATGGTTTATCACAGGATACTGAATATAGTACTCTGTGCTATACCATAACATTTTGCTGTTTGCCTTTGATTTTGAATCCAGAGTTTAGGAAAGGCCAGATTACCAGCCTGTTTAACAATTTCTTTCCATGCTCCTTAAATTGCTTTCAGCTGCCTCCCAATATTTCTGTCCTGAAAATAGTTGGCTTAGCACTTAGCAAAGGTGTGCTGGTGAACTGTTTAGTTCCCACAGAGCACCTTTCACCTCAGAGCCCACTGTCCATGGGGAGATTTTCATGGCTGAGAGACAAAGGCAAACATTCACATATGTTGGTCCATTTATAAAGCAGCATCCCTGAAAGCCCCATGACTTCAAAATGGTTCCTTTGCAAACAGATATCTCTTCTTTTATTATTATTATTATTATACATTTACACAGACACACGTCATTAGTTCTTTATTGACATCCTGTTTTATTTTTATCTGGGTTTCATGCTAGCTGTGAGTGTCATCATAAAACTGGCTTCCAGAATACCTACTGATAGGGAAGAGGAAAAGGATGAAATGAAACTCAGTGCCATATGGGAGAGGAGAGTCCTTAGCATCCCCGCTGTCTGAGTTAGTGAATGGCAGATGCAGTGTGCAGGGTGGAGGGGGTGGACATAGGGCCAGAGGAGGGAAAGGGCTCACAGGCTGCCTTGGAGAGTGTCTCTGCTCACAGCTCTGCGGGAAGGTGGAGCATATCATCACCAGAGCGGTCAGCTCTGAGGCCTGAGGTCCACAGTCAAGAGAGAAACACAAGGCTGCTGGAGGAAAGGCAAATAGGGTTCCCAGAAGGTGGAAACCCGACAATTTAATTGGCTCACACCAATTTAAGTACCAACAACTCTATTCCTGCCTGGCTGGAGTTATCATTTATTTTTTTTCAATCTTTTCTGTTTTAGGGGGATGGGGCTTAGACTTCATTCTGTTCTTATCATTCAATTTTGCTTTGGGAAGATCACTCTCAAGAAATGAACTTTTGGGACTAAATTGCCTCATTTCAATGACAGACTGAATTTCAAATATGTAATTTAGGCTTCCCTAAGCTGGGCGGCTTTTGACTCTATATTATTTTTCATATGGTGGAAGTGATATAAATCATTTTAATAACTCCTCACATCACATCCACCTACTCCTTCTCTTGGACAAGTGATATTCAGACATGTGAGCCATGCATGTCAAAGCGATCACAGGAAGTCACAGCGGGGACCAGAGGGCTTCCAGAAAAGTCACGGAATCCTGGCCCATATTAGTAGAAATGCAATGCCTGCTATAGGGAGAGGTTGTACATTTGACTGCTCCCACCAGACTGTATGTGCTGCTCTGTATTTAGTTCTGTCCAGACACATTTTAAGATGATAATGAAATACAATCAAATATGGCCTAAATTCGTGCCCTGGCCTTCAGCATCTTGTATGATGGGATTCCTATATACTTTCTATCAGGCTCACCACCCTCCCCTGCAAACTCTCCTCCTATGAGTTTTTTGTTTCTACATCAGGCCTAGCTTATTCTACCCCAGACCATTCTCTTATAGTTTCCCCTGTTCAAAAGCTCTTTCTTTTCCTTGCAGATTATTTTTCCTCAGTCAGGTCCTGGAGATGCCTTCCCTAATGACCAAATATAAAGCACATGCACACACATTACCATTCAGATAGTGATCGGTGCCAAGGTAATAATGACACAGGGGTGAATGGGAAGGAACAAGCTCTGTGTGTGTGTGTGTGTGTGTGTGTGTGTGTGTGTATATGTGTGTGTCTGTGTGTGAGTGCGTGTGTCTATGTGTGTGTGTGTGTGTGTGAATGACACAAGGGTGAATGAGAAGGAACAAGCTGTGTGTGTGTGTGTGTGTGTGTGTGTGTGTGTGTGAATGACACAAGGGTGAATGGGAAGGAACAAGCTGTGTGTGTGTGTGCGTGTGCATGTGTCTGTGTGTGTCTGCATGTGCATGTGTGTGTCTGTGTGTCTGTGTCTATGTGCATGTGTGTGCGTGTGTGTATGTGTGTGTGCGTGTGTGTGTGTGTGAATGACACAGGGGTGAATGGGAAGGAACAAGCTGTGTGTGAGTGTGTGTGTGTGTGTGTATGTGAATGACACAGGGATGAATGGGAAGGAACAAGCTATGTCTGTGTGTGTGTGAGTGACACAGGGGTGAATGGGAAGGAACAAGCTGTGTGTGTGTGCGTGCGTGTGTCTCTGTGTGTGTGTGTCTCTGTGCGTGTGTGTGTGCGCATGTGTGTGTCTGCGTGTGTGTGCGTCTGTGTGTGCATGTGTGTTTCTGTGTGTGTGTGTGTCTGTGTCTGTGTGCGTGTGCATGCATGTGTGTAGTGTGTGTGTGTGTGTGTGTGTGTGAATGACACAGGGGTGAATGAGAAGGAACAAGCGTGTGTGTGTGTGTGTGTGTGTGTGTGTGTGTGTGTGAATGACACAGGGGTGAATGGGAAGGAACAAGCTGTGTGTGTGTGTGTGTGAATGACACAGGGGTGAATGGGAAGGAACAAGCTGTGTGTGTGTGTGTCTGTGTGTGCGTGTGCATGTGTGTGTCTCTGTGTGTGTGTGTGCGTGCGTGTGTATGTCTGTGTGCGTGCGTGTGCGTGTATCTGTGTGTGTGCGTATGTGTGTCTGTGTGTGTGTATGCATGTGTGTGTGTGTCCTCCCTCCACTCCTCCCGGTAAGCTCCATGAAAAAGCTTTGCACTGTTGTCTGCTCTATCAACAGTTTCCAGAACAGTGCTGGCACATGGCTGAAACTTATTAAGTGTTTGTTCAGTGAATCATAAGTAAATGAAGACAGTATGTCTGGTGTCAGCTGACCAGGGTGGTGAGAGTACAGAAGGGGATTATCTGTAAAACTATTGGAGCAAGTGGAATTTTAGCCTGGGAGACAGAATATTCAGAGAAGCCATGGTAACGGTCATAAACAGTCTGAGGGACTCCACATGGCAAAGGGATCGGTGAGGTCACAGGCAGGAAATCTGATGTGTATCATTCAGCCTTTGTCAGGGAAAATTTTCAATAGGAAGGCTCTTAAAAACACAGGGCCTTCTTCCTTAGATCAGGCTTTCTCTAAATGTGAAGCATCAGGGAAGGACTTGGACTTACTGTAGATGGTGATTGCAGCCATGAAATTAAAAGACGCTTACTCCTTGGAAGGAAAGTTATGACCAACCTAGATAGCATATTAAAAAGCAGAGACATTACTTTGCCAACAAAGGTCCGTCTAGTTGAGGCTATTGTTTTTCCAGTAGTCCTGTATGGATGTGAGAGTTGGACTGTGAAGAAAGCTGAGCACCAAAGAACTGATGCTTTTGAACTGTGGTGTTGGAGAAGACTCTTGAGAGTCCCTTGGACTGCAAGGAGATCCAACCAGTCCATCCTAAAGGAGATCAGTCCTAGGTGTTCATTGGAAGGACTGATGCTAAAGCTGAAACTCCAATACTTTGGCCACCTCATGCGAAGGGGTGACTCATTGGAAAAGACTCTGATGCTGGGAGGGATTGGGGGCAGGAGGAGAAGAGGCTGACAGAGGATGAGATGGCTGGATGGCATTACTGACTCGATGGACGTGAGTTTGGGTAAACTCCGGGAGTTGGTGATGGACAGGGAGGCCTGGCATGCTGTAATTCATAGGCTCGCAAAGAGTCGGACACGACTGAGAGACTGAACTGAGCTGAACTCTTGGATGTAGAAGGCAATTCTACCATGGACAAGACAATATACAGAAATTGTAGAATGAGAAGAAGTTGATTCTAGAAGAAAGATCATTTGTTTTAATTCCTTACTCAGAAAAGAGGAATCAAAGGGTAAAAGACGTACCATGGTTTGTCCCAGGGTATAGTGGATACTGTTGGCTGCCTGCTGCTGCTGCTGCTAAGTCGCTTTAGTCGTGTCCGACTCTGTGTGACCCCATAGACAGCAGCCCACCAGGCTCCACTGTCCCTGGGATTCTCCAGGCAAGAACACTGGAGTGGGTTGCCATTTCCTTCTCCAATGAATGAAAGGGAAAAGTGAAAGTGAAGTCACTGAGTCATGTCCAACTCTCAGCGACCCCATGGACTGCAGCCCACCAGGCTCCTCTGTCCATGGGATTTTCCAGGCAAGAGTACTGGAGTGGGGTGCCATTGCCTTCTCTGGTTGGCTGCCTAATCCCACATCTATTTCCAGACTATTGTCTCTTACTCATTTCCAATACTGAGGCTGGAAATGCTAACCACTAATTTTTTAGCTTCTCTTATAACTGAGCTGACATATTGACATAGTTCTAGCCAATGAAAAAAAAAAATGAAAGCATAGTGGCTATTTCCAGAATAAATTTGCTCCCCTGATAAAGGAGACAGAGGGGGTTGTTGCTGCCTTTCCCTTTCTTGAATTGAAAGTAGATGTGATGTCTAGAGCTGCAGACATTTTGTGATTATTAGAGAAAAACCAAGAGAAGTACAGAGATTCTGGCTCTGCCATTGTACTGACCCAAGGCCAGGAGACTTCTGTTTTCAAGTCTTTTGAGACTTCTTCATTTGTTTAAATGAACTTTAGTTGGGTTTTCTTGCAGGTGAAAGTAGGTTTAATTGACATAGAAGATGTTAGAGCTAAGATTAATTTTATTTTAATGTTTAATTTTATATAATTATATATTTATGTATTAGTATATTAATTTTATATTTCCTTATGTTCAGACAGGTGGCTTTTTCATTGGACAGACTCACTCAATTATAAACTACTGTAAAATGCCTGTTGTGTTTCAGACACAGTGCTAGGACCTGGTGAGTATGTTGGGGTCCCTGGCCATACAAAAATCTACTCTGCTAGAAAACAAAGACTATACTAGTGGATATATGATTATGATTCAATGAGATAAAATCTATGATGGGGGATACTCAGGATGTCAGGACCATGGAGAAGTCCTAGTTCCAAGATGCTAAAGGGACAAATAGTGCATCCTTAAGGAGAAGACGTCTGCTGACAGCTGAGACCTAAATGAAGAGAAGAGGTTGACCAGACGGGGCAGGGGTGGGAGGGAAAGGGTCTCTGGGCAGAAGGAGACTGCAGTACAGAGGGGGAGGTCCACTCAAATGCTGCAGATAGTTTGCCAAGACTGAAACCCAGTGTGGGCATGGTGGAAAGATGGCTGTGGAAAGATGGGTGGGAGGCGCCAAAAGGTGAACCTGGAGGGATGAGCAGGAGCCACATAAGAAAAGAACCTTATTTGCCAAGGTGGTGTGTGGAGAAGGTATCCAAGAACAGGTCCTAGAAAGCTATTGAAGTTTCAAAAGCAGGATGTGACCAAGCAGATTTCCACTGAAGAAAAATTATCCTTGTGGAATGGTGGGGCATAAGCTGGTGGGGAGAGGTGTAAGGGCAGTTCAAGATTGGGAGTTAGGGAGGTGAAAGAGGAGGCAGAAATGATGGGGTCAGAATTTAAGATAGTATCTGTGATTACCCAAGGACTGGAAGACTTAGGTCCACACAAAAATCTGCACGTAGATGTTTACAGCAGCTTTATTCATAATTGCCAAACTTGGAAGCAACCAAGACATCTTTCAGAAAGTGAATGGATATGTAAACTTGTACACATCTAAGCAATGGATTATTATCCACTGCTGAAAAGAAATGAGCTATCAAATCATGAAAGGACATGAAGGAGCCTTACATGCACATTACTAAGTGAAAGAAACCAGTCTGAAAAGACTACATACTGTATTATTGCAAATATATGACATTTTATAAAAGGTAAAACTATGGAGACAGTAAAAAAGATCAGTGGGTTAGTGGGAGAGAGGAATGAAAAGATGGAGCTCAGAGTATTTTTAGGGAAGTGGAATTATTCTGTATGACCCTACAATGGTGGACCCACATCATTACACATTTGTTCAAACCCATAGGGTGTAGTTAGTGAACCCTAAGGTAAACTATAAACTCTGGGTGATGATGTGTTAATCTAGGTTCATCAGTTATAGCAAATGTAAACTGTGGTAGGGGATGCTGATAATAGTGGAGGCTATGCTGTTGGGGGGGCAGGGTGGAGGGGAGGGGATATGGAAAATCTCAATATCTCCCACTCAATTTTACTATGAATCTAAAATTGCTCAAAAAATAAATAAAGATGAGATAGATAGAGAGAATATACCTGTGAGATACTGAGAGGGTATAAGTCAAAGGACTTGGCTAGGGGTGGTTAGGTAGAGAGTATAAGGAGGAGTTAAGTGTGATGGGCAGGTTTCTGAGCTGGGTGACTGGAAGGATGGTGGTAGCGCTCCAAGCCAGGTAACATGAGAGGTAGGAATAGCCTAGGACAGGATGAGGACATGTCCTTAAGATACAAATTTTTCACATGTGTTGAACCTGTTTTCTATTCCTAAATTTACTACCCTAAACAAACAAACAAACAAACAAACAAAAAACCAGTAATGGAATAAAATGTCAAGCGATTCAGGCACCAAGCAGAAAACTAGCAATTCCTTAGTTGGGACCCTGATTTTTATACATTAATGATTTTCTGTGTATGTACTTTCCCATCTCTTAAATAAAATATGCATTTCCTATGAGTTTTAGAACAATAATTTTGTGCTATATATTTGTATTAAAATGATCCTTGTTAAAAATCATAAAAATAAATTCATCTTGGTACCTCCCTGGTAGTACAGTGGATAAGAATCTGCCCGCCAGTGCAGGGGACATAGGTTCAATCCCTGGTCCAGAAAGATCCCTACTGAAGCCCATGTGCCTTAGAACCCATGCTCTGCAACAAGAGAAGCCCATACACCAGAACAAAAGAGTAGCCCTGCTCACCACAACTAGAGAAAAGCCTGTGTGCAACAATGAAGATCCGGCACAACCAAAAAGAAAACCCCAAAAGATTGGTTTAATTTCCACTGGCCACATGATAATATGAACCATTATCTCATAGTCACAGCTTGTACACATGCAAAAATGTCACTAAATGTCAATTAAAGTGATATTTTTCTTTTTAAACGTTAAAATGATTCTTTTCAGTTTAACAAAGGCTTCTTACCTCCAATTCACATTTCTGCATATTAAGTGAATTTCAGTAGTACCTGTGTTTCATTACTAAACTAAAATTTGCCTTTTTTCTTAATGGTAAAACTAGCATCACAATGACTACTTTTAATTCATATTCATAAATCAATCAAATGGCTACACTGGCCAAAGAGTTAATATAATTTCAGTTTCTAGAAATCAACATTTGAAAACTGCATGCCCTGCAAAGTATTCTTTTTAAATGATTTCTTCTAACTTTTGTTGATATCTCACTAATTGCTTAGAAAAAGAAAGACCTTAGTTTTTTTTCCTACCTCAGGAAACATATGGTGTAAATGCTTAAGGAAATATGAGTCATGTCTTTGATGAGGCAACTACTGAAAAATCAGCTCCTTCTGCCTCAGTATAAATAGCATGATAAGCCCTATCGAAGGTCAGAAATCTAATTTTAAAATATGTATTTTAAGAGTTTTTATTTTAGTCATCATGCCATTTATCAGAAATGTGGTCTATTCAGTTGACCAATTCATTTTTAGTGAGCTTGCTTTTCATTTTCCTGAAGCAAGAGAGATGCTAAGTCCCATTTCATTGTATTTTGACTCAAAGATCCCTGAGGTATTGCAGTGCCAAGGAAAACAATTTCTTCTTCCAATCTCTTCTGCCCTCCTCCCTCCAAGAAAAATCCTTTCACCTCCCAAACAACTTCTAAAAATACATTTTTCTCTTTTCTGTTAACTGCTCTCTTGAAACTTGAAGATGTGTCGGAAGGATTTCATTGTTTCTTATTCCCAAATTCTTATTTGGCTCTCAAAGGGCTCTTCCCTCTCTTCCTGGATGAACACTGCTGCAAGTTGGAATGGACTTGGCCACATGGCAGGGGTCATGCCACTTATAAAGTAGCACTCAGCACCTCCAGCATTTCACCCTGGCTTTGAGCTCCATGTCCAGTGGGTGTTTGGTAAGCAGAACTGCTTAAATGACTGACTCCTCCAGGAGGAAGGCGGCTTGATGACGGGTGAAATTCAGGACACTTGTGTATTACCTGCAATGGAATCTTGGGGTAAGAATAGAATCCCACCTGCCTGCACTTTTATATGTAAGGAAACTGAGGTAGAGGGAAGTGGCTGGCTTCAATACCACCAGAATTTAAAGACTGCATTTGCTGCCCATGTTTAGTTATGAGATAAAACCTGGGGAGGTAGTATACTTGTCACCCTTGCTGAGTCTGGACTTCATTTCCACTGACTGATCCTTACCTTCACACGGCTCACATGTAGCTAATTTCTGACCTAGGTTTCCCACCTGTCAAAATATCTGGAGTACCAAATTTTCAACGGATTTCAAAGAGAACTGTGTTCAGATTCATTTGTATTTGCAAGTGCCACAAGTAGGTTTTTATTATTATAAAATAAATATGCATTTATTGTGGATAATTTTAGAAATAAGAAAAAGAATAAGGAATCTCTGTCTATAATTCCCCACTCAGTGATAGTTAACATTCATAGTTTGCCACCCAGATCCATGGCTAACAGATGGATGTATTTACTTCTAGTCTTTAAAAATGTCATAGATATTTCCAAAAAGAATACTATGTAATATAAAGACAAATCCTGATTTTTTAAATTTTTATTGCAAGAAGTTTTCCATACTTCAGTATTTCAAGTATTCTTTGAAAACTGATCACATAACAGTGTATGCAGGCATGGGCAGTTAAACCCAGCACTGCTTTCTCTGTTCACTGAGGATAAAGCCCATATTTCTTGGCTTGACCTGCTGCGTATCCTCTGGTCAGACTCCAGGCTTACCTTCAGACACTTGTAAATGCCATACTTTCACTATGTTTCTTTCATATACTTGATTCTTCCTGCTTGGAATATCCTTCCCTGTGATAGGCACAATTTTCAGATGGCCCAGAAGAGTCCCATCTCTTTGTATCCATACACTCTATAATCCCCTTCTCTTAAATGTGGGCTAGACCTGTGAGCATGAGATGTTATTTCTGTGGTCAGGTTACAGTATTTGGAGAAAGTGAAAGGACTGGAATTAAGGATTGAAAGTGAAAGTGAAAGGATTGGAGAAAGTGTAAGTGAATGGACTTAAGCATTCCAAGTCTGTTAATTAACTTAAGTGGGCCTGACTTAATCAGGAGAAAGTTCTTAAAAAGAGGAATTGGGTCCTTTCTCAAGAGGGACATTCTCCTACTAAACTTGAAGAAGTGAGCTGCCATGTTGGGGGAGGGCTGTGAGAGGGTGAGGAACCACAGATAACTTTCAACACCTGAGAGGAGCCTGAGCTGACAGCCTGCAAGAAAGGAGGGACCTCAGTCCTAAAACTGCAAGGGACTGAATTCTGCCAATAATCTGAAGGAGCTTGAAAAGAAGACCCTAGCCCCAGAAATAAATGTGCCTGGTCACCTCCTGACTGGAATCTCATGAGCCCCTGCATGTAGAACCCAAGTAAAACTGAGCCACATTCCTGACCCAGGAAAACTGTGGGATCATAATTATTTTAAGTCACTGATTCTGTAGTGGAGTGATACTCAACAATAGTAAATGGATGCCTCCCCTTTCTCTCTTCCTTTGCAAACTTCTGCTTACCTTTCAGATCTGAGCTCTGAGGTCCTTCCTTCAAGGAGCCTCCCCTGGCCCTTCTATTTATTTTTTGTCTGGCTCCTTTGTACTTCCCCCCATCCACATCAATCGCAGATGGAATAGCAATTGTCTATTTTCCCACCTGCGTGTCCCCAATGCGATGAATAACTGTGAATGCTGAGGCTCAGAGAGATGAAAATATTATTGTTTAATGTTCAAAATACACGGGGACATCTGGGTAAAGATGACATATGTGAATCACAAATTTGAATTTAACAGATTTACCAACACATGATGTATTTTGAATAATATATAGTGAATTGACCATAATGCATAATGTTCTAATGTATTATCTGAAACTGGCCACACACTGAGATGACTCAGAAAAACCCACTGAAGCAAATTTCACTGAATAATTCATGTGTGCATTAGCTGTGTAGATACAGAACCTGAATCTAGGTCCAATTTGTGCACAGCTTCGTCAGTTTTTATGTCAAAATTATTTAGAGTGGATAAAACTGCATATTTATGGTAATTTCTCATTTATTTATTACCTCTGAAGAAAACACACAAGTTAAAAAAATTTTTTTTCCTGCTAGGTTTCAAAGCCTAGTTAGCAGACAGGATCCCAGAAGCAGTTCTGTGCTGGGGTTGTGGAGTGACTCATTGGTGAGATTACAGGAGGGAGCATGGTCTACATGCTAATTTTGTCAAGCTGAAACCTTTCCAGATATTAGAAATGAAAGCAAGTAGATGCATGTAGATATTTTAATTCCACATTAAAGATAGGGGTGAAAACAATAATGTAGCAAAAATGAACATAACGGCCCAGTAATTTCCTGTTTGTTTTTTTTTATGATAATGGGGAAAAGAAACCTCTTTTTGTTATATACAAAACTGCATATTTATCTGCCTTAATCACTGTCGTATCTGATCTAGTGTTGGACACTCACTGAAAAAGGCCAGCATTGATTGGCTTTTGATAAGGACAAAATTCTGCATCTTCAGCATTGCTGGACTGGTGAGTTAAGATTATTTCCTAAGGTCTATCAGTTTCTTCTAACTGTATTTGCCAAGCAGAAGAGCTGTCAGATCCTGGAAGAATTCAATAATTCTCAAGCTTTATGTTTCATAAGAATCACCTGGGATGCTTCCTCAATGTTCAGATGCCAGGTTCTTTCCTTCCCAAATTCTGATCCCTTAGGTTTGAGGGGGACCCTACATATGTGTTGTAAACTAACCCCAGAGCCGATTATAGGTGGTTTAACTCCCACCTTTCAGAATTACTGAGTAAATCACTAGATATTTGTGCTAACTGCTTCTCAGACAACTTGCCCCTATGACAGAATGTTTGCTTGGTGTCCTCTGCTCCGCATGAGAAAGACACTTCAAAGCGTATGGTGTGGATCTGTGTGTGTTAGTCACTCAGTTGTGTCCAACTCTTTTGCAGCCTCATGGTCTGCAGCCCACCAGGCTCCTCTGTCCACGAAATTCTCCAGGCAAGAACACTGGAGTGGGTAGCCATTCCCTTCTCCAGGGGATCTTCCTGACCCAGGGATTGAACTCAGGTCTCCCATCTTGCAGGCAGATCCTTTATTGTCTGAGCCCTGGGAGATGTCTCTTTTCTAAGTCTCCTCATCAAAATGAGGAGTAGAAAACTCACATGCCTTTCGACATTAATCAGGGGTGCAAATACATAGAGCAAGCAGGTGGGGACTCCACTGGGGCTCCAGAGAGAGAGTCCCAAGCCAGAGCCACTATCCGATGTGCCACCCTCGGGAGGGGGGAATGTGAGCTGTGTTGCCAGATTGGCTGTATTTTCAAGAGAAACAGAAAATTTGATATTTATGTCAATTCCTCTGATTTAAAGAAAACATTGGATTTTTAAAATAAAATCCATAATTGTGTTAAGGGGATCTATTTTCAACTTCTGCCTTAATCCATTAGGATGACTCATCATAATATCAAAAAGTCATTGATAGTGATGGCGACATGAAAATTTGAATTTTATTGGTGAGAAACAGGAAGGCAACCTGTCCACAGGATGTTCCTCAAGAGAAGACAGCTAAGAGCAAGGCTGCCTTTCACACAGAACTCAGTGCTGGGAGAAAGAGGTGTTTCCTAGTGTTCAGAACATTTGAGAACTCTCAAAACGGGGTTTCCTCTCCCTCCTCCCTGTAACTCCCCTCCCTCTCATCTTTCTTCTCCTTCAGTGAAAAAGGTTTTCAGATCTTCATTCTGACAAATTCCCACACATCATCACTCACACTCTCTCAATAAATGAAAATGTTATTGAGTGAAGTGGATTTCTGTGTCTGCCCTGGACTCAGCCTCATTCCTCAGGCTGACCTGTAGCTGATACAGTCTTAGGGTTTGGGGAGTGCTGGGGTGAGGAGCATGGGGAAGCAGGCAGTTGGGATCATTCAAGCAAGGCTGTGTTAGACTTTTTATCTGCTCTCCGGGGCTAACAGGAACCATCTTCACTATTGCCAGTGAGATGGTACCTCTCAGAAATGATGGGAACCATCAAAACCTCCCAATTATCAAACTTTATTGGTTTCCTGAGGTATCAATTTCTTCGCTTGCACACTCTCTGTATTGGGCGAGAATCCTGGAGAGCACTGGTAATTCCTAAGTCAGGCTAACAACCAGGGAAACCTCTATACTCTGAGCCCAGTAACTCCATACGGCAAATCTGACAGAAGTCTGTGCTGAAAGTCCCTCCAGAAAGCACTGACTCGTGCCAACTTATGCAAAAATCAAGGCAGTGCCAGTTCCTCTGTCCCCAAACCACTAAGATCAAATAATATTTTGAGCTTTTTAGAACCACTTCTTGGTGTGAATACCATAAACATAAAAATCTATCTACTGTATGAGGCAGGAAGTTTCTATTATCCCATTATAAACCATTTATTTCATAATATATCATTGAGATCTTGATAATGATCTCAACAGGATGTTTTAAAGATCCACTGGTGAGCATTTTGAAGAATGATTATCCAGAGGGGAAAGCCAGGCTTAACTGAACTATAAACATGTTTTCAATGATAAAATCTGGTTGGCTTAATCCCTAAAGAGAGTTCTAATTTTAAAAGCTTTGTTTAAAAAGTAAGAGACATCTAATTACACAAAGAATAAACCTCTGGTGAAAGATGATTGCTTTGAGATATCTGATAGGTTAAATTATGTAATGCTTATTCTTAATTTTGTTTATTGTGATATCAATAAATCTAGTGTTTAAAGAAGTTAATATAATGACAGAAAGTGTTATGAAAACCCACCTGTTTCACTGCAGCCAAATCATTCCTATTGTTTGAGGATAGAATTTGCTTTGTATTCAGATTGCTAGTTCCATTGCTAGTTCTTTTCAGCATGCCAATATTCAATTAAAATGGACCCATACATATGCTTGAATGTGTCTTTCTCTGTGTAAGGTTTCACACCCACTAAAAATAATGTTCATCAGGGATTTTTAATGGCATTGGTAAATACTCCACTAATGCTGTTAAATGCAGATTGCCAAACTACAACTACAGACAGCCAATGATCTCAATTTAAAACATTATGCATAAAAAATGAAAAATATTTCCCACTGCTAAAAATAAATAACCTTTAATGATGGGATTAAGAGTGAATAAAGCACATGAAAACCACAATGAGGTACTACTTCACATCCATTAGGGTGGCTACTATGAAAACTGTTTTAAAAATAAGATAATGGATGAAACAAACATTATCTCTAAAACAGAAGCTACACGAGTATTTACAATCTAAAATGTGTTAAATTCATGCCTTTTGACAGAAGACAGGTGAGAAGAGTGAGATAAAAGTAAAAGATCATTGCACAGGCGCACTTAGTCGCTCAGGCACGTCCGACTCTTGCGACCCCGTGGACTGTAGCCCGCCAGGCTCCTCCGTCCATGGGATTCTCCGTCCATGGGATTCTCCGTCCATGGGATTCTCCAGGCAAGAATACTGGAGGGGGTTGCCATTGCTTTCTCCAGAGGATCTTCCCAACCCAGGATCGAACCCACATCTCCTGCATTGCAGTCAGAGTCTTTGCCAATGAGCTACAGGGGAAGCCCTAAAAGACTCATTACTGTCAGCCTATAATAGTAAACTATCCTCTGAGAATATTAAAGCATTAGAGCATAGATTGTTTTCTCAAGAAACAGATCTTTATTTAATAGAAATTACCTCTAGAGTATTGGATGGTATGGACCAGGGGTTTAATTGTTTTGCTTCATACTATTTTCAGCTATTGAGGCATAACTTTGATAATATAAAGTTCAAAAAGTACTTAAGCAACAAACACACATGAAGTTTAATATTTCCAGTAAAATACAAATAATTTGCGGAGTCAAGGAGCTCATGTAGAAATGTGCTATGCTCATCAAATTCCTCGTTTGTATACATGAACTTTTCTTTTTTTTCAGATTTTATTTTATTTTACTTCACAATAAAAGGCATGAATGTTTCCAAAAGTTGCACTCATCTCTCTTATTTATACAAAGATGAGCTTCATCCTGACTTAGTAGCAAATTTCTTGAATTAGAATCACTGAGATTTTACCAATACTAAGGGAAACAGAAATGAAAATATTTTTCCATTTTCTGTGAGTACTCTACATCAGACAAAAAAAGAGTGCAGTACAGTTCCTGAAGTTTCATAGTGGTTTTGCCAATTATTTACTTTTTGTTCTTAACATAGCATTTCTTAAATGTCTAGTGCTTAAAAATGTTTAAAAATTATTTGGTAAATCTCAAATTGGTTGTGATTTGAAGTTGAATAACCTTGAATTTTAGGGGCTCCAAAATCACTGCAGATGGTGATTGTAGCCATGAAATTAAAAGATGCTTACTCCTTGGAAGGAAAGTTATGACCAACCTAGACAGCATATTAAAAAGTAGAGACATTACTTTGCTAACAAATGTCTGTCTAGTCAAGGCTATGGTTTTTCCAGTGGTCATGCATGGATGTGAGAGTAGGACTGGGAAGAAAGCTGAGCACTGAAGAATTGATGCTTTTGAACTGTGGTGCTGGAGAAGACTCTTGAGAGTCCCTTGGACTGCAAGGAGATCCAACCAGTCCATCCTAAAGGAGATCAGTCCTGGGTGTTCATTGGAAGGACTGATGCTGAAGCTGAAACTCCAATACTCTGGACACCTGATGCAAAGAGTTGACTCACTGGAAAAGACCCTGATGCTGGGAAAGATTGAAGGCAGGAGGAGAAGGGGACGACAGAGGATGAGATGGCTGGATGGCATCACCAACTCAATGCACATGAGTTTGGGTGAACTCCGGGAGTTGGTGATGGATAGGGAGGCCTGGAGTGCTGCAATTCATGGAGTTGCAGTCGGACATGACTGAGCAACTACACTGAACTGAACCTTGAATTCTTTAAATTAGGCTGGATGTTATGATTCATTCAAAAAATTCTGAAAATACAGTATTTAGGTAGGGTTCTAATGATCCTGGTTATAACTCTGTGGAGCTAATACATTTACTTGGCAATATGAAGCAGTGAATCTGATGTGGGCAGCTGACTCATTGGAAAAAACCCTGATGCTGGAAAAAATTGAAGACAGGGGAAGAGAGTGACAGAGGACAAGATGGTTGGATGGCATTGCCAAAAGAATGGACTTGAACTTGGGCAAACTCCGGGAGATAGTGAGGGATAGGATGGCCTGGCATGCTGCAGTCCATGGTGTCACCAAGAGTCGGATATGACTTAGTGACAGAACAACAACATGATGCAAGCAAGCTGCTGAGACATTGGAAATAAGTTTGGAAAAGAGAGAAGTGGACAAAATATACCTATATCCATACTGAAGATTTAAATAGATTAATGTGTGGATTACTAAACGATGTGACATACTCAAAACTTCTTTGTCACAGGAAAGCAAAATCAATGGTCAAATTATCCATTTCCTCCCTCTACTACCCACTTTCAACACACACACATATTTTTAAAAAGAAAATTCAACTTGATTTAGCTGGGCACACCTAAAGTTGATTAGTAAATTAGAATAATAAAACTTGGTATTTTTCAATCTATTTGCCTGGAAATAACAAAGAAAGTTGGGCTTCCCAGGTGGGGTTAGTGGTAAAGAACTTGTCTCCAAAGCAGAAGACATAAGAGACTTGGGCCTCCAGGAGGGCATGGCAATCCACTCCAGTATTCTTGCCTGGAGAATCAATGGACAGAGGAGCCTGGTGGACTGGAGTCTGCACTGTCAAAAAGAGTAGACACAACTAAAGCAACTTGGCGTGCATGCACAACAAAGAAAGTTAAGTAGAACTTTCAAATCCCTCTCTAGAGTCTATTCTTTTAACCCCTATGCAGATAGGATTAGTAGTGCTCATTTGAAGAATAAGGATAATAATAATAATAGCCACATAACACTGTGGTAAGAATGAAACTGAACTACTCAACATGTGATTTAGCATAGTAGTTGTCTAGCTTTTAGAAAATGCATACTCACTGCTACTTGTCATTCATTTCTGGCAGAGAGAATAGGATAAACAAAGGCAAATAGAGACATGGAAAAGCCTAGCCTATTTGAAGGTGAGTGTTAGTTGCTCAGTCGTGTCTAACTCTTTGTAGCCCCATGGACTATAGTCCACCAGGCTCCTCTGTCTGTGGAATTCTTCAGGCAAGAACACTGGTGTTGGTAAACCATTCCCTTCCCAACCCAGGGACAGAACCTGGGTCTCCTGCATTGCAAGCAGATTCTTTACCATCTGAGCCATCTGGGGAAAAAATAAAAAGTTTAGCATGACTGAAACATAAAAATAACTGGAGAGTGAGAGGAGCAAAAAGAAAAGCAGGAGATGTAGGCACAGATTACTGCCTAGAGTGCCTTGTTGAGAACTTTACCTATAGAGTTATCAAAGGAAGTGGTGGCACTTTATAGCTGGACCATTTTTAAGAGTTTTAAAAGGGTTGTCATTGGAAACAAGGATAGAAGTTATAAGGGTACTGCAGAGGTTTGAAAAGAGAGATGAGAATCTGCTCTCAGACAGAAACAGATTTTAGAAATCTCTTTCCTCAACATAATTGTGTTTGTTTAATTCACTGTCGTTAACTGAGGTTGGAGTAGCCAGCCTCTAAGACTTGCCTCCTGGTATTCATGGCCCCTCCTCCATTATATCAGATTGGTCTATGGGACCAATAGAATTGACAGAAGGGATGGGGAGTGACTCTTTGAAGATCAGTCATAAAATATTACTGCTTTTGCTTTTGTCTGTTTGATCATGCACTCCACTGGAAGTCAGCCACCATGTCATGAAGACATTCATGCAGCCGGTGAAGCAGGCTGTCTGCACAGGAAATGAGACTCCCCATCAAGAGCCAAAACCAACCTGACAATCATACAGGTAAGTCACCTCAGAAGCACGTCCTCCAGTTCCAGTCAAGCCTTCAGATGTCGGTCACCCTGGATGACTTCTTGACAGCAGCTTCACGAAAGACCCCAATCCAGAATCGCCCAAGTAGGATCTTTCTGAATTCCTTACCCATTCAAATTGAGAGAAGTCAACCATGTTTATCACCACATTGCTGTTAATCATGCTTATAGTTTATGCTGATAAATTTGGGGGTTAACTCATTACAGAAAAGCAGAAAACTAATAAAGATTTGGGCTTCCCAGGTGGTGTAGTTGTAAAGTTCCCTGGGTTAGGAGGATCCCCTGGAGGAAGAAATGGCAACCCACTCCAGTATTCTAGTCTGGAAAATTCCACGGACAGAGGAACCTGGTGGGTTACAGCCCATGGGGTCACAAAGAGTCAGACACTGAGTGACTGTGCGCACACACAAAAATAAAGATTTATTTCACCTATAGCTAGACCCAGTATGCCAGACAGATTCTAAGATTCCCATCTTCTTGTGTAATTTCCACTCTTTGAGTGTTGATGGAAATCTGTGAATACGATGGAATACCACTCCATTGATTCTGTTACCTTACAAAGATTTTTTTCAAAAAAATTAAGATTACTAATCAGTTACTTTGAGTTAACCAAAAGTAGCAACTTTGCTGGTAGGCCTGATTGGATCACACCAAACCTTTAAGTGATTGAAGGGTAAGACTCACTGTCAGAGTAAGCAGCAGGGAACTTCTTTTGCTGGCCTTGAAGGAGCAAACTGCCATACCGTGGAGAGAGTTATGTGACCCAGAATGGCAGTAGCCTCTAGGAACCTCCACCCGTCAGTCACAAGTACCTGAACTCTGCCAACAACCTAAAAGAGCTTGAAAAATCCCAAGCTCAAATGAATGACTGCAGCCCTGGATAACACTTTGATTTCAGTTTTGTGAGTTCCTGAGCTAAGAATCCAGCCACTCTGTGCTCAGGCTTATTGCCTACAGAATGGTAAGATAATAAATGGGTGTGTTTTAAGCTGTTATATTATCTAATTTGTTACACAGCAATAGAAAACTAACATGTGATTTAGATGATGAGATCTTAGACTTTCAGCTAACACCACAATAGAATGAGAACTTAAAGGAACACCAAAGGGTGTTAGTGTATTTAACATGTGAAAGGGATGTGAACCATTTACTAGGAGCCACCCTTCCAAAGGATATCCAGTGATCCTCACTTTCTGGGTTCACTTCCTCCGTGCAGTACCCTCCAACAAGGAATAGGACTGACCCATGTGAACAAAAGAACATTTATAAGTCTTCAGTCAAATCTTCAGATGAATCCAGTCAAGTCTTCAGATGAATGCAGTTTGGATGGATATCTTGATTGTGATATTATGAGAAATTCTGTGCTAGAGGCATCCACCTCAGCATCTCTTGAATTACTGACCCAAAGAAACTGTGGGCATAGTATGATGTTATATTATCTTAAGCTGTTAAGTTTGGGGCATATGCAGAAATAAGTAGCTAATTAAGAGATATAAAGGATAGCTTCAAAAGACCGAGCCTCTGTTCAGTTTGCAATAGAAGAAAAAGAAAAAAAGAGTTGTTCATTAGTATTTAAGGGGAGGTTTGCAGACAAGCACAGGCTAAACCTGCGGTCCTCATCCCCATGGTTAAATGGATTACGTGTCACAGATGGAAAAAAATGATAGCTAAAGACAAAAGACTTTGACAACTGGACCAGATGAAAAGATTAAGCATTCTTCTCTCCACTGGCTTTTCTCCTTAACACCTTGCACTATCTTTAACACTCTCTTAACATCTTTCTTTATGCCTTACACAGAAAAGAGTAACAAATAGAATAAAAATCCTCTGGACCAATGATGACAAAGTAGAAACACATACCTATTAGACACAGTGAAAATTATAATATGAAGGATTCCTTTGAACTGGGGAACAGGGACTATATCCTGAGATGAGAAACTAATGCCACACAGGAGTGTAATTGCAACTCTTTGCTAATTTTTAACTGAATTCAAGACAAATTTAATGTTTAGAAAGTAGTTAGATTGGAAATGTTGAAGCCATACCAGATATACAACTTGAAAATGAAAATAAGCAAATAAATTTAGAAGAGCGTCTTAAAAGTAATTTATTTTTTATTATAAAAATCTAAATTTGTTACTGTAAATATTTGAAATAAATAGTAAAGAATATAAAATTAATTCATAATCCCTGTATTTAGAGCTAAACACTCAACAGCTTTTTATACATTTTTTATTAAAATTGAAATATTCCTGCCATTAAAATGCTGTATTTTTCATCTACATTTCATCTACATTTAACTAGCATTAATAAAACAATTTCCTTGTGCTAGTAAAACTGTGTTTAAATTCTATCTAACTGCTTCTTTTAATAATTTTTAAACCAAAAGTGTATGCCTAATGGGAAAATCTAGATAGTGAGGCAGATACTGGAAAAATCCTAAAGAAAAATAATGCTACTATTTAGGAATTAATATTTACTTTAAATCTTTTTAAAAATACACATATTACATGTATATCTATGTTTTTACAAAGATAATACGTTATACATACTCTTTATTTTGATCTTCTTTGGTTAGCAAAATATTATTGAGACTATGTTCAAATAAAAATACCATCTTATAATTTATTGTACATAATAGTTTATTATAGTTTATTATAATTATATATTTTATCATCTAGACACAATTAATATATTTATAATGAGCTGTCATTGTGGTGAATTTAGGTTATTGTCTTTGATAAAATTTTGAACATGTATCATTTCAAATTAACATTGTTTCTTTAGGACAGACTCTCAAAAGTATAATTATTAGGTGAAAAGTATTTAAATAAATTTAAGTATTTGACAGATATAGTAAAAGTTTGCAATAAATATTGTAGCTATTTTTATGTTGACTGAAGAGTGAAAAAGAGAAAGAAAGAAAAACGGTTGTTAAGCAGTATTTAAGGGGAGGTCTTCCTCTACTGTGACAACACAGGGTATGAGCACTTTCATTTTTACAGCATCCATAGGTGAAAATGGTATCTTGATTGTTTTCATTTATATTTTTTTATGAGTAGTGAAGTTCATTTTATGTTTATTTGACATATTTATATTAGTGAATGTCAACCTATCAGTGTCTCTGTTCAGTCACTCAGTCATGTCTGACTATTTGCAACCCCATGGACTGCAGCACACCAGGCTTCCCCATCCTTCACTGTCTCCCAGAATTTGCTCACACTCATGTCTATTGAGTTAGTGATGCCATCCAACCATCACATCCTCTGTCACCCCCTTCTGCTCATGCCCTCAATCTTCCCCAGTATCAGGCTCTTTTTCAATGAGTCACATTAGGTGGCAAGGATATCAGCCCTGGGATTTCTTTGGAGGGAATGATGCTAAAGCTGAAACTCCAGTACTTTGGCCATCTCATGTGAAGAGTTGACTCATTGGAAAAGACTCAGATGCTAGAAGGGATTGGGGGCAGGAGGAGAAGGGGACAACAGAGAATGAGATGGCTGGATGGCATCACTGACTCGATGGACGTGAGTCTGAATGAACTCCGGGAGTTGGTGATGGACAGGGAGGCCTGGCGTGCTGCGATTCATGGGGTTGCAAAGAGTCGGACAGGACTGAGCGAATAAACTGAACTGAACTGAACTGAGGTGGCAAAAGTATTGGAGCTTCAGTGTCAGTCCTTCCAGTGAATATTCAGGGTTGATTTCCTTTAGGATTGACTGGTTTGATTTCCTTGCAGTCCAAGAGACTCTCAGTCTTCAACACCACAGTTTGAAATCATCAGTTCTTTGGTGCTCAGAAGGAAACAACAAGCCACTCCAGTACTCTTTCCTGGAAAATTCCATGGATGGAGGAACCTAGTAGGCTATAGTCCACAGGGTCACAAAGAGTCGGGCACAACTGGACGACTTTGCTTTCACAGCTTTCTTTATGGTCCAACTCTCACATTCATGCGTGACTACTGAAAAAAACGTAACTTTAACTATATAGACTTTTGTCGACAAAGTAATCTCTTTGTATGCATTTAAAATTGCTATGCTCATCCTTTATGTTCATCCTTTGTAAGAGTTGTTTATATATTAAAGGTATTAACTCTTTTTTCATTTAAAATTATTTTATTTTTTTAATTGGTTATGTTGTCTATATTTAGTTTTACAATTAATTCATATTTTTGGAGGTTAATTACTTTACAGTATTGTATTGGTTTTGCCATATGTCAACATGAATCCACCACAGGTATACAGGTATTCCCCATCCTGAACCCTGCTCCCTCCTCCCTCCCCGTACCATCCCTCTGGGTCATCCCAGTGCATCAGCCCCAAGCATCCAGTATCCTGCATCGAATCTGGACTGGCAATTTGTTTCATATATGATATTATACATGTTTCGATGCCATTCTCCCACATCATCACACCCTTTTCCTCTCCCACGGAGTCCAAAAGCCTGTTCTATACATCTGTCTCTCTTTTGCTGTCTCGCATACAGGGTTATTATTACCATCTTTTCTAAATTCCATATATATGTATTAGTATACTGTATTGGTGTTTTTCTTTCTGGCTTACTTCACTCTGTATAATTGGCTCCAGTTTCATCCACCTCATTAGAACTGAGTCAAATTTATTCTTTCTAAGGGCTGAGTAGTACTCCATTGTGTATATGTACCACAGCTTTCTTATCCATTCATCTGCTGATGGACATCTGGGTTGCTTCCATGTCCTGGCTATAATAAACAGTGCTGCAGTGAACATTGGGGCACATGTGTCTCTTTCAATTCTGGTTTCCTCGGTGTGTATGCCCAGCTGTGGGATTGCTGGGTCATAAGGCAGTTCTATTTCCAGTTTTTTAAGGAATCTCCACACTGTTCTCCATAATGGCTGCACTAGTTTGCATTCCCACCAGCAGTGTAAGAGGGTTCCCTTTTCTCCACACCCTCTCCAGCATTTATTGCTTGTAGACTTTTGGATCACAGCCATTCTGACTGGAGTGAAATGGTACCCCATTGTGGTTTTGATTTGCATTTCTCTGATGATGAGTGATGTTGAGCATCTTTTCATGTGTTTGTTAGCCATCTGTATGTCTTCTTTGGAGAAATGTCTATTTAGTTCTTTGGCCCATTTTTGATTGGGTCATTTATTTTTCTGGAATTGAGCTGCAGGAGGTGCTTGTATATTTTTGAGATTAGTTGTTTGTCAGTTGCTTCATTTGCTATTATTTTCTCCCATTCCGAAGGCTGTCTTTTCACCTTGCTTATAGTTTCGTTTGTTGTGCAGAAACTTTTAATTTTAATTAGGTCCCATTTGTTTATTTTTGCTTTTATTTCCAGTATTCTGGGAGGTGGGTCATAGAGGATCCTGCTGTGATTTATGTCGGAGAGTGTTTTGCCTATGTTCTCCTCTAGGAGTTTTATAGTTTCTGGTTTAGATCTTTAATCCATTTTGCGTTTATTTTTGTGTATGCTGTTATAAAGTGATCTAGTTTCATTCTTTTACAAGTGGTTGAGTCAATCACTTGTTAAAGAGATTGACCACTTGTTAAAGAGTTTTCCCAGCACCACTTGTTAAAGAGATTGTCTTTAATACATTGTATATTCTTGCCTCCTTACCCTAACCCAAAACAATAAAATAAATGGCAATGGGATCATACTTATTAATAATTACCTTAACTCTTTATCTATACAAGTTTTTCAATTTGTGATTTCCTGTTCAGTTATTTTTATCCTTTTCAAGTAAATTAAGTTTGAATACATTTATATAGTTAAATATATTAATATATTCCTTTATAATTTCTGATTTGAAGCTGTTGAGGGGGTTACCTCAAACATCCAAGATTATATAAATATTCAAGATATTTTCTTCTGGGTTTCTGTGGATTTCATTTTTATAGCTAGTTCTCTAAAACTCAGTGTTTGTGTGTGCTCACTTACCTAGTTGTGTCTGACTCTTTGCCACCCCATGGGCTCCTCTGTCCATGGGATTTTCCTGGCAAGAATACTGGAGTGGGTTGCCATTTCCTCCTCCAGGAGATCTTCCTAACCCAGAGATCAAACCTGTATCTCCTGAATTACAGGCAGATTTTTTTTTTTTTTACCACTGAGCCACTGGGGAAGCCCCCACACTCTATATTTGAAACTTATTTTGCTGCTATCAGCACTCCTGTGCTTGTCCATCTAACAAGGTTTCAATTAAAAACAAAGCCAGTTTTCTCAAGGCCCTCCCTCCCCTTTACTCACATGGATAAAATAGTAACAAATACTAAAATCTGAAAGTCAAAATGAGCGATAAAAGGAAAATTAGATGAAAAAGACCCAAGCATGTATATCACAGAAAAAGTTTCTGGGGTAACTTGTACAGCCTCATCACTAAAAGCAATTTTTACAGAAGTCCAGAGAATTATGTTCCAAAGAAAAACCAAAAATGATGAAACATTTCGATTATATTTTATAATCCACCCACCATTTAAATATGGAACATTCACAGTTATTACTAGGATCAATGCCTATTGTGTATGTCTTTGAAATGAGAACATTCTATTCCTATAATCTTTCATTCTCAATGTATTCTTAGGAGACAGGAAGAAGAAATTATCACCATTCAGTAGGAGACTAACATCTTTTAATAGCAAGTCTGGAAAAAGGGCATTTGTTTCACACAAATACATTTTTTGATTCACATAATTATGGTATCTTTGAAAGACTTAATTTGACGTTGACAAAAATAATTATTTTAAACTATGAGTTAAGTAGTCTAAGCTATTTCCCTTGGATTAAACAAGAGTTACTTATGATTCAGGCACTATTTTCTGGTTTGTTCACTGAAACAACTGTGGGACATATTATAGTTTAGTGCTCAAGGATCAAATGGGAATTATCCCTCCAAAATGAGTCTGCAATCCAGTGAGGGAACTTGATTGAACAGAGCTCATAATTCCAGTTCAGTACTACTATTTCCTTGTAATAAGTGAGAATCAGCACTTTTTTTTTAGTGAAAAGAATACTTATAGATCATTTAATGCACCCTCTTCTTGACAATGACTTTGCTTTTATTTATCATAAGTAGAAAATAATAAATGATATTTTCCTTTTGGCATTGCAATTCTATACACAGACATGTCTTTGCTTCTCCAGCCTAATGAGCTATTCTGATGTTCATACTCATAATAAATATGAAGAGATTGTCTACAAAAGATAATTTTAGTGGAGGAAAAATAAAGTCAGGATTAAATGTCACATGAAAAAAAAAATTTCTGTAGGAACGCACTTTTCCCATCAATGAGTGCGACAGTTAAATGCATCAATTTCCCACACATCAGTGGAAGAATAAACTGTATAGTGATGAGTGCATAAAAGATTTTCCTCTGAATAGTAGAGAATACACAGTCATAGTAGCTGCAAGTAATTCTGTAATTATTTTACCCTATTATTGATGTGGCCTATTACCTCCTGAGTGGAGAGACCTTTACTTCTCGTCACTGAATTTTTCTGTTAATTTGCATAATGAGCCAAAGAAGAAAAAGAATATATCTGGCTGAAATTTCAACTGAAATAGATTGTGGGAGAAAATGCAAAAAATAGGCATCTCTAGAAATATATTCCAATACAGGAAAAGTCAACATGAATCTCAAAATGTTCATTTCTGAGTATTAAAACTACATTATTTTCAAATTTCAGTTAGAAAGCTTGAATGCTTAACCCTCTTTCCAAAATATTCTTTCAAAAGAGTTGATTTCAAAGACAGTGAGTCTTAATAACATTTTTGTTTTTCTCCAATGCACCCACTTGGTAGGAGGCAGGAGTATATTATTTTACCTAGGAGTGCCTTAGCATCACAGATTCAGAAATAAGAGGAATGAAACACAGTAAATTTCAGCATTCTTCCTATCACATACAAGAGCCCTGGTCATCCAGATATTATCCTTGTCACCTATCAGATTCTAAATCTTATTCCAGAATTCAGAACCAAGAACTGCCCAGCAAGGGAGCAAAGTCAGCAAGGAGCTGAGAGCCAAGGGAAACGACTGCCTTTGGAGAGATGGCTGAGTATACAGACCTACATCTGGCCTTACGTCCTTGGCCAACATGGATTTACACATCATGCAATTATTTTCTTAGAGCAAGCAACACTCCTATTCTGTCTGGTACAAAGAATAATAATTGGTTATTATTGTTATGCTTTCTGGGAAATCATATTTGTCTCTAATAAGTTTTTGGTTATTTTGGGTGATTTACTGGGGCCTTCTAACTCCAGAGAAGTCATCTTTTATTCTGCTTTTAAAGATTCTAGGTCCACTAAATACATCAAAGTCTGTTATATTTTCAAAACATACAAAAAAGAATACTTGACTTTTTCTTCAATTCAAAGTTCATCTCTGAATATAACATGGAAAGGCTTATAAATAAATTATGACTAAAAGCTACCAGGTTTATTTCCCCGATGAGCAAGTCCATTTCTGAATCAATATTTATTTTTGTCAACTACTGACTACTAACTTTAGAATTAGTAATATTTCAAAAGATGGAACTCCTGAAGCCATTTCTCAATGAGTATGATGCACCAATAAACCTATTGATCAAACTCTGCTTCTAAGCTGCCTAAAACTGATGCTAAGAGACATGGGTGAGAAAGATTTATAAGCATCAAATGAGACCTCATTAACTAGATATCCCAAAGATCAGAACCTAAGACAGATGAAGGAAGGAAGGGAGGGAGAGAGAGAGGGATGAAGGGAGGGGAGTTGGTTTCTATTTGTAACTCTTTTTCTATAGAAAGGCAAATATCTCAATGGTTCTGAGTTTTATTTTGGCCCATGATAAAAAAAATAAGTACATTTCAAAGACAGATAGTATCTGAGAGGTGAGTATTCTCCTTAAATATATGTGAAGCTGCAATGGCTGACCTTAGCCTCCCTTCTTAGTGTCCTCACAGTTGAACTCTGAACTTTGTTAGTTATTTGAAACAAAGGTACTGGAAATCCTAGCACATTCCTCTGCCCCACCTCTCTTGGAAGGATTCAACATTTGGCCCCAATTCTCCACTCTCTGTATTCACATTCTTTGCCATGTAATTTTGTGGAGCCCTCTCAGCAAGAGTGGGAACATCTGCCTCACCCCTTGACTCAGCCCTCAGTCATTGGAATATTTGCAAATATAAGGAAAGAGGTTTGAAGGAGTACTTCTGTATTGGGCCTTTGTCCTTCTATCTCTTTCAGCTCCTTGAGACAAACTCTCTCAGGCAAAACCTATGGTCCTAGGAAGAAGATGAGAGATGGGTGGAATAAAGCCACTCCCAGCTTCCACCAATGTTGAGTCTAGCTTACAGTCACAGAACTATTCACATATTTAAAATAGATCTACTGAACATCAGCTGGCCCTCAGACTTGTTAGAAACAATAAATAATTGTTGTTTAAGTCACAGTAACAGCTAACTGACATACTCTCTTGGTGCCTTTGTGGGGGAATCTAACAAAAATTGTCAACTTCTATGTGGATATTAGTCTCAGTGGGACCTCATATCTCTTTGCCAAATAGGTAAAACAATGAGAACGATTTCTTTCTTTCTTTTTTTTTTTTTTTTACAAAGGTCTCCCTAAGGGAGACTGTATTGAATGGAACTAAAGAACAAATGCTATACCAGTACTAAAGCAATACAGGAATTTATGATTTGATGGTAAGCAATTATTGTTACACATTCACTCCTGTTGTTACCTGTGAAGATAACTGAAAGCATTGTTAGTCATTATAATATTTAGTAAGGGCTTGTCTTTCCCAAACAAGTAAGAAGTACACATCTTTCATTTCCTGGGAAAACCAATTCAAGCAACATTTCAAGCTAATACATGACAAACAAGAACCTATTTGCCAGTAATTGTCACCTAGCTATTTTTTGAGAAGGAAATAGCAACCTACTCCAGTATTCTTGCCTGGAGGATCCCATGGACAGGGGAGCCTGGCAGGCTACAGTCTGTGGGGTCACAAGAGTTGGACACAACTGAGTGACTAAGCACATACATAGATATTTTTTATAAAGATATGAGAGTTGTCTCTCATTTTTTTCAGCTTTGCTTTTTCTGCTTCCAAAAGGACAGTGTTATGTGTGATGTCAAAGTAGGCAGTTCAGGAATAAAGAAGATGCGTCTAGTGGTTGGGTTGCATCAACTCGTATTATTTCTACCATTCCTGTCCCTTTTGTCTCAAAAGTAATTCCAAGCAGCTCAAAAGATAACAGGTATTCTTGGGTTAGTAACTCTAAAAAAAAAAAAAAAGCACCAACAATATCTCATTTGTCTTTATAAGGCAAGATTATTCTCTGAATGGCAGTGAAGCATGTGTATTTTCCTGTAAGAAACGAAGCGCTAATCTATGTTTGGTGTAGGATGCAGGATGCATGGGGCTGATGCACAGGAAGATTCAGGTAGAGGATGTGGGGTGGGAGGTGGGAGGGGGCTTCGGCATTGGGCGATTGTGTTCACCTATGGCTGATTCGTGTCAATGTATGGCAAAACAAATACAGTATCGTAATTTAAAAAATAAATAAATTTAATTAAAAAAAAATAAAGTATGTCTAATGATTTTTTTAAAAGAATAGGATGGTAAATAACCAGGTAGAAAGAAAATGGAGTTGCTCAGTCATATCTGACTCTTTGCGACCCCATGGACTGTAGCCTACCAGGCTCCTCCATCCATGGAATTTTCCAGGCAAGAATACTGGAGTGTGTTGCCATTTCCTTCTCCAGGGGATCTTCCCGGCCCAGGGATTGAACCTGGGTCTCCTGCATTGCAGACAGATGTTTTACCATCTGAGGCATCAGTGATTAAATAACCAGGTAAGTTTTAACCAAATTTCCTAAACATGAACTGAAATCAGCTACTTTAGGATGTGCTAAGAGAATATGAATTTGTGTTTCTACTGCTTGATAGTAAAAAGATGTGATTTGCAATACTGTGGTGAGATTCCACACAAGTGAGGTATTAATGGAGAGGGTACTTGGAGCCCAAAGTAATCAAGGAGGATGAGGTCTCAGTGTGTATGTAAGAGCTTATCTGGTTGGGTTTGTGTTCCCAAAAGACTTCAACATGGATTAAGTTTCAGGCCAGTAAAATTTACAAGTTGGTACTCTAAATTTACAAGTTGACTACTGCTAAAGATGGGCATGCAGAACTGGTAGTTGGAAGAGGCCCCCAGAACCCTGAGTTCAAAGGCATTCTGGAAGTATGGTATGTTTGACAGGTTTAATTGAAGCATATTAAGTCATGTGTTGCTCCAACTTGATAGGTGAAATCCAAGTAAGATGAACATAGGAAAAACCAATGGGATATTGGAGACAGGGACCAGAGTAAGAGGAAACTGTGTTGTTCCCAATGATTTGGAGAAAGTGGAGAAAGTGCATCACATTTCCAGAATAACAAAGGCTCTGGTGATTTTTTACTGTGAGAACAGATAGCTTGTGCAAAGGAAGTACTGATGGAAATGAGCTTGGGGCCCATAGAGAGGGATATTATGAAGTATATGGATGCATAGGCTTGAAAACTAGAGATAGTTAAGTAACTCACTTGTTATTGATTTGTCTTCAAGCAAGCAATGCAACAAAATTTAATTAGACTTAATTAGGAGCACTTTCAACTGAGAAATTCTTGATGAGGTAGGCAATATTCATCTTGTTCCATATACACACCCCACTGAATTATGTTTTGTTAACTATGCTATATATTGACCACCAATTATTTAACTTGTTGAAGTTAATAGTTACTACTGTAGTCATAATTAATAATTAATTTAGTGATAAAATTTGTGCTAATTGCCTAGCAGTGCATTCAAAGGAATCACTTTTAAGGTACATAACTGCATAATGAAAATAGGTTTAAACTTTAAAAGAACACATTCTAATAAAAAATAAAAATGAAATCTAAAATTCACATTTAACTAACTTTTACTATCAAAGTGACAATAAACAACAAATATAACTGTTAGTAAAACATGAAATCTGGGTCCTCTTAAGACTCCAAATTGGAGTATTCTTTTTCATTCTAAACTTAATTTAAATTCAGACAATAAGCCTATATTTCAGTTAGCAGCATTTTTATTGGAAATCTGGGAATCAAGAAGCCCCGTTCATTTTTTTTTTTTCTGGAGGTGATGCGCGCTGGGTCTTCTTGCTGTGGGCGGAGTTTCTCTAGTTGTGGCAAGCATCGGCTGCTCTCTAGTTGAGGCGCGAGGGCGTCTCATTGCAGTGGCTTCTTCTGCTGCAAATCACTCTGAAGCACACGAGCTTCAGTAGTTGTGGCGCATGCATTTAGATGTCTGCAGCATGTGGGATCTTTGAAGATCAAGGATTGAACTTGTGTCCTCTGCATTGGCAGGCAGATTTTTAACCACTGGACCATCAGGGTAGTCCTCCCAGTTCATTTTTAAAACTCAGCATCGCTTTACAGAGTTACCCAATTTTTCTTAAAGCCTAAAGTAATCTTACCTAGAAGAGTTTCCAAAACAGTTTGTTAACAAGTTAATAGATAAAAATGCTGAAATGGTAAGTAGATATCGATTTCCCAAACAGGTTACCGAATCACCCCCATTCCCCAAACTTCCACTTCAAAATTCACTAAATTAAATCAAGCGAACTTCTTGTTCAAATTCACTAAATTAAACCAAACGACCATTCAAACCAGTGGTAAAGGAATCAATTTGAGTGGCTCATCAACGGTATGGAGAAGAAGAGAGGACAGAGTGGCTAAATGTCACATTTTTTTTGAACACCTGCCTTCTTGTTCTATGGCTAGCGTTCTTCCTCATCGCAGATCTCCCTCATGTCGGTCACTAAACCTCTCCTACTTTGGACTGCAAGAGATCCAACCAGTCCATTCTGAAGGAGATCAACCCTGGGATTTCTTTGGAAGGAATGATACTAAAGCTGAAATGTCAGTACTTTGGCCACTTCATGCAAAGAGTTGACTCATTGGAAAAGACTCTGATGCTGGGAGGGATTGGGGGCAGGAGGAGAAGGGGACGACCAAGGATGAGATGGCTGCATGGCATCACGGACTTGATGGACGTGAGTCTGAGTGAACTCCGAGAGATGGTGATGAACAGGGAGGCCTGGCGTGCTGCGATTCATGGCGTCACAAAGAGTCGGACACGACTGAGCGACTGAACTAAACTGATGAAGACACATTGCAAAAGGTTGTTCTTGTTCCTCTGCATTGTGGTTCCCTGGGGAGCATCTTTATTAAAAATGCACATTCTCAATTTAGGAATGGAAAGCTGTTGATGCAGGAGGAGTTGGGGGAAGGGACCTTAAAAGAGGTAAGGAGTAGTTAGCGAAGGCCTGTCTAGAGCGAGTTTTCCTGCCAGCTCATCTTTAGAGTTCACTAGACAGCATGCTTGCCCTCTTGTGATTTGGGCAGCACAGCGTTTCTGGCCTCTCCCCTTTCTGCCCAGAGGATCATTTAGCCCTACTAGGAGCTGACCTCCCCTTAATGCCATTCCCCATCTGGTCATGAGTTGTCTTCGGGGATGCTCCCATGACTATAGCCTTAGGCCACCAAAATCATCTGTCTTGTTGCTTTACTCCCTAGCCTAATCTATAAGGCTAGCAGCTTTGACTAGAAAACCCATCTTAAGCTATTGACAGGTTTGTTAAGTTTTAGTAACATTAATGTGAAAGGGTTAGTTGCTCAGCTGTGTCTGACTCTTTGTGACCCCATGGGCTGTAGCCCACCAGGATCCATCCATGGAATTCTCCAAGGCAAGACTACAGGATTGGGTCACCATTTCCCACTCCAGGGGACCTTCCTAACCCAGGGATAGAAACTGGGTCTCTTATATCGCAGACAGATTCTCTACCGTCTGAGCCTCCTAAACATTTATGCAAAAGTAATTCTGGCTTAAAAGAGAATAATTTTGAAATTGAATAAAAGAAAAAGAAAAGAACAAAACTCATGCCTAATCTGACCAGTCTTGAGCATCCCCAGCTTACCTGACTGCTCTAATATGCATACAGTATTTCTGTGTTTGTATTTCTGTGTGTGTCTGTGAGTCTGTGTGTGTGTTCATCTGGGTCAGTAATACAGTGTTTTGGTTTAGCTCCTTCCTCTGCAGCCAGATTGGCTGAGTTTGGATCCTGGCTCTGTCATTTTGCACAAATTAACTTGATGTCTCAGTACCACAGTTTCCACATTGATAAAATGGGGATGCTAAAAGAGCTATGTCGTGGAGTAGTTATGAGCAAGGATGTCGCACTCTTAGCCACCCTAGGTGCTGTGGGAAGGGAGGTGTGCACTAGGGTCAGTGGCATGGATTTGCATCCCAGCTCCACATAAGCAGATTTAATACCATGTCAACATTTCTTAGCTTCTCTGTGCCTCAGTTTCCTTATATGTAATATGAGGAAGTCATGGGATCAAAATAAATAAAAGGTCAAATGATAAACAGTATTTTATAGCTTTGGTATTGTGAGACTGAAGAGGGCAAGGGAAAATCATGAGCTAGCCAATTTAGATAAATTTGACATTTCTGCTTTTAGGCTATTGTGTTTTTCCATACTAGGGTCAACTTCCAAAGTACTGATTTAATTACGTAAGAAAAATTTTGAAGTCTTTTTTTTTCCCTTCAGGAGAGAGAGCCCTCCTCTTTACCATGGTCTCAAAGAGATCTGTGCCCTGAGTGATATTTAGAATAGCTGTGGAAATAGATGATCTTCTTGCTCCCAAATTCAGTAATTTTTAAGTTTAATATTAGCTATTTTGACAATCTACTCTTTGTTTTAATTGTCCTACTAGAATTATATCAAACAGACTCTAAACTGGCATTTCTAATACTCAGTTCCATAGGATTCTAGTATTTGGCCAGGTGCTCACAAGTGGACTGTCAGATTCTGGAAGAATAACCCCCACAGTATTTTCTTTTTCTTTTCTTTTTTAAAAATCAAAGCCATGTGCAATGCTTGCCTCTCATTTATATATCTGCATAATACTTTATCATTGAACTAGTATCTTGCTATTTTCTAATTTCAGTTCAGTTCAGTTCAGTCGCTCAGTCATGTCCGACTCTTTGCAACCCCATGAATCGCAGCATGCCAGGCCTCCCTGTTCATCACCATCTGTCAGAGCTCACTCAGACTCACGTCCATCAAGTCCGTGATGCCATCCAGCCATCTCATCCTCGGTCGTCCCCTTCTCCTCCTGCCCCTAATCCCTCCCAGCATCAGAGTCTTTTCCAATGAGTCAACTCTTCGCATGAGGTGGCCAAAGTACTGGAGTTTCAGCTTTAGCATCATTCCTTCCAAAGAAATCCCAGGGTTGATCTCCTTCAGAATGGACTGGTTGGATCTCCTTGCAGTCCAAAGGACTCTCAAGAGTCTTCTCCAACACCACAGTTCAAAAGCATCAATTCTTCGGCGCTCAGCCTTCTTCACAGTCCAACTCTCACATCCATACATGACCACAGGAAAAACCATAGCCTTGACTAGACAGACCTTAATATTTTAGAAGATTTTTTTCATGTGTCCAGCAAAGAAAATATTCCCTTTAGGCTTGAAATTTTATAGATCACTACTCCAGATACCACTAACAGCAACTTTTAACTGACGGGTCTAATATCTTTGGTTTTCATTTGATAAGAACAATACTTGCTTCTATCAAGGCCATCAGCTGACTGAACAAACCACGGGACTAATTTTTTTGTTGTAAGCGATGACTGGATGGCATCACCGACTCGATGGACGTGAGTCTGAGTGAACTCTGGGAGTTGGTGATGGACAGGGAGGCCTGGCGTGCTGCAGTTCATGGGGTTGCAAAGAGTTGGACAGGACTGAGCGACTGAACTGAACTGTTACTTTTGCATTGCTATTCATTCTCCATCATTTATGTGAATTTATCCTGGAAGTCTGCATGCTATTTTGGGACTGATTTCTGTCTGCTCACCTGAGTTCTGGAGACTATAAGACATGTTAGGTATCTTTTCGTTTCAAAGTTTTTAGCTAATATACTATTTTTTTATGCCCCAACATGATTTATGTTTATGATCGTGTCAGCACTGCGTTTAGAGGAGGCCTTTTGTCAGTCCTGAAAAATGCACATTGTTTTAAAAATATCCCTCCCTGCCATTGATGAAATCCAAAAGAACTTGAAGGATGGAAGGGATGATGCAGTTTAAAAACCCCGACTGGCTCCCTGGAAGGGTGAGTCACTGAGCTATGCTCCACGTGAAGCATTCATGGGAAGAGCAGGCGATGCGGGAGAATTCTTTTGAGCCAGCAGGGAGCTGGAATTCACCGAAATATCCTCCTCTTGGAGGCTCTTCAGAAAAGGATTTGCTTTCTGTTCAGTAACCTTGTGGTTCAAGCAGGGCAGCTGTGGGCTTTTTGTGGGACATGTATACAAATGTTCTTCTCAGATGTCTCAGATGATGCCCATGGAGTGCGAGGAGGCTGAGTGAGGGTCCGTGGGGAGCCTGAAACCTTATAGCAGTAAAAGCTTTAATCGGACCTGGAAGACTCTTTAATATTTTCAAGTACCCACACAAGTCCAAAAATATGACTTTTGGCAACTGAAATTGTCAAATGCGTAGGCTATCTTTTTTCTTTTTTGGCTCTAACCTGCATGTGAAAGAGGTTTCCTGTGAATTCACTCTGACAAACGGCTTTTAAACACCTGCCTGATCAATCAACACTTTAAAGAAGTACCTTTCTAAAAATAAACTAGCGCCACTTCATATTTTACTGGCCCTTCTGCCCCCTCACGAGCGATTATTCAATGTTGGCTAATAATTAATTGGAATGCAACGGGCTATTTCGACAGGCTTCATAAACAGCTGTTCAGATGTATAGAACAGTATGACATATGCCTATGAATGTCGGCAGCAGACTGCCCTTTGGGTTTGAATGTGTTATTTCTGGGGGTGGTATTTCCTGTGTAGCTCAGGAAATAACAAACCCAGAAGACTGGAGATACCTTTCCCGCTTAGATGCCTGTGGACTGTGACCTCTGAATAGTGATTACAGCCGCACCGTGCAGGGCTTGTTCCTTTGTGCGGCTGGAAAGATGTGGGTCTACAGAGAGGACCGGCTGATACAGGCTGATGCATGACCTCACTCCTGCTAGGTTCTCCAGTGGACCCTACCCAGGGCTGAGCGGGATGTTGAGAGGAGGTGGCACTGGCCAGCACAGCAGCAAATAATGGCACTTGAGTGGCCTGGGAGTAGGCAGTCCCACTCTGATCACCTCATGCTCCCTCCCTGAGATAGGCTCAGCAAGGAATAACAACTACCTTGTTATCAGGAAAGGACAGAGAGCGATGGCTTTCTGTGAGATAATCTTGTATTCTCTGCATGTCTTTCTGGGGTGATTTGTAAGATATATTTAAAATGAAGGGGGTAAATGCTCAATGCTCAAATCAGGTAGATTTTAAAACTTAAGAAGGCAATTTATGTGGATTTTATCTGAATAATTTTTCAATGGAGAAAACTTACATAAAAGCAAGCTGAATTTACCTAGAAGACATTGGTTTTATAGTTCAAAAAACTACCTTTAAACTATTTATAAATGATATATTTTGATGATTCTTCTATGTTGTGCAAATAAACACAGTACTTTAAAGGCCCAAAATGCAATTAAGACTCCGGGGATTAGATCCCAGTTAACTGTAAGGCAGTGGTGCCACTGGGTTTCTTCCCACAGTTTTTTTCAGGGCGGTTGCTGCAAGCTTTGGTGGAGCCAGGAAGAACTGGGTTCTCTCCCACACTCAGTGGCTAAACGCCAAATCAAAAAAAAAAAAAAATGTTACCACAATATTCTGACTAAAGCTGCATAAATGACTCTTTATTTTGAACCACAGTGAATAAATTATATCTAAATTGTCAGGTCTAAATTATACTTAAATTCATATATGCTTATATGAATTTAGTAATTTGACTTTGTTTTCATATCTGATTTAAATAGTAGCCATTCACTATAGAAATAATGGTAAACATTTTTATTTATTGAGTGCTGACTTATGCATAAGTTGTTATGTGCATCACCCACTTTCCTCCCTTACTGCAAAGTAAGCTTTGCTATGATCCCAGAGGAGGAAACCGAGAATCAGAAAAATGAAGGAACACGAAAGTCACATAACTAGTTAAGTGTGTGGTGTGGGAAGATTGTGGTTTTCATTCTGTCTGCCCTCTGCAGGAAGATTAACCTAAGTCACTGGGATATGTGATTCCTGCCAGAGCACGTGGTCTCTAGCGCTGTGAGATTATCTGGATTTATTTAAGACCTGTTACATGCTTTTTTAAGAGATCCTATGAAATGTAATTTACTAATAATTCACTGTGCAGCAAGTTTATGAGTAAAAAGGATTAAAACAACAATTCTACTTTCAGTCTCCACTGTCTTCTTGATTGTTTGTATTATTTGTTTAGAGCAGTTGAAAAAGTTAAGCAATGACAGTATTTTGTCAGAAAATCATTTAAAAAGTTTGCAGCAGGAAGGACTCATATTTATTGCCTATTTGTTTATTGAAAATCTTATTATCTGAATTTTCTCTGATTATACTCTAAGGTTACACCTGCACTTATAAAACAACATTTTCACCTTGGTTCTGAGAAATAATCATCAAATCCAAACTATCACACTTTAAAAATACCACACAGTTTCATTTAGAATTTTTTTTTCTATTATCAAAATTATAGTTCTATAATGGAGTCTTTTTATTCATCCACTGCAAAAGCTTTTGCTACATATTCATATAAATTTACCACTAATAAATCTAATAAAAAAACACAACTATCACACTCTAATAAAAGGAATAATGGCATTTTCCTCACAGAAAATAAATGTTTTTTCTTCTTTATTGCCAATACCAGAAATGTCTTCAGATGAACATATAATGCCCAGTTGTGGATATGACTAGTGATGGAAGAAAAGTCTGATGCTGTAAAGAACAGTATTGCATAGGAACTGGAATGTTAGGTTCATGAATCAAGGTAAATTGGAAGTGATCAAACAGGAGATGGCAAGAGTGAACATCAACATTTTAGGAATCAGTGAACTCAATTGGACTGGGATGGGTGAATTTAATTCAGATGACCATTATATATACTACTGTGGGCAAGAATCCCATAGGAAAAAATGGAGTAGCCCTCATAGTCAACAAAAGAGTCCAAAATGCAGTAAGTACTTGGATGCAGTCTCAAAAATGACAGAGTGATCTCTGTTCATTTCCAAGGAAAACCATTCAATATCACAGGAATCCAGGTCTATACCCCAAACACTAATGCCAAAGAAGCTAAAGTTGAACAGTTCTATGAAGACCTACAAGACTTTCTAGGACTAACATCCTCCGAAGATGTCCTTTTCATCATAGGGGACTGGAATGCAAAAGTAGAAAGTCAAGAGATACCTGGAGTAACAGGCAAGTTTGGCTTTGGAGTACAGAATGAAGCAGGGCAAAGGCTAACAGAGTTTTGCCAAGAGAACACACTGGTCATAGCAAACATCCTCTTCCAAAAACACAAGAGAAGACTCTACACATGGACATCACCAGATGGTCAATACTGAAATCATCTTCTTTGCAGCCAAAGATGGAGAAGCTCTATACAGTCAGCAACAATATGACCAGAAGCTGACTGTGGCTCAGATCATTAACTCCTTATTGCAAAATTCAGACTTAAATTGAAGAAAGTAGGGAAAACCACTAGGCCATTCAGGTATGACCTAAATAAAATTCCTTACAATTATAGAGTGGAAGTAACAAATAGATTCAAGGGATTAGATCTGATAGAGTGCCTGAAGAACTATGAACAGAGGTTCATGACATTGTATAGGAGGCAGTGATCAAGAGCATCACCAAGAAAAAGAAATGCAAAAAGGCAAAATGGTTATCTGAGGAGGCCTTACAAATAGCTGAGAAAAGAAGAGAAGCTAAAAGCAAATGAGAAACATTAAGATATACCCATCTGAATGCAGAGTTCCAAAGAATAGCAAGGAGAGATAAGATCGCCTTCTTCAGCTATCAATGCAAAGAAATAGAGGAAAACAACAGAATGGGAAAGACTAGAGATCTCTTCAAGAAAATTAGAGATGCCAAGGGAACATTTCAAGAAAAGATGGGCACAATAAAGGACAGAAATGGTATGGACCTAACAGAAGCAGAAGATATTAAGAAGAGTTGGCAAGAATACACAGAAGACCTATACAAAAAGATCTTCATGACCCAGATAACCATGATGGTGTGATCACTCACCTATAGACAGACATCCTGGAATGTGAAGTCAAGTGGGCCGTAGGAAGCATCACTATGAACAAAGCTAGTAGAGGTGATGGAATTCCAGCTGAGCAATTTCAAATCCTGGAAGATGATGCTGTAAAAGTGCTGCACTCAATATGCCAGCAAATTTGGAAAACTCAGCAGTGGCCACAGGACTGGAAAAGGTCAGTTTTCATTCCAATTCCAAAGAAAGGCAATGACAAAGAATGTTCAAACTATCGCACAATTGTACTCATTTCAGGTGCTAGCAAAGTAATGCTCAAAATTCTCCAAGCCAGGCTCCAACAGCATGTGAACAGTGAACTTCCGGATGTTCAAGCTGTATTTAGAAAAGGCAGAGGAACCAGAGATCAAATTGCCAACATCTGCTGGATCATAGAAATCGCAAGAGAATTCCAGAAAAATATCTACTTCTGCTTCATTGACTACACTAAAGCCTTTGACTGTTTGAATCACAACAAACTGTGGAAAATTCTTAAAAGAGATGGAAATACCAGACTGCCTTACTTGCCTCCTGAGAAATCTGTGTGCAGGTCAAGAAGCAACAGTTAGAACGGGACATGGAACAGTGGACTGGTTCCAAATTGGGAAAGGAGTACACCAAGGCTGTATACTGTTATGCTGCTTATTTAACTTATAAGCCCAGTACATCATGGAAATCTTGGACTGACTGAAGCACAAGCTGGAATCAAGATTGCCAGGAGAAAAATCAATAACCTCAGATACCCAAATGACACCACCCTTATGGCAGAAAGTGAAGAAGGACTAAAGAGCCTCTTGATGAAAGTAAAGGAAGAGAGTGAAAAAGTCAGCTTAAAATTCAACATTCAAAAATGAAGATCATGGCAACCAGTCCCATCACGTAATGTCAAATAGATGAGGAAACAATGGAAACAGTGACAGACTTTATTTTGGGGGCTCCAAAATCACTGTAGATGGTGACTGCAGCCAGGAAATTAAAAGATGCTTGCTTCTTGGAAGATAAGTTATGACCATCCTAGACAGTATATTAAAAAGCAGTGACATTACATTGCTAACAAAGGTCTGTCTAGTCAAAGTTACAGTTTTTCCAGTAGTCGTGTATGGATGTGAGAATTGGACCATAAAGAAAACTGAACAGCAAATAATTGATGCTTTCGAGCTGTGTTGTTGGAGAAGACTCTTGAGAGTCCCTTGGACTGCAAGGAGATCAAACCAGTCAATCCTAAATGAAATCAGTCCTGAATATTCATTGGAAGGACTGATGCTGAAGCTTAAGCTTCAATACTTTGGCCACCTGATGTGAAGAACTGACTCCTTAGAAAAGACCGTGATGCTGGGATAGATTGAAGGTGGGAGGAGAAGGGGACGACAGAGGATGAGATGGTTGGATGGCATCACCAACTCAATGGACATGAGTTTGAGTAAACTCCAGGAGTTGGTGATGGACATGGAAGGCTGGCGTGCTGCAGTCCACGGGGTCACAAAGAGTCAGACACAACTGAGCCATGACTGAAACATACCAAGGGAGAAATTGCTTATTTCATCACAGGAAAAAAAGATAGAATAAAGGAAGTATCAAACTTATCAAACACTTACGTAGATTTACATATGAAAGTACACAAAAAGTTAGCAAAGATCTAGTATCAGCAATATCTCTAAAATGCAACCATCCTTTTTTTTTTTTTTCTGAAAGTCTTTCTTGATTCTAAGGAGTCTCTGCAGCACAGATGACAGGAAAAACTGAAGTTGTCACGTTCAGCTTAATCAAGTATCTCTTCAGCAGTGTCCATAGGGAGTACACAATATCTAATGAGGTTTTAGAATGATTTATTAGACTAAGGTTTCCATCAGATACAGTTCTTTCATTAATTATGATTCCTCCCTAAAGACTAACTAAGCAGTGTTTCCCTATTTTAAAATAAAAGTTCCTGTTAAGTACATATGAATTCATAAGTTAGACAGTAAAGGCTGACTTCTCTCCCTGAAGATAATTTGCCAGTGAATATCAAACTAGATGGCATGGGTCACTTATTTCTGGAATCCTAAGGACTCTTCTGATTTCAGAGGATAAGACAGGAAGCTGACTTAATGGAGCAGTGTAGAGAGAGAAGGGTCTGAGGCAGGGAGTCAGATATGGGGCCCCAGAAGCTAGGGAAGAAGGTTTTCAAGAGTGCACTGTTTGCATGGTATAGTTCAAAGACAATGTGTGAGATGAGGATATGAGATGAAGACACATTTTTGGAAATGAATGAACTTCACTGAAAAAGAAGAGAAGAACATATTGTTCCTTTTATTAGACTCATTTATAAAAAGAAAAGGTCTTCTCTGGTGGCTCAGAGGTTAAAGCGTCTGCCTCCAATGCAGGAGACCCGGGTTCGATCCCTGGGTCGGGAAGATCCCTTGGAGAAGGAAATGGCAATCCACTCCAGTATTCTTGCCTGGAGAATCCCGTGGACAGAGAAGCCTAGTAGGTTACAGTCCATGGGGTCCCAAAGAGTCGGACACGACTGAGTGACTTCACCACCACCACCATAAAAAAGAAAAATTAAAATAAAAACTACAGTTAGATATTATTTTTATTTATCTGTCAAATGTTAAAATTTATAGTGTTCTATGTTATAAATTATGCTGGAGAGTACGTAGAAACAGTCATGGGAAGGTAAATTTGTGGTTACTTTTTTGAAGGACAATTTGGTGATATCTATCAATCAAATTTAAAAATACACATTTCTTCTGACTTAGAAATTCTGTAACGTAACCAAATATTAATTCTACAGATATATTTACTTTATATGTACAAGTAATTAATTAGAAGGATAGTTATTAGAACAGTGTTGGTAATGACAAAAGATGGAAACAATCTAAATATCCACCAATAGACTGATGAAATTAATTATGTCTCGTCCATATAATGAACTGCACTGCAACTGGTAGCAGTAATGCAGTAGAGCTACATGCATGGTTAGGAAGAAATCTCCTTGCTCTATCATTAAGCTTGGAGGAGGGCATGGCCACCCACTCCAGCATTCTTGCCGGAGAATCCCATGGGCAGAGGAAGTCTGGTGGGCTATAGTCCATATAATCACAAAGAGTTGGACATGACTGAAGCAACTTCACACGCACACATACCCTAAAGGACACAAGCAAGAAGCAGAATGATTTTCTCTTATATCTTAGATTCAGGTAAACACATCAAAGGTCTTAGTCAAGAAATGCACAAATAGACGTCACCTGGAGAGGGTACTGGAAAATCAAGAAACTAAGGGAACAAAGGGATTTACTGTTTAGGAATATCTTTTGATACAGAACAGGATTGTATTCATACGCTTGCAGGACCATTCAGACTGAATTAATCAATCAGTCTTTTAGAAGAGGCTTTGAAAGGAGAAGCTATCTAAAAAAAGGTTGAAAAGTCAGGTCAGTGTGGGTACACTGTATTAACAAAATGGCTCAGAGAAGTGGTTCTCAAGCATCTTGGCCTTAGAAGCTTTTTAAGTCTTAAAATTACTGAAGACCCATTGGATCCTGTTTATGTGAAATATCTAGTATGTTAAAACTGAGACAATTTGGAATATTTATTTACTAGGTCATTTCTAAAAACAATAAAAAACATTTTACTAAAAATAATTGATTTTCCATAAACAGTTACGGAGAAGAGTGATGTTTTCCGTGTTTGCAATGCTCAGTGTAACAGAAGACAGCTGGATTCTCATATCAGCTTCTGTATTCAGTACGTTGCAGCACATCAATGAGTCACATTATGTAGCTTCTAGAGAACTCTCCACTGAGAACATGGACAGTGAAAAGGGCAAATGACATGTTGGTATTATTAGGAGAATATTTTGGTCTCATGAAACTCCTAAAAGCATTCTGGGGACCAGGCTTTGGGATTTACTGGTCAGACTGAAAGCAGAACATTATAACTGATAGAAGAAAAAAAAATCACCTTCTTTATAGCTGAGTTTACTTTCCAGAACTAACTCCATTAGTAATATTTGCCCATCCTAATCCACGTTCATGAAGCTCAAAGAAGGCACAGAACCTGACGAAAGCAATATTCTAAGAACAACAGCCTACTAAGTTCAGTTTTTCAATGGAATAATTTTAGCAAAATATTCTTCTTTGTCCCTCACCGTTTCCAACATTGGTCAAACAAAATTACCTTTTTAGAAAAGAAAACTCTAGCTCCAATGTATTAATATTTTAATTAAAAAATATCAAACTATTTCCCTTTTCCTAAAACCACCACTGTATTCACACCACTCCATTTCTGTACTATGGGAAGTGTAGCATCTAAGAAAGCAAGCTTGTAAGGGTTAACAAAACTTGCAATTAACATGGCCATAAATACCAGCAAGTTGTCCTTTCACCAGAAAACTTTTGACTGAATGTGCATTATGCTTATTTGACTATGCTCTGGGCAGGCAGTGGATTGGTGAGCAAAACAAGCATGCAACCTGTCTTCCTGGAACTGGCTGATAGGCTTTAATCAAAAAGTCAAAAATGACTAATATGATAAAATAAAACTAAAGTAAGCTCTGAGAGCACACTCCAGGGCCTGCCACCTGCCAAGGTTTGGGAAATCAGGAACGTGGTCTCAGAGGAAGTGAGATTTCAGTAAGCCCAGCAGGCAGTGTAGGAGTTAAAAGGCAGGGGAGAATGGGGTTGAAAGGGTTCCTCCTGGAGTGGAAAGGACATGCACAGCAGTGTCCCTGAGGCAGAAGCAATGTAACAGGCCCCAGGTGCTGAAGCTAGGTCAGTGTGGCTGAATCACAGAGAGCAATGTCAAGAATGACGCAAGATGTAGCTGTCAACAGAGGCAGGGGTCAGGTCATGCAGAATCTTGAATGCCATGGGAGGAATTTGAGTGTTTATAGTGAGAGCAACAGGAAACTGGTAAAAGATATTACATGCCTGTGTCAGAGTTTTATTGGTATGTTTACTGGATGCAAGGGAGGGTGGCCTTGTATCCAGCCAAGTGGATCCCTGTCGTTTTCATTTGAAAGTGGACCTTACCATCTGCTCATGTAAATTTCGAAGAATATTCCCTGATCTCAACCAGCCACGTGTGATATAACATTCCAGGTCCACACAGAGAGTTTTATTTGAAATTTTCTTCCAAGTTGCTAGCAAAAGCAAAAGCTTCAGGGAGCAGTGAATTTTCAGGATGATTATCTAAGGAATGTAAGAATGTCTCTCTAACCCTCTAAAAGTTTTATCCAAGAATCAGTTAATAGCCAGAATAGTCCACTGAGACCATAGTTTAGCACTTGAATCATCTGCCTTGAGTTCAGTTTCAACATTTCAGCCTCAGCTTTTAACAAAGGCTGTTTTTATAGGAAAATGTTCTGTGACAGTCCTATATGGATTTGTTGCCAACATGCTACTATGATAAGGTTTATTATGTTATCTAGAGTTTTACATGAAGCCCCACCGTGGAAAAAAACAATGTTAGAATTTAGTACCCCCAAACACATTGTTTTCCCTAAGGAATTGATACATTTCTTCTTCTTCTTTTTTACATTAATGAGAACATTGGCCCACTGTGACTGTCAAAGTTAAATTCAGTGGCATTAACTATGAAGACGTTTGTGCTTTTTCTTCTTTGCTTCATGCCAATTATATTTTGCTTATATTATACCAACCTGAAATCTACCTTGTAAGCCATCTCTAGTTCTTTCATGAAGTGACATGTGGAACATATATACACATTTAAACAAAACTATGCCTTTAATTTCAAAAAGCTCACCCAATATATTGACAGGAGCTCAAAAAATAAGTCCACTGTGACCATTTCATTACCAATATCTTTTCTTTAAACCTTGCTGGAGTAGGTGGGAGAAAGAAGGGGTGCATATATATTTACAACACTGAAAGAATGACAGAACACTCCATACAATGAAAGTTAATAACTCAGGCTTAAGGAGGGATGATTTATTTATCTTCTTGATATAGTTTCCATGTAAAACTCAGGCTGGTGGCATCAAACATATGGGCCATGGCCTCACTCCAAACTGCTGAAGCTCATTCTGGATCACTAATGATTTACTAAAGCTCACTCACCGTTGCTGCCAAGACAAAGAGAGTGTATTGAAATGTACACTTCAGAGCCAAATTCAATGCTTTCTTGTCTAAGAAAGGTGAAGCCAGGACACGACAGCAGAAGAGATGTTTAACAATGGGAGTAGAAGACCCTGGAGAAACTTCAGGGAAAAAAAAATCCCAAATAAGTAGGCAAAGAGGTGTGTAGCTGCTACTGTTTTGGAATACTCGAACACAATCTCTACACACAGACAAAACCCATATGTACCAGCATGAACACGACTGTAGCAGACAGAATTCTAAGATGATCCCCAGTGACCCAAGCCCTTCCACTATTCTCTCCCTTGAGAATGATCAAAATCTGTAACTTGCTTTCTTGAGAATGGTCAAAATCTGTGACTTGTGTTTAAGCAGTGGGATATGAATGACAAAGGTGGAGGATTTTGCGGATGAATTAAGGTCTTTAATCAGATAACTTTAAATTAATCCAAGAGGAGATTATTGGTGGGGGTGGGGGAGCAGGTGAAGGTGGGGAACTGTTCTAAGCAGTGAGCCCTTCAAACCAGGGCCTAGAAGTCAGAGACTCTCTTGAGCTCTCCTAGAGTAAGTAACTTTCATGTATTTTATAGCTGTGAGGAAATAAGTTCCCAGGACGAGCTGAAAAACTGAACCGCTCCCAGCATGAGCTGAAAGAGTGAAACGAAGTCTCTAATGGGGCTCCAGGCTTGGCTGACACCTTGACTTAAACCTTCTAAGACCCTGAACTGAGGACCCAGCTAAGCCAAGCCCAGCTTCCAGACCAAGAAAATCCATGAGATACTAAATGTAAGTTGTTTTAAGTTGCTAAACTTGTGGTAATTTGCTTTAATGTAACAGAAAGCTAATAAAATGCACCACGTTGAAAGCATACATATTTCACATGGACATATCAGTACAAATTCACTATTTGAACAAAATTGGACGAAAAATCCTGGGTGTTCACAAATGAATATATACATATGTACACACATCTGCAACACTCAAATCTGTCATCAAGAGAAAAAAACAAATGTTTTCTTTATCATCATCTCCCCAAATTTACCCCCATCTTTTGTCCTACTCACCTTAAAGACAAATACATTCATTTAGAGGTCCAACTAGAAACTTAAGACTCATCATTCATAATTAATTGCTCCAGAGCACTTCTAATACATTATCACCGAGTTGCTGCCAAGTTGCTGTTTCTTTGCACAAACATGTCTATTTCCATGACACTACAGGAAATTTTATCACATCAATTCCTTCCCCATACCTTGAACTTAATTTTAATACTTTTAATACATAACTTAATTTTAATACTTTTCATCATATTCTTTAGCTCTATCTCTATTAGCACTCATGAACTTTTCTTTGAAACAAACAAGGCTTCTAACCGATAGTTCTGTCCATAACTTTCTCACCACCCCCAACTCTACACTCCCATCCAATCTTGGATGTGTTCTCCAGAATTGTTAATGGGAAGGAAATACAGGAAGTACAAAGACAGTAGAACTGGAGTGTGATATGATGGGGAAAAAGGCAAGAGATGAGACACCAGATAAGAACAGATCAAATGGATATATTTCCAGACCTTGTTCTGGACAGAATGTTATCCTAAAATCTATGGGAAACCATTGAAGGATTTCCAACAGAAGAGTGTTAAAACAAAACTCAGCAGACTCTTCTACTTGCATTTTTTAATTTGAAAATGAAGTTTCTATTATGAATCAGCAACTTTCTTGAGAGGCAAAGCTGTTTACTGACTCTGATCTTGGCTAGATTAGTTAAGAATCCTAACTTTTTATAAATAGATTTGGAAGCTGAAATAATAGTTACTGTAAGGGCCTGGAATAGTAATGGTTCAATAAAACAGTGCTGGCTCCCTCTCTGCCCATAAGCTCAATGGTGAGACATGAGACAGTACTCATTCTGTCCGTTAATAATGAATGAAAGCTTGCTGAGTGAGTTGGATCTTAGGGAGTGGACACATCTGAGAACAACAGAGTTAACATATACTAGCAGCTAATGATGGAGAAGGAAATGGCAACCCGCTCCAGGGTTCTTGCCTGGAGGATCCCAGGGACAGAGGAGCCTGGTGGGCTTCCATCTACGGGGTCACACAGAGTTGGACACGACTGACGTGACTTAGCAGCAGCAGCAGCCGCAGCTAATGAACAAAGTTAGGAGAAAAAGAAGGCCATGCTGTCAATAGGGAATATTTTTATATTCAGACAATTGAGTTAGTACAGATTGTAGAAATAACTTCCACTAACTGATATAAAATGACAGAGAATCTGGGTCTTCTCAATGCAAATGGAAGGATTTTTACACCTCTCTTTCTACAATTCTTAGATGTGAAGAAATACTTGGAGACTGTTTGTCCAACCTCAAATATTCTTGAGAATAAAGTGGTCACATCTAACCACTACTCTACATACATTTTGCTGAAGACACCTGGGGCTGAAACACAAAACTTCTTCCTCTCCTTCATTTCTTACCCATTTCCATGTCTACAGAATATATATTCTTGGGGAGGGGGAGAGAAACATATTTCATGGACCCAAGTCTTGAAGAAATCTAATTCCAATTCTCTAGTTTGTGGCTGAGAAGGAAAAATTTTGAGACTATAAGCAGACAGCAAGAGAATATTCCTTTCATTCTCTATACTCAGATGACACAGATTTTTTTAAGGATGACACATCCAAGGGGATGACTGGGCAGATCATGAAGCAATCTGGTGGTCACATGTGAACAGCCTTTTTTTTTTTAAGGCCACACTCACATTTTGGACTGTAGTTGTCTGAGCCATGTAGACTTTAAGTGTTAGACCTGCTAGCTAAACAGCTCATCGGATGCAGGAGAGGGATTTACCTCTCCAAATATGTTGAAGCCTGGATTGAGCCAAAAATCAGGAAGAAAGGACAAGTTCTTTTGTCCAGGGCTTAAAAGGACTTGAAGTTCTATTAGGCTGAACCGCGTGAAGCTGGCAATATCTGATAACTTATACCTACAAAGATGGCTCACCCAATACATTGCAGAAGTAAAAGGAGAGGAACAGCTTTAAAATACTGGTTAGATGATCTTGATGTATCTCTAAACTAAACTAATATATTTACATAAGCAAAAAAAAATCTGCTACTATAACCAAGATGCATGACTTTTGCATTCCTTCTAAAGGCTGTTTTGTGAATCTTTGAAAACTAGTGACTTATGCCAGTACTTCTAACAAAATGTTCTTAAGTCAAAAAGATGTATTGAAATAAAAACGTCAAGTAGAATAATACAACCCAACCTTGATACTTTGTTCACAATTGCATTTATGAGAAGACTCAGAATTGGTAATTCCAATGCAATATTCATGTTCAGAAAATGTCCCTTCACTCTACCTCTCGGCATCTCCAGGTTCTTTGCACAAACATGTCTATTTCCATGACACTACAGGAAATTTTATCACATCAATTCCTTCCCCATACCTTGAAGAAAATTTGAAATATGAAGACTGGAGAATTCTAATATGCACCAGAAGGAAACCACAGCTGCCAAAAAGCCTTCTTATTGCAGAAACAACCACTTAACATGATTGGAAAGACTGGAGATAATAGAGTTATAACCCAAGAGTGATAATATTTTTTGGAAGAAAAATAACTGCTTTTTCTTTCTACTGGTTCTTTCTTACCTATTTTAAAAGTATTTGACAAATCCAAAGCAATATTATATGTAAAAAATAACCAGCAATAGCACAATCTTCTCAAAGAAAGGAAAATATGATTCCGGGACTGGGTTTTTCTCCAGATTGTGGCGCTCCACAGCTGATCTTCTCTACCTTCAACTGGTCCCAGAACTTTCTAACCTGACTTGGTGTCCCCTTGCTCACATACACAGAATTCACATAAAGCAAATGATGCATTCACCTGTGACGTGACTCAACTTCAACTATAATTTTTAGCCTGAAGCTTTGATTCTTTCTCCTAGACCAGTAAAAATCAGATTCTTTAAAGAGCAACTCTATGGAGCAGCATTTGGGTTCCAATCTGTTAAGTGCACAGGGAATAAAAATTCATAATGCTCTCCCTTACCAGGTAATATAGAAGGCTCCTAGTATCTGATAACCTTGTCTTTCCATATATAAATGATGAATAAATTACTCCAGGAAATGTCCACAGATCCTAAGCTCTTCTCCTGATATGCCAATCATGGCAGGTTTATTTCCTTACATATCCATGACAAATATATGGGAAAACAGTGGAAACAGTGACAGACTTTAATTTGGGGGCTCCAAAATCACTGCAGATGGTGACTACAGCCATGAAATTAAAAGATGCTTGCTCCTTGGAAGAAAAGTTATGAACAACTTAGACAGCATATTAAAAAGCAGAGATATTACTTGCCGACAAAGGTCCATCTAGTCAAAGCTATGGTTTTTCCAGTAGTCATGTATGGATGTGAGAGTTGGACTAAAAGAAAGCTGAGCACCGAAGAATTGATGCTTTTGAACTGTGTTGTTGGAGAAGACTCCAACCAATCCATCCTAAAGGAAATCAGTCCTGAATGTTCATTGGAAGGACTGATGCTGAAGCTGAAACTCCAATTCTTTGGCCACCTGATGTGAAGAGTTGACTCACTGGAAAAGACACTGATGCTGGGGAAGATTGAAGGCAGGAGGAGAAGGGGATGACAGAGGATAAGATAGTTAGATGGCATCACTGACCCAGTGAATATGAGTTTGAGCAAACTCCAGGAGTTGGTGATGGACAGGGAGACCTGGCATGCTCCAGTCCATGGGGTTGCAAAGTCAGACACGACTGAGCAACTGAACTGAACTGACCCATGACAACAAACTGTCCTTTGTCCAGAATTCATGCTTTGAATGGACACAATGAAGAATCTGTGTTTTGCTTGGAAAAGTACAGGCGAGCATTCCTCCTTAGGTTCTATCAGCGGCTCCTCCTCTCCTGTGTGTACTTTAAGGGTTGGTATTCCCCTTGGCCTCTATTCTCACGCCACTTATGTACTGATATCCCTTCTTTGGGGGCTCTTATTGATGCCCCTTATATTTTGCTACAAATTCCCAAAACAACCTACATCATTCTCCCATTCCTCTGATCTCTGAACTCTGAAGAATTGAAAGAACCAGAATTTGGAGTTAGAGGACTCTGGTTTGGAGCTAGGTAAATCTACAAGTTCAGTGACTTTGCTAAGTATCATTTTTCAGGTCTGTATTTAGAAACAAGAGTATTTACCTCAGGGACCGTTGAAAGGAATAAATGAAATATGGTCTTTGTAAAGCCCCTAGAGAATTAATCAATACATGGTTGTGTTGAGGACACAATGTTGATGATGATGATACTTCCTTATTAACCAGACATTTCTATGTGCATGTTCACAGGAAAACTCAAACTGAATTCATCAGTTTTTTTCACTTGACCTGACCAGTGATACCATCAACCACTAGATGACTAACCATAGTTGCTAAGTACTTACATATCCTAATACTCAGTGATAGGATGAAGGGAAAAGAGAAAGATAAGATGACAAAGAAGAAGATAAATACATACTGCTTCCCAGGTGGTGCTAGTGATAAAGAACCTTCCTGCCAGTGCAGGAGACATACGAGCTGCCAGTTTGATTGCTGGGTCGGGAAGATCCCCTGGAAAAGGGAATGGCTACCCACTCTAGTATTCTTGCTTGGAGAATTCCATGAACAGAAGCTACAGTTCATGGGATCGCCAAGAGTTAGACATGACTGAGCAACTAACACACTCCCACTTAGGTATCCTTATACTGAGTGATAGGATGAAGGAAAAGGATAAAGATAAGATGACAAAGAAGAACATTAAGACATACTAACTGATATATACATAGTGATTTGAAACTATACATAGAGCCAAAAACATATACATAGAACCAAATACATGAAAATATGACAATCAAAAGATTTGAAAGCAAATCTCTTTGCTAACACTATTCTCACAACTTGTTAACAAAGTACCTAAATTCTAAGAAAATGAAAAGTTAGAGAATTATACTTGCAGGTATGATTTATAAGAATATGGAAATAGACCATTTACTAGAGAAAATGAACTTTCAGAAAAAGAAACAAACAAACAAAAAAGAGTAAGGGGTGTTTATTGCTGCTGTTCGGTTTGTTTGTTTGCTTGCTTGTTTATGAGGTATAGCAAAAGCAAAGGTGTGGTAGTATGAATTAGCAGATTATATACAAATAGACTTAACTATTAGAGGCAAAAGCTCATGGTAAAATATGAAGAAACTAATAGAATTGATGAAAAGTAAGAAAAACTCAGGCAAGTTTTTGACAGATTTAAAACATGAAGCAAAAGAGTGGTAATTTTGTACAACACACACACAGACAAACACACAGACACAGCAGTGATTGAAAGAATGAATATGTATAGAAATAACTGTAATTAGAAAATCAAACTGGGGAAGATTGTTATACAAGGTTCCTAGTTAAATGTGAATGAATAAATGAGAAAGAAAGAAGAGAAACAGAGAGAGACAGAGATTTGATCATGAAAAAAGAAAACTCATTAGCTTTATGATGTCTTTTAAGAGGAAATGATTTGAAGTGATTTTTCCACCTTTTACAAATGAGCTGAGAAAACTAATTTAACTACATTAACACAATTAATTAATGGTGGCCTGGAATGAACTATATCTCCCAAAGTATTCACAATCAAAAAGCATTTTTATGCCTAATATGATGGCACAACTGATCGACCTGAAACAACAATACAACACTGCAAACTGCATATGCAGACAAGTATTTTAAAACTGTCTTAAGAATATTTTAACCTTACTTTAACCTATACAAGCCAAAAATTAGAATGATACAGGGAATCAAAAATGTAAGTTTTTAAATTTATCTTATGTGTCTAGGTAATTATGAGTTAACTACAGTTTTCAGAAATACATTTAACTTAAAAAAATCCTTTTATCTTTTAGCATTAAGTCAGTCAACAAGTCACATAAAACACATTTCTAACATCTCTCTTAAATTCATTTCTTTCCTTTTGTTCTTATTGCCATAGCCTTAGTTTCAGACTACCATGGTTTATCCCTTATCTGTTTTGCTGCAATAAACACCTAAATTGCACCTCCAATTTCTTCCCACTCCATGCTCCACATAGCTGGCAGAATCAGCTTAAAAAGTTCAGCGCTAAACACATAATATTCCTGCTGAAAATCTATCAGGGCCTCTCTAACGTCTTTAGAGGAAAATTGAGAAACCTTTAGCAAAGTCTTGTTTCTTCTTTCTCCCATTCTCTCTGCTACCTCTACCCTGCTCAGCCTGACTGCATGTATATTGAACTGTTCTCAGACTGGTGCCTTAGAAAAAACTAATCATTAGATACTACAACCTTTAGCAATATACCTAAAAATTCCTATTATTTAATAAAAATCAGATGACAGCCATATTCTGGTAAATAAACTGGCAGTGGACACTTGAAGAGAGAGTTATGATATTTCAGTTTGACCTTTATCCTTTGTAATTTTCTTACATTTATTTATTTTACTTTTTTAAGGTATGAAAGTATGATAACACATTTATAGGAGACTTGGAAAATACGGAACAAAGTTACAGACAGTCCCACTATATATTACAATTGTATTTTAGGTAGATAAGATTTTCAATTACAGTTTCAGTATCAAACTCTCAAAAGTTAATAGACTGAATAAACAGAAAAGTGGAAGGATATAGAAGACCTGAAAAGCACTATGAACCAATTCAACATAATTAAGATTTATACAATTTTCACCCAACAGCATGATACAAATTCTAGTCAAGTTCCCATAGTCTATAAACTAGGAGACAGTAGAATAAACAAGGTGCAAAAATTTCATGGTCTAAAGGTGTTGAAACCATTCAGAGCATGTTCTCTTCTCACTGCAGGATTATGTTATAAATCAATATCCAAAGATATTTGAAAATAACCCACATATTTTCAACTGTGAGGTGACACTTACCAAGAGAGATCTTGACTTAGTCATTGAAAGCCTCAATCAAGCTATAAGACTGAAAAAACAGAGAGTGTGATTAAAGAGAAGAAAGGATTTAAGTGAGAAATTAATATGAAAGATACTTTAAAAGTCTCATGGATTTAGAAATTAAATGTTCATTTTTAAATTATGAGTGTATCTAAGAAGCCATAACAGGGACATTTTGAAAATATTTATAACAAAACAAAAATGAAAACAGAATTTGTTGCATGCTGCTAAAGCTGCTCAATGCAATGAAATACAGTGTGGAATCTTGGATCAGTATGAAAATAAATAATGGACACTCACAAAAAAAATTTGTGAAATTTGAATAAAATCTGTATGTTAGTTAATGACACTGTATTGCACATGGCATTTTTCATAAGCAGATTTTTATAATAGACAGAAAATCCAAAATACTCATTAATTAATAACATCAAATATTTAAAGCAAATGCTTAGACACAAGCAGCATCCAAAGCAATAAACAGGCTGCCAGCCTGGTTGACGGCCAGTGCTGGTCTATGTATTCCTTTTCTACCAACCCTCCCTACGTCTTTAATAGATTCTTGATGGATTTAAACATTTCTGAAGTGTTTCATGAGCTCCAGAAGATGCTGTGACATTCAAAGGAGTATCTGATCCAACATCATCCATACTTTAATTTGTCCAATCAATTAAGAAAAATTTCTAGGAAACATTACATTGAACTTTCTGGCCAAGCTGGTCAACCAGTTCAATGGTCTAGTTATTTCAGTTGCTCATACAGTCGTGTCTTAAAGCTCACTATATCGGCACCCTGCTTATTTAACTTCTATGCAGAGTACATCACGAGAACGCTGGGCTGGAAGAAGTACAAGCTGGAGTCAAGATTGCTGGGAGAAATATGCTGGAGTCAAGATTGCTGGGAGAAATATCAGTAACCTCAGATATGCAGATGACACCACTCTTATGGCAGAAAGTGAAGAACTAAAGGAGCCTCTTGATGAAAGTGAAAGAGGAGAGTGAAAAAGTTGGCTTAAAACTCAACATTCAGAAAATGAAGATCATGGCATCTGGTCCCATCACTTCATGGGAAATAGATGGGGAAACAGTGGAAACAGTGGCAGATTTTTATTTTGTTCAGCCCCAAAATCACTGCCGATGGTGATTGCAGCCATGAAATTAGAAGATGCTTGCTCCTTGGAAGGAAAGTTATGACCAACCTAGACAGCATATTAAAAAGCAGAGACATTACTTTGGCAACAAAGTTCTGTCTAGTCAAGGCTATGGTTTTCCCAGTAGTCATGTATGGATGTGAGAGTTGGACTATAAAGAAAGTTGAGTGCTAAAGAATTGATGCTTTTGAACTGTGGTGTTGGAGAAGACATTTGAGAGTCCCTTGGACTGCAAGGAGATCCAACCAGTCCATTCTAAAGGAGTTCTGGGTGTTCACTGGAAGGACTGATGTTGAAGCTGAAGCTCCAATACTTTGGCCACCTGATGCGAAGAGATGACTCATTGGAAAAGACTCTGATGCTGGGAAAGATGGAGGGCAGGAGGAGAAGGGGACGACAAAGGATGAGATGGTTTGATGGCATCAACAAATCAGTGGACATGGGTTTGGGTGGACTCTGCGAGTTGATGATGGTAAGGGAGGCCTGGCATGCTGCTGTTCAGTTTCAGTTCAGTTCAGTCGCGTCTGACTCTTTGCGACCCCATGAATCATAGTTGTAGTTCATGGGGTCGCAAAGAGTCAGACACGACCGAGCGACTGAACTGAACTGGACTGAAAGCTCACTAAGAAACTAGGTTTTCTTTTTTTAATAAAAAGTACTGTTGATATACTCTTCACATCAGGTGTCCAGTAAAAAACTATAAGGTATTACAATATGTTTAGCAGACGTAAGAAGTTTTCATTGGAAAAATGATGTTAGAGCTGTGATCTGAAGTATGAATAGATGTTATCAAAGCTGCTCAATGGGAAGGAAAGGGCATCGGTGGTAGATGTGAAGAAAGGCCCTTGTGTGGGCAGGTTCAAAGACACAAAGATTGGTCTGTTTTTTTGAAACTATAGAGAATATTCTCTTTCCCACAAACTGTGGATCTACTGACTTATCAGCTATTTCAGTTAGTATATAATGTCAGCTTCTTAGTTATTAATATAAGTATGAATTTCTTATACCCACATTCTACATGAGTATCATCTTCATACTACTTATTACTTCTCAAAAAGCCTGCTAAGAACAACATGAGTATTTCTCAGTATTTGATGATCTTTATTCAGTATCTGTGGGGCTTCCCAGATGATAAAGAATCTGGCTGCCAATGCAGGAGACGCAAGAGACACAGGTTCAATCCTTGGGTCAAGAAGATCCCCTGGAGCAGGGAATGGCTACATTCTCCAGTATTCTTGCCTGGAAAAATCCCAAGGACAGAGGAGCTTAGCAGGCTACAGATGATGGGGTCTCAATGACTCAGACATAACTGAGCACACACACATATTCTCATTTAGTACTTGCACTAGAAACCTCCATGATGAGTAGCTATATGATTTTAGTAGAGACCCATGGCTATTGGTCATTAGATAATAACCTGATTCTCAATACAACTGAAAGACCCTAGTTGGTGGGAATGATTCCAAGTGGTAGTAAAACAAAAATGTATATAGAACACTTCAAACTTTCACTTTTTATTCTAGTGGTTTTAAATTCCTTCCAGATGAGCTGGAAGCATACCTGCCTGCTAACAATAACAGTAGGAAAACGATCACAGTACTGCTGTGAATTTGAAGCAATCTCAATAGACAAAGGCTGTGCCTCTCTAATTGTTTTCAGAGAGGAGGATTATAAATAGCTTAGTGTAAAACATCCACCTCATTTTGAGTAATTTCTACCATTTAACTGATCTACAGTTAGGACAAATCCATGTGGTTATCAGGGCTACATTAATAACTGGTTTATTCTGGAGCATTCTACTGAAGTAGACAGTCTATGAAAATGTAAAGAAGTAGGTGATCATGCCAGATAATCAGACAGCTGGATACCAAGACTGAATTTTCTTATTCCTTTGAGTCCATTTTCATGTCATGAATAAGTGGGACCCAGTTTGGGCTACGGTGTTCCAGAATTCTGAGCCAACCTTGAGGGCTAACCAAGTTGGATTTTCTTCAGGGCTACATTTCTAGGGCTTTCCTGGTAGCTCAGCTGGTAAAGAATCCACCTGCAATCCACGAGACCTGGGTTCAGTCCCTGGGATGGGAAGATCTCCTGGAGGAGGACATGGCAACCCACTCCAGTATTTTTGCCTGGAGAATCCCCATGGACAGAGGGGCCTGGTGGGCTACAGTCCATGGGGTTGCAAAGAGTCAGACACAACTGGGTGACTAAGCACATTTGTAGGGACCAACCAAGTCAAAAAGCAACATTTGAGGGAAAAACTGGGGAAAGAAAACCTAAAATGTAGCTTCTCTAGAAAGTGAAAGTGAAGTCGTTCAGTTGTGTCCAACTCTTTGGGACCCCGTGGACTGTAGCCCACCAGGCTCCCCTGTCCATGGGTTTCTCACAGGCAAGAATACTGGAGTGGGTTGCCATTTCCTTCTCCAGGGAATCTTCCTGACCCAGGGATCAAACCCAGGTCTTCCGCATTGCGGGCAGACACTTTAACCTCTGAGCCACCAGGGAAGCCCAATAAATGTGAATGTTAAATCTAAAGGAATTACCTCTTACTATGTGCCAGGTGCTTAGTATGCCTTATTTTGGTATATCTTTACCAGATTATCCCGGAGTTACATCTGAGGGAAACCAGAAGCTCAGACAGGGAAAGTGGCTTGCCTAATAACCCAGCTGGTCAGCAGCTAAACCCTGATGGACCTTAGGACTACCTGAGTTAAGATGCTGGCCTCAGGCCCACCACCTCTCTGCACAGGGTCTCTTGAAGCTCATGGCCCAGTAGAACAGAGGCCAGACCAAGGTCACACTAAAATCCTTTGGCATCAAAGAGTACTGTCTCCCCGCTCCACCTTTCCCCGAAGACTCCCATCTTCATCTGGCTGACAGTTCATACCAGTTAAGTCCAGGGCTAAAAACCAGGGAACAAATAGGGTATCCAAATCAAAATAGGGTAACCAAATGAGAACAAGGTTTTTACATTGAATAGTGGAGATGAAGTTTAGAGGAGTTCTCCAAGCTGGAGAATGCAGCTATATTTAGCAGAGCTCACACAGCATTCAGCACTAAAGGGAAACTACTGGTAACAATGTTAATTGAAGCTCCAGTGCTGATGGACTTCTAATGAGATGCCTTTAGACATCGGGTCATCACTATGTAGGTTTATAATAGCCATAGTTACAAGCACAGTCACACTTATCTAATGCTTTATATACTGTAGGAAAATTATTGAAAACATACACACCATTTCATAAGTATCCTTTTAAAAGGTTCATGGAGAGATAGTACTTTTAATTTTCAGAGTTAACACCAATGCATTCTTCCAAAAACTCATTATTCTTTTAACTTACTGTGAATCTTGAACTGATAGCATTTCCTTCCTTGGATTTGCTAATAGGAAGCTCAGAGCCAAATCTGTGATTCATTTCTACCAATTACTCAAGAATCAATGGCATGCATTTCTGCTTCCCTATTGCATACTGTTTTCAGGCACTTACACTTTCTTCTGTTTGATAGCTTCAATTTACCTTTTATGAAATTGTTTTGTGACACAATCATTTGCTTTTGAGGGAGGAAAGAAAAGTCAGATATAAATAAAATACGTTAACCTAAATAAATGGAAAATATTAGATTTTTTTAAAAAGAAAATATATCTTTTATTATAAAAGCAACAGATAGATACTCATTTTAAAGGAACATAAAACATTAGAGATCTCTGTTAACCATCCTCTCTTCTCATACCTTTAACAGTTAGCATTTGTTTTTTTCTTCTGGGGGGAATGTATAAGCATATCAATAACCTCAGATATGCAGATGACACCACCCTAATGGCAAAACAGGAAATAAAGAGCCTCTTGATGAAAGTGAAAGAGGAGAGTGAAAAAGTTGGCTTAAAATTCAACATTCAAAAAACTAAGATCATGACATCCATTCCCATCACTTCATGGGAAATAGATGGGGAAACAGTGGAAACAGTGTCAGACTTTATTTTGGGGGGCTCCAAAATCACTGCAGATGGTGATTGCAGCCATGAAGTTAAAAGATGCTTGCTCCTTGGAAGAAAAATTATGACCAACCTAGACAGCATATTAAAAAGCAGGGACATTACTTTGCCGACAAAGGTCCATCTAGTCAAAGCTATGGTTTTTCCAGTAGTCATGTATGGATGTGAGAGTTGGACTATAAAGAAAGCTGAGCGCAAAAGAATTGATGCTTTTGAACTGTGGTGTGGAGAAGATTCAGAATCCCTTGGACTGCAAGGAGATCCAACCAGTCCATCCTAAAGGAAATCACTCCTGAATTTTCATTGGAATGACTGTTGCTGAAGCTGAAGCTTCAATATTTTGGCCACTTAATGCAAAGAACTGACTCACTGGAAAAGACCCTGATGCTGGGAAAGACTGAAGGCAGGAATGGTTGGATGTCATCACCAACTCAGAGCAAACTCTGAGAGACAGTAAAGGACAGGGAAGCCAGGCATGCTGCAGTCTACGGGGGTCGCAGAGTCAGACACAACTGAGTGACTGAACAACAATTCCACTCCTATGATAATACTCCTACACACATATCTATATAAATAGGCACACACACATATACACTCACATAACCTTGTATGTATAAATATGAGTGCTCATAAAACACACAAGTAAGTGGTAGTATATTCGTGCTCATAAAACACACAAGTAAGTGGTAGTATATTCTATCTAGTCCTTAAATTATTTTTTCAATTAACAACCCATAGGGTTTATAATTATATTTCAGTTCATGCAGATCACTCTCATTCTTCATCTAGTATTCTTCTGTTGCAGATATGACATAATTTATTTTACCAATTCTCTACTGAAAGATATTTGGGTGATTTCCTATAGATGTTTACTATATATGCAATACTGCAATGTAGCACCTCTTTGCTTCTTTGTTCAATTATATTCTTAGGTCAAGTTCCCAAGGATGACATTACTAGATCAGAGGTATATGCATTAAAATTTTCCTACATGTTATTTGATTACCTCCCAAGATTTTCCTAATTTATACTCTCCACTAAGGCATATTAGAAAGTGCCTACCTCTCCATGCCTTCTGCAATCCTTTTGACTTATTCATCTTTTACTCTTTTTCTAAAATAAATGAAAAATTAAATAAAATTGCTGTTTTAATTTTTATTTTTGCTTATTCACAATGTAGAGAACCTTTTCAAATGTACGTTGTCATTAATCTTTCTTTCCTTTTGAATTACCTCTTCATGTCCTTTGTCTACTTTTAATCTTAAGTTTTTAATGATTTTATTATGATTTCAAGTGATTTTTTAAATGGTGTTAGGTAAGGAACTTTTTTATTTCAAGAAATAAACACCATATTTTAAATAATTTATCTTTCTTTCACTAATTGGAACATGGCCCTTATTAAATTCTAAATTTTCATATATACATAGGTCTCATTCAGTTCCATCAAACTTTTTTAATTCCTAAATTAATATCATGCTGTTTGAATTAAAAGATATATGATATGTTCTGATTTTATCTGCCTAAAGTGTTGCATTTTTTAAAAATCTCATTTCAAATGAATCTTTCAGCCATTTCAGGGAGACTATTACTCCACTGGAATGTGATGTTCTTACAATTGTTCCCTTAGTGAATTTCAATGACTTAGTTCATTTTGGAACACAGTACCTTAAAGTTTGTCAATGGAGGACCTGTTGAGAATTTGATAAATGTTCTCCCCAAAATATGCACTCCCCCCTTTTAATAGATTCTTTAGATCCAAAGAACCCAAAGTTAAGAACTTCGTCTGTAAAGGAATCTCTCTAAAGAAAAATGGGGGACATTATTCCATTAGAATTATTTTCATTCTGATGCTGTTTTCATATAAGCTAGATTTTAACCCTTCATAATTAATATAATTTCTTTCTTCATCGTCTTAGTCAAATGCTTCTCATCCAATACCAGCTCACATATATCTCACAGTATGATGAAAAGATTACCGGACTGGGAGTTTCAAGGCTAAAGTCTGAGTTCTGTCTTCGACTATGTACATGTGTCTATTCCTGGGAGAATCTATATTCTCTTAGATCACCAATAAAATGAGAAAAATATCACCAGCTCTGTTATCTCAGAGAGATTATTAAGGAAATCAAATATACTCCCTCTGAGAGAGCACAGACTGAAAAGGCAAGGTTTCATTGTTATTATTTCCTCATTTAAAAGCTCATTATTTGATAAGTGTCTATATAAACCATGCTCTCTCCACAAGGTCCTACTGTACTTAATGAGGGAGACAGATACAAAACTGTAATTGGTAGCTGCTAGAATGGAGATTCATGCAAAAATGCAATGTGGAAGCCCAGAAGAGAAAAAGATTCTTCTGTTTGTACCAACGTCCACTCAAGTGGTAATATATAAACTAACTTTGAAAAGTTTCATGAGTTTTTCAAACACATAAGGAGGAGGTGATGCATGGGGAAAGCAATTGAGAAACAAGAAAAAGCTTCAGAAAGAAAGAAGTGTGAAAAGGCACAGAGAACTTAGCACATGGTTAAGAAGTTCAGTGTGGTGATTTTTATGAGGTTTACAGAAGAGGATGGATGGCAAGACTGTCTGTGAGAAAGAGACTGGGCTGACACTTCAAAAGTCAGACTAAGAAATTGAGATTTTTGTCTTGCAGGCAAAAGAAATCATCCAAGCATTTCAGACAAGGGGATGAGATTGGGTGGCTTGGAGTGTAAAATAGATTACAGTCAGGAGAGATCAGAGTTGGAGACCTTTTAGGAAGTTAGTGCAACAGTTTAGGAGACAGATGAAAATTACAATGGAAAATACAAGAGATATTCCTGAGGTAGAATCAAAAGATCTTGGATGTCTCTGAAATTCAAGAGTTAGGGGAGAGGAAAAGCCTAAGGATATTATTGGCTTGAGACCACTGGATGAACAGTGACAACACACACTGAAATAGATCAACAAATATAAATGTGTATTCAGATGACAAAACATACCTTATTTCTTAATTTCCAAAGTGGTTTGCTAAGGGTCATGGTGATGGTGGCATGTGAGTGTATGGGGTCAAATCAATTTAGCTGATGAATTTAAAAAAATGTGAAATGCCCTCTTCTTTGGAAAAATTTAGATTTCCTATTTTTAAATGTAGGAAAATGTTCTTCAAGGTAAAAATAACCACAACATCTTTTGAAATATAATAAAGTGCTATTTGGTATAATCCCTTAGCAACATTCTTGCTATGAGCCTGGACTAGCAGCAATCAAGTTATAGACTCACATATTGTGTATTTTTAAACTTGTAGATGGAAAATAAGCTGTAAGAGGGACATAATTATACCCCTCTTAGATTTGAGGCCTTTGAATAACTACCAAAATTTACCAACATGGTTTAGTCTTTCTTGATTATTATACTGCATGATACTTCAGAAATCTTCCCAAGATACTTTTGAAAACTACATTATTAAAGTTTGGAGATAGAAATTAGTGACCAACTCATTACTGGATGTATGTGTGTGTGTGCTGTGTAGAATGCATCCAAGTTGGAAAGAGAAAGAGTATTTCGTTTTCTGAAGTGGTCTCTCTTGCCAATATCTGAATATCCCATTTACTCACAAATGCCTTTTAAAAGTAATTTTTAAACTTTTGGTTTCAGGCTATAACCTGGGAAATGGGGACAGTCATTGTTAAAACAGAGCCACAATGAGAGAGATAAAGTAGCTATAAATTGTAGTTCTTATTCTTCCAGGAAACTATTCTGTAAAGTAATGTAACCCCGCAGGATACATGTTTCTTCAAGTGTAAAAGCTGGGCAGTGGTAGCCCAGGTTAGCTTAAATTTAAGTCCCTCCCCATCTTGACATTTCTACAGAGTTAGCATAGTTTTGGAGAAATGTATCTTGTGGATATTGCAGGCTACAGATTTCCCTGTCACTACTCCCTAAGTGGGCAACTGGACCAAGATGTTTCAGTCAGAACCAGTGAAGGGCTTACCTATATTCCATGCTTGGCAGAAAAGTTCTTACCTTTTTTTCTCTTCTGCCTCCTTCCTCTCACCCCTTTCCATCCCATACTTGGAACGTATAGAATTTCAGAACAAAAAATGTAATGGATTCATGATATTTTTCTTCTGGTGCACCAAAAGTCTCCGAACACACAGAAACATTGAAATCGGTGCTTTTTTTTTTTTTTTTAAGTCTAATACTGTTTTGCCCATATGTATAGGAAATGTGAAAACATTAATTTTGCCATGCTTTCTTATTCACAAAATATTTAAGTAATATCCTTAATGTCTTTACTTATTAAAATTTAAATATGAAATTTTGTCAGCAACTCCCCATGTCTAGCAACAAGTCCGTTCTTTGTGAGCTTATTTTTGTTTTAGTTATCATTTTTCTAGATTATACATGTAAAAGAGAACATTTGGTACTTGTCTTTCTCTGTGACATTTCATTTAGCTTAATGTTCTCAAGGTCCCTCCATGTTGTCAAATGGCACGATTTCATTCCTTTTTAATGGGTGAATAATATTCCTTCATCTATTACATCACAGTTTCTTTACTCATCCATCACTGGACACTTTGACCATTTCCATATCTTGGCTATTATAAATTATACTGCAATGGACATACAAATGCATACACATTTTCAAATTAGTGTTTTCCTTTCATTGGGTAAATACCCAGGAGTGGAATTTCTGGATCATATAGTATTTGTATTTTTAATTTTTGAGGAACTTCCATACTGTTTCCTATAGTAGCTATACCAATTTACATTCCAACCAACAGTGCACAAGTGTTCCCTTTTCTCCACATCCTCATGGACATTTGTTATTTTCTTGTGTTTTTGATAGTTGCCATTTTAACAGTTGTGATGTGGTATCTTACTGTGGATTTACTTGGCATTTTTCTGATGATTAATGATGTTTAGCATTAATTTGTTACTGAGAATATACAACTCTTGCAGATTTAGAAAAGACTGATAAAGAAAATATTCTGTTGTGTAAAAGAAATTTAATAAGTAAATCATTTATCAGTTTAAACAGTTGTTATACTTTAAGGAACTACTGGTTAAAATGACTAATTTGATACATATATATATTAAAAAGCACTAATTTAAAAAATATTTCATTTTGTTCTCTTCGTAACATAAAGGCATTCCTCTGGTAATTTTATTATTTCAAATTCCTTTCACATTGTTTAAAAAAATGGATCTACCTTGTTAGATACAATTTAATATAAAATTTATTCAACATACCTACATTTCCAGATGGAATCAAAAGAATGGATCATGAAATGTCTGAGGTTTGCCTCCTTCCTATTTATAGAATTTTTTTCATTCAACCAAGTATATACATCTTTCTCTTTGCTTTACATACTGTAACTAATTCTCGGAATTTTAGTCAAGATTGTAATATCTGGAAATGCTGCTATACATTCTAAAACTAGCCTTTTAAAAGATATATTTTTCTAGATAATCCATAGGGAATCAGTCATCCATCCATCCATCCATGATGCTTTTTCAGAGACGTTAGCTTGACAGACAATTTAAGCCTTCCACTTGGATGATGGCACACATAGGAATACACACATAAACATACACTCTTTGCATGTCTCACATGCTTATTCATCTTAGAAGATCATTGAAAACAACCTGAAATCTTCTGATTATATGTGTTTCTCTGATAAGTCACTTCTTATATTTATCATTATATTGTTATATAAAGTCAATAAATACACTGGTTTGCCTCTCCTGTAATCATTAACACAAGTGTCATGGCCAGGATTGCAGAAGTTAAAAATAAGGGTTAAAATCTCTCACTGCTTCCATAGCTTATGCTATCTGTTTTTTTTTAAAGTAGATTTAAACCGTATTTCATATTTGGTTCATTTGGGCTTTATGAACTGTAGTATCAATCAATATAAACTTCATATTCCATTTTATATCTTTCTTGATTCTGTCAACACACCCAGGTTCTGCACACATTTATTTTAGCAGCCCCCATCACCTTTGTTGAATCAGGAGACTTAGGTTTTAGTTTTAACTCTCACACTCATGCGTTACTGAACAAGTTACTCACATCCTCTAGGTCTCAGTGTTCTTATCAATAAAGTGGACATAATACCATTTCATCTCAGTGTTGTTAATGAGTTCAAATAATTAATGCAATTTGGGGATAATTTTTAAGCATTGCTACTGTTCTCTTTAAATAATGCAAGTAATAACTACACTTTCTTGTAAAAGACATTTATTTGCAAAAGCAACTATATTAAGGAAATTTTGAAATGCAACGTTCAAGTGTTTGGAAAATATATAAGTGATGTAAAGATCCTTAAGTAGAACAACCATGATTTATCAGGTGAACCACAGAGGAAGTTATGTGTAAATGTTATATAGCTTAGTTTTCGGTGAACCATTTAACTAACAAATTTCAAATAGAAGAATTAATAAGTGTAGAGAACAGAGCAAAAATAAATTCAAATCAACAATGCAATACCTCTATTCCAATTAGCTCATTTTTCTCCCTCCACACTCTCAAACATATTCTATTTTATTTTAACAAATGAAGTTAATTAAGAGGCTCTACAAAGTCAAGCAACCCACAGAGTACTACACTAGAACTCCTATTCTTATTTAATGTTTACTAATGGCTGCAGCTTCCCTGGTGGCTCAGTTGGTAAGGGGGCTGCCTGCAATGCAGGAGACCTGGGTTCAGTCCCTGGGTTGGGAAGATCCCCTGGAGAAGAGCATGGTAACCCACTCCAATACTCTTGCCTGGAGAATCCCATGGACAGAGGAGCCTGGCAGGCTACAGTCTATGGGTCGCAAGAGCCGGACACAACTGAGAGACTAAACCATATAGCAAGAGCTCAGTCTCATAAAAATCTTTTATCCCTAGGTCAAACATACAAAGTGCCATGCTTGCCTTTATTCCATTTTGAGGACCCACATATATATTGTTCAGCCCAAGTGGAGAACACCCACCTGTTCAAAGAGTAAAGCTACATGTGGGTTTTAGTAGTCTGGACTCTAAAAATGAAACTTGCATATTAATTTTATGAATGTCTGCAAATCACACCAATCTTTAGAATTTAAATTGATCTGGATTGACATTAGTAACTATATATTCACTCTTCTTATCTAACGGGTATGACGACATTATCAGGAACAATGTCTGTCCTTCTGGGGCTAAGAGTAAGGCAGAGGGTGTGAGGATCTGCGTGTATGCACATCAGGGTTGGGATATTCTATTTGGCTGGATTCCCTCTGACCATAGTGTATACAACCCAGAGAGACATGATCATTAAAGAAAGGAAGGAAGGGAATCAAAGACAAGGGAAGGGAGGGAAGGAAAAAGAAAAAGAAAGAGAGGGAGAAAGGAAGAAAGGAAGAGGGAGGAGGGATGGATGGCTGGAGGGAGAGAAGAAGGAAACTCAGAAAAACATATTTGAACACTATTAAGATTTTCTAATAAATCCAACCTACTTTCAATTACTGTCGGACAAACAATTCCAGTCTCAGGTTTTCCTGTTTCCATACCCAACCCTGATGTATAGTTTACAGTTACCCATCAGACAGATATGTGGCTTGCATCAATGTCTGCCCAAGCCTAAGACAGGTGATGAGAGCCCTGCTTTGCCATTAGGTGTGCTAAGGATCTGCAGCTCCTGAAACATTTGTGTGCGCTCCTGTCCGTGTGGGGGAGGGGATTTGTGGCTTCGAGGGCCCGGGACACGGGATAAAGGAGCTGTTTCCAGCTCCCAGGAAAGGGACTGAAAAGGGGCCCAACTTCCACCACCATTCCTGAGTGGAGAGAATCTGGAGCTAACTCCTCAGAGCAGCTGTATCTCGCTCTTGGAATATTTTCTTGGAGTTGGAGCGGTAGGCATCTATTAAAACTCTGGTGAAATGCCACTTCCATGCCCCGTCTTCCGGAGCACTTTATGTTAAGGGGAAGATCACTGCAATCAGATCTCTATGAACTCGCCTGCTGCTAAAACGAGGTGCTTGCTTTCTGAGATTCTGCAGGGACCATTCGATACACACATGCTTGCACACACCACACACCGACACAGTGTAACTCCCACAGCATCCTCGCTCCCGCCCTCCTTCCATCTCTCCCTCCTTTCCTCTAAGGATTGCTGAACATTTTGCTCCAAACTCTCCAAGTCACCCACGTGTTTGTTCTCCCCTTTCGCTGTCCAATTTACTTCCCCGACTTGACAGAGTTGTTCTCAAGCTTCACTGCAATTGTAGGACCAAGCTTTCTCACCCATTCCCCCACCTCTGCCCCAACACCCCACTTCGCCTTACTCCGGGGTTGTAGACAGATTACTGGGTGTTTTCCTGGCTCAACGCCCCCCACCCCTCCTTCACCAGCCAGAGAAATCGGAATACGCCTGCTAAAGTCTCACTCGCCAGGGTGGGGTGGAAGTGGGTGGGGAGGGGAGAGGGATGGGTGGTCTACACGACTGGGAAGCTCAATCTCTCTCTCTCTCTCTCTCTCATACACACATGCACACTCTACATTGATGCCGTACTTTTGGGGTCTCTTACACACACCTGAATAGTAACCTTTCAAGCAAGGACAGACACGCCCCTGCTGGCCCTCCCGCGATTCCCAGAATAGAATTTGGCCCCGAGTCCAGGAAGGCATGGGTAAATGGACCATCGAGGAGATTCTGAGAGCTGGGGAGGTGACCCCTTGCCTGAACAGGGGAGGGGGGCTCTCCACTCACCGCCTGAGTCCCTGGAACGACGAGGGCCAGGACATCCTGGATTTCTTCAGGCCGGGCCGGTGGCCGGTCTCCACGGCGTAGGAGGTGCGGTCCATGGCGCGGCAGTACAGGTAGCGCTCGGTGTCCGAGTAGCCGCGGTGCCGGACGCGGCCGGTGGCCCCGCTCGAGGCGTAGCGGCCGCGAGCCGCCCCGGGCGGCGGCGGCGGGGGCGGCGGCAGGGGGGGCGGCGGGGGCTGCAGGGGGCACTGGGGCTGGGGCGAGGGCGGCGGCGGCGGGGGCAGGTGGTGGAGGGGGTGCAAGAGACGGAACTGGGGCTGCCGGAGCGGGTACTGGTGGTGCTGCTCGTGCCTCCAGAGGTGCTTGGGGGCTTTGAGCGCGGCCCCGCCGGCGCCGTCGCTGCCCTCGCCGCTGCCCGCCCGGGCCGGCACGCTGCTGCCCTCTGCCTCCATCGTGGCTCGCGGCTCCGCGCCCTGCTGCCCAGCTGGGCTCACCACGCCGGCCAGAGCGCCTCCCCGATGCTGCCGCCGCCGCGGCTTCAGGAGCCGAGCTGAGGCTGGGCTCCGCTTCCCACTTGAAGCCGCCAGAGGCTCCAGACGACCGAAAGGGGGCTCTGCCAGCGGGAGAGGTCACAGAACACGACAGGGCTCCCTCCACGGTGCTTGTGCCAGAGGCACGCTCCTGGGCTCCCCAAGTCTCCAAGACTAAGGCGCGAGATGCGCGGCTTCGCCGGTGGTCGATGCTCCCTTTCTTCTCTTCCTTCCTCCCGGCGCCGGCGGTGATAGCAGGAATTGTTAGCAGCTGGAGCTGCAGAAGCAGCAGCAGCAGCGGCCAGAGGAGCCGCCTCCTCGGTCCAGGGCACCCGAACCTCGATCCCGGAGCTGCTGAAAAGTTGGACAGCTCCTGACTGGTGAGCCTGAGCTGTGACTTTCTCCACAACCAGCCCAGCCAGTCAGGAGTCAGACCTGTCCTCCTGATCCTTCCCCTTCCCTTGCCCCCGCCTCCCTCCCTCCACGGCCCCCCACTGCCCCCGAGGTTTCCTCTTCACCTCCCGCTTGCCTCAGTCCTCCTGGAGAAATGGAGTTGGGTGGGTCCTGGCTGATTATCAGAGCTTGTTGACGATGAGCCCATGCTGGAGCTTCCAGAGAAAAGGGACGTGACCTGGCAAAGCTGGCAAAGTTGCCCTGGATGGTGTATGTACGCGACGCTGAAAAACTGGATCTGGGCGAGGATCCAATATTAGGATTAATTCAGTCTCTTTCCCTGACATACGATTAAGTAGTGTGTGGATCATAGCAGGAGAATGCCCAAAGTTTCTTCTTAAAGATCTTCCCTCCAGCTGGTAGTGTTGCTGCTGCTTCTGTGATGAAGATTTCCAGGAGTGGTCCGAGTTGGAAATCAAGGCAAGCCCCCTTGCCACGGCTGAGTTAGCCGACCGTAGTTAAGGTTGGCTTATCTTTTCTGTTACAAGCCTCTGGTTATCTTCAGTGTTTCCACCATAAGCACCTGCTTGCAATTTTGCCTTTCCAGCCACTTTCAACAGAACACAGCTCCAGTACCAATGTGTTCTAAAACATGTTGTATCATTATTAGTCCATAGAAATTAGTCACATTTGACACTGAAATCCAAACTCAATTTTTATTTGTCTTCCTTTAATTAGTATTTTCCTGCCATGTTAAATGTTTTGGAGAAACCAAGAGAATTTCAGAATAATATATACTTTTTCCTTTACCTTTTAAAAATAATACTACATTACTTACAGATCACACATCATTTATTCACTGTTAAAATAGTCCTAAAATTAGTCTTTGTGGGAGTTACCACAAAACCGTCCATTGTTTGAAATATAAATACATTTAGGGCTCACAATGGCTTGTTGGCAGCATAATTATTCTGTTCTCTGCACACACTCAATCTTCACATAATTGAATATGTACATTTTAGGCACATCGTATAGCGAATACCAAAATATCAGAATCAGGAACCATCTCACAGACTCTCCAGAGTGCTGAAAATTCAGTGTTCTCCATACAGTGAATGATCAGTGTAAACACCAGTCAGGAAATAACATCAACAAAAATAAATGCAAACTTTGCTCGTTAGTAAGGGCAGTTTATAAAATGTGCAAGTGTCCCTTCTAACTGGGAGCAATTAAATTTGCTATTGTGCAAAAAGACCTTTGGTATCTCTTTCTGGGTTTTCTGGGTGTGTGCGTGTGTGTGTGTGTGTGTGTGTGTGTGTGTGTGTGTGTGTGTGTGTGTGTGTGTGTGTGTTGGGGGGGTAGGAAATGTCCTTTCTTCCAACATTTTGGTCTTGGCACTCTGATATATGTGTCTTTTTCACAAACCTGAGAAATGCTGTGTCCTGAGAGGAGCAGGGCAGTCTCCCATGTGCCACTTTGATCTTTATATGACCAAAACCGTAGTAGTAATACTTGACTGAGGCACCTCTCTCTCTCCTTCACAGACCCAACTGTGACTAATTGCAGTGGCCAAACACATTTCCCATGCCTAGGAAGGTATTGAACTGATATCTTTCCAAACATGTAAGGAGAAAAAAAAGAAGAGTTATGGAGTATAAACTGCTTTTTTCCCCAATTCATTGAGTTAGTAACAGTTGGAACCGTTTCAAAGAAGTGTACACATTTCTTTCCTCTGAAATGCTTGCCACCTTTCTCCTCAATATAACTACGACAAAATATCTTTATATGTAATTCTTATGTTCACTCCTCAAGTACTACTAGTACAAGCAATTTATGGTCTCCTTTCTAGAATAAACAGAATAATTGAAATCAAAGCTGCTCGAAAACTGTTGACTTTTGACTTCCTTTTAATTTATAAACATTTTCCCTATATTCTCCATTTATTTATAAAATGATTTCTTTGTTTTAATTATATAATTACAAGTATATTTTTAAGTATAAAATATAATTTAAGTACTATGTTCTAATGTGTTCCCAACTTAGAGTTTTCAATTTCTCTTATAATTCTAAAAGGTTATTTATTTCATAGTTAATTGTATGATATCTGAAATAAGACAGTTTGCACTCCAGCCTATCACCTCCTATTCATGTCACCTTAGCTGGAGTTATGAACCCTTCATTCTCTTAAAATGCAAGACTGTACTATTACTATTTCTCAGAGTCTGCTGATTACTGAGTGAAATAATAGCGCAATACCTTATATACAATAAATGTTTAATAAAAGCTAGAAATTTGATTATTCCTGCCAGACTTGGAATAATCCTAAATATTATTTTCATCAGTGGTCCCCAACTGTGGCTATATCTAGGGAGTATCACCTGGAGGACTTAAAATGTCTGATGCTGAATGCTAGACCAGTGATTTCAAACTAGGATGTTATCAGAATCATTTGGAGAGCAAATCAAGCATGCAAGGCCCTGGTTCCTTGAATTAGGATACGACATCAGGCTTTGTATGACTACCAAGTTTGCCAGATGATTCTGGTTCAGACAAATTTAGAAATCATTGACATGCCACAACAAATGAAATTAGTATTTCTCAGGGTGGGACCCAGACAAGAGTACTTAAAAACAAACTTTCAATATATCAATAACTACTATCAATTGATTTCAATATATCAATAACTACTGATCCAGACCTACTCCCTTATTATGTGGTTGCAAAGACATTCTAGGTGCTCTTTGTTGACTTCCCTATGGCACTTACTTTCTGGGAAAACCAGTTTAAGAGCCCAGATCTCATGAAAATATATATTTTATCTATTACTCTAGTTGTCTGTTTATCAAAAGAAACTATTACTGTTTAAAATGAGCATGCCAAGTCATCTACTTAAAAATCTTTTCATTAATCTAGGAGTTGCCTAGTCATTTTTGAAACAACCAGAACATACCACTGATTCATTGGTTTTCCATGCTTATATGTCCATTTTTAATATAAATTATCCGCTTTTTTCCATTGAGTGATCATAGATGGGGTTTTATGGGCACAGTGTAAGAGGCTCTTTACAATTATTGGGTGCATTTAGAGCATTTTTAAAAGCTTTCACTACTTATCATCAAACACATCTGTATAAAAAGTGAAAAGTCCAGGTAAAAGATCAGTGTATTCTTTTTCTGAACAAACCTAAATAAGCAGTTAGTTGGTGCCATTACCACGAGACAGAGAGTATTGTGCCTCACTGTCACTGTCCTGTTCTGCCAGTGCCTTTCAAATCTGCCCTAGAGAGCCAGTCAGTCACTCAATATGCTGCTGGGCAATTAACAAGGAGAACATTGCTGTCAATAATGATGGAGCGTTCTGGTAGAAATGTTGTCAATTGAAAGCTAGGAGACAGCAGGGATCATTTCTATCCAGAACACAAAAGTAAATGATAAATGGTAAGTTATGATAACTAAGAGTCTATTTCTAACTTAGTGAGGGGAGGAGGATTTCAATGAAACATAATTTTTATTGGAGTATAGTTGATTTACAATGTATTAGTTTCAGGTGTACAGCAAAGAATCCATTTATACACATATCCACTGTTTTTAGATTCTTTTCCCATATAGGCCATTACAGAGTATTAAGTAGAATTTCCTGTGCTATACAGTAGGTCCTTGTTAGTTACCTGTTTTATACATTAATATGGGGTCACACAGAGTCGGACACGACTGAAGTGACTTAGCAGCAGTAGCAGCAGTGTATATATTAGTCCCAATCTCCCAGTTTATCCCCACTTAGCCCCTATTAGGAGACGGCAATGGCACCCCACTCCAGTACCCTTGCCTGGAAAATCCCGTGGATGGAGGAGCCTGGTAGGCTACAGTCCATGGGGTCGCTAGGAGTCAGACACGACTGAGCGACTTCCCTTTCACTTTTCACTTTCCTGCCTTGGAGAAGGAAATGGCAAGCCACTCCAGTGTTCTTGCCTGGAGAATCCCAGGGATGGGGGAGCCTGGTGGGCTGCTGTCTCTGGGGTAGCACAGAGTCAGACACGACTGAAGCGACTTAGCAGCAGCAGCAGCCCCTATTAACTATGTTTGTTTTCTACATCTGCCTCCATTTGCTTTACAGATAAGTTAATTTGTACCCCCCTTTTTAGATTCCACATAGAAGCAATAGCATGTGACACTTGTCTTTCTTTGCCTGTCTCCTCTCAGTGTGACAAACTCTAGGCCCATCTATGTTGCCGCAAATGCCATTATTTTGTTCTTTTTCATGACTGAGTAATATTCCATTGTGTATATGCACCACATCCTCTTTATCTATTCCTCTATTGATGAACATTTAGGATGCTTCTGTGTCCTAACTATTGTAAATAGTGCTCCTATGAACACTGAAGTACATTTTTTCCCCCAATTTATGGCTCTCTCCAGATATATGCCCAGGAGTCAGATTGCTAGATCATATGGTAGCTATATTTTTAGATTTTTAAGAAACTTCTATACTGTTCTCCATATGAGTCATTTTTGCAAATGGTGGCTCAGAGGTTAAAGTGTCTGCCTGCAATGCAGGAAACCTGGGTTTGATCCCTGGGTTGGGAAGATCCCCTAGAGAAGGAAATGGCAACCCACTCCAGTACTCTTGCCTGGAGAATCCCATAGACAGAGGAGCCTGGTGGGCTATAGCCCACGGGGTCACAAAGAGTCGGACATGACTGAGCAACTTCACTCACTCACTATGTATACTTGAACACCGGTATTATTTTAATAGGATGCATTAATTAAATGTGAAACAGATAGCATAAAGTTGAAAAATTTTCACTAGCAATATTGTCATAAGACCAATCAGGTGCCTAGTTAGAAATAACCAAAGGATGCATTCAGTCTTAGATTTTCCCTAGATTTTCAATGTTTTTAGTATTTTCTAAAGCCATAAAAGCACTCTGAAAATTGTGAAAGTCTGTATATGTATTAAGTTGTATGTATTGTCAATATTACCACTATAAATACTAGTACTAAATTCTCCTTCCCATTGTTTCTGATGTATTAAGTCATTTTCCAGTCACTTTTTCTCTAATATGAAACAAACAGGAATATGCAATAAATGTTAAAGTAAGAAGTGCTTATCTTAAGCATATCTGCCTTTGGCTAGCACATTAATGCTAATTTAGCAGCAACTTGTTGGTTGACACACAGGTTTCATTACTACCAGAAAGCAAATTTGTAGCTTTCTAATGACACCACTCCATTTGCCAATTTAAGTTAAAAGTGTAGCTTATATAGTGGTAAAGAATCTGCCTGCCAATGCAGGGGACGCAGGTTTGATCCTTGGCTCAGGAAGATCCCCTGGAGGAGGAAATGGCAACCCTCTCCAGTGTTCTTGCCTGGGAAATCTCATGGACAGAGGAGCCTGGTGGGCTATGGTCTATGGTATCACAAACTCAGACGCAACTGAGGGACTGAGTATGAACAGAATTCTCATGTAGACTTTGGTGTTTCATTAATTTACATTAAAAAATACTTGTACTCAAGGAGCTTAGTAGCTGTAAGTCAGTGGGTGGGGAAGGGAGAGAGGGGGGCAGAGAAAGAGGATGGGTGGGAGGAAGAGAGAGATACAGAGAGAGAGAAGAAGGAGAGAGGGAGAGGTAATAGAGGTATGTAGTGTCTGCAGTGGAAACACAGGAGGGACATTCAATTCATAGGACTCAGTGAGTCTTCACAATGAAAGAGTTGTATCCGAGCTGGATACAACTAAGACCTCAAGTGCAAATCAGAATTAGCTAATCTCATTTTGCGTGAATATATTTGTGTGGCTGTGTATGTGTATACCTTGGGGAATGTCAAAGGGTAAAGGCATTCCGGGAAGAAACTGACATAGGCAAAAACTTAAGAGATGAGAAAAATCGTGCAGCATTGGACATTCAGAAAATGGTAAGTGATTCTATAAATCTGTGGGGACAGATAGGCAGTATGCAAACATCTGATGATGAATCACTTCTTATGAAGTGCCCCCTTAAGGTAATGGGGTGACTTTGTGTCAGTTATTATTAAGGACCCTTTCTGGGTGGACCAGATTTTAGGGTTGATGCAAAGAGGATGCAAATCAAGGATTTGGTTTTAAGGATTTAGGGTTGATGTGTAGGATGCAAAACAAGGATATGAGAGGAAGAAGGAAGGTAAGTGTTGTCTCTGAGAAGGTGAGAGTGGATTAAACTCTAAGATACAAATGGAAGACTTTGCCTTAAATAATACAAAAGACTAGAAGAGCCAAAATACTGGAAAAGACCCTGATGCTGGGAAAAATTGAGGGCAGGAGAAGGGGGCAAAGAGGATGCGATAATTGGATGGCATCACTGACTCAATGGACATGAGTTTGAGCAAACTCTGGGAGACAGTGAAGGACAGGGAAGCCTGGCATGCTGCAGTCCGTGGGGTCACAAAGAGTCAGACATGACTTAGCGACTGAACAACAACAATAAGCCTAAAGACAACATTTCCATTGTGACAGGAGAGAAATGGGAAAGGATGAATTTAGATGGAAGGAGGTTTATTACATTTACTGAGTATTTAACTTTTGGCATTCTGCCAAACACTTCTCATGCATTATTTTATTTAATCTTTTTAACAATGTACTTCTTTCTTACATTTCAACATTTTGAAAATCATAATGAATCTTTCAACAGAGACTAAAAGGTTTGTGCCAGTCTCCTGCAGATGTTGACTGTAGCCTTGTGACCTAACTCTACATAGAAAACACCTGTGCACCTGATTGTCTCAACATTAATCACTTAATTCAACCAATATTTATTGAACACTAAATATGAACCAAACACTAAGTTCTGGAGTAAAAGAATTGAATAAAACAGAAAAGTTCTGGCTCTTCTGTTTTAATTAGAAAGGCCAGAATAAACAGCAGGCAAAGATATAAATATGTTCGATATGGTGAAGTGCTGTAAAACAAACTGACAGCAATTAAGAACTCAGAGTATGACATTTGAGAGTCTGTAAATGCTGATCAAGGAAGACTTCTCTGATAGGGTAGAATTTAAGTAAAAACCTGAAGAACGTAAGGGAGTAAGCCAGTATTCCAGGCTATAGAAAAAGCAAGTGCACAGACCCCGACCTAATAGCAAGTCTGTTATATTTGAGGAATAGCAAGCTGATGAATGGCCTGGGATGAAGTGAGCTGGAGGCTATTTGGAAATGAGGACAGATCAAGGAGGACCATGTAGGTCATGGTAAGAATGGTGAATTTGCCACTTACATTCAGAGCAACACAGAGTTGAATTTTAGACTTAATTAAATTGAATCAGACACCTAATAATCATTGAAAATGGCTTCAAAAGACTATGCCTCATTGAAGAGAGATTATTAAATATGTAGAAAGATATGAAATTATGCCTGGGAGACAAATTTTTATTCTAAGTAAAGAAAATGTTTATTTCAGGGAAAGAGATTACACTTCTGTCTCTCTCTCGATATATATATATATACATGTATATAGTATATATCTATACATAAGAAAACAAGATATTCATTAGTCCTTGAAGCTGTATATTGCTTTTTCATTAAAATAACTAAAACATCATGGTCAGTCATACAGCAGTAATACACTTAAAATGAGTAGCTATTACCAGATCCCTCAGAATATACTATAGAACTTTCAAAATAACTGATTTGTGAGAACGGAAGGATAATTATTCAGGTGCTAAATGTCCATCTGTCAAAAGCTTCTGGCTGGCTTTTAAGAGAGGGTGCTAAACTTCTAGTGTTTGATAGTTAAATTCAAAAAAGAATCATTGTGCCTTGAAAAGTCACTCTCAATATCAAAGATGAAAAAGATTATAAGAAGGTAGCCTGTTACTATGAAAGTAGGCCTAACTAGCAAAGACTAAACTGGTTAAGAAGACTTCATCTTACACTTTAAGACGCTGAAAAGTAACATGGTAGACATTGGTATGCAAAATGTATGCATCTTCTACTTGTTTCAGAAAATATAAAGATGATTTTTTCATTTTACAGAGTTCCTATTAAACTGAGTTGAATATTGTAATGAGCGGGTTCCTTAAAATGGAAGATTATTATCTTTAACTTCATTTTTCATATGAGGAAGCTGAAGCTCAGGAAGGCAACCAGGTAAGCATTGGCCTAAGTTCAGGTAGTTGTTTAGTATCAAAGCCTGAACTTGAGCCCTGGCCGAACTGAGTTGAAAAGCTGTGATTTGCCTGGGTGACAAAGGGAGAAATTCACCATAGAACTTTGAAATGAGAATGTCAGTGGATGAGTTGTTTAATAATATCAGTGGGTAGGTAATCTAGTATAGCAGTTGAGAGCTGAAAAGATGTTAGCTGAAATATTAGAAATATCTTTTGTGAGGGATAAGATACAAATGTTCATTATAAATACTTCTAGTCAAAATTAAGCCATCAATCCTAGACAGCTTAATAAGATAAAACACACACACACAGTACACTGAAGATAATATGGATTGAAAAAGAAGGAACCAAATTCATTATTCTCTGATGGCATCATTATCCACATATAAACGCAAAAGAATCTGTAAAAAACTTATTAGAATAAGAGAGTTTAGAAGGGTGACTAATTTACAAGACTCAATTGTTCTTCCATTTACAGGCAACAGATAAATGCTGTATATACATATGCACATACATATACATGAAGTGAAGTGAAGTCACTCCGTTGTGTCTGACTCTTTGCGACCTGTGGACTACAGCCCACCAAGCTCCTCCATCCATGGGATTCTCCAGGCAAGAATACTGGAGTGGGTTGCCATTTCCTTCTCCAGGGGAGCTTCCCGACCCAGGGATTGAACCCAGGTCTCCCACATTGCAGGCAGACGCGTTTAACCTCTGCACCACTAGGGAAGCTCTATACATATACATACATACATACAATTAGGAATAAACAAATGATAAGACCATGACGGAAAAATTTTTTAATGTTAAAAATCTTTTAAATAGACTTGAATAAATATAGAGATATATCATTTTCATGAATGGAAGGAATCAAAGAAGAAAAAAATTTCACAAATTGATTACAGTAGATCAAATAGATACAGAATAGGATCAAATAGAATAGATCTATCCAAAATTCCAATAGGATATTTCAAGGAATTTGCATGATTATAAAATTTTTATATGAAAAACAAATAGCAGAAAATAGGTAAGGGTGCTTTCCCAAACAACTATTAATGTTTATTTTAAATATGTATTAATAAATACAGTAAAGTACTAGCATAAGATAAAATATCTAATGAAGCAAAATAAAGACCCCAGACATAGACCTTTACAATATATAAAATTGTATTATTTGAGAGAAATGGCATTGCCACCTATTGGGAAAAGAGCAATTGTTCAATAAATGGTGTTGGAGCTATTGATTACCCATAGCATAAAAGATAAATCTTGATGCCTACCTCACATAACAAACAGAATTCAATTTCAATCATATTAAATATTTTTAAAGCATGTGTTTAGATATTTAGAACTTTAAATATTTAGAAGGAAGTACTGCAGAATAGTATTCTGATATTTGTACAAGTGAGGATCTCTTTTTTTAAAATTTATTTTTAACTGGAGAATAATTGCTTTACAATGTTGTATCAATTTCTGCCATACTTCAACATGAATCAATGATAGGTATACGTATGTCTGCTCTTGAACCTCCCTCCTACCTCCCACCGCACCCCACCCTTCTACATTGTCACAGAGCACTGGGTTGAGCTCCCTGCATCATACAGCAAATTCTCACAGATCATCTATCTTACATACAATAGTATATATGTTTCAATGAATATCAATAATCTCAGATATGCAGATGACACCACCCTTGTGGCAGAAAGTGAAGAAGAACTAAAGAGCCTCTTGAGGAAAGTGAAAGAGGAGAGTGAAAAAGTTGTCTTAAAACTCAACATTCAGAAAACTAAGATCATGGCATTTGGTCCCAGCACTTCATGGCAAATAGATGGGGAAAAAAATGGAAACAGTGAGAGACTTTATTTTGGGGGCCCCAAAATCACTGAAGATGGTGACTACAGCCATGAAATTAAAAGATGCTTGCTCCCTGGAAGAAGAGCTATGACCAACCTAGGCAGCATATTAAAAGGCAGAGACATACTTTGGCAACAAAGGTCCATCTAGTCAAAGCTGTGGTTTTTCCAGTAGTCATGTATGGATATGAAAGCTGGACTATAAAGAAAGGTGAGTGCCAAAGAAATGATGCTTTTGAACTGTGGTGTTGGAGAAGACTCTTGAGAGTCCCTTGGACTGCAAGGGAGATGAAACCAGTCAATCCTCAAGGAAATTAGTCTCAAATATTCATTGGAAGGACTGATGCTGAAGCTGAAGCTCCAGTACTTTGGCCATATGATGGGAAGAACTGACTCATTTGAAAAGATTCTGATGCTGGGAAAGATTGCAGGCGGGAGAAATGGACGACAGAGGATGAGACTGCTGGATGGCATCACCAACTCTATGGACATGAGTTTGAGTAAGCTCCAGGAGTGGGTGATGGACAGCGAAGCCTGGTGTGCTGCAGTCCATGAGGTCACAAAGAGTTGGACACAACTGAGTGATTGAACTGAACTGAATAAACAGGTTTACCAGTGCCATTTTTCTAGAGTACATATATAATATACGTGTTAATATACAATACTTTTTTTCTTTCTGACTTACTTCATTCTGTTTAACAGCCTCTTTTCTCATCCTCACTAGAACTGACTGAAATTCATTCTTTTCTGTGGCTGAGTCACATTCCATTTTATATATGTGTCATAACTTCTTTATCAGTTCATCTGTTGATGGACATCTTGGTTGCTTCCATGTCCTGGCTATTGTAAATGAAGCAACTGACAAATGATTAATCTCCAAAATATAAAAACAGCTCAGGAAATTCAAGGGGCTTCCCTGAGAGCTCAGTTGGTAAAGAATTCCCTTGCAATACAGGAGACCCCCAGTTCAGTTCCTGGGTAGGGAAGATCCCATGGAGAAGGGATAGGTTACTCACTCCAGTACTCTTGGGCTTCCCTTGTGGCTCAGCTGGTAAAGAATCTACCTGCAATGTGGGAGACCTGGGTTTTGATCCCTGGATTGGAAGATCCCTTGGAGAAGGGAAAGGCTACCCACTCCAGTATTCTGTCCTAGAGAATTCCATGTACTACAGAGTGGCAAACAGACGGACACAAATGAGCGACTTTCACTTTCAGTTTCAGGCAGTTCAATTTTGGAAAAACAACCTAATCAAAAAATGGTCAGAAGACCTAAACAGATGTATCTCCAAAGAAGACATAGAGATAGCTAATAAACACATGAAAAAATGCTCAACGTTGCTTATTATTAGAGAAATGCAAATCAAAACTATAGAGGTATTTATTACTTCACACCAGTCATAATGGCCATCATCAAAAAATCTATAAAAACTAAATGCTGGAGAGGATGTTGAGTAAAGAGAATTGCCTTGCACTGTTGGTAGGGATGTAAATTGATACAGCCTACGGATAACAGTATGGAAATTTCTTAAAAAAAATATCAGCAATAAAACTACCATATGACCCAGCAATCCTACTGCTGGGCATATACCCTGAGAAAATCACAATTCTAAAAGACATATATACCCCAATTTTCATTTCAGAGAGGATCTTCTTTTTAAAAGCTACAAGAAATACTAACAATGAAAGAAAAGATTAATAAACCAAACTACATTAGCATGTAGAGCTTCCATTAAGAAAGTGAGGACAAGTCATAAACTGGGAGAAAATACTGAAATACATGTAATTCTCAAAGCATTATTTTAAAATAAGTACTCCTATAAATCAAGAAAGAAATAATGGAAAAACAGTCAAAATATATGACAAGGCATTTCACAGAAGGGGAAAGCTGAATGGTCATGAAACTTAAGAAAAATTGATTAGTATTTTTTGTAATCAAGTGAAATGCACGTTCTGGTTACAGTAAGAAGGCATGTACTATCCACTAGGTTGGGAAAGAAGTAAGAAGCCTGATGTTGTTGGTAAAGATAGGAATTCTTATACATTGCTGGTGGGAAAATAATCTACCATTATCTTGTAAAAGTGACTATTAACATAGACCAATATTCACCATTCCACTCCTGGGTACTTAGTGCAGAGAATCTCTCTCTCTCTCTCTCACACACACACACACACACACACACACGCATGCACACATGCACGCACACATGCCAGGGAGACATGCACCTGAGTGTCTGTAGCAAGATTATGCTTTATAACAAAAAGCCAGACACAACCTCAATTCTTCACAATAAAAGAAAAAATAAATTCTGGGATGTTCACACAAATGTCATATCATGAAGCCATAAATGACTACTCAAGGCAACTTGGATGAATCTTAGAAATAAGTGCCTTGTTAAGTTAGCAAAGCAAGTGGCAGTAGACTACAAACACTATACCCCTCTTCTGAAGTTTAAACACAAGAAACAAATGAGAGAATAAGGCCAAAACTCCATGGAAAACAAAATAATACATTTGGCACAATGCTCTTCAAACGAATATGCATATGAGTTGATTATTTATTAAATGCAGATTCTGATTCAATAGATCTGAGATTTCATATTTCTAATAAGTTCCCAGATGGCACCACTGCTACAGCTCTTAAGCAGCAAGATCATACTTAAGCAGCAAGATTTTAAAGAATACATACATATGTGATATTTTAGGAAGTATTTAAAAATAGAAAGATTACGAAATTCACAAAATGTAGGACAGTTATTACCTGGTGAGCTGGGAAGAAAGAGATGGTTAGTGGGAGAAAGAAGATGCAATATGTTGACAATATTATAGCTCCAAAATGATATGCTCTATAAGCTGCATATTACAAAGATTCCTTTGTATATATTGAATATTGAATGATAAAAACTCACAATATCCACAGGGCAGGGAACCTACTTCATTACCAAGAGAACAGATAAAATGAAGTGAGCAGGAGCTTAGTGGGCAGGATGGAGCCAAGTATCGCATTATTTGGAAATGGCAATCCACTCCAGGACTATTGCCTGGAAAATCCCATGGACAGAGGAGCCTGGTAGGCTACAGCCCATGGGGTCGCAAAGAAGTCGGACACGACTGAATGACTTCACTTTCTTTCTTTCTTTAGAAGAGAAAGCTACAGGCCATGTGTAAACACTCTGTATTTATAAACTCCCCCAATTCCATCACTGGACTGTCTTTCAGACCTGTGGCAGCAGAAAAAATATGAGAAATTCAAACAGAATTCTGAAAAATGATAAGCAAACTTCTTTAAATTAGAATTCATCTTCCTTTCAAAGTATAGCTTTTAAATCAATGCTGAAATAGAACCAAAAAAATTGTGCAAATATGGTAGCTTTCAATGCCAGGTTAATGTGTTCCATTCTTTGGCTGTGATTATCTCTTCCTGTATCCCTAGATATTTACCCCCTACATACTGGTTTTTTTAGCATTAAATTTAATTGGAAGATAATTGCTTTACACTCTTGTGTTGGTTTCTGCTATATATCAACATGGAAGGAGCCACAGGTATACGTATGTTCCCTCCCTCTTGAAACTTCCCCCAACTTCCACTCTATCTCACTCCTCTAGGTTGTCACAGAGCCCTGCATCCTTTGATCAGCAGAAAGTTTCCCTCCTAGGGTCAGGGACCATTTTAATTTTTCATATATCTGCCATTAAAATATAATATTCCTTATCATCTAACATTTTAGCTATCAGCAAACATCACAGTACGGATTAGTAGTAACTAACAAGAGCTGAGGATAGTTGCCTAAGGATCAAGCAGCAGGATTAGCAGAAAAAAAGAGGAGAATTATGGTAGTTTAAAATAGAATATGGTTAGTGACAGAGAAAAAAATTGCCATTCTCAATATAACCTCAAGTTCCTGCAAACTATTCTGATGTATAAAAAACTACATCTCTGAATCACATATTCATCTATCTGACTAAGCAATAAACAGTATAAGACAAAAGAGGTGAGGATGCCTAAATCCCAACAATAGCTAGTATTTATAGTTTACTGTGAGGCAGCAATTGTCCTGTGTTTCAAGAATTTATTATTATCTCCAGTGTACAGATAACAAAACTGAGGCACAGAGAAGGGTAATGACTTGTCAAAGAGCACACAGAGCTCTTCTAGACTAGAGTTCCCTGCTGCCTGTGCAGTTTCAGTACCTGCCCCTCTATTAGCAAGTCTTGTGTGCTTGGATATCTCCAATTTCCTTGCAAATGGAATGGGATGTTTTAGTTAAGAGGATGGGTACAGGGACCAGACAGAACTAATTTACCCCTGAAAGTTGTGAGATTTAGGGGGAAGTTTTGTAACTTTGTTGAGCCCTAGTTTCCTCATCTGTAAACCTTTCTCATCTTGAGAGAACCCAGACATTTTGTTGCTTTCTTCCTCTTTTATCTCCCTGAATCAGACAGCAATTAAGTATGAAATCATATTGGGAGAAGCTTCAACAGAAACTCAATTTTCAGATGCCCAAACTAGAAACTTGTAATACATAAGAAAAGGGAGTATTCTCTCCCTCCTGGCAAGGAATAAGGCCATTCTAGGACTGATTCCCTAAATTTAAATTCATGAGCTTTCATGTGGGTGGGGTGGGTGGAGATGTGGAGATGTCTCTGAGTATTTTTAGAAAATTATCCAAGACCATCTAATTCAAATCTTACTGTAGCTATAGGTGGTAGTAGTTGAAAGATGAGTAAGTTTAACTCATTATAGCAAATGGGTTTTCCTTAAGTGATAACAAATATATTATTTTTCAGCAATACTACAATTTGTCTTTGAGAACTGAGGTAAACAACTTCCAAAGCGGGGGCTGGCATTGAGGAAAGACTAGTTTTAATCTGTCCAAAGAGAATTCAGATTAGTACCTGTGCACATTCACAAACTAACTTGAATGAGGTCCAGTTATTCCCTTTCTTTGTAAATGCAAGTATTTTTTTAATGAAACAGTGCCTTTTAAAAAAATGGGGAACATGCTGTTTATTTCAATAGAAGTATAAAATTTCCATGTAACTTTCTGAGTAGAGGAAAACAAGAACCTTGGAGGAGGTAAAAATGAATAGAATTCACAATTCAAGGCAGACTCTCTAACATGTTCATTTTTAATGTTTGTGCTGGCTTATTTTATCTTCTTATAGCCTTGACACAGTGATACAAGGTTTTATTTATTTTGATCAATGTAATTTTGACATAATATTTGAAGGAAGGAGAAGGATCTGAACCATTATTCTCCTCAGCATGACATGACCATTTTCAGATAAATGGAAGACTCATGGTCCAATATTACTAAGACTGAATAATTTCCTCGCTGGCTCAGTGCATGGGAAATGGCATATTTTCTTCATGCATAAATGATGGGAATCTCATCATGTGAACACACTGAATTGTTTAGAATGCTTTGTGGAGTGTGCCAAATGGATATCTAGATTTATTTGCAAGCGGCTTCTGTGCAGATTCAAAGGTAGGGATGAACTGACCAATTATAAACCACACATTGCATTTTCAACCTAGTTCTTTAGTGTTGGGCAAATAACCCATAAATAATGAAGTTATTAAGTCAAAATGGTCAAAACAGTAGTAAACAGTTTTATTGCATTTAAATATTATTTTTATTTTTAAAAGTAATTTAAAACATATTTAATCATCATTATTAAGAAAATGGACACTATAACCAGAAGCCCTGAGTTTCAATACCAGCTGCTTCTGCATGTGTGACTGCAGGTAGATTTCATTAAGTGCTCTACCAATTTCACATTTATAAGATGGGGATGATAAAGGGAACAATTTTGTAAAATATTGTAAGGATTAAATGAGACAATAAGTATAAAAAAGCTTGGCACAGTATTTGGTACATAAGTATCAGGGAAGCCCAATATGTATACAAAAGCACACATATATGTAAATATATGTGTGCGTGTGTGTGTGTGTGTGTGTGTGTGTGTGTGTATAAAATCTGCCTGCAATGAGTCAGACATGACTGACTAATATACAGCACAGCATGCATATATTTAAATATACATTTATTACATATATGAAATGAAGAAAATGGAAACTGGAAAACCAACAACCCCCACAGTATCAAGCTAGATGCAGAGCTCTTGAAAACTATGAGCTGTGTCCAAGCAGTAAGACTGTCTTTAAGCCAACAATGGATATTTTAGTGAAATAAAGAGCTGTTGTACCTTAAAAATGAAGGTAATTATGCTTTCTACTCTGCTTTGTTTCTGTTGTACTTTTATTTTTACTCCATATGTGTATTCTGGCATATGGAGAAGAAGGAAGAAAACTAATGTTTACTGAAGGTCTACTGTACATCAGAGCTGCTGTAATGGGCATTTACCTATATTATGGCAATTGATGGCCATGGCCTTTTTATCAGGTAGGAGTTATTATTTCTACTTCACAGATGAAAAAGAGCTATAAAATTTACACAAATAGAAAATACTGCAACGCAATTTCTAGACACTATTTATGTACTTCCAAAGACTTTTACATTTCTTTAAGGAAATTACCAAATCTAGTACTGGGTTAGGTTCCTACCTATTTTTAATCTTCAACTTTTTTGGGAAACTATGCTAGGAAAATAGTTCGCTTTCTAAGCCAGTCTATTGATCCATAATAGAAATACCATATATTGTAATAGAAGGGGTCTGACAAACTATAGGCATGGGACAAATCATCCTTACCACCTGTTTTTGTAAATTAAGTATTATTGGCACACAGCCACATCCATTCATTTATTGATTATCTATAGCTGTTTTCACATGACAATGGCAGAGCTCAGTAGTCATGACAGAGAATAGATAGCCCCTGAAGTAAAAAATATTTACTCTATGGGTCTTTATAGAAACAGACTGCTAACCTCTGTGGTGGCTCAGTGGTAAAGAATCCACCTGCTAATGCAGGAGAAGCAGAGGATACTGGTTCGAGCCCTGAGTCAGGAAGATACCCTGTAGTGGGAAACAGCAACCTGATGTAGTATTCTTGCCTGGAAAATTCCATGAACAGAGGAGCCTGGTGGGCTGTAAACCATGAGGTCACAAAGAGTCAGACACAACTGAGCAAGTGAGCATTGCAATGAATAAGAACATACTAGGTGACAAATTCTATGACTAACAAACCACCAATGTTCCACAGGATATAATCCCTGTCATGTTTGGGCAAAAGTGAGTGTCAAGCTCCTAGAAGACATATTCAAGAGCCTTCAATCAGTACCAGAGGGGACTCAGGGCATGATGAGTGGCGTGAGGTGGCGTGGGTGGCGTGATCTCAAGAGAATCATTTTAATTCAAGTAGTTCACACCAAAGGAAGAGCTCTTCTTTACAATCTCTAGCTGCCTAGCACAATTAACTGCTCACCTTTTGTCTGCAGACTTTCCTTGCTATTCCTTTTTCCCCTCAGTTGAAATTTCTCCCAAGTCCTCTTTTTACCCCTCTTCCTCCATCTTTTTCAAGAGGTGAAAGTCATCCCTCTTTCAAATATTCTTTTAAAGTGTGAAGGAATATGATTATTTACCCTTAACTGAAACTGATGCTTTTGAACTGTGGTGTTGGAGAGGACTTTTGAGAGTCCCTTGGACTGCAAGGAGATCAAACCAGTCCCTCCTAAAGGAGATCAGTCCTGAATATTCATTCGAAGGACTGATGCTGAAGCTGAAGCTTCAATACTTTGGCCACCTGATGTGAAGAATTGACTCCTTATAAAAGACCGTGATGCTGGGATAGGTTGAAGGCAGGAGGAGAAGTGGACAACAGAGGATGAGAAGGTTGGATGGCATCATTGACTTGATGGACATGAGTTTGAACAAGCTCCGAGGGTTGGTGATACACAAGGAAGCCTGCTGTGCTTCAGTCCATGGGGTCGCTAAGAGTCAGACATGACTGAGCTACTGAACTGAACTGAACTGAAACTGGTTTATATACCTTTCTTCTTCAAGGCACTTGGATTCATTTATTTTCCTTCTGTTGGTGGAACCAAGAACTTTGAAATTTCAATAATTTTAGGTGATGTCCATGTAAAAGGAACATTTCCAGTTCTTAATACCATTATTAGAGCTCACAATAACTCTGAAGGTAATCTATAAAGATACTCAGATGTTATTAACTGAAAGGCCAAATAATTTGTTCACAGGTGTAAAGGAAGGTATAAAATAAACTCAAAAATCTTTTAAAAGGTGGAATTTCTTTAGGAAAACTTGTTTTGAGTATTGATTACTGCTTTAGTGGAAGCACTGTGACCTCAAAATTTGCATCAACCTGAGACTGAAAAACTTCTGATAATTATTATAATTTCTACTTAAAATTCAATTTTCCTTATGTTCATCAGTACCCTTCCTCATGGCTTAATAACATAAGCTCGAATCTAAGTATATTAATCTCAAGATGGTCTTATGACTTTGTCCCAGAAACAACTGAGAATAAGGTTCAAAATTGTGTATTTTTATAAAATATGGCCCTACTATGGACCATAATTCTAGTAATTATATTGTTCAAACCAAAAACTGGGTTTCATAGTCAGATAATTCTCTAGGAAATGGAAGCTATTATTACTTTCAAACTTTGAGATATAATTGACATATTAGTTTCAGTGGTACAACACTGAATACCTGATGAAATAATTATTAAAATAAGTCTAGTTAACATCCATCACCACACAGGTAATCTTTCTTCCTTATGGTGAGAACTTTCAAGATCTACTCTCCCAGCAACTTTCAATATACAGTGCAGTATTATTACCTATAGACACCATATTGTACACTACACTCCTAGGACTTATTTATTTAAAAACTAGAAGGTTGTACCTTTACCCACTTTTCCCCATCTGCTACCAACCACCTCTTGTAACCACCAATATGTTCTCTGTATCTGTGAGATTAGGAAATGATAATTTTAATAATAATTATTTCCCCAAACATGAGATATAAGATAATCATAACTATAGAGATGATCCAACATGGTCCCCATTGTCTTCCTCTTAGCTAAATGGGGAAGATATGGATAACTGAGAATTCTACATCCATTTTCAAAAACTAATGATGAAATGAATTCAGGAAAATTGACTAGAGTTCGTGAAATTCATGATGGGAAAAATAATCATAATCATTAGAATGATTATTTGATTCTGATACAAAGTGGTGGATTAGTTTTTTCTGAATTTCTTTTTATCTACATGTATTACCATATTCATTATTTCATATTGTATTTTCTCCTTCCATGGTGGCTCAGCTGATAAAGAATCTGCCTGCAATGTGGGAGACCTTGGTTCGATCCCTGGGTTGGGAAAATCCCCTGGAGAAGGGAAAGGCTATCCACTCCAGTATTCTGGCCTAGAAAATTCCATGGACTGTGTAGTCCATGGTGTGACAAAGAATCAGACACAACTGAGTGACTTTCACTTTCACTTTTCTCCTTAGTTCGCATTTAGGGATCATCTTTATATGCATGAGTCTTTCAGGTGAATTAGTTGAGTAGAAAATCCAGTTGTCAAAACAAAATTCATCAAATATATTGACTTAAATACATTAATATCATCTTAGACTATGTCTTCTCTTTGATTTTTTATATCCAAACATTTCTAAGTCTTATCACTGTATCTTTTACAGTCATTATTTCCTTTTCATTGCCACTTCCAAAAGCTTATAGTATAAACCTTCACTCATGGATTATTGTGACTGAATTTTAATTTAGTATTATTCAAAATGTGGTCTGAAGACCACTTAAATCAGAAGCACATTGATACTTGTTGGGATGGAAATTAAAAGCCCTCTCCTGACTTAATCAGAACCTCTGGAGTAAGGCTCAGGAATCTTCAATTTCAACAAGCTACCTAGGTGGATTCTTAAGCACATTCAAGTTTAAAAACCACTGTTCAAACCACTGCTTTCTTCCTTTCTAATTTCTGCCTGGTTTCAGGAAGGTATGCACATTTTTATCAGATTCACCATTCAAATGTGCTGTCATTGTTTTTCTATTCCTCCATAGAGATTCTTCCAGATTTACCATTATTCTCAGGATGAAGTCTAAATGGCTCAACTTAGCCATCAAGGACCCAAACTAGATAGTCAGAAACTACGTTGGCAGCCCTTCACTGTCTCTAAAGATGACATGCTAATGTCTAGTTTTAGGTACTCAGCTCTATTTAGAGTTTCTCCCATCTTCAGCTTGGTACACCTTCAACTTATTCAACTTCAACCCAATTGCAATTCAATCCAAAAGCAAGTCAATTCCAAGTTTTTCTATTCTTCCATTGTGCCATCCTTGATCTTTCCTTTCATTTATTGTTCATACTATTCACATGACCCTTAATCACAGCCTGAAATGCTTCTTGAATTGCTGTTTAATTTTTAATGTGAGTATGCATGTCTCATTTTCACACTTTGATCATGAAATTTCTGAGGATAAGAACATTTTGTATCTAAACTGTTCTGCAAGCATACTCACAAACAATGAATAAATATATTTGAAATTACTAAATAAATTAAAAATTGATGGTCTCCATTGATTTAACCACTTATTTTGATTGATAGAGATGATTCTTTTGGTATTGCACATATCTCACATTGAAATTCCCTAATTTTATTAGCTTACAGTTATCTCGTTTTCCTTTGCCAAAGAGCTATTCATGACAACTGAATTAACCCCAAATCAGACAAAATGCTAGCAACATAAACATTAAAATTCTAGTCCAAATATCATATTGAAGATCTTGCTGGCTGATTCAATTGTGAGGTAGAGCTTGAAGTTATAAGCATCATTCTGCCTAGTCACAAAATCACAAGATGCCTCATTTCTCAATTATTGCTCTCAACACTACAGATAGACACTGATAGTTTAGTTGCATGGCTCTGATACACCACAGGCCCCAGGTTCTCTACTGGTATTATTTACTCATGATACTTATAACCACAAATATCTCCTTGCCTCCAAAGGATTCCATGTCTAAAACACAAAGTCAGAATTCAGAGTGCAGTAGAGTTCATGATGTAGGGTGAGGGTCCATACAACAGTCTGTCAGAGACTAGATAATAAGCTAGATGAAGGATTAGCAAAAGAGCATTGGTTGATTTAAAGACTGGCATATCTGTCTACCAGAATCTAAAGCCCACCATATTCAAAGCTCTAAAGCAATTTGAGCTATCTTAATGAGAATATTTGGACAATAATTTATAAACATTGAATCTAAATGGTCTTTTGATGGTCCATTTTTTAAGACATTTAAAGTAATGCATGACAGCAATGTTTATCTCTCTCATTTCTGTGACCAAAACATATAGCTAAATTCTCTGCTTGAATGGGAAATTTATTTTTGTATGAATTATACTTATTTTAATGTTTTATGAGGCTCACAATAGTTTTATTATTATTACTATTTAAATTTCCATAGAATTTCCCTTCTTTCAATTGGCAAAGTACAAGGGGAGGCTTTGGAGGAATAAAAATTTATTTCAAAACTCAACTTTGCCCCTATCAGTACGAATCTGGGTATGTTATCTACCTCTCTGAAGGTAATGTCTCTAAGATATTAAAAAAGGAATAATAATTTCTACGTGAAAGAGTTGCAATAAGGACTTAATAACACACACAGTGGGCTGAGGACTGCATTTGCCATGGAGCTATTTGTGTCTTCTTCCCCTAAAATTTAATGAGAGAAATAGGTATGTGGTAAGTATTCAAAAATCATTTGTTGAATTAATATAATTAACCTGTTTTATTGGTCAGAAAAAGATTAAAAGTGATATTTCTTTATTTTAATGTAACTCATCTAAAATACCTGAATAGAAGGGAAAACAACTCAGTCCTTTCTTCTTTTAGATGCAGGAAAGCTGGTAATGGGAGATGTGTATCACCATCAAACTAATAAACATATTTTGATCAGTATTTCTATCACAGAATAGTCAACATCAAAACACCTAGGTACACTACCCTGATGATCTATGAGGATCAGGTCAGTTAATCTGGTGTTTTGTTAACAATCCATAATGAGTCTGGAAGGGAGTTCATATTTGTGAGTTCTACACTCTTGAATCTCTAATGATTTTTAATCATTTATACAAATATAAGACGTAACAGGGATCACATCATTCATTTAGTAAATAAATGATTACTGAGCATCAGCTAACTGCCAGGAAATGTTCTAGTCACTGGGGATACAGCAGTGAATAACACAATCAAGCTGGCTAGTGTCTGTATTTAATGTAGTGAGGTAATCAATAAACACATTATACACATAAAAACAAACACTTCAGAAAGAAAATAGTGAGGCAAGCTACGCCAAGAAGGGAAATAAGGGTTGTGCTAGCAGGTGAGGTTGCTAGGGAAGACCTTTCTGAGTAAGTGACTTTTAGGCTGAGATCCAAATGACATAGAGGAAAATATAAATATCAAGAGAGAATCATTACAGAGGAAACAAAAGGCTTATTACAGCAGCCTTAAAGAATGGCTTGGCCAGTCTGAATGAAGAGACACCAAGTTACCTTCTCTTTGTTGCTTTAGACCCTAAGCTGTGTCCGACTCTTTTGTGACCCCATGGACGGTAGCCCACAACGCAGGATTCCTGGGTTTGATCCTAAGTCACGAAGATTCCCCTGGAAATGGGAATGGCAACCTGCTCCAGTACTCTTGCCTAGAGAATTCCATGGACAGACCATGGGCAGAAAAGAGTTGGACATGACTAAGCAATTAACACTTTGACTTTACTTTCATGCTTGTTTACCTAGAATATAATATATATTTATCTATAGAAATGTGGAGTTACAATTGTTATTTGACTCCTATATGTGCAAATCTGCTAAAAATTGTTTCTGTATTCTTCTTTAAGCTTCTGTATATTTGGTGGAATAAACATGAAATGCCAGTACTAGGATCAAGAATAATGATAGCCTTAAAGTGTGCTCAGAGTAATGTTAGAATTTTTTGGCACAAAGTTGGTTTTGAGAGACATCATTTATCGTTTGCTATATTCAACATTAAAAAGAAAAACTCCAGTACTCTTGCCTGGAACATCCCATGGACGGAGGAGCCTGGTGGGCTGCAGTCCATGGGGTCACGACTGAGCGACTTCACTTTCACCTTTCACTTTCATGCATTGGAGAAGGAAATGGCAACCCACTCCAGTGTTCTTGCCTGGAGAATCCCAGGGACGGGGGAGCCTGGTGGGCTGCCGTCTATGGGGTTGCACAGAGTCGGACATGCAGCTGTGCATGTGTGTGTTTGTGGGCAGAGGTTTTGTGTTTAACTCAGAATGAGATGGAAGCCCTTGGCAGGTTTAGAGAGTGAAATGTCACAGTCTGAGTTACATATTAAGAGGCACATGCTCTGGCTGCCATGTTAAGTACAGATTATGGAGTGGCAAAAGTATAGGGGTAGTGATACAGACAGGAAACTATTTAATAATTGAGCTAAGAATTAAGTGACTAGGGTCAAAGAAGTCATTGGGAAGAGGGAGAGAATAGTTAAGGTTTAGTTATAGTTTGCTTGCAGAATGATGTCATGTGTCAAAAAGAAATCAAAACCATTTGATCCTAGCAGCTGGAGTTAGGAAGTTGCTGTTCAGTGAGGTTAGGGAACTGAGGAAGCCCCAGGTTTGGTGACTATAAATTCAGAGTATGTTTTAGGCAGATTAGGCTTAAGACATCTATTAGTCTTTCAAGAAGAATATAGAAAATACAGTATATTTGTGTTTATCTAAGTGTGTAATATAAATATTTCTTTATAGAAATTCTATATTAGGATTGACTCCCATTTGTGCTTGGGGCTAGAGAAATAAGTTTATGAGTTGTTATTAGTGGATAACCAGCTAAGGTAGGACTAAAGAGAATGAAGGGAAAGTTTGAAGACTGCATTTGTTTAGTAAATTAGAAGGAAGCAAACTGAGTTTGATAAATTATGAGGAACCTGAGGGAAGGGCAATGCATAAAAGAGCAACATGAAATTGACATCATCTTAGAAACCAAAAGATGGGCTGGTTCAATTACACTTGAGGTTATTTTAAAATTTATTGTCAGTAACTGACATTAGGTAGTTGCTTAAGAGGACTCGATAACTTGTTAAGACTGTATCTTAGAGAATACCGGGAATACGTTTGTAGTCTGTTTGTGTTATTTTTTTTTTTAAAGCAGCTGCAGGCTTCAGTTGACCTTGGAAAGGGGGTATTGTTTGCCTTAGTATTAGGACATTTTGCTTAGGGCATGAAGACTATGATTTTATATTATTTTCTGACTTTTAATACAAAAAATTAGCATTGTTCTGTTTTCCCAGTTATATAAGACTAAACATCCTCTCATACATTTTACCTCTCTAGGAATTATAGCATTGCATTATGTTAGAAATCTATCAATTCTCTCCTCTACATTTGTGTAATTTATTCTTAGTAGAAGGTGTAAGTCATATATTTCTCCAGAAGTAATTTTCACTTCTTAAAAATGCTTATCTTTTTTGGTGACATGAACTATCAAGAATATTATCACTCCAGAAATGCAAAGTGGACTGTTTGCATTGATCCCTTGATCATACTGTTTGTATGATCCCTTGAGATCACATTGATCTAAATCTGAAACAGATAGTATTTATTTATTTGAAATATTCCTATGTAATAATTTATCTCCATACCTTTTCTACTTTCTTTAACCTTATATTCTCCAGAATTCTCGGTAACCAGATTCGTTTTTATTCTCTACCCCTGCTCATCACCTCACACACACCCCTAAATTTGGGCAGTTAACCATAAAGTATAATCTATGAAAGACCTTTCCTTGCACTTGTGCATTTGGGAAAGAGGACAACAGTGGGTCCTCTCTTAGAAACCCTGCCTAATACACCAAGACTTGAGCTAAAAGGAAAATAACCTAGGCAATAAGCTCACGTATTAACTGAAAAAAAAAAAAAAATACTACTTGGCAACATCTACAACAAGAAAATAAAAGTATGCTTATACATAACCAAAATTTTAAAAATGAGCTATTATGACTTTAATTATATTTTTACCTGAAGCTTTCTTAACATGAGAAAAATTTACGTATGTAACTAAGTTTACACCAAAAATTAAAACAAGAAAGATGCACAGGTACAGTGAACAATAAGAAATATAGCAATTCTGGTCAAAATAGTATGTGCCAACTGCACTTGTCAAAAGATAAACTATGGGAAATTAACAGTTTCCTCAGCATGAAATGAATGCATTTAATAACTTGAACCTGACAAGCCCATGAGTGTACATATAATTCAGCTTCAAAACCTGCTTAAAGGACCATTAATCAAATAGTTGATTTTAACACTGATATTATGTTCACTACATTTTTGAAAGAGGAGAAAAAGGAGAGTGAAAAAGTTGGCTTAAAACTCAACATTAAAATGAAGATCACTTCATGGCAAATAGATGCAGAAACAATGGAAACAGTGACAGACTATTTTCTTGGGCTCCAAAATCACTGCAGATGGTGACTGCAGCCATGAAATTAAAACATGCTTGATTCTTAGAAGAAAAGCTATGGCAAACCTAGACAATATATTAAAAAGCAGACATATAACTTTGCTGATAAAGGTCTATCTAGTCAAAGCTATGGTTTTTCCAGTAGTCATGTATGGATATGAGAGCTGGACCATAAAGAAGGCTAAGTGCCCAAGAATAGATGCTTTTGAACTGTGGTGTTGGAGAAGACTCTTGAGAGTCCCTTGAACTGCAAGGAGGTCAAATCAGTCTATCCTAAAGAAAGTCAACCTTGAATACTCATTGAAAGGACTGATGCCGAGCTGAAGCTCCAAGGAGTTGACTCCTTAGACAAGACCCTGATGCTGGGAAAAATTGAAGGTAAGAGGGGAAGGGGACGCAGAGGATGAGATGGTCAGATGGCATCACTGACTTGGTAGACATGAGTTTGAGCAAGCTCCGGGAGATGGTGAAGGACAGGGAAGCCTGGTATGCTGCAATGCATAGGGTCACAAAGAGTCGGACATGACTGAGCGACTGAACAATGACATTTTTTAAAAAGATGGTTCTGGTTATTTCCAACTCATAGTACATGTTTTTAAGAATCAGTGCAAACAGATTGGCAACATAGTATTTTTTGCAAGCCTACGAGACTTAATAGATTACTTCTCAAAGATGTCTTTAATTACATACTGTTAAACAGAATGAGTGAAGGTCAAGGGAGAAGCAGAAAATGCAGCATATAGACTGAGTTCCATGTTGACATCCATGACTGGCTAGCACATGTAGATGGAGCACGGTGCTCATGAGACCAGGCACAGCTTGATTTGGATATGTGTCAACTAACTGCATTCTGCTTCATGTTCTTAAGTTGAATACTAAACATCACCAGCTGACTCATAGCTCAGGGGACCAGGCAAGAGAATTTGGATAGATCAACATGAAGTTTCAACAACTTCCACAGAAACAATTTAAAGGGTTCAACCTCCTCTTAGCAATTCATTAGACACTTTCCTTAATCATTATTTAGGAGTCACAAGAGGGAGTGAAAAGGCACTGAACTTTGATACAGAAGATTCCAGTTCCAGTTCCAGGTTCCCTTAATATATGATCTAAAATACATTAACTAAACTCTCTGACTTTTAATGCCATCATTCATAAATTACTTTATATATACTCTTCCAACCTCAATCCAAAAATTAAGAGCATTGAGTGAGATGTGATTTGATCACCCTTGTGTTTCAAGATTTTTGAACATAATTAATGCGTAATAGGTATTGCTGGCTAAATTTAGAATGAATTTGGAAGACTGGAGCATGCTAGTCTAATGAAACTTATTTCACCTAAATGATCATCTATAGACATTTAATGTAACTTAATATACTTGCCAAGATACTATAGATTTTGTTACATAAAAATAAAGACATAACATTTTGGATACATGAATATGTATGGCTGAGTTCCTTTGCTGTCCACTTGAAACTACCAGAACATTGTTAATCAGCTATTCTCTAATACAAAGTAAAAAGTTTAAAAAAATTATTTAGAATAAATGTTACATAATCACATCTCCTGTTACAAACAGTGAATGTAATTAAAATATGCTTATGTAAAAATAAAAATGTATAATCATTCTTTTAAATTTAATCACTATCTAAAATGATAACCTAATAACCTATGATTTTATAATAAACATACATTAGTCCTACGAAAAGGAGAAAAACAGTAGGATAAATCTAGGGGGAAAAACAACGTTATCTACAATATTGATAAAAATATAACCATCATTTGAAAGAAAATATGTTTTCAACATGTTCTGGAAGATAAATAGTATTAGGAAGAAAGCCATGTAGTCATCAGTTCTTTGTATACTTTGCCTCTACTTTAAAAAATGTGTGTGCACTGGTCAGAGTGGCTGCCATCAAAAAGTCTACAAACAATAAATGCTGGAGAGGGTGTGGAGAAAAGGGAACCCTCTTACACTGCTGGTGGGAATGCAAACTAGTATAGCCACTATGGAGAACAGTGTGGAGATTCCTTAAAACACATGAAGTAGAATTTCCATATGACCCAGCAATCCTACTGTTGAGCATACACTGAGGAAATCAGAATTGAAAGAGACACATGTATCCCAATGTTCATTGCAGCACTGTTTACAATAGCCAGGACATGGAAGCAACCTAAATGTCCATCGGCAGATGAATGGATAAGGCAATTATGATACATACACTCGATGGAATATTACTCAGCTATAAAAAAGAATGTATTTGAGTCAGTTCTAATGAGGTGAATAAAACTATTATACAGAGTGAAGTAAGCCAGAAAGAGAAACGCCAATACAGTATATTAACACACATATATATATAGAATTTAGAAAGACAATAACAATGACTCTATATGCAAGACAGCAAAAGAGATACAGATGTAAAGAACAGACTTTTGGACTATGTGGGAGAAGACAAAGGTGGGACGATATGAGAGAATAGCATTGAAACATGTATATTACCATATATAAAATAGATGACCAGTGCAAATTCGATGCACTCAGCTGGTGCTCTGGGACAACCCAGAGGGATGGAGTAGCGGGGGGAGGGAGGAGGGGGGTTCAGGACGGGAGACACATGTGCACCCATGGCTGATTCATGTCAATATATGGCAAAAACCACCACAATATTGTAAAGCAATTAGCCACCAATTAAAATAAATGAATTAATTAAAAAAACATAAAATACATGTGTGTATTAGTTTATAAAGAAGGACTTGTTTATGAAACAATTAAATGCTATTTAAATAATTGATTATCAAAAGTTGATTATCTGATTATCTGGAAATCTTTCAAAAATGCCTAAGACTGGAATAGATTTTATCATCTGGAATGTGGCATTAAAGTAGCCCCCACGATACTGACATCTTTGTGTATTTCCCTCATCTTGAGTATGTGCAGGAAACTGATGTGCTTCTAACAGACAAAATTTGACAAAGGTGATGGCCTGTCTCTCTTGTGCTCCCTTACATTATGTTATATGAAACTAAGTCATGCTAGCAAATTTGCTCTATTCCTACTTTTTTTTTTTTTTAAAGAAATAAGCTGCTACATTGTAAAGGGTCTACAGAGAGGGCAACCTAGAAATGAACTGTGCACAGTCTCTAGGAATGACCTCTAACCAACAGCCACCAAGAAGCTAGGACTCTCCATCTTATAGCCGCAAGGAAATTAATTATCCCAAAACATAAGTGAACTGGAAAGTGGATTCAGCTCCAATCAAGCCTTCAAATGAGAACTAAACCCTAGCCGACCCTTTGATTTCAACCTTGCAAAGAATCCAGCGAAGCAATGCCTGGACTCCTATAAGTGACTATAAGATAATGTGACTATAAGATAGTCTATAAGATAGAGACTATAAGATAAGAGACTTATAAGAGACTACCGTCTCTTATAAGATAAGAAACTGTAAGATAATGTGTTTTAAGCCACTAAATTTGTTAGTGGTAATTTGTTGGTAATTTGTAAATTGGTAATTTGTTACACAGCAATGAAAAACTAATATATGAGAACTTTGAGGAAGTGAAATTGTTCTGACACAAATATCACAGACTCAAAATCACATACATATATGCATCACGTCACATATACACAAACAAATTGTCTTTTAGAGGGAAAACAGCTGAATTTAGTAACAACATCATCTTTGTTGAAAACTGGTTGAATTCAAATTAAAAAGTTTTGCTTTCTAATAATTTACAGCTGGACAGAGTCCACAAACTACTTCCTAAGCAGGTTAATAACATCAACAATATGCTAAGTTTATATCCATAAAATAGTCAGTTGCCAATGCCAGTCTAAGGGTTTCAGCTTGGCTTTCGGATGTATGTTTAGAGTAAGGCTACAGCAATATGCTTCAGCCTGGAGCAGGGCTATATTACTCAATTCTCACCTTCCTTCCTCTAACCCAAGTCTTTCCTAGGGACCAATTAAATCCATACCATAGAATCTTCATGGAATTTCTACAAGATTTATTCTTTCATCAAATGTGCCAAATCCTGATGAACAAATTGGATTAACTATATAGCTTTGTGTTAATAATATTATAAATGTCTTTCCTCATCTTGCTATTACTCATCTTAAAATCATATCAGATGTACATCCTTGAAAGCCATATCTGGAATCCTTCTATCAGGTCTGATTGAGGTACTTTTCATCTGTACTTGAAGAATTCTCCATACAAATCACTGCACCTGGTAATAATGCATTTCCTGCTCTATTTCTTCCTTCTTGAGGAAGAGACCTTATCTATTTTTAATCCATTTTCAGCTCAGAGCTTGGCACATAGTAGACATTTAATGAATATTTAAGAACTTTTCTTTTTTAAAATGGTTTTATACATAAATTCACACATATTTTAACCTCACAAATATCCAGTTGGTAAGCTGGCAAAGATAAATTTGTAAATGTGATCTCTTTAGTGATAGAGTAAGTGATTTCTGATAATATCTCCCCTTTGTTCAGCAAAGCCTATTTTATATATATTTATATACATACATATATATTTAATGCACATGGTAGATTTTAATTAACTTTCTCTAAGATTATATAAAGTGAATTTTATTGTTTAAATGTTAAACATATGCACTAAGTCCACAGGTAAAATTCAGACAAAACCTTAATATTGTGCTAATGAAAACAACCTATGCGGAGGCATGGCTAAGTCTCTTGAATATCACTTGTTTCTTGGTTCTCTTCTACCTTGTCATGGGCTTCAATATCTTGGCCTAATTCAAAATCTGTATAACCCTATATTGCGCTAGGTAATAACTAACACCAACATGGATAAGCTAATTAATTATCCATTTGAAATTCTTATTTCTGCCATTTCCCAAGCCCTTACTTCAAAGGAAAAAATAACTGTGTATCACAATCACTATTTTTGTTCCTATATACCACTTGATCATCCTAGGGAAATGCTAAGTTGCTGGATGTAAAATTCTCCTTCAATGTAAATGGACTGTGTTGAGGTATTTGATGTTTGCAGTTAAATATATATACATTGGGATACTGTCTTTAGCTTAACTTGAAAGTGGCTTTTGTCTTCCTGGCTTTGAGTTAGTAATATGTAACATCTTGACTTCATTATGGAATAGTGATTAAGGGCATAGAATCTGGAGTCAGATTACCCAGGTTTGAACTCTGACTCTGCCACTTACAAGCTGTATGACATTCAGTGAGTTATTTAACTTCTCTAGGCTTCAGTTTATTCACCTATAAAGGGATAACAAAAGTGCATTGAATTGGTGTGAAAATTAAATGTGGTAATGGGTATATAATACCAAGAAGAGTGTGTGGTACATAAAAGTCTTCACTAAACATTAGCAACTATTAATAGATCATGTCAAGCATAGTCACCTCTGAAGTCAACATTTCCAACTGGGTAGCATATCAAATGTAACAATTGAAACATTACCATTATCATAGTTACTAAATACATGAAGGTTTAATATGACTAGTAACACTCTTTGATACTCTAAGAAGGGATTTGAACATTGATCTTTAGAGAATGGCATTGAAGCTATACTGGAAATCTCAAAACAATAAAAACAAAAATGAGGTAAAACAAGACAAAAGAGGAAAATATGATGGCAATGGACGAGAATGATTTCCTAAAGAAGACTGGAGAAAATATAAGAACCTGCAGAAATCACACAGAAAATATAAAGGGCATTTAAATTTTGTCTAGCCAGACTTTTGAATAATCCTCCTTAAAGCATTTTGCCAGACGTTTGACAGAAATATCAAAACTGAGATTTTAATAAGAGCTTACTTTTATCTTTCAAAAAAGGAATATTCTATTTCATGGATAAGATAGCAATATTAATAAAAATTCAAGCACTCAAGGACATTATATTATATTAAGTTCCACAAAGTTGCACTTTCTGAATTTGTGAGCACTTTTTTCCAATTATAAAAATACATAGAACATACATTACTGTGAGCTCTCAGTAGCATCTGTTTTGGACTGTTTTGATGGGAAATCACTGAAATAAACACTATTGAAAAATGATTAATAACATCAATAGCAAAGTTTAAGTTGAGATTATTTATTAATTTTTAGTGATTTTTTTGTACTCAGCATAACAACTTCAAACATTTAACATGCTTTCTCTTACAGAAAACTTTCACAAAGCCACAGTCCAAACATCTTACCTTCTTTATAAATTACAGACATCATCTCATGATTCGTGTAAGACAACAAACAGTATTGTAAAAATAAATAATAAATAAATAAAAAAACAATAAAAAAAAAAAAAAAAATAAAAACAAACTTAAAATATTGTCCCATGTTCAAAATAATTTGGGTACATGATGCATTTTTTTCAAACACATGAAGTTTCAAGGAAGAAGATAATAATGACTATGTAATCATATAATATTAAGAACAGTATTTAGTCTTATTAAAGTTGAAGTTATGAATTTGTGAATTTCAACAAAAAGAAACTGGGTAGCTATGGAAACTACACTCTTAAATATACAACATTATTCTTAGGGGAAAAAACATAGATTATTAACCATCTCACTGACAGTATTTCAAAAAGTAGAGCACTAGAGATAACACTCAGAATAAGACATGGTCAAGTAACCTCAATTTCCTTTTTGATATAGTTTTAGCGTCAAGGAAGCTTTAAGAGGTATTGCTTTCAGCATGATCCTGACAGTCTTCCATGATATCCTTATGGATAACTTGTGAAATGTGATGTGGGATGACTGTGCTGTTGAGTGAATTAATTGTTGGTTGCTGGCTGAACACACTGTATTCGGAGAGTATTGCTATGTAGTTGGGATTAACTTGGAAACACAATTTAAATAAAGTCCAGAATTCCAGTTCTCTATTTTTATCAGTGACATGCGTGGCGATTAGGAAAGCAGGTTTACCAATTTTGTAAGAAAACAAAATATATTATAGATTAAAAGCTGTTTTGAAATTTTAAAGGAATCAAAGCATTGCAATTCAACATGCATACTTGTCAAGTTCTACATTTAGTTAAAAGAAAAATAAAAGTTATAATAAGAAAAAGATCTGGCTTTAAGCAGGTTTTCTGAGAAAGAAGAAATCTTGACACTAACTTATATAAGCTGCAGTATGCTGCGACTGTATAGTTAAGCCATCTTGGATGGCATTCAAGGAAAAGAACACTCAGTGGGGACATGGCAGTTCACTGTACTCTGTGTTGGTCAGATTGTATCTGGACTACCATGATTATTTCTAATTTATTCTTTAATATCAGAAAACTATGGAGAGCCCAGATATCAAAACCAAAATTTTCATGAATAATAAAAACTATATGTACTTGTGTTGGGTGTTTACTGGTTCTAAAAAGCTTGTTTGTTGTATGAATACTTGATGGATGAATAAAGAGGAAGTCTGGAAAGAAGGAGTAGAAAATAAGGAAAGGGTGAAGAAATTAAGGATGGACATATTGAAGAAGGAAATTATCAGGAATAGGAATCATTGTTTCTCCTTTATGTATTCACGGGACTTAATGAGCAGTTGGAATTGAGAGACCGACTGTTACTCCAGAGAAGCATTAGCAACCTATTGTCCACATTACCAAGAGGCAGAAGAATGGGACATAAAGCAATACTGCATAACAGTTAGTATCCTTTAACAGTGGATAAGGCTGTCTTGTGAAGCAAGAAGCCATTGGAAGTATTCAAAACCAGGCGTGCTGGCCTTCAGTAGAGGAATGATAGACGGCAGGTCATACTTCAGAGAGGAATGTGAAAACCCATGGACTCCACCTTCAATTGTCCAGGTGGAAAACAGATTTTCAACTATTAGAAAATGCATAGGCAACTGCCATAATTGAGGCATGACAGCAGGAAGGAGGAGGGTTCAGTTTACGTATAGTTGCTAACACTTGAAATTGAAGGAGTGAATTTTGCTAGAGCGACTCTTCTGCATGTGGAAACATCTGAGCTGTAGTTCTCCACGCCTAAAATTATCTTCCCTTCCATACTCTGCCCTTGCTTCATAACAAGTTCTTTCCTTTCCCTCCTACTCAACCTTTTCTCTATTTTCTTTCTCTTTTTGATCTCTTAAGCATCCTTCAAGATCTAGCTTAAATGTTTCCTCAGATGCAAAACTTCTCAAGACGACCTGGACCTCCTTGAGCTTCTCTTCTCTCCATTCCCAAACCTAGAAGGTGAAACTAATTCATCAATATACAATCCGAATGTGGTAAATACCATATTGCATTTGGCCAATGAAATTCTTGTAATAGAATGTAATGAGATGTGTGTGTAGTTGTGTCCAACTCTCTGCAACACCATGGACTATAGCCTGCTGGGCTCCTCTGTCCGAGGAATTTTCCAGGCAAGAATACTGGAGTGGGTCACCCTTTCTTTCTCCAGGGGATCTTCCCAACCCAGGGATGGAACCCACATCTCTTGTGTCTCCTGCATCAGCCGGCAGGTTCTTTACCATAAGCGCCACCTGGGAAGCCCCAATAGATGAAAACTGGCAACCACAGTACATTGTAGCATATAATATGAAGCCAGCAGAGTGGTTAGATTTGTAAATACCAAAAGAAAATACACATAAATTCTCATACTTTAAGAAGACACATATGAGTGAGAATATCAACAACGTATATTGTTCATATTTATTACCTAGAAATCTTGGAACTTGGTATTGTTTTTTTCCCTTCACAGATACTTGGTTGGATTCAAGGGCTGCTTCCTGAAATCAGGTGCAGGTGCTAATTAGTCTCAAAGCATGTAAATCTAGAGAGGAGGATAAATGGAGAACATATGGGGATAGGAATGTCACCAAAACAAAGGGCTTTTTTTTTTTTCATGATGATATGCATGGTTTAAAATGTTTCAAAATAAGAATGCAAGCTGGTGGATGGGAATGTTCCACATCTTTAACACTGAAATAAAGCCACCAAGACGGAGCATCTATTACTAAGAAATGTGACTGTCTAGTTGTTTAGCACTTGAATATTTATGAAGTTTACAGTTTCCACATGGCATTTCCATAAACTGCTTTGATTAATGAATTTAATTGTAAATGTTATGAGCTGATTTCTTAAACTGTATTTCATTTTGTTTATGCGCTTGGTATAAAAGTAAATTTTCAGGCTGAATAATGCTCAGCAGATTTGAACTGGGTGACAAAGTTGTAGAGTTGTATGATGTAGTAGACATCTGGGGGGCTCAGCACCAGGTTTCCTGAGCTGACATGGACCCAGAAGTCTACCCAGGGGACTTAGCAAATAAGCACCAAGACTAGATATTAAAAGTGAAAAGACTAACACAAAATTCTCCTTCAAGGAAGTCATTTGGATATACAGGATCTGATGGAAGGGTCTCCCAGGTGGCGCTAGTGGTAAAGAACCAGCTTGCCAATGAAGGAGACATAAGAGATGCAAGTTTCATCCCTGGCTCGGGAAGATTCCTGGAGAAGGGCATGGCAACCCATTCCAGTATTTTCGCTGGGAGAATCCCATGGACAGTGGAGTCTGGTAGGCTACAGTTCATGGGGCTGGAAAGGGTCAGACAGGACTGAAGTGACTTAGAATGCAAGCACGATCTGATGAAGATGGAATTTCACAACTTTCAGTTTTTAAATAGTAGGGAGGGATAAAGAATGGGAATAATGCAAGAAGTTTGTTAATTATCTTCCTACCCCCTTGGGACTTTATTTTGTCCTGCAAAAGGATGAAACAGAACAAATACAAAATTGATACCAGACCACAAATCTCCCACCCTACTCCTGGAACTACCTGTGGCTTTCTTTTTATTTTACTATAAAATTTGACACCCTGAAGGTCTGGACATTAAAATGCTACATTTTTCATTGAATCGCCTATAATGCAGGAAACCTGGGTTTGATCTCAGGGTTGGGAAGATCCTCTGGAGAAGGGAAAGGCTACCCACTCCCGTATCCTGGCCTGGAGAATTCCATGGACTGTATAATCCATGGAATCACAAAGAGTCAGACACGACTAACAGACTTTCACTTTTTCATTAAATTAAATATCCTTGCTCATTTTTACAACCACCATCTCCAAATTGAAGCAGAAAAAAGGTAAAAATATCAAGGGGACCTTAGGAAACATCACTAAGAACAAAGCTAGTGGAGGTGATGGAATTCCAGTTGAGCTATTTTAAAAGATAATGCTGTTAAAGTGTTGCACTCAATATGACAGCACATTTGGAAAACTCAGCAGTAGCCACAGGACTGGAAAAGGTCAGTTTTCATTCCAGTCCCAAAGAAAGGCAATACTAAAGAATGTTGAAACTACTGCACAATTGCGCTCATCTCACACACTAGTAAAGTAATGCTCAAAATTCTCCAAGCCAAGCTTCCACAGTACATGAACTGTGAACTTCCAGATGTTCAAGCTGGGTTTGGGAAAGGCAGAGGAACTAGAGATCAAATTTGTAACTTCCACTGGATCACTGAAAAAGCAAGAGAGTTCCAGAAAAACATCTATGTTTGCTTTATTGGCTATGCCAAATCCTTTGACTGTGTAGATCACAATAAACTGTGGAAAATTCTGAAAGAGATGGGAATACCAGACCACCTGACCTGCCTCTTGAGAAATCTGTATGCAGGTCAAGAAACAATGGTTAGACCTGGACATGGAAAAACAGACTGGTTCCAAATCCGGAAAGGAGTACGTCAAGTTTGCATATTGTCACCCTGCTTATTTAACTTATATGCAGAGTACATCATGCAAAATGCCAGCTTGGATGAAGCACAAGCTGGAATCAAGATAGCCAGGAGAAATAACAACCTCAGATATGCAGATGAGACCACCCTAATGGCAGAAAGCAGACAGGAACTAAAGAGCCTCTTGATGAAAGTGAAACAGGAGAGTGAAAAAGAAAACTAAGATCATGGAATTCGGTCCAATTACTTCATGTCAAATGGATGGGGAAACAATAGAAACAGTGAGAGACTTTATTTTGGGGGCTCCAAAACTGCAGATGGTGACTGCACCATGAAATTAAAAGATACTTGCTCCTTGAAAGAAAAGCTATAATCAAACTAGAAAGCATATAAAAAAGAGAGACATTACTTTGCCAACAAAGATCTGTCTAGTCAAAGTTAGGGTTTTTCTAGTAGTCATGTATGGATGTGAGAGTTGGACAATAAAGAAAGCTGAGTGCTGAAGAATTGATGCTTTTGAACTGTGGTGTTGGAGAAGACTCTTGAGAGTCCCTTGGACTGCAAGGAGATCCAACCAGTCCATTCTGAAGGAGATCAGTTCTGGGTGTTCTTTGGAAGGAATGATGCTAAGCTGAAGCTCCAATAGTTTGGCCACCTGAAACCTATGAAGAACTGACTCATTGGAAAAGACTCTGATGCTGGGAGGGATTGCAGGCAGGAGGAGAAGGGGATGACAGAGGATGAGGTGGTTGGAAGGCATCACCGACTCAGCGGACATGAGTTTGAGCAAGCTCCGGGAGTTGGTGATGGACAGGGAAGCCTGTCATGCTGCAGTCCACAGGGTCACAAAAAGTCGGACACAACTGAGTGACTGAAGTAAACTGAAAGTAAAAAAATTTAGTGGACTTTAACATTTCCATAAAGAGTTCAAATAAAGATTATTTTCTGGATCATGAAAAGATAGACTCTCTCTCTGTATGTGTGTGTGTATTTATATTTACAATCTGGAAATGCACTAATTTCATATGCATTCATGTGAAAATTATTTTCCTTTAAAAACTCTTACTATCTCCTTTAAAAACTCATATCAGTTTAGCTTAAGGCAGGCTAAAAAAAAGGAAAATCTTGAAAGTGTTTAGACATTTTTACTACATCTCCCCAGTCCTCTGAAAAATTATAATATTGGTCTTAGCAGTCCTTGAGGAATCTCATGTATACCCTTTCCTATCTACATAAAAGGAGCCCCATCTATGCCCATTTAGTCCTACCTTTAGAAAGAATTGTAGGTCAATTCTTTTGTATCTCAAATACACCATCTTCATACCCATTCCATTTTGATTAACTTAAAAAAAAAAAAAGAAAGTGAAGTCACTTAGTCGTGTCCGACTCTTTGCGACCCATGGACTGTAGCCCACCAAACTCCTCTGTCCATGGGATTCTCCAGGCAAGAATACTGGAGTGGGTTGCCATTTCCTTCTCCGGGGGAATCTTCCCAACCCAGGGATCAAACCTAAGTTTCCCACATTGCAGGCAGATGCTTTAACCTCTGCACCACCAGGGACAGTTTAAGGATATTGTACCTATAATTTTTTTCAAAATTGGTCCCTGCCCCACAGAATCTTAAAAATTAGATGTTACATCCTCATTAATATTATTTTCCCCAATATGTTAAGTGGTTAAAATTTGAAAATATTTAGGCAAGGACATAGGCACTTGGTTAAAAACATGCAACTGCATTTGTCTGTGAAATGCTTCATATACATATTTATTCCTATCATTTTCAGAGACAATTTCTGTAATATGCCATCCTGATGGAAAATCAGTGGAACTGGCTCTAGGCAAGTTATTACACAGCTAAGTCTATCTTACAGAAAAGGCCAGGAAAGGACTGTATACCCCTTCCCTAGGAAAGTACCTCTCTTCAAGGTCAGTGAGTAAGGAACCTCTAGCTATTAAATATCTCTTTGGAAGTATAATGTAAGCTTGAGCTATGCAGTCAAATAGAGCAGAAGAAATGTTGACTTTATGCAAATATAGTCTTTGTGGTTGGTACATCTTTGACAAGAACATAGCCTTAGTCCAAACAAACCTGTAGTGAGTCCATGAAAGATACATCCAACTGAAACCTATGAATGTGAGCTTATTTAGAAAAAGGATCTTTGCAGTTGCAATTAGATTAAAGACTTCGAGATATCATCCTGGATTAAAGTGGTCTCTAAATCTGATGATGTGTTCTTAGAAGAAAAGAGAAGAGGAGAAATACTCAGAGAAGAAGCCCATATGACTACAGAGATGTCGGTTATATTTCCAGAAGCCAATAAACACCTGGAGCCACCAGAAGCTAGGAAAGAGGCAATAAATGGGAACTTCCCTAAAGCCTCCAGGAGGAATGAGTCTTGCTGACATCTTGATTTCAGACTTCTGGTCTCCTGAACGGTCAGAGAATAAATTTCTGTTGTTTAAAACTATCTGTGTTGTGATAATTTGCTATGGCAGCCTTGGAAAACTAATATGGAATCAATCTTATGTTGAAATCTGAACCCTTCCAATGTTGCCTTTGTTGAGAAAGGTGTGGAAGACCAGGTGGGGTGGATGTGCCTTAAGGAGAGGGTGTAAGTAATGCTATACTCATAAGGAGAACCAGAAATTTTACTTGGAGTCATTGAAAGAAAGGATTGTTTTGAACAACATTGTGCAAAATTATGGCTAATGAACTTGTATTTATATGTTAAAGTTCTGGCAGTTTTTGGTTCCAAACAGGAGAAACAAAGGAGAAAAGCTTTATTCAGAATCACAGTGTTTGCCATAACAAATGTGATAGATTTCTAATATTTCAGAGATTCTTGTTCCCTCTTTTTTAAGTTTTCAGAGGAGGAGGGAAAAAAAAGTTCACTGAGGTGAAATGTTCCATATTTATTCTTCTATTTACAAATAAAACATCCTTAGGGAAATATGAATTTTAATTTCTGTAATACTTTTCAATAAGAGAGAATTTTGTAAAATATTTACTTACTTTTCCTATTTTGCCACCTCACATGTCTGTGCAAGGAAAGCTTTATATATGACAAGTGGTAAGTTTAAATTATGCTTATGATCATTTCCAAGTTTTTAAAAAAGTTGATTTAGCCTTATTTTGTTATATATAAAAAGTAATTAAGAAGGTTAAATTAAAAAAATTTTAAAGTAATTAAGAGTTACAAAGGCATGTTGAGTAATTTGGCTTATGTACTTTTCTGATCTTGCCACACATCCTAAATTATACCATTAAAAGCTACTTTACTCTTAGAAACCATTCGCATTCAGGTAAATCAGATATTAAAAACACAACCATTATGACTTTCATGATCATATAAATATGGTCACTGCTATCAAAAAGCTTTCTGCCTAATGTTTTAGTAGTTTATGAAAAATAAAAGTGAAAAAAACAATACAGAGTGGGGTTAAATAACCTGCCCAGGGTCTAACAACCGGTAAGTGGAAATTTGACTTTGAGGTTTGAACTTGAAAGAACAATTCTGACTTTCCACCATTATCATTAGCCAAAGATTCTGATAAGTACTTTTACTTTATGCTCTAGGAATATAGAAGGGGAGGAAACAGTGATTTACTTCAACTGGGGGAATTTGGAAAAGCAGCAAACAATGAGTTGCTTCTTTGCTGTACTTTAAAAGACATGGAGAAATTTCAAACATGCATGAAAAAGCATTTCAGCTAGGGAGATTAGCCAACAAAATTGGGAAACTTTTAGTGAACACCTCTTGCAGTGGGTTTTGTGCAATTTCAGGGCATAATGGAAATTTCCACATCCCGATCTCCACTCCCCATCCCAATCTCCACTCCCCATCCCTTATCCTCAGAGAGTAGCTAACCCTTCAGCAAACTAGGAGAATCCCCTGCCTCTGGAGTCAGCATCAGACTTCCGGAAGCCTGCCCAGACTTTATGGGGCTCAGAGGTCTGGAGCTGGATCTCTGGTCCCCTGCACGATTTCTTTCAAACAGAATTCAGAGCATTGGAAGCTGGAACATCTTGTACTGCACACATAATGCCTCAAATTTAAGTGATTTTCCTTAGATCCAAAGTCCTAACCCTGCTCAGATTAATTCAGTGGTTTTGATTGCTAGCACTAAGGCAGAGGAAAACATTACAATGAGAAGATACTTTCATAATTACTCCTAGGTCTCTAAACTAATGTGTCATTTAGGCTTAACACTGAAAGTTTAAAAGTCATGATTTCCTGTCTCTTCAATTAAGGTTAGAGCTCTATGGAACTGACTCCAGAGTAAACATGATGAGACTGAGACAGGAAAATCAGAGCATCAGATAGCTCTCAGGATCCTGCAATATACCCTGTATCCAGCTGAAAGTTTAATAAACCTCACTGGAGTAACTGTTTACTTTCAATAAACATTTTTAACTTGTACTAAGAGCAGGGCTCCTACTGTGTGCCAGGACTCTAACTAAATGATTTTTATAGAAATAACCTAAATCCTCACATTTACATGAGGCAGATACTATTACACTTCATGGCTCAGGAAACTGAGGGTCCCCCAGGAAAAGTACATGACCAGAGTCACAAACCTTAAACCTGGTGAATTAAGAATTTAAACTGTTTTTTTACTCCCTCACATTGGGATGTAATAAAATGCTTGAGTCTATACACTCCTTCCCTAGGAGGATATAATGGTTTTCAACTGAAATAGAAAAAAATGAGACATCCAAAATAAGTCAATAATAATTTTGCATATCTCATTGTGCTGTGGTTATAAAAATTAATTTATTTTGATCTGACAGACCCAAGACACTTTCAGGATGACAGAATTTCTCTGAGGGACAGAACAGCTATCAGGTTTAGGAAAACACTTAAGAATCTATTTTAGTATGGAACCAGGGACTCTTGTATATAATATAAACAGGTAAATTTAAGCAACAGGAATGATGAAACATTCTGCATGAATAAGTTAAAGGGGTTTGAACTCTGGATTATGGAGAGTTATGACCCTAGGAGAGGAGATGGGGGCCTTGGGGAAAGGCTGAAGATGGGGGGTCCCATGACTGTGGATGGGTTTGGTTAGGGGAGTGTCTGACAGAGGTGTAGGAGTTCTGATTCCTTCATTTGTACTTCAGATGACTCCTTTGTGCTTAGCTTGTATTATCCCAAAACTTTCAGTAAAGCTTTGACTTGCTGTTAGTGGTATTTGGGGTAATAATAGATGAGGTGTGGAGTCTGGACATTCCAGATGGTGGCCAACAGGAGGAAACCAGTCTGAAGGAAGAGCTAAAAGCAGCTCTAGGAGCTGGGTGTGTGTGTGAGTGTCTTTGTGCTCAATCATGTCCAACCAACCCCACGGACTGTAGATCGCCAGCCTCCTCTGTCCATGGAATTTTCCAGGCAAGAATACTGGAGTGGATAGCCATTTCTTACTCCACTAGGAGCTGGGTAAATAAAGAGAATTGATTTGTGGATGAACTGGCTTGGGACAGATAGTTGTCAACTCCCGCTTCCTCTAAATGTAGCAGAGGAGCAGAAGCCTAGAAAGGAAGGAAGGAAGTCGGAGCCTGTCATTCCAAGGCATGGGGCTTGAGTCATGTTCCCTAGTTGCTAAAGAAAGTAGTGATGCCAGAAAGCTGGAGGACTTGGGACTTCAGATGGCAGACATTTGATCAGATCTGGAACACAGAGCATAGCAGGTGCCGTCTGAATAGCCGAGAACATGCATTACAGCAGCACAGAAGAGGAGTTCCTGTCAGGGAGGGGCATCGAGAATATACCAGAAAGAAGGGAGCATCTCACATAGGCCTGGAAAGACACGTAGCATTTGGATAAGCAAAGATCGGTGTAAGAGTATTTAACTCGGCACAAAACGGTATGAAGACTGAACATCAATGCATGCTCTGGAAACAGGAGGATGTTGACTAACTTAAGTCAGTCACATATTGATGAGCATTGGAAGATATGAGTAGAAAAAAAGGGTGAGGTTTGAGAAAGGAGGGTTTTCAATGTCAGACTAAGGAGACAGATTCATTCCCTAGTAAACAGAGTCACTGAAAGTTTTTATAAAGGGAGTGAAATAACCTGGTGGTCATCGAGCTGGTTGCCCAGGGTTAAGAAATATGAAGACTAGTTTTCAACTTGTTGAGTTCGAAGGCTGACAGGTCATAAATATCAAATCCATTGGGTATGTAAGACTAAAACTTAGGAGAACCTTTAAGACAAAAGATATTGATTCAGAGTGATTCCAAAGGCCTGAAGTAACAAATGAATCCGTGTTAGTGGATGGATGGGACTTCCCAAGAAGAGATCAACAGAGATGAGGAAATGCCAGAGGTCAGAATTCACACATGACTTATTGGTAAAAACAAGAACTTGAGGTTGCAGAGGTCAGAAAACAAGGTGAGATTTTTAGGAAGGGTGATGTGATTTAGTATGTTATGGAAGGTAAACACTGGGAAATAAGTTCGAGGGAGTGCTTCTTCCCCATTTGATGGAAAAGGGGTAGATGATAAAGCCATTGTGAATGATTTAGGAACACAGAGTGTATGGAGAAAGAAACTGAGGCACTTATAGGGTGTCCAATTTGAATCTCCACCACGTGGACTTTTAATTCCCATTCATATTAAAAATGATTCTTTCTTCCAGTATACATTTGAGTGAATACAAAAATGTAAAAAAATTTTTTAAATAACAAAAAATAGCCCAAAGCCTTCAAAGTCACTAACGCTAAAAGCATCTATATCCTTTCTACTCAGAGGGGCATGGGGACCAGCAACCTCATAATTCCAGGTCCCATCCTATACTTCCTGAGTCAGAACTTGCATTTTAACATACTCCTCAGGTGACTCATTCATGAAACTTTAAGAAGCAGTGCTGTGCCTTACGGGCTTCCCAGGTGGCTCTGTAGTAGAGAATCTTCCTGCCAATAAAGGAGACATAAGAGACACAGGTTCTGTCCTTGGGTCAGGAAGATCCCCTGGGGGAAGAATTGGCAATCCACTCCACTATTCTTGCTGGAGAACTCCATAGTCCCCACAGACAGAGCACGCATGCTTACTGTACATAATACTCCTTTGTCTACATTCAGCGTAAGGATATTCATGACCACTAGGTTCCTCGATATATTTAGGGATTCCTTAGATCACACTGCATGCATGCTAAGTTGCTTCAATCATGCCCACCTCTGTATGGCCTCCTGGACTGTATCTCACCAGGCTCCTCTGTCCATGGGGATTCTCTAGGCAAGAATATTGGAGTGGGTCGCCATGCCCTCCTCCAGGGGAATTCACATTAGGAGATAATAACCAGGTTTTCAAATCTTGCACTCACTAGCTGTGAGAAAATTGTCCCTCTGCTGTCTTCAGTTTCATTGCAAAAGCAATAGTCACTCCCAGTGCTTTAATCCTGTTGTTTTAAGTAGTTTGAGTTTAAGGGGCATAGCCCATGCTCTTTCGAATTGGTAATATAAGACTGACATCAGGATGGAGAGAAGGATATTATGGGCTTATATTAAATGAAAGTAAAATTGCACAAAGCAAACATCTCACAATGACAAAATAAAAGGAAGAATGGTCCTGGGAAGGATATCTTTAGAGTTCCAAGTTTCAGGAGAAAGTGCTGTTATTGGCTCCTCCAAATTTTCTCAAGATGAGCGTTCCTTACGCAGATAATATAAACTAGGAAGCTCTGTAATGACAGTAAACAGCACATATAGGCTGCATACATTTACATACATGTACATTAACATGTACATAGATATATTTACATACATATCTCTTTCAAATCTTACAACAACTCTATGAGTCAGGCAACATGCTATTAGCCTCATTTATAGATACACAACTGAGGCCGGGAGAAATTAATAACTTGAACAAGATCATATAGCTTATAGGAGACAGAGCTGAGAGTCCAATCCAGATCTGAGTGAAAAAGTAGAATTCTTAAATGTGATACTATCAAATGAGAGATTAGAGAGGGAAATATCAGTAGTATTAGCTAAGGTCTATTAAGTACTTACTGTAGGCCAAGAATCAATTTAAGAGCTCAGCATATATTCACACATGCAATCCACTACAAACATGCTATCAGATAGGCATGCTTGTTATCCTCATTTAATAGGTGAGTGTATTAGTCATCTCAGTCTGCTAAGGGATAGTTAGGGAGTTTGGGATCGACATATACACAACTGCTGTATTTAAAATTAACCAACAAGGACCTACTGTAGAGCAAAGGGTACTCTGCTAAATGTTATGTGGTAGCCTACATAGGAGGGGGTTTAGGGAGAGAATAAATACATGTATATGTATGACTGAGTCCCTTTGCTGGGCACCTGAAACTATCACAGCATTGTTAACCAGCTATGATGCTGCTAAGTTGCTTCAGTCATGTCTGACTCTTTGCAACTCTTTGGACCACAGCCCACCAGATTCCTCTGTCCATGGGATTCTCCAGGCAAGAATACTGGAGTGGGTTGCCATGCCCTCCTCCAGGGGATCTTCCCAACCCAGGGATCAAACTCACATCTCTTATGTCTCCTGCTTTGGCAGGTGAGTTCTTTATGACTACAGCCACCTGGAAAGCCTGTTACCTGGCTATACTCAAACAAAAGGTTTTTTAAAAAAGAAGATACCATAGATTAGGTGATTTAAACCTAAGTGAAAATGCATTTTCTCTCAGTCCTGGAGGCTGGAAGTGTGAGATCAGGGTGCTAGTGATCAGGTGACTAGTGACAAGTTCAGGTGACAATTCAGGTGACAAGTCTTCCTGGCTTACAGACTGCCGCCTTATCTGTGTGCTCACAAGGCCTTTCCTGGGTGTATGCACATCAGGAAAAAGAGCCTCCCTTTTCTCCTTTTCTTTTTTTTTTTTTTGCTCCCTTCTTATAATGAATACCACTAATCTTCTCAGAGTAGGACCTTGCCTTTCTGATGTCACTTAATCTGAATTACCTCCCAGAAGACCTATCTCCAAATACCATCACATTGGAGGCTAGGACTTCAACACAGGAATTATTCAGGGGACAGAACTTAAACTTCATGATTTTTAATGACAACATCATGATTAAGTAACATTCGCCCAGGTGGCTTAGGGCTTCCCAGGTGGCTCAGTAGTAAAGAATCCACCTGCCAGTGCAGGACGCGCAGGAGATGGGTTCAAGCTGTGGGTCAGGAAGATCCCCTGGAGGAGGAAATGGCAACCCACTCCAGTATTGTCGTCTGGAAAATTTCCATGGACAGAGGAACCTGTGGTACAGTCCATGGTCTTGCGAAGAGTCAGACATGACTGAGCACGCACGTGCTTGCGCACGCACACACACACACACACACACACACACACACACACACATGGCAGGCTGGCTCTAGTATAGTCACTAGACTATACTCCCTCTGAGGATCAATGAACAGAGGGCTTAATAAGCAAAACATAACTCTGTCTATTAATGGTTAACATTTTTTGCTTAACATATGTTTTTATTCAGATATCATTTCCCCCAAATATCTGTTTCTTATTAGTAGAACTGAAACAGATATTTGGGGGAAGTGCTATCCGAATAAAAGCATCTGTAATACAGAGACAGTATGCCCTTTCTTTTTCTTTCCCAATGCCAAGAACCTAACAAATGTAAGGTGGGAGAAAACAGGTCAAATTGTATTGACTGAGTATTACCAGTTTCTTGGGGGCAGATTTATTGAATGATGCCCTTCAATTGCATCCAGGTTTTCATAAAATCTATTATTTGACACTATCCTTCACTTTGGATCATTGTTAAGAGTCTCTCCACTCAGTTAAGTCCCTAGAAATGGCAATTAAAGATAAGATTAAAGACACTGTTCTCATAAAGTAGCAGGGTCACTGGTGTTTACCGGCTCATGAACTGACAGTTGACTGAAAAGACGGATTAAGTCAAGCGCAGCTCTTTCTGAACTGCTGTGCCAACCAAAAAGAGTTTGGGCAAGAGGCAGCTGACAATTTGGAATTTTAGAAATGAAGAAAGTACAACCAAGTAAGGTTGATTAATATGCCTAAAATTACATACTGTATTCCTTATTCTGAGGATATTTCTACATTATTCCTTATTCTGGGGAACAAAAATACTAAGAGAGGAGCATGGGTGTGCTAATGGTCAAATCTGCCACTCCAATGTCAGTCCCCACGGTTCCCCAACACCCGCTCTCTGCTTCAGCAAGGCTGATCACTCTTCAGCGGGACCTAGACACATACTCATACAGACATTTTGATTATGTTCATGCTGCTTCCTCTACTGGCAGTGCTTCCTCACCCAGACTCTCCAAATCTCATTCTTCAGCCCAGTTCAATTACTATGTCCTCTTGAGTTTTTCTTTAATCCTTCAAATTCAACTTGAACTTTAATCACACACAGCTCTATACTAATACAACAGTGAAAAGATTTCTAATGGTCTCACACATCTGGTTATTTCTTCTCAATACATGAGAAGATTACATTTCCCTGTCCCTTTTTAGATGGGCAGGGCCATGAGACTAGTTCTGGCTAATTGATAGCACATACAGATGAAGTATGTTTCTGCCCTTTCTGGGGTTTTTAATTGCCAGTGTGGAAAAATCCCTGTCTCTCTTCCCCCTTCTCACTAAAACAGACAATGTTCCAAGTGGTAGCTTCCATCAGCCTGAGTCCCAGAATACAGATGAGATGGAACAGTTGTTGTTTAGTCAATAAGCTGTGTCCAACTCTTTTATGACTGTGGACTGTAGCCAGCAGTCTCCTTTGTTCATGAGATTTCCTAGGCAAGAATACTGGAGTGGGTTGCCATTTCCTCCTTCAGAGGATATTCCCAACCCAGGGGAAGATCTCTGCATTGCACAGGCAGGGTTTTTTTTTTTTTTTTTTTTTACCACTGATCCACCCAGGAAGCTTGAGATGGAATGGAGTCCCTTGCTAAAGCACAGGGGAAATGTAGCATCAGTGAGAAACCAACCTTTGTTGGTTTCAGCCTCTGAAATTTGTGAACGTATGTGGCTTTGTGGGCAGGGCTGTTATTATAACGTAACCTAGCTTATTCTGACTTCCCTGGTGGCTCAGAGGGTAAAGCGTCTGTCTACAATGCAGGAGACCTGGGTTCGATCCCCGGGTTGGAAGATCCCCTGGAGAAGGAAATGGCAATCCACTCCAGTACTCTTGCCTGGAAAATCCCATGGACAGAGGAGCCTGGTAGGCTACAGTCCATGGGGTCTCAAAGAGTCAGACACGACTGAGCAACTTCGCTAGCTTATTCTAACGAATATAGTATTTATGCTTTTAGTTTACACATATATTATGCTGTGAAGAGTCTTCATTTACTTCAAACTAAACAAAGATTTATCAGAATATCTACAGTGGGTTAGACAGTGGTCTACACACTGAAGGTACAATCGTGAGAAAATATAAAGTCATTGACCTCATGGGGGTCATGGTCTAGTGAAGGAGATACATATTCATCAGACAATGACATATATAGATACAAAATTTAACCAAAGTCAGAGATATGAAGAAAATGTATATCTGACCTAGTTGGGAGGGCTGCACTGAGGTGTCAGGCAAAGCCTTTCTGAGAAACTGATTTTTGAGCTGAGTTACGTAGACCAAGAGCAAATTAAGTAAAGACTAGGAATGAGGAGGAAGAGGAGCATTTCGGGCAGAAATAACAGGTACACATGTCCTGAGGTAAACCGTGGGACAGTGGGGAGCATACCCAACATGAAAGAAGCGAAGAAACCAGCAAGATGCAGACGGACCATACTTTGTAGGCCAAACCAAGGATTTTAGACTTTATGATAAAAATAAATGAAATGGAAGCCATGGAAGAATTTAAAGATGGTGGAAAGGGGTATCATTGCACCTCACTGTGACATGAGAAGCTCCCTCTCAAGGTTAAATTCTGATGTCAAAACTTTTGATACCACTCTTTTGATAGGATCAAAGAAAGATATATATTCTTCATACAGATGAGGCATTCCTCCATGTGCAGGGTAGAGGACAGCTCCCAATAAATGAGAATCCCCTCCAGCATCATAAAATTTAAAAGAGAGGTCCAGAGAGAGCGTGGACTCGGGGGTGGGTAGAGGCAGAGGAGGGGCTGAAGTTCTACCATGGTGCTGGAAGAAGTAACAGACACAGGCAGGAAATGAGACTTCGAGATGGTCAGCACTAAATCAAACATCACTAAGGGTCCACGTTTCAGTCTCTGTAGAGGGGGAGCACACAACAGGATTAGTTTTGAATTGCAAATGACTTTTTTTTCTGGCTACAGCTGTAGATCTTATTGAATTACACCTCAGTTAGAGGGTGTTCCTTATCTGGGCACCAGTGAGGAGGATTTGATAGTAGTACAGGTGGGAGATGATGACAGATTAGACTAAACTACTGGTGGTGGAGGTAGAGAGAGGGCCTGGGGCACAAATTGCTCTATGAACAAATACATATTTGTTCATAGATCCAATGAACAAAGGGCCAGATCATGGCCCCTTTGAAGGCATAGATTCTGAGGGCAGAGTTCAGTATCGGTTCTGACCCCAGCGGCACTTCTCCTTAATGGTCCAATTCCTGATACTCTCCTGAAAACAAGCCTGCGATTTATCCTGTCTCTTGACTCTCCCAATTTCACCATGGCCTCCATTGTTATGCAGAGCACTCTTAAACTTGAATTTCTCCATGCTTTGTTGCAAATTAAGCCAGTTCCTCTGGGAAGAGACTAAGAACTATTTATTTTATAGACTGCTTCTCTTCCCAGACAAAATCTCTAAACCACAGCTCTGAAGACAGGGATGGAGGCCATGACAAGCTTCTCTCAGTGGGACTGAGAGATGGTCCCATGCTAGAAGCTGAGTTTAGTCATGGCCTGGTGGCAGCAGCCTGATGTCCTCTAGGCTTGCTTCTCCTGCTGCAGAACCACCATCTCAGGAGCCCAGGAGAGAGGCCTGAGGACCTCAGCATCCTTAGGGGCTGTGCACAAGATGCTATCTCCATTCTCCATTCTGGTTGGGGTTGGGGGTAAGGATGGAAGAGGGAGCTCTTCCCTGTCTTCCCTGCACTCACCCAGGACTTAATTTTAGCAACAGGCACTGGGGTAGGATAAGAAAGACTGAAGCCCTGCTCCTCCTGGGAAGAAAGGCCTCTAGCCAGGAGCTGTCGAGAAAGGGAGCCCCGCATTCTTGGTTGTACCAGCCAGGAGTAGGGCCTCCAACCTCACTGAACTGGGAAGGAAGTGAGGGGGGAGCAATTGTGGTTCTAATAGCACAGACTTTCACCTTCTTACTGAATTTTTATAGATGTTCTTGTGTAGTTGTTTCTTCATTTGCTGTTTCTCCTTAGGACCATTTGTGTTGCTGCTGCTGCTAAGTCACTTCATTCATTTCTAGAGGCTTTTTTTTTTTTTTAATGTTTCATAGGCTTCTGTGGGGAGTGAAACTAGTCAACAGAGCCCCCTCCAGTTGTCTCCCAAGAGTTGATCCATCTTGGGTTGCCCATCCTAAACCGATTCTGGGCATTGGCCAAGAGATTGCTAGGAAACATGATTACAAACAGATGTTCACTAAGTGCTTGTTCTGTGAGGCTTGCCCTCTCCTGATGCTGGGAACCCTTTTACCATCATTTGAACAAGGCTGAGCTAGTGTCCTGGGGGTGAAAACACAGAGGCCTCAGCTATGTCAGGTGTCCCAGACCTCACAGATTAGGCCAAGAGAGGTGGTATTAGGAAAGATAGGAGGATAGAACATGTCAGATCAGGGATGCTAAAAGCAGTGAATCCTGCTGAGACAGCAAATAAGAGATGGACTAGAAGATTCATTTTATTTGAAAGTACTAAGATCATTGTTCATCTGAATAAGGACTATTTTTTTAGTGAAATGAGATAAGAAACAGCATAAAATAGATTCAGGAGTGACAGGAAAGGAGGGCATAGAGCTAGTGAGACAGGCAAAACTGTGGAAAAGTGTGGTTTTGTCAGGGAGCTGAGGAGTGGAATGGGTTTACCAGGTGGCTAAGTGGCAAAGAATTCACCTGCAGTGCAAAAGATGCGGGTTTGATTCCTGGGTGGAGAAGACTCCCTAAAAAAAATGCCAACCCACTCCAGTATTCTTGCCCAGGGAATCCCATGGACAGAGGAGACTGGTGGGCTACAGTCCATGGCATTGGAAAGTGTAGGACAAGAATTAGTGACTGAACAAGAAGATTCAGAAGACAAAGGGATAAATTTCCCTGTGTATGAATTACTATTATCCTTTCATACAGAGGAGGATTCTGAGACTCTGAGAGGTTTAGTGCTTTGCCCCAGGTGAGGAAGTCAGTGAATCGTGGAGTTCCTATTCCCAATGCGTCCATTAGACTCTAGATTGAGGAGCTAAAGGAACTTTTAATCTTTTTGCTATGGTGCCAACAATAACAGTATGAACAAACTAATTCAATGAAACTAATATCATGTGTTTCTCCTGCCAGCATTATGAAAGCTCTGCTCTTACCCCAGTGCATTTTTTTTACTGGACCATGTTGCTAATTTCTCATTAAGGCCAAGTATATTATTTAGGGAAGAATGTTCATCTATGGTCCAGGCTCCAGTTCTCTTAGTTTCACTGGTAACCTCTAGGCCACTGCCACCTGGCAAGCATCATTTCCTCCTCAGGACCCATGTAAGGAGCTCACCCTGAGCTCTACAGTCCCCGTCATCACTTGGTGAGCCCTGTTCTATGGGAGGGGCACACACCTGGGCTTATGTGTGCAGTATGAAAAAATGGACCAATCCAAATGAAAGTCAGACTCTGATGGATCTGGTTCTGAACTCTGACCCTTTCTCAGATGTTCTGTTTGCCCTCTTCCCAGAAGGAAGGATGTTTCAAAATACTAAGTACTCACATTTTATAATATCCAGGTACCTTAACCGTACAGTAACAACAAATGTGCAGTTAAGAGTTGCTAGAAGCACTTACGCTGCACCCCAGGGACAATGATGGCAACTGAAGGAAATAAGAGAACAAAAAGTAAATGAGGAAATGCAAGAGGGAAGGCCACTGGGGGCTGAACAACACACTAATAAGATGATACATCTGCAGGAAAAATCTGGAAATGGTGCCATGGGGCAGACCCCAGACAGACTCTCACATTGTCCAGGAAACAAGCACCTTCCTCCAGGCAATCTGACTAACCGCAGGGCAAACCAGAGAGATGTTAACTTTGTGCAGGCGAGTAAAGTATGGAAGACAAGAAAGAGCTATGTGTTCCCTTTCTGGTTTTAACAGATCCTTACTTGAATTATTTTAAAATCTCTGGATAGATTTCAAAAGCTCCCTCTTCTACTTTCTCCAGTTTTAAATACTGTTTAGTCTCGAGAAAGTCATGCACTGGGATTTTATCCAGGTGTATGTCCTACCTGATCACCTTGCAATTCCCTCCTTACTCCCTGGAGATGAAGATACTCTTCAATGTGACTTGTAAGATGACCCTACATGGGCTTCAGGGATTGCTACTTCCTCCCTCACGTCTTTCTCCTTCCTGTCTTCTCTCTTCCTCTCCCTCCATCCTTTCTTACTCCCCTCCTCCCTCTCTCCCTCTTTCCTACCACCTTAACCTTCTTTTCTCTGCAGTGTTCATAGAATTTGAACCAGAATGTTTGATCATAAATCCCATGAAATATTGATGACATGAAGTATAACTAACCACCCTGGACATATGGTTACTTTTTAAAATATGCACTGTGATCTCTTAAAATGTTAGAGTGCAAAGTTTTCTGAAATGTTATCAAATATATCAATCTATTGAGAATATATCAAATATATCAGTGTTTTAAATATATCAAATGTTATCAAATACATCAATCTATTGAGTATAATCATAGCGTTATTACTTCACCAGTTTTTCTGTCACTTCTTTTGAAGTGTATAGGAGTAGTTTAGTTAATTTTTCCCAGTTTCTATGTTTTAATACCACGTTCCTGGCACAACATAAATGGTTGAAATGGCAGTTTGCCATAAGCTTTTCTAGCATTTTGATAGGAGTATATCAGAGAGAGTATCATTTATTGTTGACTAAAACATTAAAAGATAAAATAATGACATTTGAGTCAAGTGCTTTTCATGAAAAATCACTATAAGTCTATCAGAAAAATATTGAAAACACTTTGGATCACAGCTGAGTCTTTTATTACAGAGCCTAAATTAGAGTCTGTGCTGTTTTCCATATAGACCAAACTTAAGATGCAGGATCAAATAAAGATCTGGGATCCTTTAGTCTTAGGATATTTCATTTCTGAACACCGAGTCAAAGATATGAACAATTTGTATTCAGCTAAATTGAACATGGAAAGATCACTTTCCTGTATTTTTTTCCCACTCATTTTCTCTTTATACAATTATTGCTTTCATTCTTTCCTTTCTAACATTTGCACATTGTAGGCCATGATAGAGACCTGGTTAAAACATAAAGAGAAGCATCTTCTATGTGGGAACCATGTACTAAAGTCTGATGACAATAAAGTGAGGAGAAGGTGATGAGACAAAATAATGTTATGGAATTAACAGCCTCACAAAGGAGCCACCTCTCTCTCTCCAAGTGAAAATGATGAAAAAAACAATGCAGCAGATTTTAATGTGTGGTCTCCTGAACAAACTGACCCACATCTGAGCTGCCTTCCCACACTGTAGATGGTCCTGCTGTGGAACTGGGAGCAGCATTCTGGCTAATATCACTCATTCTGGCCAATTTATTTTTCTCTGTTGTCCTTGCTTTCCTGGTGCTGAACCTCAGATAAGCTGTTCCTTCTACTAGCCTCAAGTCACAGATAGTAAAACTGGCCCAGTGGTGGTTGAGCAACCTACAAGGAACCATGGTAGAATCTAATGAGGCAGGTGGAGTTAGTTCATCCTCACAACTTCTTATGTTTAGCAATTATATTAGAGCAGCACTGGGAATTAGCTTCTTGCCCCTAAATAGCTAAAGGAAGTTGATACAACTAGGCCTTAGTGAACAAAGGGAAAGATTAATTTTAGGCCAAGATTAATTTTTCACAAGTCAGAGTGTGGGAGCAAATGATTTTCTGAAGTATTTTGCATCTCAAATATGGTAGGCACTGAAGAAGGACACTCACCACACTGCCCCCAACTTCATTTAAAGAATAATATTCGAAAGTGAACGCCATTTTCATCCAGTTGTGGAGTCACTGGAATTTACCAGGACACAAAAATGATGGGCAGACTTCTCCCAATATGTTATCAGATCCAGGATCTCACTTGCCCTGAGTCATCTAATGTGAAAAGTGACTCATGGAAAGCACTTTCTAATTGGTGAAACATGATACTATATGCATATCGGGGCTCTTATTTAAATTAATGGCATATTATGATTTCTACCCTAATGGACCCATAATTCATTGCTACACTGTGTAAATTGAAGCTCTTTTCAGTTGTATGTTACATCCTGATATTTATTTGGACTCATCAGAAATCTCTCCTCTTCAAACTATTATGTTCTACATATTTATAATACAATAACTTCCTGGTATTCTCTTTCTCTCATATCCCTGTTGATATATAAATGAGTTTTGCCCTATTTTTTGAACAGAAAAGTTTGGATTCTCAAACAAAATGCCAGACTCCTAATAAGGCTTCGTAGATTCTATTTGTAGCTAATGAGATTGACCTGGAAACAAAAAAATGCCTAGAGGAGTGTCATAGGCCAACAAACTTTGAAACTGGTTGTTCTTTCATTTGGCTATTTTCAAGTCATCTGAAGGTTTTCTATTCATGAGACAGTGTAACTGTCCAGTCCTTTCCTACAGAGAGCACTCTCCAGTCCTTTGAGTATCTTTTAATGCTCCTTGGAAAGCAAGGCTTGGCAAGTTCTTTCCTTCTCTCTCAACCTGGGTTAACCTGGAAAGGGTAGTCTTTACTCTTCTCAATCCACACTTAAACAGGAGATGAATTCCTGGTTATATAGCTGAGGACTTGGAAGGCTGGAAAGTTTCCTGAAGGTCAGATAATGGGCTCAAGGGCTTAGGTCTACAGAAGGACAAATTGGTCCATCTGTTCCTGTGAGTCAGTTACTAGCTTCTCCTTTGAATGGATATTAACAACATCCTGAGTATGGGGAGAAAACTGAAAAAATTGTAGGATCTATATACTTGCTGCTGAATGCTTGTTAAGTTCTCGAAATGTGAAATGCCAATTACAAGCAACTTAAAACTTTCAAAGGCATATTTAAAATGTTTGTTTAGGAAACTGATTTTCAAGGAAATGTTTGACTCTTAAAGAGTAACTCCAAAGGAAATTGCAGTGGTAATTTGCAATGTCTAGTACAGTAGTACATTCTAATAGAGATGTATAAAGTAAAATCTTAAATATGAGCTTACTGGTGAGTGTACTTAATAGAGACATAAATGCATCATGAGTGGAGCTCCTTTATATAAAAGTTGTTATCCAACACTAAAAATAATCACCACTCTTGAGATATTCTACCAGGTTTTCCCTATGGGTACCTATTATATTCTTGGGATGATATTGTGGTCTGGGTTATGTCTGAATTTACATAGCAATAAGCTAAATTATAATGGAATTCTTTTGTGATTGAGTAATGCTGTATACAAATTGTATATATGGAGAAACTAAAGCAGAGATGAATTATATTATTTTCTTCTCACTGCAGAAATATAGTAGGAAATTGCACGTTCTTCTCTGGGGAATTACAGAGAAAGTAGTCAGTGGTTGTACACAGTGCAATTCCAATTTTGTGCAAAGACTGTAATGGCTGACTGTTCTTACAGTTTGAGCTAGTGGAGAATGAGATATATGGGATGCATAAAAGAGTTTCAGATTGAGGACTGTGTCAAAAGTTAATAATTAGCAAATGAACACTGAGTCCCCAATAGCAAGAGCTCTCCACTAGAGCCTGTGGTTGATTAAGTCACTAATCTATGGATTTAGCCTTTAAAACACCTATAATTTACTTGGGGAGACAAGGCACAAATACAAAACATTAAAAATAAAGTAATTATATCATTAGCTGCCAGTTCATGAGACAATTTAGTATAAAATAAAGAACACTGAATTGGGTATCATTGTTGTTGCTGTTCAATTGCTCAGTTATGTCTGACTTTTTGTGACCCCCATGGACTGCAGCACGCCAGGCTTCCTTGTCCTTTACCATCCTCTGGAGCTTGCTCAAACTCATGTCAATTGAGTTGGTGGTACTACCCAACCATCTCATTCTCTGTCATCCCCTTCTCCTCCTGCCTTCAATCTTTCTCAGCATCAGGGTCTTTTCCAGCAAATCAGTTCTTCGCATCAGGTGGCCAAAGTATTGGAGCTTCAGTTTCAGCATCAATCCTTCCAATGAATATTCAGGACTGATTTCCTTTAGGTTGGATCTCCTTGCTGTCCAAGGAACTCTCAAGAGTCTTCTCCAGAACCTCTCTAATGTGCATCAATTCTTTGGCACTCAGTCATCTTTATGGTCCAGCTCTCCCATCCATACATGACTACTGGAAAAACTACAGCTTTGACTATACAGATCTTTGTCAGCAAAGTAATGTCTATGATTTTTAATATGCTGTCTAGATTTGTCATAGATTTTCTTCCAAGGAGCAAACATATTTTAATTTCATGGCTGTAGTCACCATTTGCAGTGATTTTGGAGCCCCCAAAATAAAGTCTGTTGCTGTTTCCATTGTTTCCTCATCTATTTGCCATGAAGTGATGTGACTGGATGCCATGATCTTAGTTTTTGAATGTTGAGTTTTCAGCCTGCTTTTTCACTCTCCTTTTTCACCTTCATCAAGGGGCTTTTTAGTTCCTCTATACTTGGATCTACACCACAGGGTGGTGTCATCTGCATATCTGAGGTTATTGATATTTCTCCCAACAATCTTAATTCCAGCTTGTACTTTATCCAGACTGGCATTTCTCTGATGTACTCTGTGTATAAGTTAAATAAACGGGGTGAAAATATACAGCCTTGATGTACTCCTTTCCCAATTTGGAACAAATCCATTGTTTCATGTCTGGTTCTAACTGTTTCTTCTTGACATGTATACCAGTTTCTCAGGAGACAGATAAGGTAGTCTGGTATTCCCATCTCTTTAAGAATTTTCCACAGTTTGTTGTGATCCACACAGTCAAAAGCTTTAGTGTAGTCAATGACACAGAAGTAGATTTTTTTCTGGAATTCTCTTGTTTTTTTCTATGATCCAATGGATGTTCACAATTTGACCTATAGTTCGTCTGCCTTTTCTAAATTCAGCTTGAATATCTGGCAGTTCTTGATTCATGTATTGTTGAAGCTGAGCTTGGAGAATTTTGAGCATTACTTTGCTAGTGTGTGAGATGTGCAACTGTATGGTAGTGTGAACATTCTCTGGCACTGCCTTTCTTTGGGATTGGGATGAAAACTGACCTTTTCCAGTCCTGTGGCTGCTGCTGAGTTTTCCAAATTTGTTGGTATGTTGAGTGTAGCAATTCCATTCTAATCCTGATTAGCCTTGAACCAGCTACCTTAGTTTCCTTGATCATGTTATGATTTCCATGGGCCTTAATCTTCCTACCTAGTTAGAGGCAACATTTATTGAATGCTCACTACAAGTGCCAGTCATCTTAAACATATTTTCTCACTTCATCCTCAAAATCACCCTAGGAGGTAGGAAATATTCAGTTATTGGAACACATTTTTATTCATAAGGAAACCAAAGCAAAACAAGGTTAGGTAATGCATCCTGAATTATGTTGCTAATATGTGGCAGAGATTTAAATCTGTATTATCAGACAGAAGAAGTTATGGAAGCATTAGAATTGTGTGTGTGTGTGTGTGTGTGTGTGTGTGTGTGTGCGCATGTGAAAGACAGAGAATAAAAGTGCATGAGAAAGAGAGAGAGGATGAATGTCTGATGGGTTTTTCTGGTTGTGTTACATGATGTATGATCTCTTTCATGATTAAAGATTTACCAACTCTTTGGATAAACTATAAGACACAATGAGATTCTGCTCAGGTCAGGTCGCGTGCCTACAGAGACACCATTCCTGAGCCTATCTCAATAACCACGTGGACCTCAGTCTCCATGTCAAACACACATATATTACTTTTGACATAAAAAACAACTTTCCCATAGAAAGTCACCTGCTGTGATTTGTATATTAGATGACGTAAAGTACCCACTCACTAAATCCAGAAAACTTGTTTTTGTATAGACTTGAGTTAGAGAGATTTTCATTTTCAGTTCAGTCAGTTCAGCCGCTCAGTTGTGTCCAGTTCTTTGCGATCCCATGGATTGCAGCACACCAGGCTTCCCTGTCTATCATGAACTCCTGGAGCCACGCAAACTCATGTCCATTGAGTCAGTGATGCCATCCAGCCATCTCATCCTTTGTCGTCCTCTTCTCCTCCTGCCCCTAATCCTCAGTAAATCTTTATGATGGTTATAAAATAAAACGCTAGATTTTTTGGACTGAAGGCAGATATCTTCTTTGTCTTAGTGTTTCTGGAACACAGATACTCAATTTTTGTTGAATGAATGAATGAATACATGAACAGATAAATAGCTAACCATGATTAGAATAAAAGGTGCAAGTACTCAGTCATGTCAGACTCTTTGCAACCCTATAGACTGTAGACCGCCAGGCTCCTCAGTCCATGGAATTTTTCAGACAAGAATACTGGAGCAGGTTGTCATTTCCTACACCAGGGAATCTTCTTGACCCAGATATCCAACCCACATCTGTTGAGTCTCCTGCATTGGCAGGCAGATTCTTAACTACTGCACCGCCTGGAAGGGCATGATTAAGTGTGTGCTATTTGAATGAAGATGCAAAGCTCAGGATATCACTTAGTACAACCTGGGCTGCCCTCTCTCTTGACTGTTTGAGTCTAGATCTTTATTTGGTGGACAAACCCCTTCTCTATCAAGGTCTGTATTTAGTTAAATTATTTTGTTGTTATCTTCTGGCTTACCAAGAAATTGGCTTTATTGTTGATATATTTTTATTTCTTTTGTTTTTGCTTTATTTCTGAGTAATTTAAATTTAAATAGGTAAGAAAAAATTGTACCAGCTTATTTTTTTACGAAACAATAGTTTTAACTCAGCTTAGTTCTGAATAAAGTAACATCACGTATGGCCTGAAGAACACTTAAGGCAATGATGTCAACTGAGTCGTAAGGCAGAAGAGAAACCTCAAAAGAATCATTCTTGAATCATCAACAGTAACATTTATTGAATTGTGCCAGACATGATTCTAAGTTCTTTTAAGTATTAACTTATAAGCTTATGTGTGAAAGATAGTAAAAGTAATATCATGCTCTTTATATTTTTGTGTAGCCTCAGCATCACTGACTCAATGGACATGAGTTTGAGTAAGCTTTGGGAGATGGGGAACAACAGGGAAACCTGGCGTGCTGCAGTCCATGGGGTCGCAGAGAGTCGGACACAGCTGAGCAACTGAACAGCCACAGCTTTAGCAATAGTTACTGTTAGTAGACAGAAGAAAAGAAAAATCAAGGAATAATCCTTAGGATTGTAAGAAGTAAATAAAATATTTTTCCATGTATTCAGATAAATCTACACTACAATTTTACTTCCAATATCGATAAAATATGTCAAAGGTAAAAGTCTGAGATACTCTCAAACACATTTGCATTTAGAGTACTGGTAAAGGGTATTAGGAACTAAAGTACAGTGCACGCATGTGGGCTAAGTCACTTCAGTCATATCCAACTCTCTGTGACGCTATGGGCTATAGCCCCAGTTCTAGTCTTAAAGAACCTGCCTGCCAATGCAGGAGATGGAAGAGACGTGGGTTCAATCCCTGGGCCAGGAGGATCCCCTGGAGAAGGAAATGGAAACAGGCTCCAGCATTCTTGCCTGGAGAATCCTATGGACAGAGGAGCCTGGCAGGCTATAGTCCATAGGGTCGCAAAGAGGCAGACATGACTGAAGTGTCTGAGCACATAAGCACGCACGCATGCGCTTACTACAGCCGCCAGGCTTCTCTGCCCTTTGGGATTCTCCAGGCAAGAATACTGGAGTGGGTCACCATTTCCTTCTCCAAAAGTATAGTAGCCAACAACCTTATCTTTTTCCATTACAGACAGTTAAAAATCTAAAATATAGGTATCATCTAGTATCACCATAATTTCATAGAAGAAAGACAATTTAAAAACCAAAAATGTTGATGTATGAGACAGGTGCTCAGGGCTGGTGCACTGGGATGACCCAGAGGGATGGGATGGGGAGGGAGGTGGAAGGGGGGTTCAGGAGGGGGAACATATTTAAACCCATGGCTGATTCCTATCAATGAATGGCAAAACCACTACAATAGTGTAAAGTAATTAGCCTCCAACTAAAATTAATTAAAAAAAGAAAAAGAAAAATTCCATGGACAGAGGAGCCTGGCAGGCTATACAGTCCAGGCGGTTGCAAAGAGTTGTACACAACTGATAGACTGTGCACACACACACACACACACACACACACACACACACACACAAACATGTTGGATGGATATAAGCTCATAATTCAAGTCATTTCCGTAACTGAATAAATTTAGCTTTGTGAAAGATTCATGATGTTGTCTAGTTTCTGATTTTGGAGGTTGCCAAGGAAAACTTCACCATCCACTGGCACCAGTCTTTGTACTGGCATTTGGGAACCACCAAACATCAGGCCATGACAACCACATTTATGGCCAATTTTTTTCTGAAAGCAGATGTAACCTAGATTTTGCAGGCCACTACTTTTTTACTAGAATTACACAGAGGTCATATTCAGCAGCTCATTGTATCATTCTCAAAATAAATCCAGTTCTACAACTCATTGGGACCTTATTTTCTCCAAGGATTATAAGAATATAGAAAAACAGTTTTACCACACATACCACACAAGAAATCTTTATAAATATCCTCTTTAAACGTCTCTGTTCCTCCCTCAAATCATCTCTGAATGTCAAATCCTCACCTTTCCTTTCTCTCTGGACCTTTAAATCCACAGTCCATAAAATCCATATACCTCCACCCCCCACCCCAACACTGCCTCATTGCTTTTGGGCCCTAAACTTTTATGTCTCACTCAATAAAACCCTGAGCTGGCATTAGATAGCCTACCTCCACTCACCCATAGCAGATTGTTTTATATAAAGATAAATTTATAGATTTTACATCATCTATAGTGTGAGAGGAATGACTGACCTTTCCCTCACAGAAAGGTGGGGTCTACGTTTCTCTCTTTTTGAATCCAAGATGAAGTTTGTGGCTGATCCAACTTAATAATAATAACGTATGATCTTAATATAATGTATGATCTAACTGATGCTCTAAAGATTCCAAGGTTATGTCATAGAAAGGACTCTGCTTCTAACAGGCTATCTCTCTCTGGGATGCTTGCTCTAGGATCCCAGCTGCTATGCTGTGAAGAAGCTCAGTCTAGCCCCGAGAGAGAGAATCTATGGAGAAAAACTGAAGTGTCTTGTCTTCATCTGCATCAATCACCAGTCATGTGAGTGAATGGCCTTTCAGATGATTCCAATCCCCAACCTTAAGAGTCATTAGCTGGGGCCTTAGACATTGCAGAACAGAGATCAGTCATTTCCTCTCTACTTTGGTCAATTTGCTAACTTGCAGAAAACCTGAGAGATAGTAAAATATTATTGCTTTAAATCACTAAATTTCGAGGTAGTTTGGTATGAAGATAACAAATACCACCTCTTAGAAAGGAGCTCATGACCATCTAACATTCCTCATATCCTCACCTGGTGTAGAGAGGGCATATTCATGTTTTGCCATCTTCTTTGCTAAGTGAAGTAAAAGTTGCTCAGTCATGTCTGACTCTTTGTGACCCCATGGACTAGACATATACATTCCATGGAATTCTCTAGGCCAGAATACTGGAGTGGGTAGGCATTCCCTTCTCCAGGGGATCTTCCCAACCCAGGGACTGAATCCAGGTCTCCCACACTGCAGGCAAATTCTTTACCAGCTGAGCCAAGAGGGAAGCCCGTTCATTGCTAAACTGCTTTTTAAATATTCACCAAATAAGTTCTGGTCTCATACATTTATAAGGTAATATTTGTTCTAGCCATTCATATAGAAATATTTTCAATTCTTCTAGAGATTGTTTAATGTTTATATCATAAACATGAGATTTGGAATCATGTCCTAGTTATACAGAGGAGAAAAACTTCAACTGTAAATTATATTTTGCTAATGAAATGCATCAAAGGTATTTATCTAATATTCATTTTCTGTAGAATATCAAAACTATAAAAACAAAGCATTTATATTATCACCTTAAGTTTAATTCATATTTTTCACAAGGTAAAGAATAACTTTGCTGGAGCTAACTAAAGTCCTCATTAGCATCCATTTGATAAAACTGAAAATAACACTGAACATTATTTGATCATCAAAGCAGCTCTTAATGTTGCATAATATATTTTTCAGTAAGCTTGGAAATTTCCATTTACTAACAATTCCACAGTTCTCAATCTATTTTTGGCAAGATATTACAATGACTGAGTTGGCTCAGTGCTCATCCTGTTATTTATATTGCTCACAGTACTATAAGTTACAAGGAATGTTGTGGACATTTGTAATATTACATACATAACACATCTGTATAAATGATAACTAAAAAGGTAGCAATAATTTTCCATTTGCTTTACCTACACAGGTGATGCAATGGTAAAGAATGAAGGAGATGCAAAAGACACAGGTCAGGAAGATCCCCTAGAATAGGAAATGGTGACTCACTCCAGTATTCTTGCCTGGAAAACTTCATGAACAAAGGAGCTTTGTGGGCTACAGTCCATGGGGTCACAAAAGTTGGACATGACTGAGCATGCATGCATTTCCATACAATTTAAACTGTATATTAAGGAATAAGGGGAAAATGTAGCAAGGTTTAGTGAAAGGAAGAATTATTCAACAGATATACTAAATGTGGACTTCACTAAATGCTCAATTCCTTGGAAAGCTTTAATGTCCTTAAAGAGAGAAAGGAAAAGCAAGAAACAGTGTAATAAGAATTACTATGGCCATATCTTTGAGAAGAACTGGACATGTGTAAAAGGAAGCTATCTTCCAAATTATTTTACCCTATGAAGCCAACATTCCGGTTGAGGATTATTGACCTATATTATGGCAGTTTTCCGATTAGCATTCAGCATAAAATAATGTGTTCAGGAGGGCGATTCAGGCCCAAAGATAGCAGTGAAAAGCAGGAAAGACTAAAAAGTTGGAAGTGGATGTTATTAATACAACTAGCAAATCTAAATATATTTTAGTTCAGACTGTGGCACTAACACAGAATAAGAATTCATTCTTATTCCCAAAGGCTCAGTTGCAAAATGTCATGGCCCTGAAGGTATGCTCCTTATCTTCCAAGATTTTACTACAGTACTTAGTGAGCAATCACTTTTCAGAGAGATTCAGAAGAATAACATATATGTGCTGTAAGCCTTTTTCTTTTCAGTTTCCATAGAGAAGATTAGTGATTACTTGCATTAAGTAAGCTTATGCATGTGATGATACACAAGACAATATCTAGAATATAAAGGATTCACAAAAATATTTGTTTAAATATCTTCTATCAGAAATTATATAACAGGTATCTGGAATTCAGATACCTGTATTAAACCTAGCAGAATATATTCTCTGAAACAGGACATTTTTCCCAAAGTGGAAATTAGAAATTTTCCAAACATTTTGTGTATATAAGTATTTGTAATGGTGAAAATTTTGAAATAATCTGGTACAGGACATTAAAGCAATAAAATATCATTATCTGGAGGAATTTTTATGATTCCAAACAATACATTAAGAAAGTTAAATAAAAATACTAAGTGAATTGCCATAGCTTTGTAACAGAACTATACTAATCAAAATACTGTGATATTGGCATAAAAACAGACATATAGATCAATGGAATAGAATAGAGTGTTCAGAAATAAACCCATGCATATATGGGCAATCAATTTTTACAAAGTTGCCAAAAGTACACAATGTGGAGAAGAGTCTCTTCAAAAATTGTTTTTGGAAAAACTGCATATTCACATGTAAAATAATTAAATAGGACCCCTATTTTACATTATAAACAAAAATCAACTGAAAATGGATTAAAAGACTTGAATATAAGAACTGAAACCATAAAACTCTCAAAAGTAAACTCTTGCAATAGCTGTTTAGATTTGACAGCAAAAATAAAGGCAACAAAATAAAAATAAACATGTTGTAACTACATCAAACTAAAAAACTTAGCATAGCAAAGGAAATCATAAACAGAATGGAAAGACAGTCGATGGAATGGGAGAAAATATTTCCAAACCAGATATCTGATAAAGGGTTAATAATTGAAAGAAACTCATACAACTCAATAGGAAAAGAATAAATAATCTAAATACAAAATGGGTGAAGAACATAGACATTTTCCCAAAGAAGACATACAAGTGGCCAACAGGTCCATGAAAGATGTGAAATAGGCAAACGCAAACTTAAGTGTGAGCCATCATCTTGCACCTATTAAGATGCCTACTATCAAAAATATAAGAGGTGAGTGCTGACGAGGATGTGAAGATGAGGGCATCCTTATACACTGCAGGTGAGAATGTAAACTGCTACAGCCCCTGTGGAACACAGTATCAAGGTTCCTTACATTAAAACTGTAAAAAACGCCGCGGGAAGAAAGAGCCACATCTAAGGACCATTGATGAAAGCCTTTATTGGGCGGTCGCTCTCGGGCAGAACTCCCGGGGGCCAGGGAGGAAGGGAAGGGAGTCTGCAACTTATGCAAGGTGGGGCTAGGTTTTTATAGCCAGGGCTGTCGTTCAAGCCAGGTCTCCCCATATAGGGGAAAAAAGCGCGGGCTACAGTGGTGGTTGGTGTCCAAAGGCTCGGTGTCGGCACCTGGTTGGGCCAAGATACAGGGGGTTGGCCCCCGGAAGTCTGGTCTGCTCTCGGTTCTTGTTTGGGCGTTGGCCAACTGCCGGTGTTGGCCTGATGTCTTTTTTGGTCATGTGTCTATGTCGGCTGGCCCGACCTTTCAAAAACCAGAACTACTATATGATCCAGCAACCCCACCTGTGGGTGTATATCCAAAAAGAAATGAAATCACGATCGCAAAGATACGCGAGCACTTCCATGTTCACAGCAGCATTATCCGCAATAGCCTACTTACAGAAACAACCTAAATGTCCATTGATGGGCAAATGGATGGAGAGAATGTGGTATAAACACAGTGGAATATTATGCGGGCTTTTTTTAAAAAAGGAAATCCTATTATGTGATGAACCTGAAAAACATTATGCAAAGCGAAATAAGCTAGAGAGGGAAAGACAAATACCACTTGATATATTCCATAAGCAAAGCCTTCAAAAAAAGCTGGTCATAAAAATAAAGAGAATGGTGCTCACCAGGGTTGGGGGGTGGGAATAGGGATAGATTAGCAAAGGGGCATAAACTTTCAGTTAAAAATGAATAATTCTGAGGATTTACTATACAGGGCTTCCCTGGTGGCTCAGAGATGGTAAAGAGTCTGACTATAATGCAGGAGACCTGGGTTCAACCCCTGGGTTGGGAAGATCCCCTGGAGAAGGGAAGTATTCTTGCCTGGAGAATTCATTGGACAGAGGAGCCTGGTGAGCTACAGTCTATGGGGCTGCAAACAGTTGAACATGACTGAATAACTAAAACTTTTAAAATTATATAAATACATATAATGTATTCATGTATAATTTATGTACACATAATGTATTTACATTAAAACTCTTTTAAATTATATAAATACATACAAAATGTAAAAGACTATAAAAGATTAATAGTACTTTTCTCTGAGAAGTATGGTAAAATTATTTAAATTTTTAATTCTTTTCTATATTTTCCAAATTTTCCACAGTGAACATGCCTTATGTAAATTAGTTTTTAAAAAATAACTGATTTCTAAGATTTCAACAGAAATATTTACAGATTTTCCCCTGTAGACTGGCATAAATTTTAAAACAAAGCAAACACACAGGAATAAAAATACATTAAAGAGTCTGCAGTTTTTACAATCAAATTGTCTTTTATATGATACTCTAAAATCTTCATGGACATATTTAATAAATGAAAGTTAGCTCTACATGCTTGAAAATGCAGAAACTCTGGGATAGTTGTGCCTCGGGGAGGGACTGAAAAACAGAGAATCTAGAGTCAGAAAATGATACTCTACCTTCTTGTTTGAATTTTTATCACATGCCCATAACATTAACAAAAATTAAAACATTATGTATAATGATAGTCAACAGGAGTGAGTGTCCAATCCATCTAGCTAGTGATCATTTCGGTTTTAGCAGGTATTTCCCCCAGGCAATGCTGGCTTGGCAATTCCACTGGCATGTGCAGCCGGAGCAGCAAATCAGTTATTCTGTTCAGTGGGTGCCTGCCAACTCACAGGAACACGCTGCCCCATCCAAGTCCATTCCTCTGCTCAAAATAGGAAGGAAATTCCCTAGGAATATCACAGAAATTGGCCTGTGTCTGCTCAGGCTTTCAGCTTTCAAGATACTGCAGGGATTCCTCAGTGCCTTTTTGGCCAAGCCTGAGAATTCCACCCACAATGGTTGAGGGGGTTGTCTTGCTTAATATTCTCTCCCACTCATTTTAATCATGACATGAGCCAGCTATGAAGACTGCCTCTCTGTAGCAGGTGGGTGCTGGGCTGTTTCTCATGCTGTTCCTCTTCCTACTGCTGCCATCCTTTTTATCCTCCCATAGGGGAAGGTCTCAGAGAAGGCAATGGCACCCCACTCCAGTACTCTTGCCTGGAAAATCCCGTGGATGGAGGAGCCTGGTGGGTTGCAGTCCATGGGGTCGCAAAGAGTCGGACACAACTGAGCGACTTCACTTTCACTTTTCACTTTCCTGCACCGGAGAAGGAAATGGCAACCCACTCCAGTGTTCTTGCCTGGAGAATCCCAGGGACAGGGAGCCTGGTGGTCTGCCATCTGTGGGGGTCACACAGAGTTGGACACAACTGAAGTGACTTAGCAGCAGCAGCAGCAGCAGGGGAAGGTCTTCCATTATACAGAACCTCTCCTTCCTTATAACAATCTCTCCCACCTGCCCAAAGTTCCCTTCATTCAGACCACCCTTCTCTCTGGAAGATGTACCACCAAATGGGATCAACATGTTTTCTTTGTGGGGCTGCTGCTGCTTATTAAAAGGAGTAATTGGATGTCTTTGTGTTCTGTTCTCTAAATCCTCTTGTGTTGCAATCAGAGGAGGTGTGTGCTTCACTTCCTCCCTGACATAGGTGTTTGATACTTTTTCGGAAAGAACAATAAGAGTTCACCTCAAAGACCGCTTGCATTTTTAAGCCCCACAAACAAGATAGAAAGTCAATGGATTCAAGTTTGAATTGAACAATGGTACAGAAGCAAGAGTCCTAAATCTTGGTGAGTGCTCTAGGTCTTGGGTGACAGGAAACTGAATAATAAAGCAGATGGTCATCACATCAATAGAGCATTGACTTATTGTTGTTTAGTCACTAAGTCGTGTCTGACTCTTTGTGACCACATGGACTGCAGCATGCCAGGCTTTCCTGTCCTTCACCATCTCCCAGAGTTTGCTCAAACTCATGTCCATAGAGGCAGTAATGCCATCCAACCATCTCATCCTCTATTGCCCATTCTCCTCCTGCCCTCAACCTTTCAAAACATCAGGGTCTTTTCCAGTGAGTCAGTTCTTCACATCAGGTGGCCAAAGTATTAGAGCTTCAGCTTCAGTAACAGTTCTTTCAGTGAATATTCAGGGTTGATTTCCTTGAGGACTGACTGGCTTGATCTCCTTGCTCAAGACTTACAACAGGAGAAAATGAATTTGGGGTAGGCCCAAGCAAGTATTGTGTTAAATTAAGCAACAGTTTTCAGTCTACAAGATAGTTCTGGGGCCTCTACCACTTCGAGACAAGCTGTTGCCTCCCTGCCACCCTCTTCTACAAAGACTCCAGCTCCTGGAGCCAATCAGTCCATTACCTGAGTCTTGTTGTAGCCTGGGCTGTACCTCAACCATAGCAGAGATATATTTTTTCTTAATTAATTAAAATTTTTACAATTGGAATATAATTTATACAATTATTTATATGAATGTATAATTTTAATTTAAAATTAAATTAATTTAATTTAAAATTATAACTTTAAATTAAATTTGAATTTAATAATTTATAATTCAGTTCAGTTAAGTTCAGTCCAGTCACTCAGTCGTGTCTGACTCTTTGCGACCCCATGAATCACAGCATGCCAGGCCTCCCTGTTCATCACCATCTCTCGGAGTTCATTCAGACTCACGTCCATCGAGTCCGTGATGCCATCCAGCCATCTCATCCTCTGTCATCCCCTTCTCCTCCTGCCCCCAATCCCTCCCAGCATCAGAGTCTTTTCCAGTGAGTCAACTCTTTGCATGAGGTGGCCAAAGTACTGGAGTTTCAGCTTCAGCATCAGTCCTTTCAAAGAAATCCCAGGGTTGATCTCCTTCAGAATGGACTGGTTGGATCTCCTTGCAGTCCATGGGACTCTCAAGAGTCTTCTCCAACACCACAGTTCAAAAGCATCAATTCTTCGGCGCTCAGCCTTCTTCACAGTCCAACTCTCACATCCATACATGACCACAGGAAAAACCATAGCCTTGACTAGATGGACCTTAGTCAGCAAAGTAATATCTCTGCTTTTGAATATACTATCTAGCTTGGTCATAACTTTTCTTCCAAGGAGTAAGCATCTTCTAATTTCATGGCTGCAGTCACCATCTGCAGTGATTTTGAAGCCCCAAAATATAAAGTCTGACACTGTTTCCACTGTTTCCCCATCTATTTCCCATGAAGTGATGGGACTGGATGCCATGATCTTCGTTTTCTGAATGTTGAGCTTTAAGCCAACTTTTTCACTCCCCTCTTTCACTTTCATCAAGAAGCTGTTTTAGCTCCTCTTCACTTTCTGCCATAAGGGTGGTGTCATCTGTATATCTGAGATTATTGATATTTCTCCTGGTAATCTTGATTCCAGCTTGTGTTTCTTAAAATTTTAAAAAATAGAGACAATAAAATAATACACAGCCAAAAGTGTATGGAAAAAGTCCATAGAATTATGTTGGGTACATTATGACTTTTAATATCTGTGATATTTGTGATATATGCCAACTCTAATTTTTAATTTGTCACTTCTTTTCTCATGTTTAATACCTACTTTGGACCTGACTTATAGTATCCTAACAGTATTTTTTCTCTTAAAGAGGACACCATTACTGAAGTAGCTTTAGGCCTAGGCCTCAGCTGTCCTCTCCCCTCAAATCCTGCATCTGCTCTGTAGAGGAGATGAGATGACTGGAAAGCAGGAAGGGTAACATGCATATAACTGGCCTCTGGAGACCTGGAGAAGCCGAGGTCTTAGACAAGCAGACACAATTAGAGTCACTTTTCCTAAGAGGGAAAAAAGCATTGTAGAATAGCAAAGAGAGGCTTGGCTCTAAAAGGTCATACTGCATTTCCTCTCTATTGTTGTTTATTAACATGTGGGCAATCAAAGCTCTTTCTACAATCTATTCCTGGCCCAATTATGCTTTCATTCTCCATCTTGGCCAAAAATCTCAGAATTTTGAGAGCCAGATTAAATTCCCCATTTCCCAATAACATTCTAAGTTCCCAAGACTTCATTTCATGGACTTGAAGATTTTACCTAAAATGCTTTTCAATCTTGAAATAAGAGTGAATAACCACTCTTGCTTCATACCTGTCCACTTCCACTTTTATGGACACACCAATACCCACACCACTTGTATACCCTGCTCTGCTCTCCTAGCAGCCTAAAGAAGGGAACTTTTACTAGAATACAATGTCATCAATCCATACCAAAAACAGGAAAATAACAGAACTTAGAAACAGGCTGGTTTCCAATGTACTGATTCTTTATCCTAATTTAGCCTTAGAATCAGAAAGATTAGTCTCTCTCAAATTTAGAAACTTCTATTTTGAAATCAGTGTCCTTAAATTTTTCTATTTGGCTTTTCATTCTAATCTTTCCATTCATATACTTAATATTAATAGTTAGATGGACTTTCCCCCAATTTAAGGTGGGCCTTTATTAAAAATGTAGTATCTTCTTCCTTCTGCTCAGGTGAGAAACACAGTCCTGTTTAGCAAGGGGTGACTTGTTCCATGCACTGTATTTTTTTTTCCATTTTGATAAGATCCTTTTTAAAGTATATTTGGTGCTTCCCTCTTAAATAAGGAATACAAAATATAATGGACATTTCTCAATACACTGCTATAATTATTAATATAATTGTAGTGGATAATTATTTTTGTCACCTCCAAACCTTCATCTAAAGTCCCACTCTCAGTGAGATCTTGCCTAGTCACTCTATCTAAAATATCCCCTATGTTCACAGCAGCACTATTTATAGTAACCAGGACAAGGAAGGAACCCAAATGCCCATCGATAGATGAATGGATAAAGAAGACATGGTACATATGTATAATGAAATACTACTCAGCCATTAAAAAGAATGAAATAATGTCATTTGCATCAACGTGGATGTAATTAGATATTACCATGCTAAGTGAAGTAAGTCAGACAAAGACCAATATCATATATCACTTATATGTGGAATCTAAAATATAAGACGAATGAACCTATCTATGAAACAAAACAGACTCACTGACACAGAGAACAGACTTATGATTGCCAAGAGGAACTGGGTTGAAGGAGGGATGGAGTGGGAGGTTGGCTTAGCAGATGGAATCTACTATATAGAGCATGGATAAACAACAAGGTCTTACTATATAGAACAGAGAACTGATTTCAATATCCTGTGATAAACCATGATGGAAAAGAATATAAAAAATATATATTTGCATCACCAAATTACTTTGCTGCACAGCAGAAATTAACACAATATTATAAATCAACGATACTTACATTAAAAAATGATTAAAAGAAATTTCAACCTCTCCAGATATGTCACATCCATTTCCTTATCACTTATTCACTAAAATGTAAGATCTATAAGAGCAGAAATATTTGTGTGCTCTATCTGAAGACACTGTTCACTATCTTATCCCATGGGAGAAAGAACTATGCCTTTTTAGGCACTTGAATGACAGGCATCACCCTTGTCCCAGAGGTGGTACTGGACCACGCTGGTGAATGAGAAGATGGGTGTGTAAGCACCGAAGAAGTGTCAATTTTGTTGTTCTCCCTGCCACAGGAAAGAGATGATTATGGTCTCCTAATTCTTGAAAAGCTTCAAAATCTTGATAAGCTGTCCACTTAGTAACTGCTTACAGTCTAAGTCAATGGTCAGCAAACATTTTCTCTAAAGGGTCATAGAGTAAATATTTTCATCTCAGCAGTCCAGGTGGTCTCCTTCTCAACTACTTCACTCTGCAGTGTGTGCTCCAAGGAAACTTTGTCTGTGAAACAGGTGGCAGGCAGGATTTGGCCTGTAGGCCCTAATGTGCCAGCCCTGGTCAGGAATTTGTTTTTCTGCATCTTACCTCATTTCTAAGCAGAAGTGCAATATACCTGTTCTAAGCCCCCAAAACTGGTACAGCTCCTCCTTCTGCAGATGTACATGTGTAGCCCTATCGACTCACAGAGTCTCTGATTCTTCACAAATGAGGATCTCATTCATTACACCCACCTCACCACTGAATCTCCAGGTCACTCTAGTTAATGACATAAAATCATCTTAGAAAGACCATGAAAGCCAATAGTAGAGATTAAAAAATAAATAAATAAAAGAAAGTCCCTCAGCTCTAGAACAACACATGATTTTTATTCCCATATCTTTCAAATGATATCATTGTCCCATGAGCTCTCAAATGACATCATTGTCCCATGATCTCTCCAAGGAAAGTATATCAGAATTGTCTTCTTCTGGAGCATTATTAGAAAGATAAAGTCTAAAAGGTGAAAAAATGCACATCCTTATAATTCCTTTTCAGAGGTATTTACTAAGACCCATATTTTTAATTGTGTAGTTGATATAGTTCTCTCGCAGGAGCATAGGCCTATATCACTTAAGCAATCTTTTGTTTGCTTATGTTTACAAAATGCTCCCATGGGGATAATTGCAATGCAAATTAGAAGTCATCCAAAGGCAACTTTATTTTATTGTAGTGATGTGAGGTTAATCGAAGTAGTCAGTCATTTTCCAGGATAAAATGTCCTTTAAATATGAGAAGTGGTACCAATTCTATGTTTTTGCAAATGTCATCCAATTTGGTTTTTCTTGTCAATTAATAGACTCTAATAGGGGGCTGAATAAGGTCTTTTTTCTAAACAAAAAGTAGTTCTTAAATTGTTAAAGCAATAATAACGTGGCAGCTTAATAATACATCTTGTTGTTATGTGACACATTATTTTGAATAGGCAAAGGTTTTAGTTAGAGGTGATAATTTTTAACAAGGAAATCTAACTAACTTTAGGTGACTACTGTTAAGGCAGATTTTTCCCGGTGTTTAAGATATTCCTAGGAGAGATCTTTCATATTTGTTAAAGGTGCTTTAACTCTTTCAGGCCAACAAGGCCAAGACCATCTTGCAATGAAGATGTAGCTTCCAAACTGGTAAATTAGGCTCCAGGTTGGGGCAGGGCAGGGGGAGAATCTTTATGGAGAGTCATCCTGGAGTTTTCTCAGGATCTCAAATGCCCAGGAATCCTCATCACCCAGGTCTCTTTCATACCAGGAAAGGGTTACTTTAGAAAAATAATCTTCAGCTCATGTCTGAAAATTTTAGATAAATGTAGACATCAACAGGGCCTTCTTTAGAAAGAGGGAGTCACTTCAGGCAGATGTCAGAGAAGTACAATGATCTCAAAGAAAGAAGAATATTCAAGCCAGATGTTTTAAAACTATTCCAATTGGATTTTTTTTTTGTTAAGCAACCAGATGTTTCTCAGTTATAAGAAATAGTACTGGATATGCATTTAATAATGTGAAGAATTTGGAAAATTCAAATACCCATCCATTTCTTCTCACAGTTCCACCATTAACATTGAAACAAGCCGTTAAGTTAATTAAAACGACTCCCATCTCAAGAAGAATGGCCTTATTAGATCCTTTCCATTTGACTAGAGCAGACATCCTGAAAATAAATGTTAATCTAGGAGGGAAAGTGGCAGAACAATACAAATTCTGAAGCACAAAATTATAATTGAGGTTTAAAAGCTGTGAATATAATTAAGATAGTATAATAAGGTAGATAGGGAATCAAGAAGGAAAGACTATTCAAGGTTTTCTGAGACTGTTGAGGTAACAGGCCTGTATACCCTCTGCCAGGAGTTAACTCTGCCAACTGGTGGCAAGGTTTTGGCACACATACACACACACACACACACACACACACACACACGCACAGATGAGCGACAACAAAGATAAATGATTTCTAAAAGACAAGGACACTTACAAAAAGAGTTTGACAGTTTCTCATCTTTTTTTCTTCACCATTGTGTTCAGAAAATATATCAGGAACAACTCTGATAAATTTAGCACTAGGTGTAAGGAAGGAATAGAGAGAAGTACATTCTCATATTCAAATGGAAGCTTTCTCAGTGGACTAACAACAATCAAAGTTCATTTTCCTTCAGGGAGAACTCCTTTTTAAAAGGAGAGACAGAGACACAGAAAGAGAGAGAGAGAGGAATTAAAATAAATTAGTGCTTATAGAGGAAGAATATTCTCCAGAGAGGAAAGGCATGCAGTTTGTAATTTCATGCACTTAATTAATTGCAGTGCGAACCACTCTCATTTGGAGTCCATTTAAGCCTACCAGCTCCAACAGTCAAAAGGGAATAATTACAATGAAGCCTTGTCCTTGTCTCCTTATTGAGAGTTTCATAAACTTCGCCGAGGACATCTTGAGGAACTCTTCTCTCTACCATTCTTCTTTTTGTTACCCTTTTATGTAAAAGGAATGCACTGAAATGAAAACTCAATTTTTCCTTTGGTTCCTCCCTCCTAACTTTTACTACTGATTTTGCAATTAAAGTTCTGGAAAAGTCAGAGCACCTTCTGTACTTTGGCTTCAGGAGCAGTAAAGATTTATAATAAATTTATTAAGGGCTGTGAACCTGTCAGGGGTCTAGATTGCAAACAACAGATATCAACACTTGATGCACTTAAGCAGGAAAAGGAATTCATCAAACGAATTCATCAAAAGAACATAAGAACCAGGTGAGCTGGATCCAGTGGAAGCGAGAAGCAGCCAGGGAGGAAACTACATCATCAGTCTGCTTAGGATGGGGCTGTTCAGCAGCTGGGTGCACACTAGCCCTGGTTACAATGTCAGCAGCCACAACCCCGTGGGCCAACTTCTAGTGGCGACACATATGATGGTGGGTCTGAGCCATCCTCTCAAGATTCAAATTCCTGGCTGGGACCATCAGAGTGACCACCCTGAGGTCTAACTGCTTGCAGAGAGGTATGCAGAGAAGATACCTGACCCTTTAGCTTTCCTGGTGGAAGGCTGGGCTTTCTCTCCTACCATCCTACAATCCCTTCAAAACAAAAGATGCCAACTAACCAAATCAGTTTTCCACTCTAGGATCTTACCTTCCTTGAGCTCTCATTCTTTGACTATTCCTAGGGTTATACTTTCAAACAAGAGGGTGACAAAGATATAGATTTTAAAAAGAGGTACAGAGCACTCTCTTTTTGCAACGTCTGGTTGAATGAGTATCAAGCCTAGTATCTTAGTCCATTCAGGCTGCTGTAACAAAATACCTTAAACTAGGTGGCTTATACACAATAGAAATTCATTTCTCACAGTTCTCGAGTCTGGAAAGTCCAAGGTCAAGGGCTGGCAGATTTAGCATTTGATTAATGTCCACTCCCTAATTCATGGATGACCTTCTCACTGTGCCGTTACATGATGAAAGCCGGAGAGTATTTCCAGGGGCACTAATTCTGTTCCTAAGTCTTCCACCCTCGTGACCAATGAACTCCCAAAGCCCCTCCTCTTCCTCATAATATTCCCTTGAGGGGTTAGGATTTCAACCTATAAATTTGGGGGATACATAAATATTCAGACCATAGCACATAGGCTCACTCACAAAGGGAGTGGCAAGCACTAAACCCCAAACTCTTTCCTGTCCCAGTGCTAAGTAATCTGGGGTCAAAGCTTGAGTGCCTGTTTTAGTGCCAAGTCAATCCAAGGAACAAGCAAAAATGACCTAGTTCCTAGCTCCATGGAATGCTTGCTCTTAAAAGGGAAGACAAAGTTTACTCATCAAGACTAATAGTTTGCTCATCAAAATTCTTTCTGACCCTCACTTCACTTTAAAACTTCATTAATCTAAAGTTTCTAGGTCCTTAAAGTCTTTATAATTCCAACCATTGTCCACCTAAGAAGACTAGGATATAAAACCCTATAAATATATTTTATTTACTTCTCCCTTCTAAAATATTTCTAAGTTTAAAGGCAGTGTTCTTTATTTCAGTGAGAATAATACTTAGCTTGGCTTATTCAATATGTTCTGTTGGTGGTCTTTTTTCTGAAGTCTGCTGTCAACAGAGCCTAGTTACACAAAATAATCAGGAGAACTCTAAAACTCCAAGTATTCCTTCCTTCATATTCGCCAAGGATTCCTGTCAAGTTACATGTGAGAAACAAAATACCATGGATTTTATTTTCATCGATTCATAAATATACTCCAAGTACATAAAACATTGTCTGTCATATACTAAAGCTCTACAGGTGCTTGGATGAATGAAACTGCAGATAAACCATGAATACAATTTTAATGTAATTTTACCGATTGGACAAACACGTTTCATTAATACAATAGAAATTAACATGAGAGGAAAAAAATCCCACAATCTGGTTATTCCAAAAACCCTAATTATTTTCATATTGATTTCTAGTTCTTAGACACGTGCAGGCATATATTTTGCAGTCTGTAATTGAAACATGGAGTTGTACTTATGTATTTCGCTTTTCTTCCCCAAAGTTCCCAAGGTCTTCCATGTTACCCTATAGTTACCATAATGATCCTCTTAATGTTTAGATAATGGTCCATGAATGTCAATTTTCTTACTATGTGTTCATTGTTTCACCACTGAAAAGAGTATCTTTTACTTACAGGACAGTTTTATGGAAACAGTTAAGCCTAAAATCATTAGCCTTCACTTCAGTTTTTCCAGTGGACATTGAACAGAACATACAAGAAATTATAATGCAAAATAAGAAAGTAAAGATTCTATCTAGGCTTTATTTGCTGTAAAAAACCAACAACAATCTGAAATTCAATCAACCTTTAAATTTCTTTTAAGTCAAATGAAGCCCTCTCTGCGTGTCTCTCTGTGGAGTAGAATTAATGCCATTTGCTAAGGCATTTTGTAAATATGATACTCTACAGCTGCTAAATTCTAGTCACAGATACTATTTCAGATGGTGAGGATTCAAGCAAACAAAAATGACCCTTAACTAAGTCATAGAAAAGACCAGAATAAAAAATTGTGTTTGCAGAGGCATTATATAAAGGTTTTTAGTCCCAGAATTTAACCATGTAGCTCTATTCAATAGCTTTGCATTAAAATTAACATGAATACAGTTTTCTATCAGACAAAATCTGCGAGTCACACATTACACCCAAGTTAAAAGAAAAACATATGCACGTGCCTTTGTGTTCTTTCAGTGAAGTCACATTAATAATCTCATTTAGTTTTTCTGCAAATAGAATTTGTCCACATAACATTCATTTTCTTCTAGGTTTTTCTGCTAAAACTGGCAGTATGATGAGCTAGGATAATGTTTGAATTGCAGAAATAGTATTTAAGAATATTTAAGGAAATAGAATTATTTAAGACAATGGTCATTTCTAAGGAAGGAAATTCTCAAAAGAAAAACACAGACGCTAATTATAACACCTAAGTTATTAAAGCTAGCAAAATAGTGAGTTAAATATTAAAAAACAATTGTTGAAAATAAAGTAATATTCTGGCTGAAGACATAATACACATTTAAAAACATTAGATCCCTCTCCATATTCCACAGCCTATAATAAATCGAGGACACAGCCGAGTAGCTATTCAGCTTGCAAGTAGATGCAAAGTAGATGCAAAATTGAAGCAGATGCAATATTTCCCAAACACCAGAAGTTGCTGCTGTTTCCAGTAGATGATGAAAAGTATCACTAGGCCCCAAAGGCTACAACTGTGGACCCACTTCTTTGGACTAGCATAACCCCTATGGCCTTAATAAAAGACTCACTTATTAGATTGCACTTCTGCCTCCCTAAATCCATCTGTCAGAAAACAGTTGAACCAATTTTTGAAAATGTTTTGGAATTCATCTATAGAGAACTACCTGAGACAGATGATCCCTCCTTGTTCTTTATCTCCCTATTGCTCTATGATTTTTCTCTTTTCTGTCCAAACCCCCCTCTCATTCTTTCAGATTTCTTAGTTAGGTCTTCTGGTACCCTGTTTTTCAACTGTGGTAAACAAGTTCATTTATCCTCATCTCCTCTCTCAAGAGTCACCCCCATCCTACCTCCTGTCACACATGGCCCTTTGCTGAGGATACCATGCTCTTGCAGTGAACTTGAGAGGAGGCTACTCTTGTTCTCAGTGCCCCAAGCCTCTTCCTGAGATGGACTTGCCGCTCTCTTTATTACTTGCATTAACTTACTGATCATTACTCCTCCACCATTTTGCAAAACCTCTCCTTTGACATCCTTGGCAATCAGCTCTATTTTATCACTGACTTTTGCCAGTCTCCCTGATCACTAGGTACCATTTATTGAAAGTTTTCCACCTTTCTGGCACTTTGAAATCTGGAGTCCTTCTTCTCTCCCAAATGTGACTTGGGTGTTGATGTGGAAGAGTCAACTCATGTCCGAATCTGTCATTTCTTTGACTTCTTTTCCACTGCAGTCATTCTCCTCCCTGGAAACCCCTTGACATCCTGAAGACACATTAAATGATCTTCAAAACATAAATCTGAAGCTCATACATACTCTCCTTCAGTACAAATAATCTCCTAGATTTTCAGCTTGTTCAGTTATTCTAATTTCACCTCTTTGACATCACAGAGCCTTATAGAGATCTCAAACCCTTTCTATTTCCACATTCTTTTTGTGTGTGAAATTTCAGCAAAATCTGTACTTTAGTTAACAGTACTGTATCACCTGTTAATTACTCTTAAAAAAAAAAAAACAACACAACATAGTATTTCCCTATGTTCTCAGAACTGGAGTATTAGAAGTTTCGAGTCTCATTCAATCTGTTTTGAAAATCACTAAAATAATGTTTTTAGACTTTTAGCAATAAAGACAGATGCCAGATTAAGTAGAATTAAATCAAAGTTTTGAGTGAATATAAATTATAAATCTAACATCCTATTCATACATAGTTAAACAAGTGGAACAAAATGTCATAAATTTTTTGCTAACCAAAACTTCATGTTTTCTAAAATATATATATTATATATACTACATATATATGTATATGTATACAAGAGCTTTTCTACTATACTTGATAAAGGCTTGAGAAATAAAAGAGACAGAGAAATTGTAAAACCTAAACTAAATGAAATGGGAACACAGAATATGAAATAGAAAAAGTGAAACAAACTAGATTAAAGTAAAAGATAATCATATAGTCCAGTTGTTTTTAAACATGGCTGCTCATTAGAATCACATCTGGAATTTTAGAGAAAGAAAACAATACCTGGGCATTTGTATCTTTCCAAAAATTCTAATGTGCATCTGGATATTAAAAAGTGAACATAGGCTTTTCTACTAAATGGTAGTTTTAGTGATATAGAATTCTACCATGTTCTTTTAACTAGTCATGATACAATGGTATTAAAAAGAATAATAGTTACATAATCACAATAGTAAAAGATGTTTATCAGTTCTCACAATCAATAGCCAGACGAAAAAATAAAAGATAATTATAATTGCAAGCCATAATGGAAACATGATTAACCTAACAATATAAAATGTGTACATGCTAAGTCACTTCAGCCGTGTCCATCTCTTTGTAACTCCATGGACTGCAGCCTGCCCAGGCTCCCTTAGTCCTTGGGATTCTCCAGGCAGGAATACTGGGGTGGGTCACCATGCCCTCCTCCAGGGGATCTTCCTGACCCAGGGATTGAACCCACATGTCTAATGTCATCTGCACTGGTAGGCATGTTTTTTACCAGTAGCATCACCTGCGAAGCTCTAACAATAGCAAATAATTACATAAGATTGGGGGAGGGGGTGTTAAATAGAGTGATGTGGTACGTGGAATTGCACACATGCACTTGTTTTCATCTACCCAGCCAGTCTATGTCTTTTGGTTGGTGCATTTAATCCATTTACTGTTAAGGTAATTATTCATATGTATGATCCTATTACCTTTTTCTTAATTGTTTTGGGTTTCTTTTGTGTAGGTTTTTTCCTTCTTTTGTGTTTCCTGCCTAGAGAAGTTCCTTTAGTATTTCTTGTAAAGCTAGTTTGGTGGTGCAAAATTCTCTTAACTTTTGCTTATCTATAAAGCTTTTGATTTAGCCATCAGATCTGAAGGAGAGTCTTGCTGGGTAGAGTATTCTTGGTTATAGCTTCTTCCTTTCATCACCTTAAATATATTATGACATTCCCTTCTAGCTTGTAGAGTTTCTATTCAGAAATTGGCTGATAACCTTATGGGAGTTCCCTTGTACATTGTTTGTCATTTTTCCCTTGTTGCTTTTAATATTTAATCTTTGTCTTTAACTTTTTGTCAGTTTGATTACTATGTGTCTTGATGTGTTTCTCCTTGGGTTTATCTTGCCTGGGATTCTCTATGCTTCCTGGACTCGGTTGACTGTTTCTTCTCTCATACTAGGGAAGTTTATAGATATTATCTTTTCAAATATTTTCTCAGGTCCTTTCTCTCTCTCCTCTCCTTCTGGGACCCCTATAATGCAAATGTTGGTGTGTTTAACACTGTCCAGAGGTCTCTTAGGCTGGGTTCATTTTTAATTTTTTTTCATTCTTATTCTGCTATTGGTTCCTTCTAGTGTACTGTTCATCTCTATTTGTTTGTTATTTAGTTCCTCTAGATCTTTGGTAAACATTTCTTGCATCTTCTCCATTTTTTTCCCAAGATCCTCAATCATCTTCATCATCCTTATTCTGAATTGTTTTCCTGGAAGTCTGCCTATCTCTACTTCATTTGGTTGTTTTTCTGGGGTTTTATCCTGTCCCTTCATTTGGGACATCATCCTCTGCCTTTTCATTCTGATTAACTTTCTGTGATGTGGTTTTCATTCTGGCATGCAAGACTGTATGCAGCTCATCTTGCTTATTTTGTGTCTACCCTCTGGAGGATGAGGACGAGAGGCTTGTGTAAGCTTCCTGATGGAAGGGACTGGAGATGGGAAAAATTGGGTCTTGCTCTGATGGGCAGGGCTCAGTAAAATTTTAATCCAATTGTCTGCTGAAGGGTGGGGTTGTGCTCCCTCCCTGTTAGCTGTTTGGCTTGAGGCGACTCAGTCCTGGAATCTACAGGCTCCACAGTGGGGTTAATGGCAATCTCCAAGAGGCCTCAGGCCAACTGGCACTTTCCAGGACTGCTGCTGCCATCTCTCATCCCTTAGTGAGCCACTGCTGACCCATATCTTCACAGGAGACCCTCCAACACCAGCAGGTAGGTTTGGCTCAGTCTCCTGTGGGGTCACTGCTCCTTTCTCCTGGGTCCTGGTACATGAAAGATTTTGTTTGTGCCCTCTGAGAGTGGAGTCTCTACTTACCCTAGTCTTACGGAAGTCCTGTAATAAAATCTTCTGGCTTTCAAAGCTAGATTTCCTGGGGATTCCTAGTCCCTCTGCCAGATTTCCAGGCTGGAAAGCCTGATGTGGGGCTCAGAACCTTTCCCAACAGTGAGAAAATTCCTTGGTATTATTGTTCTCCAGCTTGTGGATTGTCCAACCAGAGGGTATGGGCTTTGATTTTATTGTGATTGCACTCTTCCTACCATAATACTGTGGCTTCTCCTTTGTCTTTGGATGTGGGGTATCCTTCTTTGGTGGGTTCCAGCATCCTCCTGATGATGGTTGTTCAGCAGCTAGCTGTGATTTTGGTGCTCTCACAGGAGGAGGAGATGAGTGCATGTCCTTCTACTCTGCCATCTTGAACCAATCCCTAATATCTGTACCTTCTCACATTCATTAAGTTCCATACTCAGCTTAAGTGCCACTATTGACCCTCCCCCTTTTTTTTTTTACTATCTTTCAAAAATCCTCAAATCCCTTTCCCAGTTTCTCTTACTGTACACCCCTACTCTCCAATCTTGAGACAGTCGAACTATTTGCCTTCATGGTGCCTATACCATAGATCCTCACATTCCTGGAGAATATTCCCAATCCTTACACACTGGTTACATGAAAAAGTAATGGTGATGATTACCAACCACGCCTACAACATGGCCTGTTGGTCTAGCCATGCATTTAGCTCTCTGAATGCATACATCCCACTTTCCCTTGTCAATGGACTTTGCTATTCTCTCTACTTAATACCATTCCCTTTAGGTCTCAGCTTGGGTGTCAGTTTCTCCCTAAGCCTGTGCTAATCTGCTCCATTCTTATCCTGCATAACTTCTGCAGGTCCTCAGTCATATGTGATATGTGTGCATTATATTTAAAAAAATGGGACTGTAATTGTCTGTTTTCTTTTTAGTGTGCCCATCTGAATTCTAAATTCTATGAAAGAAGTGACTGTGTTAGTACCGGTAAGCCTCCCACCTCCAGTTTACTTGTCATTGTGTAGAAAAAATAGACACTTGCTAATGGTTGAAATCATGTGCACAAGAATACATAAATACATGACTGATACATGACTGAGTAGATGAACATTTTCACTCATATAACTTGCAGATATTCTTTTATATTTATAAAATTTAGCATGACTCTCTAAAAATATGTATGGAAATATACAATTTAAAGAAATAAAGTTAACCTCAATTAAATACTGTTGGAGAAATGAGAAAGCCAAAGTCACATGCTAACTGGGACACAGAACAGTTAGTGGAGGAGGAAAGAAGGAGAACATTCCAAAAATACAAGGCCAAAAATGGAAAAGTTCCAGAAAGTCATTTGAATTCTAAAATGGATATTCTAAATCTTATTTGTATATTATAAATTATATGGTATAAAAAGTATCTATGTATACTAAAGTTCTGAATTTCTGTGTATAGTTTCCACATAAGTGTGTGTGTGTGTGTGTGTGTGTGTGTGTGTGTGTGTGTTTCTTATGGCAGCATTAGTCACATTTTTAGTAATCACATTGGAATAAAAATCAGAACATCCTGAGATAAATCCATTTGGAAATGTTGGCAAAGGTCTTACCTTTCCCAGACTCAGAGCCACTAACTTTAGAGTAAATAATGCTAATTCATCAAATAAAACCAATAAATGTATGTTAAATAAATGACATAAAACAACTGAATGATATACTATTTTGATTGAATTCCCCAGATTTGAAATAGGTCTAATGATGCCTTGCTCCACTTAATTCCTTTTAAGTGGATAGAAGATTCTACATGAATGAGATAAACAGGTACAATAAATGATACCTAAATCCTAAGTTGTTAGAAAAAATTCTAAGCAACTAGCCAGGATTTTCAGCAAAACCAACAACAACAAAAAATGTGTAGTAAACACAAAAGGTCACATATTTTCCTCATAGTTTTTTCTCTATATACAATTTTATTTTAAATAAATCTTTTTTTCCATTTGGGGTGCTCAGCTATAGGCAGAAAAAGAGTTTGATACATTCCTGAATTTCAATTGAATGCATTTTCTCTTATTTGAGTCTTCTCTAACTGATATACTTTGGCCAATATTAATATTTATATAGCACATAACAGTTAAAGACCATTCAGAGTGTTTTCACCTATTTTTACCCCATAAACATTATATTGCAAGATAGAAGAACATGATTTTGAAAGGACTGTAAACTCTCCCTAAACACTTCAGTGATTATGTAAGGTTGAGTTATATAAAGATGGTCAAACAGGGTAGTGTTTGTGGATAAGCAGCTATCTGAGGAGCTGAAAATGATGATTCTTGGGTGGAAATAATTAAAGTGCTTTTATTCAGCTCTGCACTCTGCCTGCTGCAGTATTGTTCTTCGATCACTTTTCACGGTAAATTAAATGCTTCACTGGGTTCATTTCTACATTGGGATCTCTAACCAATCTTCACTATCAAACAGGTAAAGTTGGCATAAGAAAGATTTGGAAAAGGACCAGGTGCTCTCATGTGGTAAGCACAAAAGTCTCCACTCTATTTAATATTTTTATGAATATGGAGCCTTGTGAGAGAGAAACCTTTGGTTATAAAAGCAAATCCTCCCTGGTACATGGTACTTTATTACATACAAATAGAGAGAGAGTGTTATGTATGATGTATGTTAAGATATCAGTCCATTCAGGTAAATTTAACTAGGATTCCAGAGAGTACTACAAGAATGAGAAGGCACTATAGTAGTCTGAAGAAGAAATTAGAATTTGATAATTACCATACTCTTTATTTTTGGTTTCCCTTGTAGCTCAGCTGGTAAACAATCTGCCTGCAATGTGGGTGACTTGGGTTTGATCCCTGGGTTGGGAAGATCCCTGGAGAAGGGAAAAGGTATCCCTTCCAGTATTCTGGCCTGGAGAATTCCATGGACTGCATAGTCCATGGGGTCGCAGAGTTGGACACAACTGAGTGACTTTCACTTCACTTCATACTCTTTAACAAAATTATCATTTATACGTTATTTTCTTAAAATTTAGGACATGACAGACACCATAAAACACTCAGAGTTTCTATGATGTGTGAGGGGAAAGCCATCAGCAATATGTAGTTGTCTATTTTAGATCAGATTCAAGATGTTATTTATCAAGAATCATATAGTAAAGATAAAATGTACCATTGCTCTTAGAGACTAATTTTAATCTCAAAAATAAAAAAATTCAAAGCAAAAATAAAACTCAATTCAATTAAATCAGAGTAAATACTTTGGAAATAAGTCTTGCAATGTTTTGTGGATATTTTGAGTTTTGACAAACACTGTGCCAATAAATTGTATTTTAAAAAACAAAGGAATCCAGTTGTATTTTTTTACATAGCATTTATCTTTAAGATTATTGGTAGCATTGCCTTCCTATTTCTTTGTGATTATATTTTTAAACCAAATCCAGGTCAAAAATGTCATATATCTAAGGGATCCTTTATAATCACAATCAAGTGTACACATTTTCAATTTTGGAAATCTTTGTCTACTGGATTATATAGATCTTCCACAAAACTTTCAGCCAGAATTTATCAAATAAATCTCTTGAAACTTGAGCACATATCCAATATGAAACAGCAAGTCTCATGGGTTCATCATGAAAGACAGGTCTTTAGCTTCATATAGTCTTATACTCACTATAATTCAAATCTGAAATGCCCACCATCAAAACCGTAAGTGAAAAATAAAGTTTGAAAAATCAGATGTCTCTTTTAACCAAGCTTCTGTTTCTCCTAATTTTATTTTGTTCAGATTTTGGTTCAGTAACAAAATGTTGAAAATTACCTTTGGTTTTTTTTTTTTATGTTCACACTAACATACTGTGTGTACTCAAGAAATCTAGATGATGACCAGTTGATCAAAGAACCCAAAGTCTAACTGGCATCTCAAACCAGCTCCTCTATGAATAGCACATAATTCAAAGAAATATTTCTGGAAGATTTTTGTAATATGAAGCCGTATTTGACTAAGATAATCCTTCCATGTTGGGGAGTAGACTTTTTCCAAGGGTGACCATTATTTCAACTTCTTTCCATTTTCTTAAAAAAAAAATGGGCATAGTAATGTAAACGTACACAGTGTACTTCTCTAGATTGGTAATGGCACACTAGTGATAAGAAAGTGTTTGTAATATTCTCCACCCACACGTGTTCCTGAGTATTCATCCATCCACAGGTGTGTCATCCTGTCACAAGGGGACAACTTACCCCTTGGCTCTCATTTGATTATAGCTGATGCAGCCATAAAACATAGCTCGAAAGATTTAGCACTATCTCCTGTTGCCTCCTTTTGCTCCTGCAGCCTCCTACTTGTGTGCAGGAAGCATTCTAGGCGTGGCAAGCTAAACTCTCCTCAGAGTATCTGGGGGTCCATGGGCCACCCAGGAAAGTAAGCCAGTGCCCGAGCTGGGCTAAGGGAAGTTCCTGATTCCTTCCAAGGATTCTGACCAGAGAACTATGTTGGAGTCAGCAAGGGTTGTTGTAAAACAAGGAGGAAGTAAGAAATGAAGAGGATTTCCAATCTCATTCCAAACATATTTGAATAACCCTTGAATGCAGGGCATGTCTGTGGACAGATGCCAAAAGCAAGACATAGACTTCTTTTTTTCTTCCTCCATGTTAAAAAAATTTTTTTTTAAAATTTTTTAATTTGGGTATAGCTAACTAACAATGTTGTGACAGTTTCAGATGAAAAGACAAGGGACTCAGCTATACATATACATGTCCATTGTCCCACAAACTACACCCCCACTATCCAGGCTACCACATAACATTGAGCAGAGTTCCTTGTACTATACAATTAGTCTTTGCTATTTATCCATTTAAAATATAGCAATGTGTACATGTACATCGCACACTCCCCTAACTATCCATCCCCCCATCCTTCCCTGCAGCAACCACAATTTTGTCCTCTAAGTCTGTGAATCTCTTTCTGTTTTGTAAGTAAATTCATCTCTTTTTAGATTCCACATATAAGGGATGTCATATGATACTTCTTCTCTAACAAGACACAGACTTCTTAACATAAATGTGATACGTCCATAGTGATCGTAACTTTCTGAATGAGGAACAAATTCCTGGTTGACTCTTAAACCTGTTAGAACACTCACCTCCTACCCCATGAGTTATTAATGGAGGATCTTTGAGACCAGTTTAACAAGGAAACCAAAAAAAATGAACAGAATTTTCTCTAATATTTTCCCAAAAAAGTATAGCAGTTGCTGCAGTGGTTATACAGTAAGTAGCTATAACATATCAAAGGCTAACCAAGAGCAAATTATGTATTTTTTTGCAGGCCAATTGTTTCCTTAAGAAACCACATCATGGCTTTCAAAGGGGTAGCACAAGTCTGTAGACCCACTACTGTGTGATACTTGACAGAGCAAGTGTCTGATGTGCTCATATATCAGAAAAAAAAAAAAGAGCAAAACTAAATAAAGGAATAAATCCAAAGGGGATGAAAATCTCCTTTTCTATCAAAGGTTCACAATTGCCAATGCTTCAATGTAGATTAACAGTGGAACCTGGGGACCTAGTAAACTTTAATGATGAAGAATGAGGCTGTAGAAACCTAGCTAAAGTAGTCTGAATTTCCCATTAGCCCTTTCTGATAGTAGTGGAGGAAACTGTAGTTCTTGGTTAACTGGAATGGCTATAGAATGTCATCCCTAATTTACCTTCTGCCTCCCTTTCAGAGTTTAGATATTCCAGAAAATTTGCTTCAAAAGATAACAGAATTCCTTTAGTACATATTTAGGCTTTGTTTCTGACAACTCTCATAAGTGGTTTCTCCTGGCTGCCTTCTGGTACTGACGAGTCACTTGTTTCATTTTTCTAAAAGACAAATTATTTCCTCCAAAATGTCAAATATGTTTGTAAATGGTAAGTACTGTTTTGCTTATACTTGAATCTTAGATCTTTTATTAAAAAGGAAACAAACTCTGAACCAACAAAAGTACTATCATAGAGACAATTCTGAACCCCAAGTCCTTTGGCACTTGGAGGCTATTTGCATTTAGCAACAAATTTCAAATTTAATTAAGTAAGCTTAGCTTTAACCTGAGATTTTTAATTATACACATTGCCCAACTACACAGAGACATATTAAATATACCACATTGTTTTCTTTTAAGGGCACATGATATAACACCAGCTTCGAGAGAGAAGTCATGTTTAGCCAGCAAATTTTTTTTAACCAAAGTTAATTGAATACATCACAGGCTTAAATTAGTTCATTTTAATTTTAATTATAGCTATAATCCCTTCTTCCTCAAAGGTAGAGAAATCAAGCTAATGATTCTAAGATAAACCTGCTGTGCAGAAAAGAATTTACATTAGGCCAGCAACTGTTATCATTAGAAAAGCCTGTTGGAAAGATTGGCCCTTAGCTGGCATCTGGGAACTTGGATTTCAGGAGGGTTCCCACCATTCTCTAGCTGGTAATGTGGCTCAGTGCCTAAACTGGTTGCATAAAAAGCATGGTTTACGCTGAACAACTGCTTTCCTTCTAGGCATCCGGAATTCATGCACATCCTACAAAGAGGATGCCTCAGTGACCAACCCCTATAAAAACTGAGTACTAAGTCTATCTTTTTGTTGTTGTTGTTTTTAAACTTTTTTTTTTTTTGGTAGTAAAAACATTTAACATGAGATCTCCCCTCCTGACAGAATTTTAAGTGCACAATACGGTGTTGTCAACTGCAGCCACAACGTATTACAGCAGATCTTGGGAGCTTATTCATCTTGTAATTGAAACTACTATACCTGTTGACGGAGAAGGCAATGGCACCCAGCTCCAGTACTCTTGCCTGGAAAATCCCATGGACAGAGGAGCTTGGTGGGCTGCAGTCCATGGGGTGGCGAAGAGTCGGACACGACTGAGTGACTTCACTTTCACTTTTCACTTTCATGCATTGGAGAAGGAAGTGGCAACCCACTCCAGTGTTCTTGCCTGGAGAATCCCAACGACAGGGAGAGCCTGATGGGCTGCTGTCTATGGGGTCACACAGAGTCAGACACAACTGAAGCGACTTAGCAGCTACCTGTTGAATAGGAATTCCTCATTTCTTTCCCCCAGTCCCTGACAACCTCCGTTGTACTCTGTTTCTGTGAGTTTGACTCCTAGATATATCATATAAGCACTGAGCCTTTAATAGGTTTCGCTGATAGAAGGCTTCTCTGGTGAAGACATGTCACATGTATTGTCACAACTCATTACTAGAGGAATTAAGTACATCCTTCTGAATCCACTGGGAGATGAAACTCCTGAAAACGTGGTTCTGCTTTCCTCCAGATGTTGCCCCACGTACCTTGCTCTTTGAGGATTTTTCTTTGTATCCTTTTGCTGTAATAAATCCCAGGCATGAATACAACTATTAACTGAGTTCTTGGAGCTCTACTAGCAAATAACTGAACACAGGAGTGGACTTAGTGATCTCTGACACACTTGGCAGGTGAATCCTCCCCTCTACATGAGTGAAGCAGGACTGATGCCAAACAGGGGAAATTAGATTTCTGAGACAGTATTTTTCAAAGAATGCTCAGATCAAGCTGCCCTATAAAATTCCTACCTGCTTTAATGTGTCTGGTGGATAGGTGTACAGTCTTCTTTATATACACAATTCATCCATAAAAAAAAATATATCACATATGTATTTCCTCCTTCTTGCTTCAAGTTAAGAATGTGTTGTCTTACTTATCTAGTAGTGATTTCCTTATACTGTTTAATAACATAGGTGCTTTGAACTGGTCTGTAACAATTCAAACAGCTAAATTCAATATCTTAGATGACAGTTACTGCTGACATTTTTTCTGACCACCACTTTTCCAGTAACTTTTAGGAAAACCCAAAATGTCCCTTCTCTAGACATGCCTTGAACTTGGCAGACAATGGGGAAGAATCACATTTGCACCCCAGGGAATTGCTCTGTTCCTGTAATCCTTATAAATGCTTAAGCGTCTGTTCAAGTGTGGACCACTAGTTTCCTAGTGGTCTGGGCTAGTCTCACTTTCTTTGACAACATTTTACCTGGTAATTGTGATTAAAGAGTAAACAACCCCACTGTAAACAGCAGAAAAAGATTAAAAACACAAATATCTAGTAAAGTAAGAAAAGCAAATGCTACATTAGTAATCAGAGGCCTCACTCATTCTTCTATACATCTTAATGCAGAATAAAACTCTTTATGCTAGGAACTGAAACAGTATTCTGGTAAGCAAGACCTGAAAATGTCAAAGGCCAAATTATTAGGCTCATGACCAGTTGTGTATTTCCTTTGATTCTAATTATAGTGCAATCTATTCTTGATTCCAGATTTATTTTGCATCAGTGAACATTGCCTACTATTCTCAGATAGGTATGCCTACATGTTAATTTGTCCATTAGTTCTCATTTGTTAAGAAATTTTTCTATTTAATCACCTGTGACCACTATTAATTTCCAAGCCCAATTTCCTTTCCCCAGATACTCATTTGCATTCTGAGAGGTCGGCATGTTGAGACATGCCCCGGACAAGCCCGACAGTCGGCCGACGCCCAAACAGGAACCGGGGGCGGACCAAACTTCCAGGGACCGGCCCCCTGTATCCTGACCCAATTAGGCGCTGGCACGGAGCCCCCAAACGCCAATCACTGCTACAGCCCGCGCTTTCTACCTTATATGGAAGAACCGGGTTTGAATGCCAGCCCTGGCTATAAAAACCCCTTCCTCACCCCTCATGCTTTGCAGACTCCCTTTGTTTCCTCGCTCGCTTGCCCCCGGGAGTTCTGCCTGGGAGCGACCGCCCAATAAAGGCCTTTCCACTAACGGTCCCTAGAGGTGGCTTTTTCCTTCCCGCGGCGTTTTCTTACATCTGGCACCCAACGTGGGGCTCGAGGTGAGGGCCTCCGGCACTTGCCGTTGAGGTCCCCTCAAGCTCCACCGCCGCGGTAGCCCCGGACCCAGGCGACTGACCAACCTCCTGGACGGCAGAATACGGGGTAAGTCCCTTCGGCTTTGGGGCCTGCCCTCCCTGGCGACCACTTCCTAGGGCCCTGTAACGGGTGCGCACTTACTGGGCCCTCTCAGTCATCAGTTCGTGAGGGAGACGTCCCTAGCGACTGATAGACCTCCGGCTTCGGCCTCCCTCCCCAGGTCACCAGTCCGTGAGGAAGACGTTCCGACCGGCTGCCTGGACCTCCGGCTTCCCTCAGCGTGTCCAAAGACGTTTGGATACCGGGGTTTGCCTCCCGCTGTACGTGGTCGCCATGGGATTGACAGCCTCCAAACCCGACCCCCAATATTCCACTCCCTTGGAGTGCCTGTTAGCTAATCTGCGGACCCTGGGACTAAAGGGATATATCCGCCCCAAACAGCTTACTTTTTGTGTTCGCAGGCCTGGCCTCAGTATTCTCTAGATAATGGCTCACAATGGCCGGCCGCAGGGACATTAGACTTTAACGTCCTCCGTGATTTAGATAATTACTGCCGGAGAACGGGAAAATGGTCTGAGGTCCCTTATGTCCAGGCCTTTGGGCGTTGCGCTCCCGCCCCTACCCTACGCACTACCTGCGCCCTTAACCAGATTTTGCTCACTATGGCTCCCCTGACCCCTCCCCCAGGCCAAGCCCATTCCTTCCTCCTCTGAAGCCTCGGCTTTTACCATCCCCCCAGAAGAACTGACCACCCCCTCCTCCATACGCATCCACCTGGGCTCCTACCTCCTCCGCCCCGCCTACTCCCTCTGCCTCGCCTACTCCAACCTCTGCGCCCGCCCTGGAGGCTCCTCCCCCAGCACCGACACCGGCAACGCCTGGTCCTATTCTTTATCCTCCCCTTCCGTCGGCGGCCCCCCCGCCTTCTCCGGTTAGTTCCCACACTCGCTGTCACAGCAGCCCACAGGAACCCCCTTCTTCCACCCCTGCTTCTTCTGCCCCAGCCTCGCTATTTCTCTTGCGACAGGTGGCCGGAGCTGAGGGCCTAGCCCAGGTCCATGTCCCCTTTTCCCTCCAGGACCTGGCCCAGATTGAGGCCAAACTGGGATCTTTCTTTCCAATCCTACTCAGTATATCAAACAGTTCATGGGCCTGACTCGCGCCTATGCTTTGACCTGGCAGGACATCTATGTTATTTTGGGGTCTTCCACCACCCCAGAAGAGAGGCAGGCCATCTGGACGGCAGCCAGAGCTCAGGCCGATCAGAGGCACATTGCCAGTCCCTCTCCCGAGCGCCCCCCGGGGCTCGGGTGGTCCCTGACATTGACCCTGATTGGAACTATCAGGAGGGGGTGGTGGCCAGCAACGAGTACACTATATGATAGAGTGCCTTATTGACGGGATGGAGGTTTCCTCTCATAAGGTTGTAAATTTCCTTAAGCTGGACGAGGTGACTCAGGGGCCTGATGAAAATCCAGCTATGTTCCTCAATCGGCTCACTGAGGCCCTCATTCAATACACCAGGCTGTCCCCTGAGTCCCCCATAGAGGCAGCCACCTTGGCCAGTCGTTTTATCTCTCAGTCTGCCCCTGATATCCGGAAAAAGCTGGCCAAGGCTGAGGATGGCCCTCAGACCCCTATCTGAGATCTGGTAAAAATGGTATTTAAAGTCTACAACGCCCGTGAGGAAACTGCTGAGGCCAGCCAAAAGGCGAGGCTTAAACAGAAGGCCGAGTTTCAGGCTAACCTCCTCAACCAGCAGGCAAACCTCTTTAATCAGCAAACCCAAGCCTTGGTGGCGGCCCTGCGGCCGGCTGCGGGCTCGGGGTCCCAAAAGCCCCCTCCAGGGGCCTGCTTCAAGTGCGGCCAAGAAGGACACTGGGCCAAGGCATGCCCCAACCCGCGCCCTCCATCCAAGCCATGTCCGCTGTGCAAACAACGAGGACATTGGGCCAGCGACTGTCCCCAGGCCTCTTGGGCCCCGACCCCTAGGGGCCGGGGACCAGAGTGCCCCAGGGAGGCTTCCGGCCCTACTCCGGCTTTGGAGCTGCTGAGCTTCGACGAAGACTGATGCCGCCCAGACTCGGGGACCCCGATCACCCAAGCCGAGCCCAGGGTAACGCTCCAGGTAGCGGGTAAGTCTATCAACTTCCTGGTTGATACGGGGGCTACCTATTCGGTCCTTCCTTCCTTTGGGGGCATTTTGCATCCTTCCCAGATTTCGGTTATGGGAATTGACGGCCGACCTTCATGTCCTCTCCAAACCCAACCACTGTCCTGTCAATTAGATTCCTGCATGCTCACTCACTCCTTTTTAGTTATTCCTTCCTGCCCTACCCTGCTTTTGGGGAGAGATATACTCGTTAAGCTAAAAGCCACCCTCCACCTGACTCCCGGATCGGCCCCCCACGTCAGGGGCCTTCCTGATGCTACTCGCGGACCCCCTGACTCCTCCGGTTAGTCCTGAGGTCTGGGATACACGAGTCCCGGTGGTGGCTCGGCACCACCCCCCAGTCCTCATCCGGCTAAGGGACCCCGCATGCTTCCCGGCTAGACCCCAATTTCCTTTGTCTGCTCGTAGCCTTAGGGGACTGAAGCCCGTCACTGACCGACTCCTGGGACAGGGTCTCCTAATCCCTACGACCTCCCCTGTAACACGCCCATCCTTCCTGTCCGGAAGGCCTCAGGTGACTACCGGCTGGTACAAGACCTCCGCCTGATTAACGTGGCGGTGGTCCCCGCCCATCCGCTTGTCTCTAACCCTTACACTCTCCTCTCCTCCATTCCTCCCAAAACCTCTCACTTTACTGTTATTGATCTTAAAGATGCCTTCTTTACCATCCCACTCCACCCAGACTGTCAGTTCCTCTTTGCTTTCACCTGGACTGACCCCGACACTCGGCTGACCACACAGCTTACCTGGACGGTACTTCCTCAGGGGTTCAGAGACAGCCCCCATTACTTTGGGCAAGCCCTGTCTCGAGACCTGGCCAGATGTTCACTTCACCCTAGCACTCTCCTCCAATACGTAGACGACTTACTCCTTTGTAGCCCCTCGGAAGAGACTTCTAGACAACACACTGCGACTCTTCTTAATTTCCTTGGTTCTCAGGGCTACAGAGCCTCACAATCCAAGGCTCAACTGACTCAGACCTCTGTGGTCTATTTAGGCCTTCAAATTACTCCCACAACTAAGGCCCTGACAGCAGACCGGTGTAGCCTCCTCCAGTCCCTTAACCCTCCAACTAATGGAGACCAGATATTATCTTTCTTAGGAGTGACCGGATTTTTCCGACACTGGGTCCCAAATTACGCCACGCTGGCCAAGCCTCTGTATGCTGCAGCTAAAGAGACTCCCACAGGACCACTATCTTCCCCTGCCGAAGTAGCTCAGGCCTTTCATGCGTTACGCTCCACTTTACTGGATTCGCCTCCTCTCTTTCTCCCAAACCCAAACTATCCACACCATCTATATACGGATGAAAAGGGGGAATAGCTTTCGAGCCCTGATGCAACCAGTGGGCCCTGAGCTGCTGCCTGTTGCTTACGTGTCTAAACAGCTGGACCCCACAGCCAGGGGATGGTTTCCCTGTCTGCGAGCACTAGCGGCAGCGGCCACGCTGTATGCAGATGCAAAAAGCTGATCCACGGTCAACCTCTGTCCATTTTTTCACCTCATCGCCCAAATGACCTTTTAGCTTCCAGGTATCTTTCCGATCTCAGTGCTTCTAAGCGCCAGCAGTTCCATCAGGTGTTCCTAGATAACCCACAAGTTTCTGTAGATCGTTCTCCGCAACTAAATCCTCTCTCGTCATTGCCTTCTCTTCCCTTTATGGAACCCTCAGCTCACTCCTGCATTGAGACCCTTGAGTTCCTCATGCAGCCGCCTCACAATTTATTCGCCAAGCCCTTACAAAACCCCGATTTGACACTGTTCGTGGATGGAAGTTCGAAACAAGACTCTGATGGGATCCGGAGGGCAGCCTATGCTGTGGTTACCACTCGAGGAGTCCTAGAGGCCCAGCCCCTGGCTCCAGGGACGACCTCCCAAAAGGCAGAATTAACAGCCTTAACTAGAGCCTTACATTTGGCAAAAGGAAAGAGGGCCAACATCTACACCAATTCTAAATACGCTTTCTTGATTGCCCATTCCCATGTGGCAATCTGGAAAGAGCGGGGCTTCCTGACCACTAAGGGATCCCCCATCTGCAATGCCTCCCACATTACTCGATTGTTAGATGCCTTATCCTTACCCGTAGAAGTGGCTATCATACACTGTAAAGGACATCAGAGCACTCATGACTCAGTTGCCTTGGGCAACAACATGGCTGACCAAGTAGCTCGACAGGTTGCTCTGCGGGAACCCCCCAAATCCGTGTTGATCTTAAGGTCGACACTTATACCCAAATACGCTGATGACGAAGCCCAGATATTACTGGCGCAGGAGGGGACTCGGAAGCATTCATCGGGATGGATACTGTATTACGATAAGCCGGTGCTCCCCGAGCACCAGGCAAAGGACATCATATCCCAAATCCATAACACTCTGCACATTGGACCTAGGGCCCTCCTTTCTTTCCTTGGTCCTATCTTTGCCCCCTGGCATCTTAGGTGTGCGGTATACGAGGTTCATCGGTCTTGCTTGACATGCGCCTCCACCTCTCCTCAGGGAGGACTTAGGCCCCCCTCAGACCACGCACCAACTCAGGGGACACTTGCCTGGGCAGGACTGGCAGATAGACTTCACTCACATGCCTAGACATCGAAGTCACCGCTATCTGCTGGTCTTAGTGGACACTTTCTCAGGTTGGGTTGAGGCCTTCCCCACCGCCCGAGAAACCGTGGCGGTGGTGGCAGAGGTCTTAACAACCCATCTCATTCCCAGATTTGGGTTACCTAACTCCCTTCAGTCTGACAATGGGCCTGCATTCATCTCACAGATCTCCCAACAGGTGGCTGCGGCCTTGGGCATCGCCTGGCATCTCCACATTCCTCATCGGCCTCAATCGTCAGGCAAGGTAGAGAGGGTGAATGGAATCATCAAGACACACCTGACCAAACTTGCTTTAGAATTGCGACTGTCCTGGATCGACCTCCTTCCTCTGGTGCTCACCCGTGTGCACACCACGCCTCACTCAAAGACAGGTTTGATCCCCTTCGAGCTGCTTTACGGAAGGCCATTTCTCCTAACCTACCTCCCGGGGGAGAGACTCCCCACTCGCGGGGTACCTCCCTCTTTTTCCCTCCTACGATCCTTGCTGAGGGAACACGTTGACCGTGCCTTGCCGCAACCGGCGGACGACAAAGAGCCGATCCGGCCTTTGGCCCCAGGAGATCAGGTACTGCTAAAAACTCTCAACCCTCGCCCGCTACAACCCCGCTGGACGGGACCCCACACGGTAATCCTCACCACTCCTACGGCAGCTAAACTCCTGGGACACGACCCCTGGTATCACCTGACCCGACTTAAGCCCGCACCCCCAGGTTTCCCCAAACCTGACCCAGAAGGGAGAGGATCCTACTGCTCTGTCCTTACTGGCCCAACCAAGCTAACCATCAGCCGGACCCCCTTCCCCGATCCCGGAATAACCATTACCCAAACCCCTCTTTCGCCAATCTTAAAATAATCAAGGCACCGTCTTCCACCAGGAACAAACACGTCCCTATCCGATGTTTGCCTGGTACCATCCGCCGTGGCTACTGGCAATCACAGTTCTGGCCATACTCTTTGCCATTGGATTGGCGGCCACAGCTCCCCAAGACTGGTCATCTGCACATTGGCTGTCGCTGGCCCTTGCTTACCTAGCCATCTGCTCTCTACTCCTGTGGTGCTATTCCCTTGGGGCCTACGACAAGGGGGCCTCTGTGCAGCCCTCAAGGAAGAATGTTGCTTTTATGCTGACCATACGGGGGTGGTGAGGGAATCCATGGCCAAGGTTTTTGGCCTTTATCAAACAACGGCTCAATATGGTCCAACTAATGGTACTGCGACAGCAGTACCAAGGGCTTCCGACAAGTGACTTGTGAGCAACCTAACAGACGTCCGCCTCCTGTCATCCCGGCCGCACCCTACCCCTCGTTGCCTCTGTTCAGCAGGAAGTAGCCAGAGAGAATCGGCGCCCCTTTTCCTATATCAAAAAGGCCAGGATGAGAGGTCGGCATGTCGAGACATGCCCTGGACAAGCCCGACAGTCGGCCGACGCCCAAACAGGAACCGGGGGCAGACCAAACTTCCAGGGACCGGTCCCCTGTATCCTGACCCAATCAGGCGCTGGCACGGAGCCCCCCAAACGCCAATCACTGCTACAGCCTGCGCTTTCTACCTTATATGGAAGAACCGGGTTTGAATGCCAGCCCTGGCTATAAAAACCCCTTCCTCACCCCCTCATGCTTTGCAGACTCCCTTTGTTTCCTCACTCGCTTGCCCCCGGGAGTTCTGCCTGGGAGCAACCGCCCAATAAAGGCCTTTCCACTAACGGTCCCTAGAGGTGGCTTTTTCCTTCCCGTGGCATTTTCTTACACATTCATCAATACTTTTCAAATACTCCATGTAAAATAATTTGACTAAAGTGTCTCCTCTTGTAGAGACTGCAATATTACCTAAGAAAAAGTACCAGATTTTCTCTTGATTCTAGCAACCCCATTTCCCCTTGACTCCAATCAAGCAATGAGCCACAAAACTCAAGAGATCCCAGATAACAATCATCGTTTAAAATAGAAAATGGGGCAATGTAACCCAAGGTCACTCACCCACTGGAATCGGCAGAAGTGATAGCAATCAGGGGTAGAATCTTCAAGGGGAGGCTGGTTGGTCTCTGAAGGTCCTCTGATTCACTCTTCAAGTCTGCTTGCTCCAACTGTCTGAAGGCGAGTGGGGGAGCTGGATGTTGCGGCAAGAAAGTCTCCTTACGAGATAGGGTTCCATTCCTTTCAAAGGGTCTTCCTCCTCATGGCTGGAGTGCAGTGTCTCCTCAGAGGCCTAAGGCAAAAGTTCCAGAAAGCACAGTGACCCACAAAGGTTCCAGGATGTATCATTACACTTTTGGAAAAAGAAACTGAGGGAAATGTATACATGAAAAATGCTAACTAGAAAGCAATGAGATTAACAGAAAAATATTTGGTGAAAGACAGTTGTTACAGTTAACCGACATTTCCAATAATAAAATTTATGAGCTTTGGGCATGAATTCTATGAAATCAAGGGTAAATCAAACATTTGCTACCAATATGAAATGAACTGTCCACCATACCCTTTTTGGTCTTTAGGAGCCCAAGGTAGTATTTCAGGGGAGGGCTTTGGCAAGTACTACATACTCTGGGCAGGGAGCTTTGCAGGGTCTCTCTTGGACTGGCTAGTGTGTAGAGGAGCAGAATTTGGCTCCCTTGAATGTTTCTATTTGGCGTATGTTGTTTGAAGCTGGCTATTTCCTGAAACATGGAAAGAAAGGGCTCTGGAAACCAAACAGGAATTGCCCTTTGCTAAGACATGTTTCCACTGGTAAGAGTGACTCCCTGTCAGAAGCTGGAAGAGGATGAAAACCCACCCACTCCCCCAACACCCCTCAAAATGGAAGTAATATTTACTCACAATTATTAAATGAGCTGATGCATGTAGCATGCATAGCTCATTATGTGCAATGTGATAAGCAATCATCAATGGCCATTTCCTTTCTTTCTGAGTTGTACAGGTGAAGAAACTAGCCCAGAGAGGCAAAATACTTTTCTGCAAAATTACCCTGTTGGTTATAAGTTAAAAGTGCATTTACTTTGGAAAGTTCAGATGTGGCTTAGAATCTCTGTTCACTTCTCACTACTATTGGGTTGGCCAAAGGTTCATTTGGGTTTTTCCATAACATCTTACAGAAAAAGCCAAATGAACCTTTAGGCCCACCCAACACTAACTATCTTTGGGCAAATAACTTAAGCTCACTAAGACTGGTTCTCCATTTGAACAATGAGGAGGATAACAATAATTACTTCTGAGGAGCACTGACTGGAGCAGAGATAGAAAGGTTATGATTACTAATATATGGCCTAGAGTTTACACTCAACAAAACAGAGGTTGTCATTATCATAATCTAGGCTAACTCCCTTTATCTTTTCATAGCAGTATGCTGCCTTTGATTCTTCATTCATCCACACTGTTTTCCAAACAGTAAATTTGTCTTGTTCTGATCTATATCCTGAAAAATGTGAAAGGACATGCAATGGTGAATTCTATTCAGCCATGGGTTTTACTGTTTAATTTCAAGAATAAATGCAACGAGAAAAGAAGTTACCTGGAAGGTCAAGAGGACATCAAAGCTAAGCATAAAGTTCATTTATTTCAAATCCTAGATATGAAGACCTAGATTCTGAGAATTAGTGCTTTGAGGAATCTACTTGCTTTGCAAAACAACAACAATAATAATGGCTTTAAAAAGCAAGAAAACCTGCCACTTGAGACAACATGCATGGATCTCGAGGGCATTATGCTAAGTGAAGTAAGTCAGACAGAGAAAAATAAGCCTTGTATGACCTCACACACACAGGTATCTTAAAAAATCCCTAAACTCATCAGATCATATTTGTGGTTACCATAAATAAGGGTGGGGTAGGGGAGATGGAATGAAAGTGGTCAAAGAGTATAAGCTTCCAGTTATGAAATAAATGTATCATACATTTATATATACAATGTTTGTATGTATACATACATACATTGGGATGTAATATGTAGTGTGATGACTATGGTTAACATCAGTTAGTGTTAGTTGCTCAGTCGTGCCCACTCTTTGCGATCCCATGGACTGCAGCCCACCAGGCTTCATTGCTGGATGATATATATGAGAGTTATTTTCAAAGAATTTTTTTCGAATGTGGATCATTTTTTAAAGTCTTGATTGAACTTGTTACAATATTGTTTCTGTTTTTTATGTTTTGGGTTTTTGGCCATGAGGCATGTGGGATCTAGGCTCTCTGACCAGGAATTGAACCCACACTCCCCACTTTGGAAGGTGAATCATTGAGCCACCAGGGAAGTCCAGTATGCATGCGAGTTATTAAGAAAGTAAATCCTAGAAGTTCTCATCACATGGAATAAAGCATTTTTTTTCTTTTTCTTTTGTATCTATATCAGATGATGAATGTTGAATAAAACTGTGGACATCATTTTATGATAGTTTTAAGTCAAATCATTATAATGTACACCTTAAATTTATATATTGCTGTATGTCAATTATATTGCAATAAAATTGGAAAACAGTTTTAATAATAAATGGCTATTATTTATTGAGTCCTTATCAAGTGTTTGGTTTACATAGTGAATGCTGTGTTTTGTATCTGTCTCATATATCTGGCACCCCACTCCAGTACTCTTGCCTGGAAAATCCCATGGATGGAGGAGCATGGTGGGCTGCAATCCATGGGGTCACTAAGAGCTGGACATGACTGAGCGACTTCACTTTCATTTTTTACTTTTCATACATTGGAGTAGGAAATGGGAACCCACTCCAGTGTTCTTGCCTGGAGAATCCCAGGGACGGGGGAGCCTGGTGGGCTGCTGTCTATGGGGTCACACAGAATCAGACACGACTGAAGTGACTTAGCAGCAAGAGCAGCGTATATCTATATATCTCATAAACTATCTCATTTAATTATCACTGAACTCCTATGGGTGAGGTTCCCATACCTTTCCCCTTTCCCCCCAAAAACAGAGACTTGTAACATAACATGCCATGGTCTCACAGCCACGTGGTTAGTTGGGTAGTCAATGGTACAGTTTCCCTGGGACTTACTGCTTTAAGGATTGCAAGTCCCATGTTCAGGGAAAGCCATTCCCAAGAAAACTAGGATAACAGATTACCCTACAAGTCAATATCCAAACCCAAATCTATTTTAGTTAAATTTGAAACTAATAAAAACTACTCTGTACTCTCACTAAAAAGTATGGTCCCTGGCAAGGACATGGTTATAGAAAGGAATAGAACATATGCTCAGTTCAGTTCTATTGCTCAGTCGTGTACAACTCTTTGCAGCTCCCTGGACCGCAGCACAGCAGACTTCCCTGTCCATCACCAACTCCCAGAGCTTGTTCAAACTCATGTTCATCAAGTTGGTGACGCCATCCAGCCATCTCATCCTCTGTTGTCCCCTTCTCTTCCTGCCTTTAATGTTTCCCAGCATCAGGGTCTTTTTCCAGTTGGTCAGTTCTTCCCACCAGGCGGCCAAATTATTGGAGTTACAGCTCTCAATGAATGTTCAGGACTGATTTTCTTTAGGGTTGACTGGTTTGATCTCCTTGCAGTCCAAGGGTCTCTCAAAAGTCTTCTCGAACTCCATTGTTTAAAAACATCAATTATTTGGTGTTAAGCTTTCTCTATAGTCCAACTGTCACATCCATACACGACAGCTGGAAAAACCACAGCTTTGACTAGATGGATATTTGTTGGCAAAGTAATGTCTCTGCTTTTTAATATGCTCTCTAGGTCTGTCATAGCTTTTGTTCCAAGGAGCAAGTGTCTTTTAATTCCAAGGCCACAGTCACCATCTGCAGTGATTTCGGAGCCCCCCTTCCCAAACAAACAAAGTCTCTCACTGTTTCCATTGTTTCTCCATCTATTTGCCATGAATTGATGGGACCAGATGCCATGATCTTAGTTTTTTGAATGCTGAGTCTTAAGCCAACTGTTTCACTCTCCACTTTCATCAAGAGACCCTTTAGTTCTTCTTCGCTTTCTGGCATAAGGGTGGTGTCATCTGCATATCTGAGGTTATTGATTTTTCTCCTGGCAATCTTGATTCCAGCTTGTGCTTCTTCCAGCCCAGCATTTCTCACTATGTACTCTGCATATAAGTTAAATAAGCAGGGTGACAATATACAGCCTTGATGTACTCCCTTTCCTATTTGGAACCAGTCTGTTGTTCCATGTCTAGTTCTAACTGTTGCTTCCTGACCTGCATATAGATTTCTCAAGAGGCAGGTCAGGTGGTCTGGTATTCCCATCTCTTTCAGAATTTTCCACAGTTTATTTTGATCCACACAGTCAAAGGCTTTGGCATAGTCAATAAAGCAGAAATAGATGTTTTTCTGGAATTCTCTTGCTTTATCTGTGATCTGATGGATGTTGGCAATTTGATCTCTGGTACCTGTGCCTTTTCTAAAACCAGCTTGATATCTAGAAGTTCACGGTCCACATATTGCTGAAGCCTGGCTTGGAGAATTTTGAGCATTACTTTACTAGCATGTGAGATGAGTGCAATTGTGCGGTAGTTTGAGCATTCTTTGGCATGACCTTTCTTTAGGATTAGAATGAAAACTGACCTTTTCCAGTCATGTGGCCACTGCTGAGTTTTCCAAATTTGCTGGCATGTTAGTGCAACCCTTTCACAGCATCATCTTTTAGGATTTGAAACAGCTCAACTGGAATTCCATCACTTCTAGTCCAAGGCTATTGTAAGGCCTCCTAGCTTTGTTTGTAGTGATGATTCGTAAGGCCCAGTTGGCTTCACATTCCAGGATGTCTGGCTTTAAGTGAGTGAATGCTGAGTGAATCACCATTGTGATTATCTGGATCATGAAGATCTTTTTGCATAATTCTTCTGTGTAGTTTTGCCACCTCTTCTTAATATCTTCTGCTTCTGTTTCCATACCATTTCTTGTCCTTTATTGAGCCCATCTTTACCTGAAATATTCCCTTGGAATCTCTACTTTTCTTGAAGGGATCTCTAGTCCTACCCATTCTGTTGTTTTCCTCTGTTTCTTTGCACTGAGGAAGGCTTTCTTATCTCTCCTTGCTATTCTTTGGAACTCTGCATTCAGATGAGTATATCCCTCCTTTTCTCCTTTGCTTTTTGCTTCTCTTCTTTTCACAGTTATTTGTAAGGCCTCCTCAGACAGCCATTTTGCTTTTTTGCAATTATTTTTCTTGAGGATGGTCTTGATCCCTGTCTCTTGTACAGTATCACAAACCTCAGTTCATAGCTCATCAGGCACTCCATCTATCAGTTCTAGTCCCTTAAATCTATTTCTCAGTTCTACTGTATAATCGTGAGGGATTTGATTTAAGTCATACCTGAATGGTCTAGTGGTTTTCTCTACTTTCTTCAATTTAAGTCTGAATTTAGCAATAAGGAGTTCATGGTCTGAGCCATAGTCAGCTCCCAGTTTTTTTGCTGACTGTGCAGAGCTTCTCAACCTATGGCTGTAAAGAATATAATCAATCTGATTTCATTGTTGACCATCTGGTGATGTCCATGTGTAGAGTCTTCTCTTGTGTTGTTGGAAGAGGGTGTTTGCTATGACCAGTGCATTTTCTTGGCAAAACTCTATTAGTCTTTGCCCTGCTTCATTCTCTACTCCAAGGCCAAATTTTCCTGTTACTCCAGGTATCTTTTGGTTTCCTACTTTTGCATTCTAGTCCCCTATAATGAAAAGGACATCTTTTTTTTGGTGTTAGTTCTAAAAATTCTTGTAGGTCTTCATAGAACCATTCAACTTCAACTTCTTCAGCATTACTGGTCTGGGCATAGTCTTGGATTAATGTCTATGGGCCATGCTCAGTAAAAGTTTAATCCAATTTTCTGTTGATGGGTGGGGCTGTCTTCAGTCCCTGTTGTTTAACCTAAGACCAGCTGTGAAGGAGGTGATGAAGATAATGGGGACCTCCTTCAAAAGGTCCTATGCACCCACTGCTGCACTCAGTGCCCTCGACCCTGCAGCAGGCCACCACTGACTCACGCCTCTGCTGGAGACTCCTGGGCACTCACAGGCAAGTCTGGATCAGTCTCTCGTGGAGTCTGCTCCTTTCTCCTGGGTCCTGGTGTGCACAAGGTTTTGTTTGTACCCTCCAAGTAACAAAAGTCTGTTTCCCCAGTCCTGTATAAGTTCTGTAATCAAATCCCACTGGCCTCCAAAGCCAAATTCCTGGGGGTTGTCAGTCTCTTTGCCAGATCCCAAGGTTGGAAAATCTGTTATAGGTACTAGAACTTTCTTAACAGTATGAGAATTTATTTGGTATAATTGTTCTGCAGTTTGTGGGTTGTCTGCTCGGCAGCTCTGTGGTGGGGTTAATGGCATCCTCCTCCAAGAGGACTTAGGCCACACTCTGTGTGATCCAGGTCTGTTCCCCTGCCCCTGCGGCAGGCCACTGCTGACCTGTACCTCCACAGGAGATGCTGAAAAACTCAAAGGCAGGTCTGGCTCAGACTCAGTGGGGTTTCTGGGTCCTGGTGCACACAAGGTTTTGCTTGAGCCCTCCAAGTTTCTCTGGCGGGTATTCTACCATAATTTAATAGGCCTCACATGTTCTTTAAAAAAAAAAAAAAAGAACAGAACTGAGATCAAGACAGCCCTATATAGATACTGAAAATTAGTGAGAATCCTTGTTGATTAAGTCAGGAGACAGACACTCTAGGCCTGACTCTGTCACTAATTACTTATGTGGTGTTAAATCATTTAACCTTTTTGAGCTTTAGCTTCCTTAGACATACAGTCAAGAGGTTGTACAAAATGAACCTCATGGCTACTTTCAGTTCTGAAATACACTGATTTTATAACAGCCAGTGGCAAAATCAATGTTCAGTGAGATGGAAAGTATATAAAATAAAGAGAAAAGACAAGTACACATGTATCATTCTTAGCTTTTGGTTGAGAAAGTGAGCCTCCAGGTGTTTATGAAGTTATGTGTGTTTGACTAAGGACAGAACTGAAAACTGCAGCCACACTCTGCAACTGCTAACAGGTGTGCCTCACATATTTCTCAAGAGAAGTTAATGACTTAAGTATGTAGATAGCCTTCTTTGGGATAAACATGGAAAAGAAGAACAAAAGATGAATTGAGCAGAGCTAAATGCTGTATGTAGCTGGCCAAAGTTACTATCTTTTTATAAAGATAGCATCACAACTGTAGGAATGTTTTCTAAAATCCAAGTTGTGTGATAAAAGACTTAAGATTTATGACATTACCTACTAGGTAAAACCACCTCAAGAGGTAACTACTTTTGAGACAATAACCCCTGTTAAAAAGAAAGTGTAGCATTTTTATCTTGATAATAAAAATGATAAAGCTGTAGCTGTCTATCTACTAATATTTCTATTTAAAACCAGCATAACAAGTAGCTTTAAAAATTTCCAGATCAGTGTGTATCAATGATATTTTAAAAAATAAATAGAACTTTACCTGGTAGAAAGCAGAAAGTTAAATGGCTTTATTTTGGAAAGAAATATGAACATGATCACCAGGACAATATATATTTTATGTTGTGACTGATGCTGAAGCTGAAGCTCCAATACTTTAGCCACCTGAAGCAAAGAGCTGACATTGGAAAAGACCCTGTTGCTGGCAAAGACTCAAGGCTAAAGGAAAAGGAGGCAGCAGAGGGTGATATGGTTGGATAGTGTCACCAACTCAATGGATATGAATCTGAGCAAACTCCAGGAGACAGTGAAGGATGGGGAATCTGGTGTGCTGCAGTTCGTGGGGTCACAGAGTCAGACACGACAGTGACTGAACAACAAAAATTGTAGGAAAATGACATTTTTTGCAAGAGGTTGAAAGAAAGCTAGCATTTACAACATTTCTAAGTCATCATTTCTCAAAAAGTGATGCTTAAGTTTCCTGCATGAGAACCACAGAAGGTACTTTCTAAAATTCAGAATCCAAGGCCTGCTTCCAGACCAGCCTAATCAGAATCTCCATGATTAGGGCCTGGGAGTCTGAGTCTCCACTACAGTACTTAGTAGTGTTAGTTGCTCAGTTGTGTCTAACTTTTGCAATTCCGCAGGCTATAGCCCACCAGACTTCTCTGTCTATGAGATTCTCTAGGCAAGAATACTGAAGTGGATTGCCAGTCCCTTCTCCAGAGGATCTTTCCAACCCAGGAATCAAACCCAGTCTCTTGTATTGCAAGAAGATTCTTTTATTATCTCAGCTACAGGGAAGATCCAGTAACTATGGTTCTTATGTATACTTAAATATGGGAACTAATGGTTTTGACATTTTAGACATTGTTCAATAAGATTGCTTGGCAGATATTCAATAACGAAGATGTTCACTGAAGCTTATTTATGATAAAGAAGAACTGGATATAACCTAATTGTCCTACTGAGGGACTGACTTAATAAAATTTGATACATCATATTTTTAAATACTATGAGACTGCTAAAATAATGCAGAAGAATATATGATTACATTCATGATATAACAATGTGTTTGAAAAACAAACAATGTGATCTCATTTTTGTAAAACAAAAACAAACACTAACACATATTATACTAATGAAAAATTTTTAGATATATCCCAGTTTTTAAAAATGGCTCTCTCTGGGTGATGGTATTGGTGGTTATTATCATACTTTGCTCATTGAAAGTGAAAGAAAGTGAAAGTGAAATGGCTCAGCTGTGTCCGACTCTTTGTGACCCCATGGACTGTAGTCCACCAGGCTCCTTCATCCATCTGATTTTCCAGGCAAGATTACTGGAGTGGGTAGCCATTTCCTTCTTCAGGGGAACTTCCCAACCCAGGGATGGAACCTGGGTCTCCTGCATTGCAGAGACACTTTACCATCTGAGCCACCAGGGAAACCCACTTTGTACATTACTAGTTTCTATATCCCCTAGAAAAATGTACTATTTTGAGTTGAAAAGAATAATAACAAAAAGGAAACTACACTGAATTTTCTACTGATGGGAAATTGTCTATTGATGAGATGCAAAATTATCTCTTATTCAATATCAAAAGAAAAAACATTTGAATGAGCTAATGCAAACTTGTTAATTTGTAATAAAATGAAATTTTCTGATAACTAAAAATTTATTTGGAATAGTTGACTAAAAAATAACTTTAAAGTAATTCTTTTCACTGTTAGGACAAATATCTTCCTGAAAGACATATCTAAAGAAAGTAATTCCTCAATGATTAACAGTTACAATGAATAAGTAAGTGCTAAAATTGTTGCTGTTGTTGGAATCATTATTTTCTTCAGTTTCTATGAAGGATATTTAATTAATTTCTTTGTTCTCCTCTTTTCCTCTCTCAAAGTAGATTGCAAACCACTTAACAGGACTTTTAGTTCAGGGACATGCATATAACTGGTAATAAATAAATAGCTGTGTTTTCCAATAATCTTAGTTTTGTTTCCTTTTGTACATTTTATATATGTATGAAATTTTTTATAAAGAAGATGTTTTAAAATATGTAAATATTCATTGGCCTTGTACGAGAGGACATTTCTCTCCGGGCACTAGCTAGTACATTTCTAGACTCCCTTGCAGGTAGCTGTAAGTCCATCACTGATGTTACCTCATATGCAAAGGATTAGAGGCCAAGGAGATGTGCCATTTTCACACCTGGCTTCTAAAAACTGTGAGTACAGTCTGTCATTGCTCTTCCCCTCTGGAACTCGTTATTGTATACTGAAGATGGTGAAGAAAAATGATAGGAAAAATCATGGTTTTTAGGTCACTGTTCCGATGAGAGCTACTTGCCAATCAAGAACACTTAATTTGGGCCACATGAGCCACAGATAATTTTCCACCATGGAAAGCCACTAAAATTTGGGTTCTCCTTGCTAGTGCTATATTTTCTATATATATAATCACATCTCTACTCTTTGAATTAAGTTGTCTTAATCATGACCTTATTCTCTTCTGGGTAATCCCTTAATTAAATATTTATTGAGTCTCTACTACCTCACAAATGTGTGTGGAGTGCTAGAAATACAGATGAATTAGACACTTCCTTTTCCTCAAGTACTCATTATTCATGTGGGGAGGAAGATAAATAGGTCGTCACCAATGTGTGATAAAAACTGTAACCAGGGACTTAGGGCTCTTTAGGAATCCGTTGGAAGGGTGAATACTTTTTGTGAGGGAAAGAAGGTGCTAGCCAGAAGTGATAGCAACCAAAAGAGAAAACTTTATAAATTAGGCATTTCTTTGTGGGTCTTGTCTACTTCTCCAGTTGGTTCTGTTTGATCTCATTGCTGGTTCTGTTTGATCCTCTATTAAGTGTCTCTTGAATCTAGACACTGTCCAAGATGTTATCCTCAACCATTTCAATCCACACCCTACATACTGTGGGTTTGAAATCTCAGGAGCTTCCCAGGTGAAATGTGAAACTAGCCCCTGTACACGAGGACAAGGAGAGGCCAAAGAAAGAGGCACACCACTCCAGATCAGTAGGCGACAGATTTAATAAGGAAGGGAGCTTACTTCAGCCACAAGGCAAGTAGATCTTAGCACCTGCTGCCAGAATCATAAAAGCTTATAGAGAGGCCTTAACTGAGTTCAGTTATTCATATTGTCCAGATGATCTCCATAACACATTGCTCTCTCAAGTCTGCATCCATGAAAATGGATCCTATTAGTGGAATGGTAGGCAGAATATTTCACTGACTGGGAATAGGGTGTTGGTGGCGGTTTAGTCACTATGTCGTGTCCGATTCTTGCAACCCCATGGACTGTAGCCCGCTAGTCTCCTCTGTCCATGAGATTCTCCAGGCAAGAATCCTGGAGTGGGTTGCCATTTCCTTCTCCAGGGGACAGGGTAAGGAGCTCCCAGTTGCCTGGGTCCAGCTCATGAAGGCCAGCTGGTAATCATGTTCTCTCAATGACCGCTTTTAATACACACATATTGAAAACACTGTCCAAAACAATGAATACAAATAAATTTTGCTTTTTATTTTGGAACCCAAGTCAGTCTACAAGTTTAGTGAAATGATCCACTTATGTGTCATTCCCTTTGTTAGCTTGGATATTGGATATGTCTGGAAGGACAGGAACATGTCACAACAATTTTTTTTTTTTTTTACCTCCAGCACACAACAAGTACCTGGGACAAAACATATGCAGAACAAACCTTGTAGATGCCCTGAATGAAGAAAATAGACAAACGACTCCATTTTCTCCACTATAATAACTCAGGATATGGAGAAATAGTATTAGACATTGGTATTACTAATAATGTTTTGTTTGTAACTACTAATACAAGGGCTTCCCTGGTGGCTCAGATGGTAAAAAATCTGCCTGCAATGCAGGCAACCCAGGTTGGATCCCTGGGTTAGGCAGTTCCCCTGGAGAAAGAAATGGAGACTCACTTCAGTATTCTTGCCTGGAGAATTCCATAGACAGAGAAGCCTGGTGGGTTACAGTCAGTCAATGGAATGACAAACAGTCTTGGACTTGACTGAGTGACTAACACGTATTTATTAATATAACTTAGGTTGAGGCTGGAGTCCATAACAAGGAATTTCTTTTAAAATTTCAGAACTTGAGCCACTCAGTTGCTTTATTCTATTACCATGTTTAGAACTCCTTTCAAATATAGATTCATTATGATAGGCATTTTCACCTAATTTTAAAAATTAAGAATGAAAGATTTCAGGCATTCAGGTCTTCCAGAGCACCTAATCCATGCAGAGCACTGCAGAAGTTAGCATGTTAAATATCACATGAGTTTTCAGACAAAATAAGCTGAGGATTGGTTTTTATAACTTCCAATGTTATATTCCTTGCCCCTGTCTAATTAGTTCCCCAACTTACTCTGTAAAAGTAGTTTCCTGTGTGTGAATTTGTAGTATAAACAAGGCGATTTTTGAAAACTGAAGCAACTCTTTAGGAACAAGGATGCAATTTAATAAGTTATATTGAAATGAATTGAAGATTCTATTTTTAATCTAAAAGAATTATATATAACAGCAGACATATACATATCTATATATGTATATATATTATGTCTCCTATATATATATATATACACACACAGACACACACACATATATATATACACATAAATTCTGTTATACCTCCATGAATTGTTCACAATATACTAGAGCAATAATTGAAAATCTATCTTAAGATATCCCAGGTTTATGTCAAATATTTTCCTCTTACCTCATTACTCATAATATATATATTATCTTAAAATCCAACACTAAGATTATTCAAATATTCTTATAGAAAACTATAGTCAAGGCAATAAAGATAAACATCTAAGGTGTTTTAATCTTTAAAATGGCATTGTACTAGGCTAATACACCCATTTGTATACCAATATAGAAAACGCACTCTTGCAAAAATGAATTCTGTATGAAAATAAAAATTTCCACCCTAGGTTAACACAAAGATAGCAGATAGCTCTCACACATCCACAGAGGATAATCCACATATAGACTGCGGTTTCAAACTGATTAGAAGAGACAGAAATCACTGAATTCTTTCTAAATCCATTTCCTATAATTCCATCATCAGAACATCTAAAAAGTTCCCTAAAATTCCTAAAATTTTTCATTCGGTAATATTCTATTATATAGTCTCATCAAGAAGAAAGTCTGTCTGAAACTCTAGGATTCACTTAATCTTCTGTAAATAGCATTGTATCTTTCCTGATTGACCTTGATAAATAATGAAGCAGATTTTATTTGGTTGGCAGAGAAAGGAAAAAAAAATTGAAGAATAACATGATTTATATCAATTGTTTACTTTGCAGTGATACACAGAGTAATAGAAATGCAACATCATAAAAGAAACTAACATTGCTTTTCTGGCCGCTGAAAATTATGTCTCTCTAGAAAAACAGGTTAAATTTAAAAAATAATTAACAAAAAAAATTAAAAGCCTAGAAAAATTCTCATATTCTTTGCCTGTTTTGAAAAATATCTCATATGAGTAATCAGATGCCAATCACAAAATTAAGGGGAGCACAAAGATCTGTTGTCTTCAAGTTATACTTAAATACCAACATTAATAAAAATATACTTACAAACATGAAAACAAAAAAATAAAACCATCACTTTTGATAAGGTGTAAATTAAAATAATAAAATAGATCTGTAGAATAAAGTAATAGAGACTGAGGTATAGGAGGAAAGGGGAGACAAAGTAATGGCAAATTTTCTCTTCACATGGAAGGAGCCAGCAGAGCTTTCACCCTTGGCTTTGTTCAAATGACTATTAAGAATTTCATTGATATACCATCTGTGGATCAAAAGAATGCTTATATAAATCTATACTCAATGTTATAGTCAATGGTGAAAACATATCATTTATTCTTATTAAAATAAGGAATAATATAAGAATGCTCCCCAAATCCTTTTGTATTTGGGCTCATTAATAATATTTATAATTTATAATATAGAACATTGGTGTATGTTCTATATAGGTAGCTATTTGATCCACATTAAAAGAAAAAAACAAAACTACCTGAAGGACTGTTATTATTTCCATTTTACAGATTTGGAAAATGAGGCTTAGAGAGGCTAGTTGCTACAGAAAAGTAAAAATAGAACTACCATATAGTCCAACAACCCCACTACTGGGCACATACCCTGAGAAAACCATAATTGGAAAAGACACATGTACCCCAATGTTCCTTGCAGCGCTGTTTACCATAGCTAGGACATGGAAGCAAGCTAGATGTCCATGGACAGAGGAAAGGATACAGAAATTGTGGCATATATATGTATGCACAATGGAATCTTACTCAACTTTAAAAAAGAATGCATTTGCGTCAGTCCTAAAGAGCTGGATGAACCTAGAGCCTATTGTACAGGTAAAGTAAGTCAGAAAGAGAGAGACAAATATTATATATTAATGCATGTGTATGGAATCTAGAAAGATGGTACTGATAAGCATATTTGCAAGGCAGCAGTGGAGATGCAGACATAGGGAACAAACTTGTGGACACAGTGGGGACACAGGCCACGGAGAATGGAAACGTATACACTCCCCTGTGTAAAACAGATCGCCAGTGAGAATTTTCTGAGTGACACAAGGAGCTCAACCTAGTGCTCTGCAACAACCTAGAGGCAATGGGGTGGGAGATGGGAAGAGGGTTCAAGAAAGGGTGGACATATGCAAAATTGTGGCTGATTCATGTTGATGTATGGCAGAAACAAGCACAATATTGTAAAGCAAATATCTTGCATTAAAAAAGAGAGAGAAAGGTCAGTTTGCCACCTAGCTCCCACTTTAGGGAGGTTAGAGTAACACTGTTAGTAAATGGTAAAGCCAGGTTTTCAGACCAGGTTTCCTGATACTAAAGCTCATAGTTGTAACCCAAATGCAAGATTTCCCACACTTTGCAAGGAATTTTAACAAATTCAGTAATGTGAGGAATAGAAACAAGAGGCACAGAACTATGGGAAAGATGAAGAAATTATCATTTTTTAATTAAAACCTGGCTTAGTGCATTAAATTCCCCAAAATTAACAGAAAAATCTTTATAAAAAATCATTTAGTCAAGCAAATTTTTCCAGTTATAAAATAAAATGTTCAAAAGATTTTCCTTTATAAAATCAAGAGCTACTGTTAAAACTATAGGGGAAAAAGTCATATTTTTTAAAAAGGGGGTGGGTAGGAATAAGCTTTAAAAAATGAGTAGAACTTATATAGGCCTATCTTGGAGATGTTTCAGGTTCATCTCCAGACTACTGCAATAAAGTAAATATTCCAACAAAGCGAGTCACCTGAATTTTCAGCTTTCCAGATCACATAAAGTTATGTTTACACTACACTGTAGTCTATTAATTATGCAATAGCTTTATGTCTAAAAAGTGTACATAGCTTAATTTAAAAATGCTTTATTGCTAAAAATGCTATCATCTACATCTTCAGCAAGCTATAGTAGTGACAACAAAGATCACTGTTATGAAACAACTAATAATTTAAAATTTTGAAATATTGAAAGAATTACTAAAATGTTATACAGACACATGAAGTTAGCAAATGCTGTTGGAAAAATAGTACCTGTAGTCGAGTTCAATGCAGGGTTACAACAAACTTACAATTGAAAAAGGAAAAACGCAGTATGCAAAGTGCAATAAAGTGAAGCACAATATACAGAAGTATGCCTGTATTAAGAAATCTAAATAAATTCCCCAAGACTTACATAATCTTGCCTGATTGTTATTGCTGTTCAGTTGCTCAGTCATGTCCAACTCTTTTTTCAACCTCATGGACTCTAGCCCACCAGGCTTCTCTGTCCATGGGATTTTTCCAGGCAAGAACACTGGAGTGGGTTGCCATTTCATCCTCCAGGAGATCTTCCTGACCCAGGTATCAAACCTGTGTCTCCTGCATTGGCAGGTGGATTCTTTAACACTGGCAAGTGATTTCTTTACCAGGGAAGCCCTGATATTCCTTGCAATTATTGTCTAGATTTAATGTCATTGCAAAAGTACTATTTTTTTTCTTTTAATGGTATTGAAGAGGCCTTCAATCAAAAGAAAAAAATGAGATGGTAATGCAAAGAATATTCTTAAAATAAAAAAATGAGGATGATCTTGCCCTACTACATTTAAAATTGTACTTTGAAATCACATAACAAAAATAATTTGACACGTGCAAATAACCAAAAAGATCAGTGAAACAATACAGAATTTCCTTAAATATTTCTAATATAAGAACTTAATATGCATTCACTGAAATATTATCAACTAATAGGGGAGGAACAATTATTTAAGTGGTGGGGAAACAGGTCCATGTAGATCATGTAAGAGAGAATAAAAATGTTAAATATTAAAAATACTAAGTATAAAAAGTAAGCCACATAGTGACATTAGCAAGATAGCAGAACAGGAAGCTCCAGAACTTGTCCCCCACAGAGAAACTAACTTAACAATTAGTTCAGTTCAGTTCAGTCGCTCAGTAGTATCCAACTCTTTGCGACCCCATGAATCACAGCATGCCAGGCCTCCCTGTCCATCCCCAACTCCCGGAGTTCACTCAGACTCACGTCCATCGAGTTCGTGATGCCATCTAGCCATCTCATCCTCTGTCATCCCTTTCTCCGCCTGCCCCCAATCCCTCCCAGCATCAGAGTCTTTTCCAATGAGTCAACTCTTCACATGAGGTGGCCAAAGTACTGGAGTTTCAGCTTTAGCATCATTCCTTCCAAGAAACACCCAGGGCTGATCTCCCTCAGAATGGACTGGTTGGATCTCCTTGCAGTCCAAGGGACTCTCAAGAGTCTTCTCCAACACCACAGTTCAAAAGCATCAATTCTCCGGTGCTCAGCTTGCTTCACAGTCCAACTCTCGCATCCATACATGACCACTGGAAAAACCATAGCTTTGACTAGATGGACCTTAGTTGGCAAAGTTATGTCTCTGCTTTTGAATATGCTATCTAGGCTGGTCATAACTTTTCTTCTAAGGAGTAAGTGTCTTTTAATTTCATGGCTGCAGTCATCATCTGCAATGATTTTGGAACCCCCAAAAATAAAGTCTGACACTGTTTTCACTGTTTCCCCATCTATCTCCCATGAAGTGATGGGACCAGATGCCATGATCTTCATTTTCTGAATGTTGAGCTTTAAGCCAACTTTTTTGCTCTCCTTAGTTCCTCTTCACTTTCTGCATTAAGGGTGGTGTCATCTGCATAGCTGAGGTTATTGATCTTTCTCCTGGCGATCTTGATTCCAGCTTGTGCTTCTTCCAGCCCAGTGTTTCTCATGATGTACTCTGCATAGAAATTAAATAAGCAGGGTGACAATATACAGCCTTGATGTACTCCTTTTCCTATTTGGAACCAGTCTGTTGTTCCATGTCCAGTTATAACTGTTGCTTCCTGATCTGCATACAGATTTCTCAAGAGGCAGGTCAAGTCCCATCTCTTTCAGAATTTTCCACGGTTTATTGTGATCCATACAGTCAAAGGCTTTGGCATAGTCAATAAAACAGAAATAGATGTTTTTCCGGAACTGTCTTGCTTTTTTCATGATCCAGCAGATGTTGGTAATTTGACCTCTGGTTCCTCTGCCTTTTCTAAAACCAGCTTGAACATCTGGAAGTTCATGGTTCACATATTGCTGAAGCCTGGCTTGGAGAATTTTGAGCATGACTTTACTAGTGTGTGAGATGAGTGCAATTGTGTGGTAGTTTGAGCATTCTTTGGCATTACCTTTCTTTGGGATTGGAATGAAGACTGACCTTTTCCAGTCCTATGGCCACTGCTGAGTTTTCCAAATTTGCTGGCATATTGAGTACAACTTTCACAGCATCATCTTTTGTCCTAAAAGCCCTCATGACTTGAAAAATCAGTTAAGAAGTTGTAGTACCCAAGCAAACTCAAAGCCAAGACCAGCCACATTAAATGAATAAGAAGTCATTTCATTTCAGCTATGAGAGCCCATCTCCCAAGTCAGCACAGTTTGGTGCAAATGGGAAAAAAAGTCCAACTCATGGCTTTTTTGGAACTTTTATGAACTGTTGGTGAGATTGTAAAATGGTGTAACTGCTTTGAAAAATAGTACAGCGTTTACTCAAAAAAATAAGTAGGAATATCATATTATTCAGCAACTCTTGTGTTTTGCTCAGTCACTTCAATCGTGTCTGACTCTTTGCAACCTATGGACTGTAGCCCGTCAGGTTCCTCTGTCCATGGGATTCTCCAGGCAAGACTACTGGAGCGGTTTGTCATGCTCTCCTCCAGGGGATCTTCCCAACCTAGGATCTGAACCTATATTTCCGGTGTCTCCTGCATTGTAAGCAGTTTCTTTACCCACTGAGCCACCTGGGAAGCCCATTAGCACACTAAGACCCCCTAAACCTTCCTCCCATTAACTCATGGTATCAGAATGGGAAGCAAACCTGCAGATCTGTCTCCTGACTACCTTCATAAGGCATTTAACTGGTCTGTTATCAACTGCACACATCCCTCTTAAATGCGTGGTTTCTCCAGTCTTGCAGCAATCCCACTTCTTGGTATATAGCTAAAGGAACTGAAAACAAGGTCTCAAGGAGATACTTGCACACCAGTGTTCAAAGCAGCACTATTCACAATAGCCAAGAGGGGCAAGCAAATGAAATGTCCATCAACAGATTAATGGATAAAGAAGATGTGATTTATACAAAAAATGGAATTCTTTTCAGCCTTTTAAAACAGAATATTTTGTCAAATGTTACATGGATGAATCCTGACATTATGCTAAGTGAAATAAGTCAGTTACAAAATGTCAAACACTGAATAATTTCACTTTTAGGAGGTATCTCAAGTAGTCTAGTGCTAATGTAGTGGAAGGAAGATGGAAGGACTGATGATGAAGCTGAAGCTCCAAATTTTGGCCAACTGATGCAGAGAGCCAACTCATTGGAAAAGACCCTGATGCTGGGAAAGGCTGAAGGGAGGAGAAGCAGGTGGCAGAGGGTGAGATGGTTAAAGAGCATCACCAACTCAACTGACATGAATTTGAGCAAACTCTGGAAGATAGTGGAGGACAGAGGAGCCTGACGTGCTGTGATCCATGGGGTTGCAAAGAGCTGGACACGATTTAGTGACCAAACAACAAGTAGTCAAACTCTTAAATAGAGACTAGAGTGGTGATTGCCAGGGATTAGGGGAAGGCGAAGAGGATTTGTTGTTCAGTGGGTATAGAGTTTCAGCTTTGCAAAATAAAACATTCTAGACAATGTGCATATAGTTAACATACTGTATTATGCACTTAAAAATTGCCATTAGGTGATAAATTTTATGTTATGTTCTTAAAATTCTATTTATTTATTTTTAACTGGAGAATAATTGCTTTATAATGTGTCGGTTTCTGCTGTACAACAACGTGAATCAGCTATAAGTAAAAATTAAGCCACAAAAATAAAACATAAGTAATCATTTAATTGATCTTGGGGTGGAGAAGTATTTATAAGCATCACAACAACTGAAGAAATCACAAATGAAATGAATTTTTAAATATTAGAAGTTGTTATTTATAAAAATATTTAAAACTTGATATAAACTATAAACTAAACTAAAAAAAAATTTTAGCACCTGATTGAGAAACTTATATGCAGGTCAGGAAGCAAGAGTTAGAACTGGACCTGGAACAACAGACTGGTTCCAAATAGGAAAAGGAGTACATCAAGGCTGTATATTGTCACCCTGCTTATTTAACTTCTATGCAGAGTACATCATGAGAAACACTGGGCTGGAGGAAGCACAAGCTGGAATCAAGATCGCCAGGAGAAAGATCAATAACCTCAGCTATGCAGATGACACCACCCTTATGGCAGAAAGTGAAGAGGAACTAAAAAACCTCTTGATGAAAGTGAAAGAGGAGAGTGAAAAAGTTGGCTTAAAGCTCAACATTCAGAAAATAAAGATCATGGCATCTGGTCCCATCACTTCATGGGAAATAGAAGGGGAAACAGTGGAAACAGTGTCAGACTTTATTTTTTGGGCTCCAAAATCACTGCAGATGATGACTGCAGCCATGAAATTAAAAGATGCTTACTCCTTGGAAGAAAAGTTCCGACCAACCTAGATAGTATATTCAAAAGCAGAGACATTACTTTGCCGACTAAGGTCTGTCTAGTCAAGGCTATGGTTTTTCCAGTGTCATGTATGGATGTGAGAGTTGGACTGTGAAGAAGCCTGAGCACCAGAGAATTGATGCTTTTGAACTGTGGTGTTGGAGAAGACTCTTGAGAGTCCCTTGGACTGCAAGGAGATCCAACCAGACCATTCTGAAGGAGATCAGCCCTGGGTGTTCCTTGGAAGGTACTTTTGGCCAGTACTTTGGCCACCCCATGCGAAGAGTTGACTCACTGGAAAAGACTCTGATGCTGGAAGGACTGGGGGCAGGAGGAGAAGGGGACAACTGAGGATGAGATGGCTGGATAGCATCACTGACTCGATGGACGTAAGTCTGAGTGAATTCTGGGAGTTGGTCATGGACAAGGAGGCCTGGCGTGCTGCGATTCATGGGGTCGCAAAGAGTCGGACACGACTGAGCGACTGAACTTATGCCATAAGGATGAAATCAGCAAAGTTAAATTAGTGAGAATATGTGACATATATGACCCAGTTTTGTCAACAAAAAAATTACAGAGAGAGATAGAGAGAAGAGAGAAATTTATAATCTAAAAGAGAATTAAGACATGCAATAATTTGCATCTAATACTTTGTTTGGAGCTCATTTGAAACACAAATTTTTTCTAAAACAATTAAGAAATTATGAGGAAAATATGCAGATGTTTTTATTATCACTGAGGTAATTTTTTAGAAGTCTATTGTTAGACACATATGAAAATGCCTACAAATAAAGTAATATTATATATTGGATTGGCTTTGCAACAATCCTAGTAGAGCGAAATTTGGATGGGGATACAGACGAAACAAGAAACGTCAACTGCTGAAGCTTGGTGATGAGTCCTTAGGGTGTTTATATACTCTTCTCTCTACTTTTGCACATGTTGAAATTTTCTATTATACATTTTTAAAATATAAAAACTCAAGGATTTTCTCCTTTAAATCAAGAAAGGAAAAATAAGATACTCTGCTGTGCAAAGAGGAGGGGATCCCAGGAAGCAGAAGAGTTGCTGAAATAAAATAGTGTTTATATCACCATTTCACAGGAAGCTGGCTCTGGCACTAGGGTTAAAGCTGTATGTTCACCACGTCCTACGAGGAAGCTGTAAAAACTAATCAAAACTAATTCACAAATTACTAAGGAATTCCTCAGAGATAGTAGATGCATATACTCAACACATCATGACAATGACATAGGAGTCTAAGGTTTTGCATGTCACTCTATGACAGCAATTTTCCCTTTGTTCATTATCTGCACTGTAAAAATTATGATTCATGCATCTAATCTCACTCCTAACTGTATCCACTAACCTTTATACAATTAGATGTTGCTTTTCTTTGTCATGAGCTAAATACTCAGAGGAAAATATCATCATTTATCAATATTATTTAGCAAAAATCACTTAACATATCTCCTTCAAATAAACTGGAAGTTTCCCAGAATTTAATAAGCTTTCATAGTTCACCTACCCCCACCCCCTCAGGATTGTATTCTAAATTCATTCACCCTTGGCATTCAAAAATCATTGCTTTAAACTCCTCTCCTTCAAAATTATAAAGCAATTTCTTTTTCTTGATTTTAAGAATATTAAAATTGCTAGAGCTTAACAAGAGAAGGTACAAGAATTTTTCCAACAAGTTATTTGAAAACCGGGTTACTTAATTTTGTTTTCTTACCACTCTTTGGGCTCCATATATTATTTTCTAGGTTAGTTATAAGACAATTTTTCAGAACATCACCTTCAGTAACCACCCCAAACAATGAAAATTGAAATCAGCCCCTGGTGGCTTGATTTATTGGCTTCCTTGAAAGATGAAATAACAAATCACTCCAAACCTCAAGGCAACAAGGATTTTATAAATGAGATTACAAATATAAGGGGATAAAAGAGTATTTTCATCACATAGGAATAATTAACAGCTGAAAAGCAGAATAAACACAGGCATCAATATGGATATAAAATATAGTCAAACATTAGAAAAACCTTACATAATTGGTTATTTTAATTAAAATATCCAATAAATCATTTTCTTATCCTTACCATAAATAATTGGCTCAGTGTTCTGCCTCTCAAACTCCTTATCAAACACATTCTACTTTACATTTACCATGTTTCATATTCTATATCAAATAAATAATCTCATTTCATGTCACTTGCCTGATAGACTCTCATAGCTGGTGAGCATGCATGCTAAGTCACTTCAATTGTGTCTGAGTCTTGCAACCTGTGGACCCGCCAAGCTCCTCTGTCTATGGGATTCTCCAGGCAATTATACTAGAGTGGGTTGCCATGCCCTCCTTCAGGGAAACTTCCTGACCCAGGGATTAAATTCGCATCTCTTATGTCTCTTGCACTAGCAGGCAGGTTCCTTACCACTAGCACTGCCTGGGAAGCCCCTCAGAGTTGGAAGTGAATTTAAATACCATCTAGATCAATGTTTCCCTTATTCCATGATCTCCCACAGGTATACCTAATTGATTATTCCTACAGTACTGACAAGTAGACAATGATTCTACCCTTGATTATCTCTCATCATGAAATATGCAAATATTTAACAAGCACCTACCACATGGCTGCACTAATATAGGTACACAGCCATAAACAAAATGAACAATGATCTCTAAAAGCTTACATGCTAGCAGCTCCTAGAATGGGATTCACCACTCACAATCTATTGTATTTCACTTATTCAATAAGTAGTTGATGAGTGTCAATATGTGTCAGAAATTCTTTTCAGTACTGAGGTACCAAAAATGAATGAAACATAGCAAGTCTCAGGTCACTGTGAGAAAATGATATATTTAATGAGAATTTTCTTCTGTATAATTACCACCTGCATTCAGCTCTCTGGGGTCACACAGCTTAGGTCTAATTGTTCTGCCTTATGAAAGCTCTCCAGATACATTTGTATCTCTTGCACCCCCAACTTTGTATTACAAGCCATGCATTCCCCAGGCTTTTTCTTTCAGGTGTCAAGCATTCAAATTACTTTAGGAATCAGAAATTTAAAGCAAATGAGTGAAGTGGGCTGAGAAGAGCACCAAGGTGGAATTGCTACATCTTCATGGTTAGTTTCCATACAAGAATATAAGCAGAATCCAGAAACTATATTTTACTGAAACATTAGCTTATTTGAAACATATAGTTATCATTCAAATTTCTAAAACCTCTGTGTGCCATATAAAACACATCTAAAGGCTACAAGTTTGAGCTGCCACTCTAGATACTCCTGTGATACAGTTTTACCTTCTCGCTTCATGTTTGCAAGTTTTTAATGTAGTCCAGCTTCTCAATGTCCTCCTTAAAGTGAATCACCCAGGATTAGCATTACAGTTCTAAGTAGGGAAAACCAACACAAATACAGACCCCAGTCATTACCTTTTGTGTTTTAGACCCTCTTCTATTCATGAAATCTAAGAATGAATGACTATTTTGGAATACAGGGCACTTACATCATGTTACTGACTCAGACTTATTTTTAATCACCTAAATAGCGAATTGCTGTGAAAATAGGTCTCATCTCTTACCCTACTGCTTCTTAAACTACATCATTATTATTTCTCTCCTTTTATATTTTCACTTCTTGAGTTTTTTAATATTACCTCTCCCTTTTGTCTGTCTAATCATTTTTGTATATTGATTTTGTTAATGACAGAATTTGATTTTTTCCCCCTATTTTTGCCTCATCTGTGAATTAGCTGCTTATGCCACTGCCAAAATTAAGGATACAAATGATGAACAGGAGACACCTAAAGGCCAAGTCATCTAGTCAATTACTAGAAGCCTGTCTCTAACCAGACACTGATGCATGAAAACGGCCACTTAGTTATGATTTTATCAAATGGTACCATCAATTGCCTTTGTACATCTTAAACACAAGATCTTTATTACAAGATGTGGAAGATAATATCAAATGCTTGCTGAAATCCAGGTAGAAAATGGGCATATCACTCTTTTGATATACGCTTCTTACAGGAAAAAGAAATCAGCTTAATCTGAATACATCATTATCAATGACCTGATACAAATTCCACGTGATTATCACTTTTTAAAAAAGGCTCACAAGAATGTTTTTAAAGATCCACTTTTCTCAGTTTTTGGGAAGATGCTCTGGAGAAGGGATAGAATACCCGCTCCAGTATTCTTGGGCTTCCCTTGGGGCTCAGCTGGTAAAGAATCCACCTGCTATGCGGGAGATCTGGGTTTGATCCCTGGGTTGGGAAGATCCCCTGGAGAAGGGAAAGGCTACCCACTCCAGTTTGTGGCCTGAAGAATTTCATGGACTGTACAGTCCATGGGGTCACAAAAAGTCAGACAGGACTGAGCAACTTTCACTTTCACTTTAGAAATTTGCCTAAGTGAATCAATTGATACATTTGTCCATTCAACAATCATTTATTGAGTGTTTGTGTTAGGCACCAGAAATACAGGAGTGACAAACAAAAATTCCTGCCTTTGTAGGATTTCACTTGTGTAGGGAAGAAAAAATAAACAATATAAATAAGTGAACTATCTACAACATTAGACAATGCCAAGTGTTTAGAAGAAAATTAAATAGTGGAGGTAGGCAGAAAATCTAAAAGGTGAAAATGAGAGAGAATTTTAGATATGAATCCATGGAAGGCCTCCAAGAAAGTACTAAAGGTAAATTTTCGAAAAGAACAAAGGGAAATGAGGTTAATATCATACTCCTGAAGGATATAACTGGAGGGAATTCACTTTCTTTTTCTTCCTGAAAACTGGAATTATTCAATCTTACCTCTAATATACTGATGGGTATTTCCTCAAAGACTTTGATAATTTACTTACATCTATGCATCTCCTCATTTGTGAAATGATCATGATAATAGAATCCACATCACATAGTTATTGTGAAGATTCAATGCAACAAAGCCTGTAAGTTTATACCAGTGTCTGGCACATGATAAGCACAATATATTCTGCTACACGTTTCTAAATGCAAATAAATTCATAGAGAATTGATAAATGAGGGATTAATGCCAATATACCAGGGGCATTTTGGTGGTGCAGACAGGATTGTTCTTGGTACATTATTTTCTCACAAAGAGCAGTCGAATGCAAATACACCAAGAAAGCTGAACACAGCTCACTGGGAAGCATATGGTACTGTCATGATGTCTATTTACCGTACACGCATACTTCTTCTTGCCTCTTTTTTAGCACATGCCTCATTTTGGAAAAGCTTACTGCATAGATCACTAGGTTCTTTGTGCATTTTGTTCTTGTCTCCATAGCATTAACTACAGAGATTTAGTGATCACATCGAAAAGTTCTTTCTATGACATTTCATTCACATAGATAGGCTTTGGTGGGGAGGATTTCTTCACCTCATTTAACTTTACTACTTCTTTCCCATGTTAACTCTATCCTTTCTAATCTGAATTTACTACCCTTGGAAAAAGTCCATGTTGGTTCCATGGGTCCAATTTTAATATGTACTACAAATAAGTGAAGGGATTTCTTCTAGACATTGTGGAAAGGTTGCAGATGATCACAACACTGTTCTCGTTTAATATGCTATTTCAAAATTTTATATGAATGAATAATTATATTTTTATTCTTCATTGCAACAAACAATCAAGAAGGAAACATGTTACAATCCTGAGCCCTTAATCTGAAATGTTACAGTGCAGAGCTTGGAAAATTGAGGACAGTGTTATAATTTAGTCTGAAATCCATGCTTCTAAATGTGTTCCATGTTTAATACATCCCATTGTTTTATACAAACAGATACCTCCACAAACAGCTTAAAATCACCAAATCTTAAACTGAAAGACAATATTATCAGTCATGTCTAAATACTAATAAATGATTTGAACCAGAAATATAAAATAATCGGGAGCCATTAAAATCCCAAACTCATACTCATTCTTACTATTTTTTTCACCCCTAAATCCTCATTTACTCAAAGGTAGATTTGAGATGATAAAAATTGCCATTTGGTAAAAGCTATATAATTTTCTCATTTGGCATTAAGCATTTATAAAGCTATGGTGAAATGTCATATTCTTCTTAAATAGTAGGCCATAGACAATGCTTTTCTACAACATAATGCAATTAGCTGAAGTGCAATTCTAAGGCTAATATTTAGAACTAAATTCTTTTTATTTTCCTTAATTTTATAGGTAGTAATGATTTCTCAAACCTTCATGGTGAACACTAGTAAAACATCTAATTATTAGCATTACCTAAAATAAATTCGAACTAAAAGCTCTTATAATACCATCTCAGTTACATCAACAACAGCAAAAAGTGACCTCTGTATGACAGAAAGATACAGATGCTTCCAGTTCCCTTGTGTCATTTCACAGGAGACATTGATCTCAATCTGCACTTCAGGTTCAGCAGTGCACTGGTGCAAACACAGTGCTAATGAGAACAAAATTAGAATTCTGATTCCTGACCACCCCTGTTAGCTTCAGCGAGGGAAACATGTCTGTAAACAAAAAAGGTCCACTTAGTTTCAGCAATCATTTCACAAAAGATTCCATTTTTCCTAGGGAAGATGGAATGGAAGGAAGGATGGAAGCTCCCTTCACGTGCCAGCACCACTAAGGATAAGACTCCAGAAAGTCACATTCTGCTGACTCATGGGTCAGTGGCCCTATCCATAGACTTTGCTTTCGAACGTCCACACGGCCTGAGAGGAAAAGACAAGGCGCATGGGTGTAGCTTGCTGACATCTGTCCTAGGCTGTTTCAATATAGGAGCAAGTTATGTTTGGAGAAAACAGCCCTTTGCAAATGGCACATTCTTCACGAGGGCCTAGAAGAGATGCAATATTCCAAAAGTTTTTGCAATAATTTTTACTATTACACATTTTAAAAGTTTATGCCAAAGAGACTCTATCACACAAAGTTTTATTTGGCCCTATCACCTGTGGCTCAGACGGTAAAAAATCTGCCTGTAATGCAGGCGACCCAGGTTTGATCCCTGGGTCAGGAAGATCCCTCTGGAGAAGGGAATGGCAACCCACTCCAGTATTCTTTCCTAGAAAATCCCATGGACAGAGGAAACTGGTGGGCTACAGTCCATGGGGTTGCAGAGTTGGACATGACTGAGCTACTAACACTTTAGCTTTTCCCCTCATACAACATAGACATTCTTCAGGTCAATGAAGAGCTCACTAATCAGTGGATCACACCCTTCCGCTTTTGCACCACATGGCAGAGTTACATATTTGGGACTGAGATTGGCCCACAAAGCTGAAAATAATTACTCTCAGTCTTGTAACAGAAAAAGTTTGCTGACTCGTGGTCTCAGTCATAAAGCAGCGTCAGAATAGAGTCTATACATTTTGTTTCCTAACTGATTTGGTCATCAAACACAGTAATTACAGGATGATTTTTCAAGTGCTCACTCTAGTTAACAGGATCTCCTCAGACCCAGGGTTCAAAAAACGTATAGTAGAGAAATAAAGGCTTTAATAGATGTTAAAAATTCAACCTACATATTTGGATGTTACCCGTCTTCAGACCCCTGATGCTTAGAACCACTGAGTTGCCACTGACAATGGTACATGAAGGTTGGACTAACATAAAATTGATTACATGGTAGAAATGCTTGTGTGCTAATGCACAGCCAAAAATCTCAAAAACCTACAAAACAGATTCTCTATACAATAAATAACATCTAGAAATTCCCCCATCAATGCCTAAGGTACATTCATAATCAAAATCTTTAAAGAAAACTAATTAATGGGTCTTGCAATAGGTATAGTGGTAAGAAAAGAAACTACCCTCCTCAGCAAGAACTGCATAAATATGCATCTCTTTTTGAAAATGTATTTCTTTAAAATGCAACTCTAAATTTCTCCTTTCTAATCAAGAAAACCTACTTTGCCTAAACATAACTTTAAATGATTCTATTTTATTCTATTCTGAATAGTTCAATGAAAAATGAAAGTACAAAGTGACTTTATAAGATAACATAAGCTTTTAGACTGAAGTAATAATCAGCATGAGGAAAAATAAAATATACAGAAGGATTCAGAAAAATCTTGACTTCTGCAACCGGGACTCAAACAGCAGCACTGGTAATTCCAATTTCCCTCTGGTTAAGAATACATTCAAGGAATAAAACTGCTCTATCCAAAGAATGGACTATTCTGAAGTTGGAACAAAAGATAATAGAGACAGCATCATTTTTTTGAGCATATGGGTACTACAAATGCCATAGACAACTAGAGTCTGATAGTTTCTTTGCAGAAAGGCCCTCCTCAGGAAAACATGGAATGTGAGAATATGTTCTCAAGCAGATAAAGACTAACTCAGTGAAATCATTAAAGGGACAAATAAAAGAAGAATGATAGCATTAAGAGCTGTCTAACTGCTCCATCCCCACTCCAACCAGATGTCATTTTCCACCCATGAGTCAAGATCTGCCCACACATGAAAACCCATTTCTACTTTGGGCTACGATAATGTTTGTGTAGTCTTTGATCACAGCAGCTTTGCAAATTATCAAAATTTTCTGTTGCTTCTGGGACCCATAACTACTTGCCAAAATGTATTGCTTGTTTTCTGGCTCTCAATTTCCTGTTTCTGGCCTAGGTCCCATATTTCCATCTGACTCCCTAAGATTCTATACCTGGTTGGGACACATAAGAATTTCTGTTTTATATATAATTTTATTTTCTTATTTCTTCTTATTTTTAGCTGTGCTGGATCTTTGTTGCTCTGTAGGTTTTCTCCAGTTGCAGCGAGCAGGGGCTGCCCTGTAGTTGCAGCGTGCAGGCTTTTCATTGCAGTAGCTTCTCTTGTTGCAGAGCTCAGGCTCAAGGGGGCATGGCCTTCACTAGTTGCAGCACTTGGGCTCAGCATAGGTGTGGTGCATGGGTTGGGTTTCTCCATGGCACGTAGGTCTTTCCAGATCAAGAATTCAACATGTGTCTCCTGCATTGGCAGGTGAATTCTTTAACACCAAGCCACCAAGGAAACCCTGTAAGAATTTCTTGACCCTGTCCTTTTGGACCACATGGAATCCTGACTTAACACTGGTTCCAACCCTCCTCTCACTGTGCATTTCCATACCACTTTGAGCCTTGATCTCAAATTCCCATCTCTACCAATACCAACAGCTTTGACCAAGATGTAATCTTCTCTATTGTCCACCTACCTTTCCAAGTTTTTCCTTTAATCACATTGACTTATGCAAGCCCTAGTTTCTGATTGTAAACTGGCCCTGATATGGCAAAACAAAACCACAGAAGGCCTGGTCAATATCTGACGGCCACTCTGCCAAATAAACCACTGAAGAAAGGTAAAGATGAAGGTGAAGTCGCTCAGTCGTGTCCGACTCTTTGCGACCCCATGGACTGTAACCTACTAGGCTTCTCTGTCCATGGGATTCTCCAGGCAAGAATACTGGAGTGGGTTGCCATTTCCTTCTCCAGAATAAACCACTAAAATATAAAAATTATTTGCTGAGTTCTACTATGGGTATTCTACACACTCGTGTGTGTGTGTGTGTGTGTGTGTGTGTGTGTGTGTGTTCAATTCTCACAAAAACCTAGTAAAGTTTATATCATGCTTTCCATTTTACAGGCAGAAAACAAGAAGCCCCAAAGTATAGTAGTTTTCCCTAAGCCACACCGCTAATAAAGCGTAGGAGAAAGTGACAGATCTATTTCCATCTGACAATAAAATCATTCTCTGTAGGAGACTGTTACACCAGTGGTTCTCAATAAATGCTACCTCGGGTTATTCCTAACCTCATGTACTCTCTCCCATGTTGATTCTGGCTTAATGTATGAAATGCTTTAGTGAAAGGACACTGGAAAACATGATACAAACATAGACTTAGTAACCTCTTACACACTGTGTAGGCCATATTCATTTAAAATACCTTCTTTTGAAGCCAGCAACCATATAAAAAGTCATCAGTCTGGGTCTGCTGTGCTGTAAGGAAGCCCTAAGTCATTAACATGTAGAAACCAGCCATGTAGATGAGCTTAGAGGTGTCAGGTAAGTGACTGAAGTTTTCTTGGACCTTCTAGCCTAGCTCACTTACCTATAAAATGCAGCCAATTGAGTGACCTAATCAATACCACCTAGAGAGGAAGACTCAGGCAAGCCCTGACCACAGGAAATAAAAAACTATTGTTTTAAGCAACAAAGTCCAACTCAGGACTTGCTGGGTTAGAAAATAAAATTATTTCTCATTCTCAGCCCATCCAAATGATAAAATGTTCTCAGAATAACAGGTGATCTCTAATCAAATCCAGAGAACTCCTAGTAAAATGTGTTCTCAGAGTAAATATCAAGTCAAGGATGTGGCAGTAAGATCTCTGTTAAAAACCTCTGTAAGGTACACTCAACTAAAAGACAAGAGCTTCCAAAAATCTTCAGGATGTTGCTCCATAGCATCTGGACTTTCAGTTTACAGCTAAAAGAAGTGTCTGTCTTAAAGATATTTGTGCGAATAGCTTTTACTTAATGTAATGGAATATAATTGGATACATGGGAAAACCACAAAGTTTCAAAAAGTGCACCTTCATAGACAAAATGAAAAGAGGCCTCAAAACTTTTACTGGCATAAAGCAAGGCTGAGAAAGTCACTCAAATGCAAATATGGGCTTTTTTTTTTTAATGGAAAAGGAGGATGACTTAGAGGACAGAGCTGCTGAGAAAAATAGAAAATCACATCCAAAGAATCAGGCCATTCTCAAGAAGCATTCTTTGTTCCTAGATTTGAGGGAATTGATATGCTCTCAGCTGGATTTCAGTATTGCTATAAAACAGTGATTGCTAAGTACCTCCCATTTCCCTTCCTTTGAATGGCCAGGTCTCCTGCCAGAGATATTAATACAATCATCCTTGTCTCATCACTGTATGCTAGAGGGTGAGGATGCACAGAGATTCTAACAATCTATTGAGAGACCAAGTCTCTGGATTAAGAGAAGCAGTACCTGAAAAGCCTCAACTTCAGATGTATCTAATTTAGATAATATCAACTGGGACTTGGAACCTGAGAACTAATTCTTTAATGTGATGAAAGAAACTGCAAATGCTGCGATGCTTCCTCTTCTCCCTGTCCCTTATATACCGTTCTTTACTCCACAAAGTAGATTCTATTTTTCTCCCCCTTGACTAGGAGCTAGAGCTGTGATTACTTTGACCAATAAAATGCAATGGAAATGATATCTCAAGACTTCTGAGCCTAAGCCTGACAGATTTTATTTCCTCTCTTTGGGAAGCCAGTTGTCATGCTGTAAAGAAGCTTGTGCTAGATATAGATGATGAGAAACCACAAGAAGAGCTCAATGATAAAACTCATATGTCAATTTGGGTAGGCCACAGTATCCAGATATTTGGTCAAACACATCTGTATATTGGTTTGAAGACATTTTTTCAGACGAGATTAACATTTAATCAGCAGATACTGAATAAAGCAGATTACTGTCCATACCTGGGTGGGACTCATCCAATCAGTTGATGACCTTTAAGAAAAAGACTGATGCCCCCGGGAAAGAAGGACAGCCCAGCCATTCATCAGATACAGCCAAGTTGATACTACATGAAGTACAAGAATCACCCACCCAACACTTGCCCAAATGTCTGATCCAGCTGTGAGGGAAAAAAAAAGGTATCACTTTAAGCCACTAAGTTAGGGGTTCACTAAACAGCAATAGTTAAGTAAAAGATCTCGCCTAACCACTCTGTCTTCCATCTTAAAAGTAAGCTTATTCTTTCTCAGTTTTAGCTCTGAGGGCAGTCCAAGGTCAGCCTGTAACTGGGAATTTGCCAAACTCCAATCAGTAAAACCCAATTTCATTCAAACCAATTATCTGGGCTCACATTTCTCTCTCTATAATGACCATTGGGGGTTTTCATAGATGGACCAGCTATTTGCCTTCGCCTTCACTTAAGGGTTTATTTATAATAATAAGGAAGGGGGATAAGCTCAAACTAAAATACTGCAAAGGGAAAAGGAAGCTCAGCCCTCTTAACATGAAACCCTACTGGCCCCTAGAGTCTTTAAGTCACAATAAATTAGGAACAGAGTCATTGGAATGCAAGAAGGGCTGCTGCGGTGTCACTGAGTCACTCGATGACATGCAACAAGAATAATTGTACACAGCTCTACAGCCCAAGAGAACAGTATTAGTGAATGGGCACAGCCACAGACGCCTTTGAGAATCTAAGAATAATGAGGTCAATTAAATCCTGCCTCTCTGTGTTCTAGGAAAATGTCACACTAGAGCTACCTTGAGACCAGGCTCAGGGTACAGGCAGTGCTGTAGCATGTGGCAAACAACAAGAGTGGATGCAGAGTGCTCTGCAGAGCTGCTCAGAATAATAATTCACAGCGATTCGGAGCATGTGATCCATCTGCCAAAGCAGAAAAATAACACATTTGAGGGTATGTTTATTTATGTGAGGAGTGCAAATTTTATATTCTCCTTAGCATATGAACGAAAAGCTGATGCCAAATTTCAAGTCAGTCCTCTGGGGCTCTGAGTTAGGTGCAAGAGTACTAAATACACCGAGCATACTTTTTATTAACCCTACTGTAAGTCAAGATGCGGCTCTTCCTACTTACTCCTTGCTTACCCTCAACCCTCCAAAAAAAAGCAGGAACAGACTCTGTGTTTTATGTGTTCTGACAGTAGACTATTTCAAGTTCACTTTCACGAAGCACATTTCAGCAGTGTATATTGAGTATTTTTGTATAATTAATAGGACCAAACATTTCTTCTCTTTACTCCTCGTACTGTATTCCTGGCTGCTGTCTTTCCACTCTGGTTTTGTCAAAAAATCCAGTCTGGAAGGCTTGATAGAACAGCTTGAAAAGTCATCATGGGATTGGTTCTGGCAGCTTCATTCTCCCTAAAAAGACCTCCTTTTACAAAATGGACTTAACTTAGAAGATGGAATTAAATTCTTCAGAGGGACTCCTCTGCCACCCCTCCCCCTCCCTCTTATAAGATCCCTCTAATCCTTTGAATAACCATAATGTCACTTTATTTGCTGACTTTCTGTAACACAAGAAATACTGCAGTAGGAGAAATGGGAAATTAATTGACCATATGGAGAGGGCCTAGATTCAAGAATTATATATTTTAGATAAGGTCTTAAAATGCCTTCCTTTAATCATAATACACTAAAGAAAATGTGTGAACCAATTACGCCTGCAAGTTTTTGCCATACTTACCTCTTTCTATTAAAGACAGAAATAACAACTGAAGTTTCTAAACGCATTCTAGCTCTAAGAACTCATAGGTCCCCGTTACACTTCAGCATCTTCCTTCTCTTCCGTTATGGCTGCAAAGTTAACAGCGTCTACTACAAACGTGTCCCAGTGCCTTTGTGGGCCCCTCACTGCTATTTGGTGATCACTTATTTCCATCTCAGTTGACTTTCTGTCATATACCTACAGTGATGATTCTGCTTTCCTTAAGCGCTTCTTTTCTCTTCCCAGTCCCCTAACTAGTAAGGTTTTTTTCCCTTGTACCAAGTGGAAACCCTTAAATCTGCATATCTTCCATGTTCTCTGCTTCAGAAACACCAAGTCCCCTTGCCTCATCATCTCATTCCTCCTCCTCCTTCTGATGTCGATTCCTCAGCACCCCTGTATTCTCATCTCTGCTGCTGCTGCTAAGTCACTTCAGTCGTGTCCGACTCTGTGAGACCCCACAGACGGCAGCCCAGCAGGCTCCTCTGTCCCTGGGATTCTCCAGGCAAGAACACTGGAGTGGGTTGCCATTTCCTTCTCCAATGCATGCTAAGTCGCTTCAGTCATGTCTGACTCTATGCGACCCTATGGACAGCAGCCAACCAGGCTCCTCTGTCCCTGGGATTCTCCAGGCAAGAATGCTGGAGTAGGGTGCCATTTCATTCTCCATTCTCATCTCTAACTGTGACCAACTCAGAGACATCCTTGCTCCATCGAGTGTCTCTCTCTCTAGCATAGAGAGGTAGTACCATGGTGTTTTAAAGAGCAAGCCATTGGAGTTAACCTTCTGAGTTGATAAACCAATGTTATCACCTGTTTGTATGACCTTGATCAAGTTATATAACCTCCCCATGCCTTAGAATTACTTATTTCATAGGTGTATAGATTGAAAAAGTTAAACATTTAGAATCCTGGTACACAGTAAACACCCAGGTATTGTTAGCTCTTACTACCTTCAGTCTTCTTTAAACCCTTTCTTGGCCTCAACTGTTGTTTTCTTTCTTCCATATTCCTAAGCATTAGTGCTTTTTGTGTTCATTATTTTAAGGCCAATGTTCTTTTGAAAGAGCAGTTTATATTTACTGCAACTTGAGCTGCAACCCTCACATCAGTAATTTCCTAGGCTGTAGTTCAAAATGCCTGGTTACATTGTCTTTCCTCATTTCCCCACTGACCACTGCTTTCATTTTAAACTTGTCCTCCTCTCTCACCTCCATCACTCTAGATGCTCCTGATTTTCCTCTTACCTTCCAGGCTTTTGTCTCTGATTCTTGGGGTCCTCTCCTTTCCCTTACTGCTAAGACAAGGTATATCCTGACATCTACTCTCTGCATCTCTGCTTCTCATGCTGGGATGTATTACGAGACTGTGCAGTGTGCAAAAGCCTATGTACAGCCCTGAGAAGAACAAGGTATGTTTGAACATTACTCATTATATTAGTGTATTTGACTACAGTGCCCTTAAGACATAAGCAGAATTCTACTCTTTCAGGTCTTTCTACTCTTTCAATTTTTTTAAACCCCAAAATAGAAAATATTCATATGTAGTGAGTGATTGGAAAGTGTTGTATTTTAGAGTCATTGGAGAACCAAGTGTCACTAACACTATAACCAGATCAGTGAACTAATGCACTATTATGATCACAGATGGCACTCACAGCCCCTGAACACAGGACAAGTAGCTATTCTAGAAGAGTAGGTCATTTTTTGAAAAAAGTCCTTTTTAAAGCAAACCAGTCTGTTTTCTTAAATCAGTTTTACACTGAACACACACACACATATACATACACAAAGTCTTTGGCCCCACAAGTTGGTTAAACTTCCTACCACAAATGTACTTAGATAAATATCCTATTTACAAATATGAAATGATGTTCAGTTACATTTCCCATGCAAATTAGTCTGAAAACAGCAAGTCTAGAGATGCAGACTTTAGAGAACTCAGTGTCACTCCTTATTTATTGCTTCAAAAATATATTTATTCTAAATTATAGTTTCCAATGGAAATAGTGAGAGGTGGCCCAAAACAGTAATGGTTGGACCAAAAGGTTGTTAAGTGGCAAAAATGCAAAAGATAAGGGAAAGTCAGAACAATCTTGAAGTACATTACAGTGAATGTGATAGAATGAAATAACAGAACACAGCCCCCAACCACAGCTAGAGAACTCAACAGGAGCACAGTTGGCCACCAATCTGTAACGTGTATTTTGATGCTTATTTAAAAATACAGGTTTTCCGCTTCAAAAAATGGGCATAGAAGGAACCTACCTCAACATAGTAAAGGCCATATACGATAAGCACAAAGAAAACATTATTCTCAATGGTGAAAAACTAAAAGCATTCCCTCTAAGGTCAGGAACAAGACAAGGGTGTCCAATCTTACTACTATTATTCAACATAGTTTTGGAAGTACTGCTGCTGCTGCTGCTGCTGCTAAGTCGCTTCAGTTGTGTCCGACTCTGTGCAACCCCATAGATGACAGCCCACCAGGCTCCATTGTCCCTGGGATTCTCCAGGCAAGGACACTGGAGTGGGTTGCCATTTCCTTCTTCAATGCATGAAAGTGAAAAGTGAAAGTGAATTTGCTCAGTCGTGTCCGACTCTTAGTGACTCCATGGACTGCAGCCCACCAGGCTCCTCAGTCCATGGGATTTTTCAGACAAGAGTACTGGAGTGGGGTGCCATTGCCTTAGCTATGGAAATTAGAGAAGAAAAAGAAATAAAAGGAATCCAGATCAAAAAGAAGTAAAACTCTCACTGTTTGCAGATGACATGATGCAACACATAGAAAACCCAAAAGTAACTATTAGAAAATTATTACAGTTAATCAGTGAATTTAGCAAAGTCACAGGATACAAGGCCAATACACAGAAATCACTTGCATTCCTATATACTAACAATGAAAAATCAGAAAGAGAAATTAAGGAGTTAATCATATTCACCACTGCAACAAAAATAATAAAATATCTAGGAATGAAACTTCCTAAGGAGACAAAAAGAACTGCACACAGAAAATTATGACACCAATGAAAGAAATTAAAGACAACATAAACAGATGAAGAGATATTCCATGTTTCTGGGTAGGAAGAATCAACACTGTAAAAATGACTATACTACCAAAAGCAATGTACAGACTCAAAGTGATCCCCATCAAATTACCAATGGCATTTTCCACAGAACTACAACAAAAAATTTCATAGTTCATATGGAAACACAAAAGGCTCCAAGTAGCCAAAGCAGTCTTGAGAAAGAAGAAGGGAGCTGGAGGAATCAATCCTGACTTCAGACTATACTACAAAGCTACAGCCATCAAGACAGTATGGTACTGGCACAAAAACAGAAATAGAGACCAATGAAACAAGATAGAGAACCCAGAGATAAACCCATACACCTACCATACCTTATTTTTAACAAAGGAAGCAAGGACATACAATGGGGCAAAGATAGCCTCTTCAATAAGTGGTGCTGGAAAAACTGGACATGTGCAAAAGAATGAAATTAGAACACTTCCTAATGCCATACACAAGGATAAAATCAAAATAGATTAAAAGATCTAAATGGAAGACCAGTAACTATAAAACAGAGTAAAAACATAGGCAGAACACGCGATGACATAAATCAAGGCAACTCTTCTATGAACCACCTCCTAGAGTAATGGAAATAAAAACAAAAACAAACAAGTGGGACTGAGTTAAACTTAAAAGCTTTTGCACAGCAAAGGAAACTACAAACACGGTGAAAAGACAACTCTTAGAATGGAAGAAAATAATAGCAAAGGAAACAACTGACAAAGAATTAATTTCCAAAATATACAAGCAGCTCATACAACTTAATATTAGAAAAACAAATAACCCCATGAAAAAGTGGGAAAAATACCTAAACAGACATTTATCCAAAGAAGACATACAGATGGCTATGTTGAGCAATGCTCAACATTGCTCATTATTAGAGAAATGCAAATCAAAACTACAATGAGATACCACCTCACACCAGTCAGAATGGCCATCATCAAAAAGTCTACAAACAATAAATGCTGGAGAAGGTGTGGAGAAAGGGAACTTTCTTGCGTTGTTGGTGAGAATGTAAACTGCTACAGCCACTATGGAAGATGATATGGAGATTCCTTTAAAAACTAGGAATAAAATCACCATGTGACACAGCAATCCCCCTCCTAGGCATATACCCTGAGGAAACAAACATTGAAAAAGACACATGTACCCCAGTGTTCATTGCACCACTATTTACAATAGCTAGAACATGCAAGCAACCTAGATGTCCATCAACAGATGAATGGATAAAGAAGTTGTGGTACAGACATACAATGGAAACATATTCAGCTTCCATTGCATTTGAGTCAGTTCTAATGAGGTGGATGAACCTAGAGCCTATTATATAGAGTGAAGTCAGAAAAGAAATAATAAATATTATACAGTGATGCATATATATGGACTCTAGAAAGATGGTACTGATGAATTTATTTTCAGGGCAGCAATAGAGAAATAGACATAGGAAACAGACCTAAGGACATGGGGGAGGAGGGAGAGGGTGAGATGTATGGAGAGAACAACATGGAAATTTATAAATATTTATAAATATTATAAATTTGTAATTTATAACATCATATGTAAGATAGATAGCCAATGGGAATTTGTATGACTCAGGGAACTCAAACGGGAGCTCTTTGACAATCCAGAAGGGTGGGAGAGAGGGGGAGATGGAAGGTTCAGGAGGGAAGGGACATGGAAGGGTGTACCTATGGCTGATTTTTGTTGATGTATGACTAAAAACCAAAAAATTCTGTAAAGCAAATATCCTTCAATTTAAAAAAAAAGTGGAAAAAAATGCAGGTTTTCAACCACAGTGGAGAGAGAAATAAGCCTGCCTAATGGCCACTGAATGGAAAATTCTGAGAGACAGCTTTATGAAACACCTCATTGAATATATAATATTTAAACCAGTTTTGAAAACAGTTTGAAAGTTGAAAAGCTCAGAGAAATCTTGGCTGTTAGCAATGCTCCAAAAACACAATCATTACTTCTCAGCCATTTGGCTAACATCAAGTGTAAAAACACAAGCAAACAGGCAGAGAAAAAAAATTGCATGAAGTATCATCAAGGTTAGTTTGAGAATCACCATGGGGGGGCACAACTCCCTAGACAAGGGTGGTTTCGTGAAGCATGGCATGGTTGAATCTGTTTTGACTCAAAAGATGCAACTGAGAAAACAATGTGTATTTTTCCCAGGCAAGCCACTGTTGAATAATCAAGCACCTGAAGATAAATTGGATTTTTACCTAATATTAGGATGAAGACACATATAAATATGATTTAACCTCTTTATTAGTCATCTACACTTATAATGTAGTCTGTCGAGGTATGTTATTTGCCAAAGTACTTGAGAGGAGAACTGGTGAAGAAACTTTCAACAAGATATGAGCATTTTGGTTAGCGTGATATTGACTAGGAGAAAATGTTAGACTCAAAACTATGTTAAGGAAACCTTTGGAAGCATTAAAATGCACCAAAGACTTTGTGCCCCTGACTATGCCAGCAACCAATGATTTAATATTTTCATTCAAAATATTTTTGAGCTTCTACTGTGCTACAGATTCTGGGGATTTAATAATATATAAAACAGACATACTTTCATCTCTATAATATTTGCATTTACCAAAAGACTGCTTCAAAGGTTTTATTTTTCCTTAATTTTTCTCATGTTGTTGAACAACTTACAGAATACAGTATTTTTAATATTATTCATTTTAGATGACTGAAGCAACTTAGCAGCAGCATTTTAGATAAAATTGCAATACAATGAGAAGAGACTTAGAAAGCTTACAATACTGCCTAAATGCATTCTTACTCAAGCAAAAAATAGTACTCATGTTTAGAGGTTTTTAATACAGTCATAAATTAGTTTATTTCCATGCAAATAGCAAAGACATCATGATAAAACAAAAACAATTCTAAATATTTTGCATTAATTCATTGTTTACACTGTTAACAAACTGCAGGTCACATGGGATTGTTTATTTTAACAGATTTCTCCCCAACATCTGAAACCCATGATTCAACTGTTCCGAGGTAAAACTGTGATGGTTTTTACAGAATGTGACAAATTGTAACAAGGAATAGAAGTTTGAGAGTTAAAAGAGATATCAGAAGGTGAATAATTTGAGGCTCAGTCATTTACATGTGATAAAAATAGAGCATTGGTCACAAAACAAAGATCATTATTCATGTTTCTTCATTGAAAAATGTCCTTTCTGAGTAATTTCATTTGAGTATTAAAAAAAAAAAAAAGACAAAACTAACCAGCGGGTCAGAGAATCTTTGTCTCCTACTAGACACGTGGACAAGTGAGCTGTCAACTCAACAAGTAGATAAACTCATTCAAACTTTTGGCAAGAGCAGCCTGACAGAGTGGCATCATCTTTCCTTTCACGATTCCGACTTGCTCCTCATATACAGCTTATGCCTTTGAAAATTACTGAGTACCTACATGTACCTGTGAATTTGTTCTCTTAGAATAAGGTGACACTAAGACTGAGAAGAAAAAAGTATAGATAGGCTGAACAGAATGGACATGATTAGAATTCAGTCCCTTCATACATGAAAGTGATCAGCTCAATGAATAAAAACCTAGGGACTCAAATTTCAGTCATTACTTTTCTTCAGCATCTACATGAATCCATCAGCCATTCCCTTAAGCTATTTTTTAAATTAAATTTAATTTTTTGCTTTATAATACTGTATTGGTTTTGCCATACATTGACATGAATCCGCCATGGATATACATGAGTTCCCAATCCTGAATCCCCCTCCCACCACCCTCCCTATATCATGTCTCTGGGTCATCCCAGTGCCCCAGCTCCAAGCATCCTGTATCCTGTATTGAACCTAGACTGGCGATTCATTTCTTACATGATAGCATACATGTTTCAATACCATTCTCCCAAATCATCCCACTCTCTCCCTCTCCCACAGAATCCAAAAGTCTGTTTTATACAGAGTGAAGTAAGCTAGAAAGAAAAACACCAATACAGTATACTAACACATATATATGGAATTTAGAAAGATGGTAATGATAACCCTGTATGCGAGACAGCAAAGAGACACAGATGTATAGAACAGACTTAAGCTATTTTTTTTCCTTCAGTTTTTACTTCTGGCCCCATGCAGCCCGTTTGCCACACAGCAGGCTGAGGAATCATTTAAAAATCTAAATCAGATCATTAATCCCCTTACTTAAAGTCCTCAATATTTGCTGGGGCATTTAAAATAAAATTCACTTCTTGGCATGGTCTGCTAAGCCCCTGTTCACTTTTCCAACTTCATTCTGTGCCATAATTCCCTACCCTACTTTGTTTTCCATAGTAGCTTCCTCACATCTGGAGGACTTTACAGGTGTGACTTTTTTGTTCAAGTGACTTGTTTCCTAGCTCTTAGCTCAACTGACTCCTCCTAGTTAGTCAAAAGCTTCTTACACCATGCCCTCTCACTTTTCCACCACTCCTGACTTCACTATTATGTTTTGCTTCCATCCTAGTACTTATTTTCTGAACAACCCTATCCATTTCTTGAATTATTTGCCTATAACAATAGGCTTCTTTGTAACCAAGACTGTGACCAGACTGTAACCTACAAAACGAGCTTTGCCTGTTTCAGTCATAGGCATATCCCTGTGCCTGAAATGGTGTCTACTGCATTCAGTAAAGAATTGTTGGTGAAATAAATGAATCTCAATACAGCATAATCTTACCCATTGATGAAGAAATCAGGAAGAAGTTTAAGCATGACTAAATCAGGGAGAAAAATGAAGAATCTACACATATTTTAATAAACAAAGTACACAATACTAAAGAAATGTACTGTGGAGTATGCCACCAAAGAAACTCTGGTCTCCTCTGTGATTCTGGGTTTGTGAATGAGGGGAAATTCTGAGGATCTCTGCTCTATATTCTTTACCTGGTAATATCATGTCTTCTTAGAGCCTCAACTGTCATTCACTTCTAAGCAGAGGACCCTTAAACATTTCTCTCATCTCTCATGCTCTCTCTGCCCAAACACAGTATTATTCCTCAGACCAGACCCTCTTCCGCTGTTCCTTATCTGTATTAGGCTGGTAGCCTTTGAGGACTTCCCTCTTCCTCTTTCCTCTGTGTCTGCTGTGTTTTTTCCCCTCCTGTAAATATGTACCTTGGCAAAATTCTTCAAATTAGTCCTTTGTTTCTACAGCCACTACCCTGGTTCAGACATCCCTCCTTGTTTGCCTGCTGCTGCTGCTAAGTTGCTTCAGTCGTGTCCATCTCTGTGTGACCCCATAGATAGCAGCCCACCAGGCTCCCCCATCCCTGGGATTCTCCAGGCAAGAACACTGGAGTGGGTTGCCATTTCCTTCTCCAATGCATGAAGGTGAAAAGAGAAAGTGAAGTCGCTCAGTCGTGTCTGACTCTTAGTGACCCCATGGACTGTAGCCTACCAGGCTCCTCCATCCATGGGACATTCCAGGCAAGAGTATTGGAATGGGGTGCCATTGACTTCTCCTCCTTGCTTGCCTAAACTATTGTTAAACTTTTACAATTGGCTTTGCTTAGTATAATTTTCCCCTCCTTCCAATCCATCTATCCCAAATCACTGTTGTTGTTGTTCAGTCACTAAATTGTGTCTGACTCTTTGAGACTGTAGATTGCAGCTCACCAAACTTCCCTGTCCTTCTCCATCTCTGGGAGTTTGTTCAAACTCATGTCCATTGAGTTGGTGATGCCATCCAACCATCTCACCCTCTGTGGTCCCCTTCTCCTCCTGCCTTCAATATTTCCTAGCATCAGGGTCTTTTCCAGTGAGTCACCTCTTTGCAGCAGGTGGCCAAAGTATCAGAGCCTCAGCTTCAGCATCAGTTCTTCTTGATTGATTGATATTTGTTGATTTGTTGATTAGGGTTGATTTCATAGCTGTACTCATTTTACTCTCCAGCTCAAAACCTCCCATGGTTTCCAGTGACTGCAGAACGCAATCCCAATCTCTTAATATAAAAATGAGTACACTCCAGAAATTGCCCCAACTGATATTTCTAGTTTATAATCCTCAACCCCCTGTCCTCTTGTGATTCTTTGCATTAATAACGCTCCATGGCTCAACATTCTATAAACAGCCTGTGTTTTCAACCTCTGATCTCTGCCCTCAATATTATTTCTGCTCAGTGTGCCCTTTCTTATGATCCCTGCATTCTGGACACTTAATAATATGTTGATTTGCTGAGTAAAGAAATCTCTGTCTTTTTCTTAAGGCGAAGTTTTCGGCAACTTCTCCATAAAATCTTCCCCAATTGCTTAGTCAGACTACTTTATCTCTTCTCTAGGTATCTGTTGTATTGTACTTGGTAATTCTATGTGAGTCTATTAAGCACAGTCTGCCCTCCAGTATAACTCATGGGGTACATACCTGTCTTTCCCACTAAACTGATTTTCCTTCATGGCCAAGACTATGGTTCATCCATTAAACACCCCTCTATAGCATCAGTTTGGTAAACTGAAGGTGACTGTTGAAGACAGATAAAAGTATAGCGTGTGTGGCAGTGGTGTGAACATGTGTGAGCACAGTAGACAAGGTGAGCTGAGTACGTAATAGTGGTGGGGTGGAAGTTTCAGCAGTATCCTCAGTGATGTGGATACTTCTCATACTATGAATTATATTCTCCATTTTTGGTTACTTAAAAGCCTTAATCAATCCAGGCACATGCACCAAGTAACACTTAGACCATAAATGAAGGTTACACAATCACTCCAGTCTTCACCCATTAATGTCTACAGTGCTTGGTAGAAGCACTGGGTAGGAGTCAAAAGTAACTGATCTAATTAATTCCCCTGTCCTAAAAGCCCTAATCACACAGACTTTGCCTCAGTGGCCAAGATCTAAATTATGTTGAAAAAGTTGGTTAATAACCAGAATCAGTGGAGCTGAAAACTGTAAACCAAGCACTTTCAACAAAACAATCATTCTTACACTCAGATGAAAAACTTACAGTTAAGTTTTAAAATCAATATAAGCCAAACCTTAAATAGCTATACAATTTTAAAATAAACACATTTCATAATCATATTTATAGATAATGTGGTGCCTTAAAATTCAGTTTTGTTGAAAATGGGGTATAGAATATAAAAATGTAGTGGACAACTCAAGACTCTTCACATATTATTCCTAAAAAGAGAATATTTCCTTATATTCAGAGATATGTATCTTCTCCGACATCTCCATTTTGAAATGTATCATCTTATTTTGAAATGTAAATAAGGATAGGGGTATGGGAGATTACTACTCGTAATTAAAGAGTCCCTGCTTTATTTAACTGATACAGAAGAAGTCTTTTGATCGAACAACTATTAATTATGAATAAAAATCTTAATTCTTAACCCACATGTTGGGAGAAAATATTTGTAAGTGATTTGACTGATAAGGTATTACTTTATAAAATTTACAAACAGTTCATGATACTTAACAGCATTAAAATTAACAACCCACTCAGAAAATGGACAGAAGAGTTAAATAGACATTTCTTCAAACAGGATATACAGATGGCCAATAGGCACACAAAAGATGTTCAACGTTGCTAACTATCAAGAGAAATGCAAAACAAAAGTACAATGAATATCACTTCACACCGATCAGAATGCCTATCATCAAAAAAATCCACAAACAATACCTGCTGGAGAGGATGTGGAGATAAAGGAACCCTCCTATACTGTTGGTGGGAATGTAAATTGGTACAGCCACTATGGAGAACAGTACAGAAGTTTCTTAAAAAACTAAAAACAGAGCTATAATATGACCCTTCAATCCCACTCCTGGGCATATATCCAAAGAAAAACATGACTCAAAAGGATACATGCACCCCAGTGTTCAGTGCAGTGCTGTTTACAATAGCCAAGACATGGAAACAAGCTAAACGTCCATCGACAGAGGAATGGATAAAGAAAGTGTGGTACATATACATAATGGAGTACTACTCGGCCATTAAAAAGAATGCAATAATGCAACCTCAGCAACATTGATGGACCTAGAGATTGTCATACTGAGTGAAGTAAGTCAGATAGATAAGGATTAATATCATGATATCCCTTATATGTATAATCTAAAAGGAAATGATACAAATTAATTTACAAATCAGAAAGAGACTCACAGACTTAGAAAAACGTATTTGTAGTTGCTGACAGTAGGGACAGTTAGAGAGTTTAGGAAGGTCATGTACACATTACTATATTTAAATTGGATAACCACCAAGGACCTATGGTGTAGAACATGCAACTCTGCTCAGTGTTATGTGGCAGCCTGCATGGGAGAGGAGTTTGAGGGAGAATGGATGCATGTGCCTATAGGACTGGCTCTTGGCTGTTCACCTTAAACTAGCATAGCATTGTTAATCGGATATACCTCAATACAAAATTAAAATTTCAGAAAAAAATCTTAAGTCTTTCATGTGGCAAGTTGATCTTAAGGAATCAAACATTACAAGGGCTCTTTGCTTTCTTTCATTTCAATACCACAACAGTTCTCATCACATCTTGCCATTGTAGAGCCAATCAAAACCAGAGCCAGGAAGTCACAGTGGCCAAAAATTGGTGCAAGCTTGTAGGCTGCTGTGAAAATTCAGAACAGCAGCAGTGAGATGCCATGGGATAATTTACATGTACAGTCTCCTTTTAAATGTGTGTTTGAATTAAAATCAAAGTAGATTTCAGACAGTTAACCCTGCCTTGTGGAAAAATAAAAACATTCATGTAGATGATTTCAATCTAACTTTTACTGGGTGCCAAACCACTGAGCTTTTTACTGAAATTCCACATTAAAAAATTGTAAGATGCTTATGATAAGCATATTTAACTGCAGCATCTCTCTTAACTGTGGTTTCACTTTCTGCATTTTCAGCTATCCATGTTCAACTGAGGTCCAAACGTATTAAGTAGAAAATTCCAGAAATAAACAATTCATGAGGTTTAAATTGCATGCTGCTCAGAAGAGTGTGATGGGATCTGGTGCTGTCCTCCTCTATCTTGTCCAGGATTTCCAACCATAGCTCAGTGATTCAGGATCATCCAAAGCCGATGATACTTTTCTGACATATTATCAGAAGGTCATCGTAGCCTGACACTACACAACAATCCCCACCTAATTCACTTTACTTCATCTTGTTACATAGGATTTTATCAGCTTGATTCATCACAAGAAGGGTGAGGATAGTATAATAAGATAGCTTGAGAGAAAGACCACATTCACATAACTTTGGTTATTGCTGTAATTGTCCTCATTTGCTGTTAGTTATTGTTGTTAACCTTTTATTGTGCCTAGTTTATAAACTAAATGATCATAGGTACATATATGGGAAAAATATAGTATATATAGGTTCAATACTATCCATAATTTCAGACATCCACTAGGGGTCTTGGGACATATCCCCCTGTGGATAAAGAGAGACTAATAAACACATATATGAATTATGTCAAATCTTAGTCTATAATGTGGATAGATAAAAGCAAATAGCATATCTGACCCTAAGAGAGAGAAAAAAATGATTATTTACTAAAGGTTAACATAATTAATGATTTAGCTCATTCTATGAGAATCCCAGGGATGGGGAAGCCTGGTGGGCTGCCGTCTATGGGGTCTCACAGTGTCGGACACGACTGAAGCGACTTAGCAGCAGCAGCAGGAGCTAAATGATCAAAATATGATATAATTATATATAGGAGATATTATATAATCAACTATTGGTGAGGCTGAAGCAAATTATAAGAAAAATAAAATTAGCTTTTATTTACTAGATATTATCTTGAGAGGCTATAATAAAGTATTTTACTATCAATTGGTTAGTGAGAGACATGATACATTATCTTTTTAACAGAGTTTTGGAAACAGAAGAATTTGATAATTCAGGGAAAATACAGTGAAGTATTACTATAGATGAAGCAATATTTAAGGAAAATGATGACTCTTTTAAAGATAGCAACTAATAGAATTAGTGACTTATTGGAAAGAACATAAATCTATTCCCCTTTAAACCATGGTAGGTTGACATTTATCCATTTCACTTGATCAATATGTATAGTCACACTGAATAATTCAGGCTTTTACTTTGGCGTAATTTCTATTTCCCTATCATATATTTATCTGTAGACTTACAGTACTATTTTAACTTCTCTTTGATGACCTCAAAACAGTATTTTTTGAGACATGCTGTAACTTCAGAGGGTAAGACAGTTTATAAAGTCATTTGTTCTCGGTAAGAAAGATGTTCATTCTCATGATATGTTACTCGGTATCATATAGAATATATCATGGGCTTTGAAACAGTCCAGACTGTTTTAAAATCCTACTCTTCTAGGCAAATCACTAACCCTCTCTGAGTTGTTTCCTGTACAACTGGGGATTACTAAGTGGGTCAGACAGTTGTGAGATGTAAATGAAATGACACAGTGAAGCACTTGCCATATAGATTTCCACAGAGTTGTCATTGAAAATATGATTTCTTCCCCTTAATTAGCTTGCCATGGGTCCTTTTAGGTGACAATGTAAAGCAAAAAGTATTTCATAAAGTTGTGAAACTTTGCTGCTGTTCAGAACACCTCAAAAAGAAAAGCTACATCCATCTGTAAAATCCACATTGCATATTTTGAAGAACTGCAGGTCTTCTTATACAGTCTTTATGTCTTTGGAGGCAGGTCAGAAGAAAACTTGATATGACATCCTTTAGAGGATAAGCCATGGGTGTCAACAACAAATAAAATTCTCTGTTATCAAGCACCTGACAATCCTGAAAGTGCCATTGTGATGAGAAATCATGGCAAAACATATCTCCATAGCCATGTTTGCACAAAGTTGTCTCTTTTCCAATATACTATCAACTGAGCTTCTTCCCACTGAGATCTACATATCACTGGCAAAGTGGTTCACCTTTCATCTGTGCTGTTTTTTGGTAAAAAGAGACTAGTAGAATCTCCTTAAAGAGACTGGCAGAATTTCCTTTCACTGTAAATTCTCCCCTTGGTGGTATACTGAGAACCAGAACATAAAAATTCCTAGTAATGTATCTCCAAAGTCTGACAATCACCTCATAAATGATCACTTTGGGTTTTGAAGAGCTTTACAATAGGAATTTCAAAGACAAGACATTCAAACCTCTCTTCAAAAGTCAACATTGATGGTTCTACAAGAAAGAATATGCCTTGGTTATCTAACTACTTTTATACCCCCGGAACTTACACAGTCTCAAAAGAGAGTGAATAAGATGGTAAACTTTATGTTGTACATTTTTGTACTATAATAAAAATAGACTGGATGATACTAGGTAGCTATAAAATCTCACTGCTAAATTTCAAGTAATTACCATTAGCTGTAACTATTAACCTCATTTTTTACTAATTTTGCCCACCTGACAGGCAGATGCACCTGTCATTCCTGATAATACCCTAAGTACTTAAGAGATTCTGCCCATTAGCCTGATGAAAACTGGCATGGGCTTTTGGGAGAAAGGCATTTTTAAACCATCTGGATAAGTCAAAGGGTCATATCAGATCATAGTCATCAATACAATGTCCAAAATCAGTGTAGTAAAAGCAGAGTAGAGAGGAATTTGGTGATAGGATTGTGGGGAAAAGATACAGAGTTTGTTCCCACTTTTTTTCTCCAGTAAAGATATTTCTAGGGTATAATTTTTGGATGAAGTAAAAAATAGCTATATACTACAGTAGTTGGACTACAAAGCTTTAAACAAGTCTTGGGACTCCTTTCTTCACTGGCAATCTCTATGACATTCTCTCAGAGAAATAGTAGGAACCATCTGGGTAGAAAGGATGTGAGAAGCGCAATGATGTGGGAAGGAGTGAGTAGTAAGGGTACACCCACAAAGCAGGAACCATGAAAGTAAAGGACAATTTCAAGAGATGGTAGAGTCCAAGGATTTTAGAAATGTGGTTATGGATGAGAAGTATTTGTTATAGAGGTGATGGGAAATTAATACATTTATCCAAATCATACTTAATCCTTACTTTATCCTTCCTGGAGAAATTATCTTCATTTTATAGATGAAGAAAATAAGGCTCAGGGAAGCTAAATAACTTGCTCATGTTTATACTGAGACTTACTCTGATAACAGGATCCAAACTCTGTGGGATGCTAAAACCCCTCTCCCTTTCATCAGGTTAATGGCACATTATTCCAAAATTCAAAATCAGTTCAGTTCAGTTGCTCAGTGGTCTCTGACTCTTTTCGACCCCATGAATCGCAGCACACCAGGCCTCCCTGTCCATCACCAACTCCAGGAGTTCACTCAAACTCACGTTCATCGAGTCTGTGATGCCATCCAGCCATCTTATCCTCGGTCATCCCTTTCTCCTCCTGCCTGCAATCCCTCCCAGCATCAGTCTTTTCCAATGAGTCAAATATTCACATGAGGTGGCCAAAGTACTGGAGTTTCAGCTTTAGCATCATTCCTTCCAAAGAAATCCCAGGGCTGATCTCCTTCAGAATGGACTGGTTAGATCTCCTTGCAGTCCAAGGGACCGCAAGAGTCTTCTCCAACACCACAGTTCAAAAGCATCAATTCTCTGGTGCTCAGCTTTCTTCACAGTCCAACTCTCACATCCATACATGACCACTGGAAAAACCATAGCCTTGACTAGATGGACCTTAGTCAGCAAAGTAATGTCTCTGCTTTTGAATATGCTATCTAGGTTGATCATAACTTTTCTTCCAAGGAGTAAGCATCTTTTAATTTCATGGCTGCAGTCACCAACTGCAGTGATTTTGGAGCCCAAAGAAATAACGTCTGACACTGTTTCTACTGTTTCCCCATCTGTTTCCCATGAAGTGATGGGACCGGATGCCATGATCTTCGTTTTCTGAAAGTTGAACTTTAAGCCAACATTTTCACTCTCCACTTTCACTTTCATCAAGGGGCTTTTTAGTTCCTCTTCACTCTCTGCCATAAGAGTGGTGTCATCTGCATATCTGAGGTTAGTGATTCTCCCGGCAATCTTGATTCCAGCTTGTGTTTCTTCCAGTCCAGTGTTTCTCATGATGTACTTACTCTGCATATAAGTTAAATGAGTAGAATGGCAATATACAGCCTTGACGGACTCCTTTTCCTATTTGTGACCAGTCTGATGTTCCATGTCCAGTTCTAACTGTTGCTTCCTGACCTGCATACAGATTTCTCAAGAGGCAGGTCAGGTGGTCTGGTATTCCCATCTCTTTCAGAATTTTCCACAGTTTATTGTGATCCACACAGTCAAAGGCTTTGGCATAGTAAATAAAGCAGAAATAGATGTTTTTCTGGAACTCTCTTGCTTTTACCATGATCCAGCAGATGTTGGCAATTTGATCTCTGGTTCTGCTGCCTTTTCTAAAACCAGCTTGAACATCTGGAAGTTCATGGTTCACATATTGCTGAAGCCTGGCTTGGAGAATTTTGAGCATTTCTTTACTAGCATGTGAGATGAGTGCAATTGTGTGGTAGTTTGAGCATTCTTTGGCATTGCCTTTCTTTGGGATTGGAATGAAAACTGACCTTTTCCTGTCCTGTGGCCACTGCTGAGTTTTCCAAATTTGCTGCCATATTGAGTGCAGCACCTTCACAGCATCATCTTTCAGGATTAGAAATAGCTCAACTGGAATTCCATCACCTCATCACCTCCACTAGCTTTGTTCGTAGTGATGCTTTCTAAGGCCCACTTGACTTCATATTCCAGGATGTATAGCTCTAGATGAGTGATCACACCTTCGTGATTATCTGGGTCTTAAAGATCTTTTTGTACAGTTCTTCTGTGCATTCTTGCCACCTCTTCTTAATATCTTCTGCTTCTTTAGGTCCATACCATGTCTGTCCTTTATCGAGCCCATCTTTGCATGAAATGTTCATGCAAAATAAAATACTCTTTTATAAAATTTCTGAATTTCAAGATACTTTCTGGGCTAATCAAAAAACCATAGATTTCTTTTTCCTCAGCAGCTAAATTTTGAAAGCCACCAAGAGGAGCTTCTGCTACTGTACTGAGGTTCCTTTCATTCTCTTTGAGATTATAAATAAACAGATCTGGCTGAAGTACAGTGGCTGCTAGGGATACCCCACTTGACTTTCTTGAACATAATAATCGCTGTAGAAAATAAATTCCTACAATACTGTACATTCTACATTTTTATCATTCATCTAGAAATAGATTTTGAATGCCAAATCCACACTACTCACCAAACTGGAAACACTTTCTCTTTCAGGTTGTCTAGCTGTCTTTGTTTCTTGAGGTGAATTCTTTGTTTTGCAAGAGCACTGGACTCATTTATCTATCTATAGCTTCCTTCAACCACAAGGCTCATATCTTATTAGGATCTAAATAACATTCTTTTTAGAGTTTTTCTAATGTAAAGACTTAGAGCTCACCACAACAAAAACAATGCCTCTTTTGTGTTACAAGCTTGGAGAATAGAAGGGCGGTGGTGCTAACATGTCATCAGCAGGATGTGGCTAAGGCTTGCTGCTTCCCCTAGTAGAGCAGAGTTTTGTGATCCCCGCTCTCATTCTCTCACCAGTTAATTTTGTTAATAAAAGGTAAATGCTGACAAACCTGCTAGCTGGGTGAAAATACCACGTTTGGACACAAAATGACATGGTCTTAATTGAATTTGTATGTGGCTACAGTCATATCATTTATTTCACTGTAACTTTGACCAAATAAGTTAATCTACTTCTATGCTGGTAAACTCAATCATTACTCAAAGTTTCACAAATTGTGGAAATTTTTTCCATGTTCTTCACCATTTAAATTGACATTTTTAGTATGAGGTAATATTTAAAGAGGAGATCCCAGATGGCTCAGTGGTAAAGATTCGACTTGCCAAGCAGGAGATGTGGGTTCAATTCCTGAGTCGGGAAGATCCTCTGGAGTAGGAAATGACAACCCATTCCAGTATTCTTGCTTGGGAAATCCCACTGATATAGGAGCCTGGTGGGCTACAGTCCATGGGATCGCAAAAGAGTCAGACACAACTTAGTGACTAAACAACAGCTCAAATATTTACAGAACAAAATATCCAGCTATACAGCACTGCTGTTCGGAGAAGGCAATGGCACCCTACTCCAGTACTCTTGCCTCGAAAATCCCATGGACGGAGGAGCCTGGTGGGCTGCAGTCCATGGAGTCACGGAGAGTTGGACATGACTGAGTGTCTTCACTTTCACTTTTCACTTTCATGCATTGGAGAAGGAAACGGCAACCCACTCCAGTGTTCTTGCCTGGAGAATCCCAGGGACGGGAGAGCGTGATGGGCTGCTGTCTATGGGGTCACACAGAGTCAGACACGACTGAAGCAATTTAGCAGCATAGGTGATAGTAGGTATATGAATTCAAGAGAGATGTTACATTATAATATATTATATATAATATAATTAACTACTACCTAACAATGCCTTAGTCAGTCCTTAAGTAGTATGAAGATAATAGACACCAGCACTAACTCTCTCATTACCTTAATTATACACTCTTGTTCCATTTGCTTCAAAACTTTCAATGTAATATTTTAAACAATGATTTTTTCTTTCCTTAAGATTTTTACTCACATTTAAGTGCACCTAGAATTCTCTAATAACTGTGTTAAGGGAAAAAAAAAAACAAACTCTTCTTACTTTGAAGAAGAATACTTTAATCATTCAAGCTGATTAAAATAAAAGCTTATGAAATGTTCACTGACTTTGATTACTTACTTCAGTTTTATGAATCAACTATCATGACTAGCTCTTTTAAAAACACCAATCATTAAGTCATAAATTGCTCTGAATTTTTATTCTGGGAAGTAATCACTCCATGAATAAAACTTTAGAATTATGAGATCTATAGATGATACCTATATTCCACCGGTTGAAAAATGATGTTGGTTCATTGTCTTGTGTTCAGCTTATTACTTCAGAACTTTGTAGCTAGAATCATAGGTCTACCCTGTATTCTTCTGGTACTATTGTCACAAGCCTTCATTTTTCTTGGATAAAAATATCTGTCACTTTTTGTCATGTCCCAGTCACCCTCTAAGAGCATGTGTTCATAGAGGAAAGATAGCTAATTCGTTTAGGCAACCAGAGATCCTTTTATGCCCTGCTAGAAAGTATTAATAACTTCTTACATGGTAGTCAATTTTAAAGAAAACATTTGAAAACAACTAACTTATAAACTAAAGGGTATTCATCAAGACTTCTTATATAAGCCTTTTCAGTTTAAGTGTTCTCTCCTAAAGAATAATATTTTGCTCTACATCAAATTCTGTTCTCTTGTCTGGAAAATTCTACCTGCAGGAAACACACACACACAAAATTAAAACAAAAACTGTGGGGAGAAGGAATAAGGGTGAACACTTAAAATGCTCATGGGAAACTCTAAGGATTAACTCTGACCATAAAGTATCCAGAATACTGCAAAATCCACAGACAGCAAGAAGCAACCCAATAAAGAGGAAACTACAGATGTGAAATCATTAAAAAAGATTAAAAAGGGGGAAAAGTTCAATCATTTAGGATATCACAAAGATCAAAAGTATTAATAAATATAGTCATATATTCTACATTGCATATTACTCAGCTTTCTCAGATTGCCAGTTTGTGGAGGGCAGGGACCAAACTTTTCATATAGCAGGAGGACTATATTATACTGTATATTACAGATGGCAAATATCTGTTCAATTTAATTAAATATCTGAAAAAAAAGGAATAGTATGAAATCACAAGAAAGCCACCTCATTAGTTTAAAATGAATTCTCTGTTGACACATTCATATTTTCCTGTGTTGCCTTATATAAACTCCAAACTTGTAGCAATGATGGCAGATTTGCATAGGAGTCTGGGCAGAAGAGGAACAGGTCAAGTCAGGGTGGCTATTGTCTCTGAGGTGTGCACATGTCTCTGTGATTGATTGTCTCAAATCTTTCTTCAAACCAAAGATAAATAAATTATAAAAATTTATTTAGGACAACCCAACCCATCCTTCTAGAGAAGGAAATGGCAACCCACTCCAGTATTCTTGCCTGGAGAATCCCAGGGATGGCAGAGCCTGGTGGGCTGAAGTCTATGGGGTTGCACAGAGTCGGACATGACTGAAGCGACTTAGCAGCAGCAGCAACCCATTCTTCTCATTAACATTAAATGGCTACATTAGACATATAATAAATTTTTCATATAATTATTATGTAGGCTTCCCTGTGGCTCAATAATAAAGAATTGACCTGCCAATGCAGGAGATGTGGGTTTGATACGTGGGTCAGGAATATCCTCTGGAGAAGGAAATGGCAACCCACTCCATGCCTGGAGAGTCCCATGGACAGAGGAGCCTGGCAAGCTACAGTCCATGGGGTCACAAAGGAGTCGGACAAGACTTAGTGAATAAACAATAACAACAAGGGAATTATTGTATTAATATATAATCTACATATATATTATAAACATATAATATTTATTATATGTATTATCCAAAAAATGGGCTTCCCTGGTGGCTCAGCAGTAAAGAATCTGCCTGCAATGCAGGAGCCACAGGGACACGTGGGTTCGATCGCTGGGTCAGGAAAATCCCCTGGAGAAGGGTGTGGCATCCTACTCCAGCACTTTTACCTGGAGAATCCCATAGATAGAGGAGCCTGGCAAGCTACAGTCCATGGGGTTGCAGAGAGTCAGACATGCCTGAAGCGACTTAGCATGCATGCATGCATTACACAAAATAAATCATTATATAACTATACATAATAATTATACATACAGTACACTTTTATAATATACAGTCATATATATACATGGAGTCATGACTGTATTATAAAAATAGCCAGGTTGTGCCATGCCTTCTTCTATGCACCTTCATGTATTATTTCACTTCATCTACATAACAACTCTAAGAGATAAAGTCTGTTGTCCAAGAGGAGATAAGAAAATGAAAACAGTTGAAGTTAAATTCCTTCCCGAGGTTAGTAAGTGGCAGGACCAGGATTCAAAGCCAGGCAGCCTGACCTCAGATCCTGTGCTGTTAAGCTCCACTCTATGCGTTTTCATCTCATATCACAGGGAGAAGGGACTATAGAAGAAGGGTGGTAACACAAAGAAGCAAAATTATTTACAAGGAAGGGTAAAAAGGAAGAAAAGCTTAAAAAGATACCAGGGCAGGGGATAGGAAGTATTGGCAGGGAGAAGAAAGGAGAAGTGAGCAGGGGAAGAAACGTGATAAAAGACTTCACTTTTATGTACAAATACAAATAAACAAAGGCAGTGCATGAACTGTGTCCTAGCTGTACAGATTTTCCTAATGAAATTGTAGAGAGATGAGAAATCCTTCAGTAACTGCTCATTGCCTTCATTGCATCGGGTAACTGCCACATCAAAAAAACTCAGAAAATATCAATTTACGTATGAATCATCCTCTCACTTCTACTCCTGACAATTTCCTGACTTCTTCATTGTATTTAAGATATTGGGTCTCCCTTGAATGAACTCATCACAGAATTTTCTATCTCAGTTCAAAATACAAAAGACCACTGTCTTGTATTAAACATCATTTCCAAATAAGACTTGTGAGCTGTGCTGAGAATCAGAAGCACCATCTCTCAAACAGAAGTTTATACTGAGACGCTGTTCAAATGTCTATCATAACGTAAATGACAAAGAAAGAAGGGAAACAACAGTAGCAGTATAATCTGTCAAAAAAGTGACCAACTACAGTGATCAGTTTTGTGCTAAATGGATTTCTCTGGAAGAGAGACAGCAGATTGTTTGGGGTGGGGTTGGAGGGCTGTAAATGAGCTCTGCATAATCACAGAATTTCTTCTTGTCTGTACATCTATAATTTGAAAGCACAAAGACATACTTATAAGAGAAGTTAAGAGACTCAAGTTCTGGACTCTGCTCTCACTCTTGGGCAATCTACCTTATATTTCTGGGCCTGAGTTTCCCTATCTTTAAAATAAAGTGTCCTTTTCAATTTTTATTTTATTAAAAATTTTTTTAATTTTACTTTATTTTACTTTACAATACTGTATTGGTTTTGCCATACATCAACATGAATCCACCATGGGTATACACGTGTTCCCAATCCTGAATCCCCCTCCCACCTCCCTCCCCATACCATCTCTCTGGGTCATCCCAGTGCACCAGCCCCAAGCATTTTTATAATCTACAATACATTTTGTTTACAACTTTTGGCAAGAACCATTCTGCACATACAAGCCAGTGTGTGTGCATGTGTGAGTGTGTTTGTAGTCATAATAATAACATGCTAGAACTTTGTGTGTGTGTATGCATACAAACACACATACACACACACATACAAAGTTCTAGCATGATATTATGACTTTCTATCTCTACAAAGAACTATACCTATTTTATTCATGATCAATTCTATCTCACCTAATAACATCTTACAGTACTAGGAAATCTCATTCCAATGTTTAATAATGGCCACTGAAAAGAATTTTCTCACATGTATAAACAATTGTTTTAGAATTGGGATTTCAGCCACATATTAAGATGAATAAAAATGTTGAGTTCTCTTATGACTTAGATAGGTAATTGAATGTCAGCTTATATTTGATAAAGCCACACTCTTTGCACAGAAGAAATTGGAAACTAAGAGACATTTAGATGATGAAAATAAAAAGTATTCCAAGCCAGGATTTATCAGTGAAGTTGTGATATAAAGTGGAAAAAAAAACATTAATCAATCCAGCCAGTATACATATTTAAAACTTGAGAAAAAAACAAAATACAAGTATTAGGATGATCTCACCTTCACATAAAGTCATATAGGTCCTCTTCAATGAAGTATCGGAAGGCTCATATACCTTAGAGGCCTAAATTGTGCTAGTGGCATATAGTCATGAATCTTTTTTTTTAGAAGAATGATATGGAATCAATAGAACTTGGCAACAAAATGAAACTAAAGCTATAGATCCTGAGAACAGCAAGGCATGTTCTCACTTTTTCCACCCAGAACATTCTGCACGGTTTCTTTTCTTTCACTTCTATCAAAATTTAGTCTTCCTAGATACATCCAGGAAAACAAGCTAGAAAGAGTCATTCCTGGTTCTCTTTCATTCAGCATCCTAAAAGCCACCAAGTCAGGCTGATTTTTACTTTTTAATTTTTTAATCTAATTTATCTTCTCTCTGTTCTTATTACCTTGATACAGGGTCTTATCTCTTCCTTTAGCTATGAAAACAACATTTTAGTTAATCTTTTACCTCTTAAATCTATTCTTTACATAGCCAACAGAGCAATCTTTGAAGAATATAAATCTATTTACTTCCCTCCCCTGCTGAAAAAACATCAGTAGCTTCCAAGGCCTTTTCTCCTAGCCCACCGTTAGCATAGCATATGGGATTATTCCCTTGTGTCTGATCTCCTTCAGCCAACCTGTCTGGTCTCATCTCTCATTCCTCCATGACTCATATTTGTTCTGTTTTAAACACACTAAAGTACTTGGATTCATCCACATACCTGGCTTTAGCTGATATGCCTGTGATTTCAATATGCATCTTTGCTCAAAGACACCATGACTCCCTTCTTTAATCTTATCCATATCAATATGAATAAGTCTTTCATATCCTTTATACTTAGCTTTGGCAACATCTCCTCTCAGAAGCCTTTCCTCATTCACTTTCTTTTCAACAACCTCTTTCTTTGCAATCCTATGGTGCTATCATTATGTTATACTTAAGACATTATATTGTTCTTTTTCCTATGCTAGTCTTTCTCGTTAGCTAGCTGTGAGATCATTGAGGGCAGAGAATATGTATTATTTGAATTGCATAGTGTCTAATTCCAGAAATATTGACTAATTAATATAAATATAATACTGGATTCCTATCCCTAGCATTTCATTAATGTCAAGTGTATTGAAATGGATATAGGTACTTAAGACTGAAGCTATTTTTTATCTCAAGGAGAAACAAAAGTGATATTTAGAGAGGAGTTATATAATTCCTGTCTCTAGATCTGGAATGCAATATTACAACTGACTGTAATTGTGTTAATAGAAAGAAGAGCTTCACCTTGGCTATATATAGAAGGGCTTATAGTCCCCTAAAATTGTATATAACATTTTGTGTAAGTATGACTGCTTCAGTGAGAAACAACAAGGTTCTCCAAATCCATTGCTTTACAATTTGATGGTCTTAAATTCTCTATTTAAAGTGTGAAAAATAGACAAGAAATACACTATGATTGATCCTCAGGTTAACCAAACCCTGGAAAAGCAAGACATCAAAAAACTGAAGGAAACAAACCAAAAAAGGGTGAGATGTTAAAGTCTCTTGAATGTATAGCTAAAGTTTTGACCATTTTGAATTAATTACTTTCACTTCTGTCTCTTCTTAAAATTATTAAAATTCTAACAGCATAATAAAAAGGAGTGTGCTAAACTCTGGGCTTTCTTAGTTTTTTGTTTGCATTTGATCTGCTGATTTTATACATGGAGAAATATTCTACAAGTGGTGTCTGAAACTAAAACAATAAAAAATGAAAGAAATAAAGCCTTCAGAGTTAAATGATAGCATCCCCTTAAGAACTATTCATACTTTACAAAATCTTCCTTATTGTCTTGGATTTTAGCACTGTTTTTATGAAAAGTGTTGATCGAAATCTATAAACATATAAATGAAAGTAATATCCAGAGAAAATGTAGTCTATACTCTTGTCTCCTGAGGAAAGAAAAGATGAAATGAATGTAAGGGCTGCTAAAAAGCATTTCTACAAGAAGCTTTTTATGGAATAGTGCTAAGTGAGAACTGATAAAAGAAAGATCGTAAAAGCTACGATAACATCTACAAGCTTACTGTTAAAATACAATAACAGTTTATAGTGCCAACCTCTTATTCCCCTATAATATTTTAGAGAAAAAAGTGTAAGGTAACATTATCATCCATACAAGAGGTGCCACATTATAACACCTTAGTATAAAAGTCCTCCTGTTTATTTGTATGAAATAAAACAAATCACCAACCATATTTATTTATTGCTTGAAAACCCTGAACCGTGATTTACCTCAAACCTTTATGTATAAATATATACATATATAAGATGGTGTCATCGATACTGATACATTATTTTAGAACTTTGAGAAACTAGAAACATCAATGAAATGAGAAATTCTATTTATTTTGGTATTATCTAATATATTTTCAACAAAAGTGTGCTTCTTCTATTCTGCATGATACTGTAATTGTACACACATGACATTAGGTGTTCAGAAAAACTCATAAAACACTAGGAATTTTTCTAAGAATACTGACTCTTGTGTTGTGGGTCTCTGAGAACACTGGTGGCAAGTGTGACCTTTGTACTTCCTGGTTTCCTGTATTATAATAGCAGCTTTCTGATTCCTTAACTTCAAGCTCTTGGAATGACTCTGTAAGCTTTTAATTTTTTGTATTGTTTACTGTCCTGTAGTATGAAATTCCTAGAATGATTTCTGTTTTCCTAACTAACATGGCCATATGTATATCTCCCCCATCTCAGATACCAAAAAGAGAAAAAAAGTAGAAAACAAAATAATGGTAGTAAGGAACTGGAAGAGAACCATCTGAAAATAGAAAAATTTAACAAATTTATAGAAGTCAGTTCAGATAAAGAAGTGGTACCTAAGCAAATAGAGTAAAGTCAACCATAGCTTGGAGTGTCTAGAAGTGAGAGAGAGATTTGCATAAACAAAATGGCTTAGAATTCTAAAACAGGTACAATGCAATCAGGGAAGAGAAAAGAGGTGAAATGGGGAACTGGTAACAGGAGTAACAATTGTAAGTCTCCATATTTAGCAGTAGCCACTACCCATCTCTATAGGAAATTAGTCATCCACTAGTCAGGCCTCTCTGCCATAGGACACTACTTAAGGATTCTTCACTAAAAATGAAAAGTTCACTAAAATAAGTAAATAAATGAAAACAGCAATGGCTCAAGACAAAAATTCCACCATCTGGCATGTAGTGATCATCCAGTAAAACTGTCCATTCACAGCTCCATACCCTAAAGCGAATTACTAAGGCAGAGTTCATTTAGTTCTTCATCTCTTGAACTTCAATAAAAGATGACCCTGGCTCATCAGTCATCTGAAGAAAATTTGCCTTGAAGAGACAGCCCAATATACATAAGTGAAGCTCCAATACTTTGGCCACCTGATGCAAAGAACCGACTCATTAAAAAAGACCCTCATGCTAGGAAAGATTGAAGGCAGGAGGAGAAGGGAATGACAGAGGATGAGATGGTTAGATGGCATCACTGACTTGATGGACATAAGTTTGAGCAAACTCTGGGAGTTGGTGATGGACAGGGAAGAACTGCATGCTGCAGTCCATGGGGTCGCAAAGAGTTGGACATGACTGAGTGACTGAACTGAACTGAACTGAAAGAAAATAAAATTACCTCCATGAAACAGATAATTTGGAGAAAATAAATTAATAATTATAATCATATCATAAGTGAAATTTAAGAAAATATTGCTTTAATATAATAAGAATAAGATGTCATGATAATGTAACAATCATAAAACAGGACAAAGCTAATAAAAGTTAATAACAAGATTGCTAAAATGAGAGATTCAATTGAAAGGTTAGAATATAAATTTGAGAAAAGATCATAGAAAGTAGCAAGTTTTTAAAAGAAAAAAATAAAAATATAAGAAGCATAAGAAATAGGAAAGATCCTCTAAGAGATCATACATCCAACTGCTATTTCTAAAATAAAACAATAGAGAAAATAGAATCTGATAAATTATCAAATAAACACTACACAAGAACATTTCCCAGGCCTTAAAGACCAAAGCCTGGAGACTGAAAAACCTATGACAATGGGCAGAGGTCGCACCAATAAACTAAGGCAGCTACCTCAGGAGTCTCCATAGCTGATGGAAGAAAACTGCATCAGCTACAAGAGGAAGCCCACCCAGGGGCATACTGAAGACCACTCCAACCACGGCCTCCATTTCACACATCTGGAATCAGTTCATCCATTCTTATAAGTTTAAAGGCAAACTACATCTGATGGCTCCCGAATTTGCATCTCCATTTGCAACTTTCATATCTCAAGGCCTGCCAAGTCTGCTCTACCTACATATCTTGCAGGAACCTCAAATACACCATGTTCAAATCTGACTCACTATCTCCCCCATAGACTTGCTCTTCCTCCTGTTTACTTCTTCTGAGTCTCTCCTTTCTTCCTCCTGTTTCATTTTTCCTTCCAGCTAGAAACAACCTTGGTAGTGGAAGCCACCTTCACTCTCCTTTCTTACTCAAGTCTGCATACAAACAGCCACTGCTGCTGCTGCTAAGTCGCTTCCAGTCATGTCCGATTCTGTGCGACCCCATAGATGGCAGCCCACCAGGCTCCCCCGTCCCTGGGATTCTCCAGGCAAGAACACTGGAGTGGGTTGCCATTTCCTTCTCCAATGCATGAAAGTGAAGAGTGAAAGTGAAGTCGCTTAGTCATGTCAGACTCTTAGCGACCCCATGGACTGCAGCCCACCAGGCTCCTCTGTCCATGGGATTTTCCAGGCAAGAGAGTACTGGAGTGGGGTGCCATTGCCTTCTCCAACAAACAGCCAGTAAGTAGCACCAATTTTACTTTCTTCTTTTTTTTTTTTTAAATCCAATCTCACTTCTCTTTTCGATTCTTCCTAGCTTTATATAGATTCATTCAAATTTGTACTAATCAAAGGTAGTATTGGTGAAACATGAAAAGAATTGACTATGGAACAGAAGGTTAAAACCAGACCATGTACATACAATAACATCTTCTAAAATAACAGTGGTATTTCAAATAAATGAGAAAAGTATGGCCATTCCAATTGGTTATCCTTTTAGAACAAAAAAGCTATAATCCTTTTTGACAAAATCATAACAATAAGTACAGATGATTTAAAACTTAAATGTAAAAAATAAAAATTATGAAAGTACTAAAAAAATAAGGGATTATATTATATAACTTGGATTAAAGACCTCTTTAATAGAGGAGATTAGTAAAACATGGTATGTAAATTACTGAAGGCAAAGCAGTGCAGGTTCCTACCTTTCCTCCATGGTACAAATATGACTATGAAACTCTTTATAAGCATGCTTTCTTCCCAACTTGTTATTTTTATTCCCAACTTGTTATTTTTATTTCAGTCATTTCCCTTCTCTTAGCCATGGCATTGAACTATTTTATAATCCTTGCTCTTATTCTCTGAACTTCCTCATTCCTTTTATCACCATCTTGACTTTTAGCCTTAGATGTACCAAACTGTATCAGCTATCACTTCCATGTAAGACTCATCTACCTCTTTATTCATCAAAAATAATAACCCATAACTGAAGTATAGTTACTTTATTTATTTATCACTGTATTTCAGGCTTTGTGCCAAGAACCTTACATATATCATTTTTAATTGTCAAGATAACTTTCAAGGGAGTTTTGTTACAACCATTTGGCATAATTACCTCCATCTCAATCTCTCTCTTGAGATCCCATGGACTGTAGCCCACAAGGCCCCTCTGTCCATGGAAATCTCCCAGCAAGACTGAAATGGGGTGCCATTTCCTCCTTCAGGGGATCTTCCCAACCCAGGGATTGAACTTGCATCTCTTACATCTCCTGCATTGGCAGGCAGATTCTTTACCACTAGCACCACCTGGGAAGCTGTTCTTACAATCCCACTGCTGGGCATACACACCAAGGAAACCAGAATTGAAAGGGACACATGTACCCCAATGTTCACTGTAGCACTGTTTATAATAGCCAGGACATGGAAACAATCTAGATGCCCATCAGCAGATGAATGGACAAGAAAGCTGTGGTACATATACACAATGGAGTATTACTCAGCCATTAAAAAGAATACATTTGAATCAGTTCTAATGAGATGGATGAAACTGGAACCAATTATACAGAGTGAAGTAAGCCAGAAAGAAAAACACCAATACAGTATACTAACACATATATATGAAATTTAGAAAGAAGTAATGATGACCTTGTATGCAAGACAGCAAAAGAGACACAGATGTATAGAACGAACTTTTGGACTCTTGAGGGAGAGGGAGAGGGTGGGATGATGTGGGAGAATGGCACTAAAACATGTATACTATCATGTAAGAAATGAATCGCCAGTCTATGTTCGATACAGGATACAGGATGCTTGGGGCTGGTGCATGGGGACGATCCAGAGAGATGATATGGGGTGGGAGGTGGGAGGAGGGTTCAGGATTGGGAACTCATGTACACCTGTGGTGGATTCATCTCAATGTATGACAAAACCATACAGTATTGTAAAGTAAAATAAAGTAAAAAAAAAAAAAAAACACTTTTCTAAAAAACTAACATATACTTACCTAAAATAATTTAAAAATAAAGGAAAGGGCAGTGATGAAAATGAAGCAAATACACAGTTTTATAATCTCACCACTGGAAGTAAAATATTAATATTAGGCAAATGTGATTCCAGACATCTTTCTAAGACTATATTATGATAAATACATTGATGGACAGGGGGAAAGAGAAATGAGTCAAGCACTTTCCTGAAAATTTGGATTATATACTACTATTGTTTTTATTTAAAATTATAAAATTTAATCATAACTAATGTTGAAAAAGGAAAATAACCTGAAGATAGAATTGTTAAGCTTTATGTAATCATAGTATATCACATTGGATTTTAGGATTAAGAAAAGAGATTATGAAAACTTTGAAGGCAGTAGGATTATTTTTCAAATTATTTAATTTTAGACAACTCACCCTTCTTAGAAAAAAGATCATCGTAATGTTTTCACATTCTCTCCTTCTATCCTCTCATTCCTTCTTCCCATCCTTTCCTCTCTTAATTGTTATTCTTATAGTGATCAGGTTTATAACATGTATCATCTCTCTATAAACTCAGTTTCTATAATTGTTTATAATTCAACCTGTAAATGACTTTATTGCAGAGCAATTACTCTGGGATATTTTTGTAAAAGTTTACAACTGCAAGTTATACATATATATGTACAATAATTTGATTAGTGTATTTTTTGCCCCTGAGACTTAAGTCCCATCAAGGCAGAGACTACTTATCTTTGTTCACCATTGAAAAACCACACCTCACACAGCTCTTGACATAGTAAAGGTATTTAATAATTATTGGTTGGATGAAAATCAGTGCATTAAGGATTCTGGGAACACACACATAGAAAAATAATAATGGAATTGAAAAGAGAGTGAGTTGCTCAAGAAAAAGTTTGTAGATGATACTGTCTTGGATAGGCATTGGATTTTGAAAGATGACAGTGTCACAGCTCAAAATATGTGATTTTATTTTAGGGGTAGGATGGAATAGTAGTGAATAAAGAATTGGTTCTACACATATGTGCATGATATTATTTTATACATTATATGTTTTGGGCTTCTCTTGTGGCTCAACTGGTAAAGAATCCTCCTGCAATGTGGGCAACCTGGGTTCGATCTCAGGGTCGGAAAGATCCCCTGGAGAAGAGAAAGGCTTACCCACTCCAGTATTCTGGCCTAGAGAATTCCATGCATTCTATAGTCCATGAGGTTGCAAAGAGTAGGATATGACTGAATGACTTTCACTTCACTTTCATATATGTTTTACACACAGAAAACTGTCTGGAAAGATAATATCTAAGTGTTAGCCATAGTTATCTGAGAATCATGTGACTCCAATAATTTTTTTCTCATCTTTGTATCTTTCTCTAAATTCTTTTAAACAGTAAGCACATATTACTTTCATAATCAGGTAAAAAAATAATATAGTTATTTTCATCTTGAAAAAAAAATACATTGAAAACAACTAATATCTATGGAGGATTCACTTTGTGCCAGAAAATGCTCTAATACTGATTCATCATAATATTTGAAACAAAACTGTGAGGTAAGCTTTATTGTTGAGCCTATTTTATAAATGAGGAAAATGAGAACAGAGAGAGATTAAATACTTCGCTTGCAGTCACACAGCTAGTAAGGAGAGGAACTATTATTTGAAACCAAGCTGTCCAGAGTTCATGCCACTGTCCATAACCACCTCTCACAGCAGACCAAGGCTCTGACCATCAGACTTCTCTTCGTACTGTTTTCAATTACAAGAAACCCAGGTAGTATTAAGGGCAGGCACAGGCAGCCCCCACATTGTAATCTTCTCATTTTCCACCTGTCCACTTAAAAAATTTTAATACCATCCAATGAAGACTTTTGCGCTCGTTCATTTGACTCTATCAACACCAGGCCATGTGCACAGTTGGGTACATGTCATTCAAAACTGGTTAAGATGCAGTCTTCTTAACAAGCTACATATAAACCTCTCCTGTATCATTCTTCTATTTTCTTTTCTTAGAGTAAATCAATGGATAATTCATCGCCTTTCCACAAAGGGCCATTTCCAAACTCTTCAACTGTATTGGCATTTCTGCCCCCAATGTAAATGTCATGCCTCATCAAGGTCAGATAATGAAATGTGATGTCTATTTGCCTGAGGTTTCAAGAGTGATTGGTAACTACTGGCCTATACTCCTTATCCATCATTCTGTACTGCCTTGGCTGCTAAAAGAGTAGGAACTAAAGGTAATTTTACCCTCCAGGCAAAGCCTATTTCCTAATTTAAGACAGAAAACCAAATACAATAGTGAATCACTCTTAAGAAACCTTGGGTACACATCTTTCATTGTGACTTCTAAGCCTTTTTCTTTCTTTTTTTTTTCTCAACTCAAAGGGACTCAGAAAAGCAGGTTTTTGAGGACAAGTCTCTTTCTCCCAAGAAGCTCTTTTCTCTGCTATTAAGAAATTGGATAAGTCAGAATTAATGCTTGGTTCTGAATCCTCAATGGATCAGTTCAGTTCAGTTGCTCAGTTGTGTCCAACTCTTTGCGACCCCATGAACCGCAACACGCCAGGTCTCCCTGTCCATCACCAATTCCCGGAGTCCACCCAAACCCATGTCCATCGAGTTGGTGATGCCATCCAACCATCTCATCCTCTGTCGACCCCTTCTCCTCCTGCCCTCAGTCTTTCCCAGCATCAGGAGTTTTCAAATGAGTCAGCTCTTTGCATCAAGTGGCCAAAGTATTGGAGTTTCAGCTTCAACATCAGTCCTTCCAATGAACCCCCAGGACTGATCTCATTTAGGACGGACTGGTTGGATCTCCTTGCAGTCCAAGGGACTGTCAAGAAAGAGTCTTCTCCAACACCACAGTTCAAAAGCATAAATTCTTCAGTGCTCAGCTTTCCTCACAGTCCAACTCTCACATCCATACATGACCATTGGAAAAACCATAGCCTTGACTAGACAGACCTTTGTTGGCAAAGTAATGTCTCTGCTTTTTAATATGCTGTCTGGGTTGGTCATAATCTTCCTTCCAAGGAGTAAGCGTCTTTTAATTTCAGGGCTGCAATCACCATGTGCAGTGATTTTGGAGCCCAGAAAAATAAAGTCAGCCACTGTTTCCACTGTTCCTCAATGGAGAAGCTATTGTAAATAGAGTGCAAGAGGGTGAGGGGTGAGGAGGAAAAGGAGAGTGTATGAGTTACTCTTTTCTCACGTGTGAAATTTAAGTTTTGCATAAACAAGTGCATATCCTGCATTATACCTTATGGGTGTTTAAGTATGTGAGTAGTTTATATGATTTTAAACTTGTTATTGATACTTTTCAACATATTATATGTCCCTGCGCACAGTATATTCTTGCAGGATAGTTCTGTTTAGCACATGTAGATGTTTTTGATTGATCTCATAATAGCATAATTGCTTTTACAACCAACTTCGTTCATGGGAATAAAGTAGACAATTGATCTGGAAAACAAAAGTGAAATATTCCATTTGTGGTCTAGATTTATTTAATTCAACTAACCATATAGTTATCAAGTCTTTGTCTCATTTTGTATTGTGTGACTCCTTCCTAAAGTATAAAATCACCATGGAAAAGTAACCAGGAAGACCTAAGATGAAGCTACACTTTTCCTCATTTATGCTTTCATTAGATGAGTCATCTCATTTGTCAGCATTACTCTGACTTGGTCTACATTATATAAGTTCCTTCTTTTAACTAATCGCATTTGCTTCCATCTATGCCGGTATGTATTGTTTTCTCTTGAGACACAGCGAAAAGAAAATTGTTGTGCTTTTATCTACTCATGTGTTCTTTCCATAATCTGGCAGGGAGTTCAGTACTTAATACAGCATTTTACTGTCACACGATTATGTCATCATCCATCACCACCTATAATTTTTCCAGAGAAACTACTCGGCTTCTCTGTAATTACTGATGCTTCTGCAATGATCACAGACAATAAAATAATAAGAAAGGAATAGACATTTTAAAAACAATGAAAGGATAGTTTTCTTTGCGCTCTTTTGACACAACTAAATTCCATCCTTTGACATCTGATGTAATCATTCATATATGTCCACATTTCACTGACTTATGCTCCTAAAGTCTTTATTCTGAAAGAAGTGCTGAGTTGTCCCATATGCTTTGGTGCTAAGCCCAGCTGCTTGCTTCTCCATGAAGGGACAGCATGTGTTAGTTAAGGGGACTCCATGTGACTCTATTTTTATTGGAAAAGACCCTGATGGTGGGAAAGACTGAGGGCAAGAGGAGAAGGGAGTGACATAGTAGAAGATGGTTGGATGGCATCACCAACTCAATGGACATAAGTTCGAGCAAACTCCAGGTGATAGTGAAGGACAGGAAAGCCTGGCGTGCTACAGTCCATGGGATCACAAAGAGTTGGACATAACTTAGCTACTAAACAACAATAACAACTATGTGAAAGACTAGGACAGTAGGAAAGAACATTGAATGGGCTCAGACAGATACCTATACTTGGCTTTGAAAATATGCACTATTAGTGAAAGTGACAGGAAAAAAGCTTAGTCTATTTTCTTGAACATCAGTGAGGAAGACATATAGAGGTTCTCCTTTAATTTCTTTATAAATTGGTTATAATGAAATTTAAAAATAATTGAACTGTATTATTTGTATAAATGAAAAATACACCCAAAATTTAGAAACAAATGGAGTTCAAGAGGAGAAAGTCTATTAGAACACTACTGTGTCTTGATGGACCTCACATTAGCAATATTTTGAAAATTCCAAGGCCTTATTTCCTAGTTAGGGCTTCCCTAGTAGCTCAGCTGGTAAAGAATCCTCCTGCAATGCAGGAGACCCTAGTTCAGTTCCTGGGTCGGGAAGATCCCCTGGAGAAGGGATAGGCTACCCACTTCAGTAGTCTTGGGCTTCCCTGGTGGCTCAGCTGGTAAAGAATCTGTCTGCAATGTGGGAGACCTGGGTTCCATCCCTGGGTTGGGAAGATTCCCTGGAGAAGGGAAAGGCTACCCACTCCAGTATTCTGGTCTGGAGAATCCCATGGGCTCTATAGTCCATGGGGTGGCAAAGACTGGACACGACTGAGCAACTTTCACTTTTCACTGCCTAGTTAGCTTAGCAGAATGGTTTTCCCAACCTCCTCCTTCTAAAAATGGAGTAGTTTCTTTCAGTGAATGAAAAGATCATCTTGATCATTTCAAAGTACTTCTTAGGTAGATATCTCCCTTTTCTTTTCCTTCTTCTAAGTGTCACATATCAAATCACTAGTCCATGTTCTAGGCATTAGTCCTAGATGCTCATTACTTTACTATTACTATTACAAAAGTTCTGCAAGATAAGTATTGCTCATTCTCTTTTGCTTAAGAATGAAACTCAGTGTCAAAGAGGTTAAATAGCTTGCTGAGTTCTGGTAGGTATAAGTAACTTGGCTCATATCCAGAATCAGGTCTGACTAGCTCCCAGATTTGTGCTCATTCATTCTACAAATCTAGGATGTATCAACAGGCTTAACTTGAATCATAGAGGCTTCCTTCAGGCAATAGAAAGCTGTATCACAGCATTGGTTAAAGGTGAAATTCCCAAGGCAGGTGAGGGGATATTTTAGAATGAAGGTTAAGTGTTCTATGTCACAGAGAAGTCATGAATTCTGTGATACTGATTACATACACAGTTGTCCTAACAGTGCCCCAAAGGGGATTTGGCTACTTTCTGTAAAGTAAAAGTGTTAGTCGCTCAGTTGTTTCTGACTCTCTGCGACCACATGAACTACAGCCCACCAGGCTCCTCCATCCATGGGATTCTCCAGGCAAGAATACTGGAGTGGGTTGCCATGCCTTTCTCCAGGGGATCTTCCTGACCCAGGAATTGAACCCGTGTCTGTTTTCTGCATTGGCACACAGGTTCTTTACCACTAGTGACACCTGGGAAATCCCATTTGTTATAAGTGGCACCTGTTTGTTTGAGTTGATTTGTGCAACTCAGACCTTTTATGTTAGAAGGTAAGCTAGGAAGAAGTTTTATACCTAGACTTGCAGTTGGTGGTGTTAAAGGAAGGGGAGTAAGAGCCAAGAGAATAGTAGGTGCTGTGGAATGAACTGTGTTCCCTCAAAAATTTATATGTTGAAGCCTCACACCCACAATGTTACAATATTTGGAAATGGGAGCCTTTAGGAAGCTATTAAGGTTAACATGCCTTACTGTTCATGCCTTAAGGGTCTGGTGATCTTATGGGACCAGAAGAGATGTTAGAGCCCACTCTGTGCCAGGTGAGGGCAAGAGCAAGGGAGCAGCTCTCTGAAAGCCAAAAGAGAGATCTTACCAGAAACCTGGCCATGATAGCAACACGATCTCAGACTTTCAGCTTTCAGAACTTGGAGAACATAAATTTCTCTCCTTAAAGCTACTCATTCTATATTACTGTGTAATAAAGCCTAAGCTGACTAATACAGTGGGGGTTTGGAAAATGGTATCCGCTGCCTTCCTTTAAAAAGAAAATCACCTCTGTATACCTAGTCACAATTGATGGTTTGCTTTTTGTTCACATGAAAAGAGAAGTTATAGTCAGACGATGAAATAACAATATTCATTGAAAATCTCTAAGCACAAACAGTTCTGCTTCATGCTGTAGATGACAAATTACAACATGGAGTTGGGTAGAGGGTTTTTGTGAGTGCTAGTGACATCCACATTTAAGTAATGACATTTTCCAATATAATTTTTTAAACCATTAACTAAATTGCAAACTTTGTTTGACGTCCTCTGGTTTTCTCCCAGTGTTCTTCTTCTGTGCCAGGATCCCACAACGCATTTACTAGTTGTCTCTCCATAATTTCCTCCAATCTGTCACACACAGTTCCTCAGTATTTCCTTGTGTTTCATGACCTTGACATTTTCTTTCTTTTTAAACTTTTTATTTTGTACTGGTGTATAGCTGATTGGGCTTCCTGGTGGCTCAGATGGTAAAGAATCTGGCTGCAATGCAGAAGACCTGAGTTCGATCCCTGGGTCAGGAAGATTCCCTGGAGAAAGGAATGGCTACCCACTCCAGTATTCTTGCCTGGAGAATCCCATGGACAGGGAGCCTGGTGGGCTACAGTCCATAGGGTCACAAAGAATTGGACACAAGTGACTAACACTGGCCATACTTACAGCTGATTAACAATGTTGTGATAGCTTCAGGTGAACAATGAAGGGACTCAGCCATAATTGATGCTGTCTCTTTATAACAGGTTTACCACAACATAGGCTTTTAGAAGTTATGCCTGAAATATAGTGATAGTATAGTAATACTAAAGTAATAAGACTTTTTTTCTTTTTCTTCATTCTATTTGTACAGAGGAAACTGTCTTATTATCCATGTCAGATACTTTTGCCTGATATTTTCAGGAAAAGCTCTGACATGCTGCTCAAAAAGCACAGATTCTTATTTTAACTTCCAAAAACGTTTAGTTTAGTCAGACATTTCTCTGCCTCTAGAAATACATGCCTTAATGTAAAATGATCTTCGCAGGAACAAAAAATTCCCGGAAAAACACACTAGGTGACATGCTGTTCATAAGGCTGGGACCTCTGGGAAGAGGCACTGGAGGAATCCGAAAAATTCCTGTTGGGTATCCCATTTAAGAAACACTAAAAGACAGCGGCACCGACTTTGTTGACTCATCTAGGGTCATTTTTAATAGCAGATGATTCAGAAGTTCAGGTTATTGCATATACAATCTGCTTTCACTAAAATGTATTCATCCTGTACTTCCCGGCGGCTATCTTAGACAAGAAACCATAACAGAGCAAGACAGTGGTCTCACTGCCCCTTGATAATAGCAGCATCTGTAGAAGAGGATTTCCATTCCCAGAGTGGATAGAGGCATGGGAAAATAGGGGAAGACTCTGTGCTTTGAGAAGCAATGTGGTTCAAGCTACTGGGAGATGAAAAATAGCCAAGGGCTGCTAGAAGAGAGGTTGGTTCTATTAAAAAAAAAAAAAGAGTTGAGACTCATAAAATGCCAGCTACTCTTTTCGTTCCCCAAATACTCAGCAAACTGTCCTCAGGGCTTCCTTTCCCTTGTTGAGCATCAAGCACTTTTGGACTCAGAAGCTGTCTAGAATTCAGACTCTCGCTGCACCAAGTGCATCAAGTATTATTAGAGGTCTCTTTAGTTAAGGGCATCAGAAGATACTCTTAATATTTTATCTGCTCTACTTTCATTTCTAACCTTTGGATCACTTGCATCTAACCTTTTATCTATTGTTTTAAATTTAGTATATTTCATCTCACCATAACATTTCCCTATTCACTTTTCTTTTTGCTATGATTTGTTCCCCCCTCCCTTTTCTACTCGTAACTTACTTTCAATGATAACAAAATTCCATCCTCTCCTGACTCTACACTCTGATTTTTAAATTGAATATGTTCTCCTCTTCTTTCTTTCTGTGTTTCCAAAGCCTTATCCAAAGAATACTGAGCCGTCACTCTGACCAGGAATGTAAGAAACCCTTTCTCCCCAAACTTTTGTGGCTGGTATCCTCCAGACACCCACATTTACCTTTAAAAGAACCTTTCTTCAAAATTCTAACCCCAGGAAATTCAAATGCAAATCAAAACTGCAATGAGAATCAAGTGCAAATCAAAACCTCACACGGCCAAAATGGCCATCAGCAAAAAGCCACGAACAGTAAATGCTGGAGAGGGTGTGGAGAAAGGGAACCCTCCTACACTGCTGGGAATGTAAATTGGTATAGCTACTGTGCAGAACAGTACGGCAGCACTGTTCATAATACTCAAGACATGTTCTTGTTATTGTTCAGTCACTAACACGTGTCCAACTCTGCGATCCCATGAACTACAGCACACCAGGCTCCTCTGTCCTCTGCTACCTCCCAAGAGTTTGTTGAAATTCATGTCCATTGAACTGGTGATGCCATCCAACCAGCTCATCCTCTGTCACCCCCTTTTCCTCCTGCCCTCAACCTTTCCCACCATCAGGGTATTTTCCAGTGAATCAGGTCTTCACATGAGGTGGCTAAAGTATCTCAGCTTCAGCTTCAACATTTATCCTTCCAATGAATATTCATGGTTGATTTCCTCTAGGATTGACTGGTTTGATCTTGCTGTCCAAGGGACTCTCAAGAGTCTTTTCCAGCACTGCAGTTAAAAAGCATCAGCCTTCTATATGGTCCAACTCTCATATCCATACATGACTACTGGAAAAACAATAGCTTTGACCACAGGGGCCTTTGTCAGTAAAATGATGTTTCTGCTTTTTAATATACTCTCTAGGTTTGTCAAGCTTTCTTTCCAAGGAGAAAAATCACTGCAGATGGTAACTGCAGTTATGAAATTAAAACACACTTGCTCCTTGGAAGGAAAGCCAAGACATGGAAACAACCTAAGTGTCCATTGACAAGGAATGGATAAAGATGATGCAGTACATGCATACGATGGAATATTGCCCACCTATTAAAAAGGATGAAACAATGCCATTCACAGCAACATGGGTGGTTCTAGAGATTGTCATAGTGAGTGAAGTATGTCAGACAGAGAAGGAGAAATATCATATGACATCCTTTATATATAGACTCTAAAAAGAAATGATACAAATGAACTTACTTACAAAACAATAACAGACTCACAGACTTAGAGAAAGAACTATGGTTGCTGGCAGGAAGGATGCAGGAAAGGGGTAGTTAGGGAGTTTGGGATGGATATGTACACACTGCTATATGAAAAGTGGGTAGCCAAGAAGGACCTACTGTATATATAGCACGTGGAACTCTGCTAAATGTTAAGTGGCAGCCTGGACAGGAAGGAAGTTTGGGGAAGAAAGGATAGATGTATATGTTTGGCTGAGTCCTTTTGCTATTTGCCTGGAACTACCATGCATTGTTAATCAGATATACTCTAATACAAAATAAATTTTTTAAAAAATGACCACAGGATAATAATTCTCAATAGGACTATAATTCTCTGTGGCTTATTGTTGCCCAGTAACATTTCATACCGTCGAGTCCACATCTCAAATTTCTATGTATCTTCAATCATACATAATGATCCCACTTAGCATACTGTGTAATAGTTGGTAATAATCCAAAAGGATTTTCAGAATGGGTGATCACACTTGGGAATAAATCTTCAATGTCAATGATTTTCACATGTTTTCAAGTTTTATATTATTCAAAATATTTTGATAAACTATTTATTTCCTCATATATTTCAAAATTAAATCTATTTTTAATCATAAGTTTAAATATTTGCAAGGAATGGCTTATCCAATTGTAAAATTGACATGTTACAATAAAATTGTTAAATAATTTTCTTAAAATGTATTCAAGGAAATTTGAATGCCATAGTAATTTGGTACCATCCAAATTTTTCTTCTGAGTAGAGCTATCATATAATCAAATAATACATACTAATTCAAAACATCTTATAGGTTTTAAAAACTGCTTACTATAAAACCTAAAACTTCATTTGAAATTCATCTCAATGAAAAATATGGTCACGAATTTCTCAATTCTATTCATTTATTTGTGGGTGAATATATCTCACTGCTGGAATGAGACAAAGTTCAGAACAAAATCTATTATATTTTAATTTTATAGTAAGCTATTGTTGTTGTTCAGTTGCTCAGTAATATCTGAATTTTTGTGACTCCATGGACAGCAGTAGGCTAGGGCTTCCTGGTACTTCACGATCTCCTAGAGCTGGTTCAAACTCATGTCCATTGAGTCAGTGATGCCATCTGTCATCCCCTTATCTTGCCTTTAATCTTTCCCAGCATCAGGGTCTTTTCTAATGAGTCAGCTCTTCGCATCAGGTGGCCAAAGTACTAGAGCTTCAGTTTCAGCATCAGTCCTTCCAATGAATATTCAGGACTGATTTCCTTTAGAACTGACTGGTTTGATCTCCTTGCAGTCCAAAGGACTTTCAACAGTCTTGTCCAACACCACAGCTCAAAGCATCAATTCTTCAGTATTCAGCCTTCTTTATGGTCCAACTCTCACATCCATACATGACTACTGGAAAAACCATAGCTTTGACTATACAGACCTTTATGAGCAAAGTAATGTCTCTGCTTTTTAATATACTGCCTAGGTTTGTCATAGCTTTTCTTTTAAGAAGCAAGCATCTTTTAATTTCATGGCTGCAGTCACCAAAGGCAGTGATTTTGGAGCCCAAGAAAATAAAGTCTGTCACTGTTTCCATTGTTTCCCCATCTGTTTGCTATGAAGTGATGGGACCAGATGCCATGATCTTTGTTTTTTGAATGTTTTAAGCTAGCTTCTTCAGTCTCTTCTTTCACCTTTATGCAGAGGCTATTTAGTTCCTCTTCATTTTCTGCCATGACAGTGGTGTCATCTGCATATCTGAAGTTATTGATATTGCTCCCAGTCTTCTTTATTCCAGCTTCTGCTTCATCCAGTTTGTCATTTCACATGATGTACTCTGCATGTAAGTTAAATAAGCAGTGTGACAATATATATCCTTGAAGTACTTTTTCCAATTTCGAACCAGTCTGCTATTCCATGTCTAGCTCTAACCATTGTTTATTGATCTGCATACAGGTTTCTCAGGAGGCAAAAGTGATCTGGTATTACTATCTCTTGAAGAATTTTCCATAGTTTGTTGTGATCCACACAGTCGAAGGCTTTAGCGTAATCAATGAAGCAGATGTTTTTCTGGAATTTGTTTGCTTTTTCTATGAGCCAACAGATGCTGGCAATTTGATCTCTGGTTTCTCTGCCTTTTCTAAATCTAGCTTGAACATCTGAAAGTTCTTGGTTCATGTACTGTATAGTAAGTGCTACATATAAATACATAAATGGGAACTGGAGGAGTTTTATTATTGAAATATCATTGTGTGTTAGTCACTTAGTCATGTATGACTTTTTGTAACCCCATGGACTGTATCTTGCCAGGCTACTCTGCCCATGGAATTCTCCAAGCAAGAAGACTGGAGTGGGTTGCCATTTCTCCTTCAGGGAATCTTCCTGACCCAGGGATCAAAGCCAGATCTTCTGCATTGTGGGCAGATTCTTTACCATCTGAGCCACAAGAGAAGCCTGGAAATATCATTAAATCCTTTTTGAAATCCTAATACATGTAAAAATTTTAAATACTCACCAAAACCAATTGATATAATATTAAAAATTCTCAATTGTCTATCAGCTTTAGACTTGAAACAGGTCTTCCTTCAATTGTATTAAAAGAAAAAAACCCACTTTTTCTACAAAAAATTGTAAATAATCACAATGATTCATTTTTTTAAAATACCAGTGCAGGCCTTAGGCACAGCTCTATACCAGGTGGAGTCTAATGAGTATGTCAAATGTCCCTTTGATTTCTACTGGAAAACTTCAGATATTTTTCATAGCAATACACCATAAAGATATTAAGGGTGGAAAAGAGGTGAATTTTCTTTCCTTTTTCTGTAAAATGTGATAGGGACAATTATGAAAAATGGGATTAGGAAAGGAGAACTTGTGACTGCATCCAAATGGATTCTCAAATAGATCAGTTTTAGAGAAGGATATCATATGTTAATTACCAGTTTAAAAATGCCACAACCAGGCAATTTTTGCAAGGTTTTCACATAATCCAAGTTATACATACCCAGTTTAAAGGCCACAGCTCCATGTAATACCCGTGATCTGACTTAGTAAGACACTGGCAAGTATTAAATTTTCCTGGAGACATTAATGAGAGAAGGTACCATACCAAGTTCCCAGGCAGGCCTCAGGCACAGCTCTATACCAGTTGCAGTCTAAAAAGTACTGAAAGATGGTATCACAGGTTCCTGCGTTCTGGGCAGGCAGGCCTGATAAACAGCTTATATTGTTAGCCTTGGGCTCCTCTGGAGATTTTCTTAGTGCACAGGAAAGTAATAATACTTTATTTCTTTACAATTTATTTGCTTATTTCTCTATTTCTATGAAGCAAGTAGAGAGCAAGAAAGGTAACTTCACCAAGATCATAGGTACTATTTCACAATCTTTTCTCCTTCTTTGCAGATTAAGGGATTTTTTTCCCTACTTGTCCTCCACCCATCATGCTATAGCAGAACCTATTACAAGATTGTACAAAATGGTTTTACCCCTCAGTTCTGCTTCTGAAAGAATGGCAGAACGTTTCTTCTCTTCCTCCTGACCTGTGATGCCCCTCATATGGTGCCTAACATGACTTTTCCTCTCTGTTTTGCTGGGGGCCAGGAAGTTCCTCTCCATTGCAGAGATGATCTTATCTGTTGTTGTTCACTTGCTAAGCCGTGTCTGACACTTTGTGACCCCATGGACTGTAGCCTGCCAGGCTCCTCTGTCCATGGGATTCTCCAGGCAAGTATACTGGAGTGGGCTGCCATTTCCTCCTCCAGGGGATCTTTCCAACCCAGGTCTCCTGCTTGCCAGGCAGATTCTTTACCATTGACCCACCAGGGAAGCCCTTGTCCACCCAATCTTATCCACTATTACTAGCCTTATTTCAGGACTCAGCTGGAAAGTGACAGGAATCTCTTGTACTCACTCACAGGCCAGTTCTAGCTGCACACTTCCCTCCTCCGCCCACCTGCCCAAAACACAAGGGAGTCCGAAGTGGGATCTTACGCTGCATCTGGACAAAGGCAGCATGCCACATCCTTGGTGAACTGTGCCAGAACTTCCACAAAGCTCTTTCTTCATCTCATGCTGTTCCCTTCCTCCCCTGACCCAGTGTAGCCACACTGGCCTTCTATCACCAGTTCTTCAGCTGATCTTTGGACATGCAGCTCCCTCCTCTTAGAATATCCTTCTCCAGTTGCTAACTGTTTTGCTTCCCTGGTGGCTTTTGGTAAAGAATCTGCCTGCAGTGCAGGATACCTGGCTTTGATCCCTGGGTCTGGAAGGTCCCCTGGAGAAGGGAATGACTACCCTCTCCAGTATTCTTGCCTGGAGAGCTCCATGGACAGAGGAGCCTGGTAGACTACAGTCCATGGGGACCCAAAGAGCTGCACATGACTGAGCACTAACACTTTCGCTTATTTTTTCTTTCTTCAACTCATAGCTAAAATATTTCCTTCCCAAAGAATATAACATCTTGCTTCTCTTCATTTGAGCTAATTCCTTTGACCACTTTTTCAAACCTCTCTGATGATTTTTGACTTGTTTTATAGGTTTCATGTTCACTTATAATTATACAGTTACTTGTTTACCTGATTAGTTCATGTCATTTTCCTAAATTTAATTGTAAATGCCATAAGAGACCAGGTCCATTTTGTCCACTGCTGTGAATACAGCTGATGACTAACTTACAATAGTCAACACACATTTGTTAACAAAATGAATAAAGCCAGGCTTCAGCTTAGGCATGTTTAGAAAGAAATTTCTCCCTGGCCTAATACCAAATAAATTTTATAATTTAGACCCCACATATGGAAATAGTGCTACTTTTGACAAAGTAGGTTGAATAGCAAAAAGAAAACAAAATGATCAAGGGGAAAAAATGCTAGTCTAGTGTAGAAACATGCAAAAAGGAAAAGTGGAAGAAGTCATTTGTAAGTGTAATAATGTAAAATCACAGAATTTCAAATGCTTAAAAAAAAAAACTCAACATAGTATATTTATATGGGGAAACCTGAGTCTAGTCATTAGATGCAATAATCAGGGGAGAATTTGAACACTATGGAAAACTGAGTCCTGGATGATCATAAGCAGTTGTAAAACCTGAGAAGTTTTCTTAACTTTTGAAGATACAGTCATTGGCTCCAATCTGTCTAGTCCTCACTAACTTATTGCCTGGGGCTCTGGGATTCTTTGGTACTGTATAGCTTTTCCTCAGAGAAGGCAATGGCACCCCACTCCAGTACTCTTGCCTGGAATATCCCATGGACGGAGGAGCCTGGTGGGCTGCAGTCCATGGGGTCGCTAAGAGTCGGACACGACTGAGCGACTTCCCTTTCACTTTTCACTTTCATGCACTGGAGAAGGAAATGGCAAGCCACTCCAGTGTTCTTGCCTGGAGAATCCCAGGGACGGGGGAGTCTGGTGGGCTGCCGTCTATGGGTTGCACAGAGTCGGACACGACTGAAGTGACTTAGAAGCAGCTTTTCCTAAAAAGTTTGAAGATAAATAAAGCACACATAGAACTGTTTAAGGAAGTACTCCTAGAACCGTTTACATTTCAGTCTGAATAATGAGCATGTTTTCTGCCAGTTGTTTATTTTTAGTTACTCTAAGGACATGGTCTGGCCTGGCTGGAGCCAAAGGTCAGAATTTATCATTTATCAAAGAGACAGCTCTGACCCCGTGTGGCTTTCAACATTTTAGCTTATTAGACATCCACACTAAAGTTTAAGCAAGTTTTTTTTCATTAAAATTTAGAACTGAGACTTTTTCCAGCTAATGTTCTATAAAAGCAGACAAGCTCTATGCCCAATTATATATGATATTAAGCACAGTTTTATACCTTATCACTTTGTGGAGAAATTCATGAGGACTAATATAAGAATATGGGTAGTTTTTAACCCATGAGTTCATGTGAACCAGAATTGGTGATGGATGGGCTGAGATGAACAGATCTAAAATAATCTTCATCTAATGATTAATTTGACTGCAAGAGTAAGCATGTAAAATGGCCTTGTAAATACTGAAGAATAATTTCCAGTGAGAAACTGTAGGCAAGTGCAATGGTCCTTCTCCTTTTAAAAATGTAACTTAATTATTTGCTACTACTCTTACATGAGCTTGATACATTCTTCCCCATTTATGGAAATTATAAATATGACATTTTATGACAAGGATCTTTAAAGATTTTGTGCGTATCTGCATGTATGTGTGTGTGTGTGCAATGGGCTCATTTGAGAACCTGGTGAAAGTGACTCATCTTCGCAGAAAAAAAAATGCAAATACTACTTATCCACCAAAATGTACATATAATTTCCAGAGTTCCAATGGCCCATTTGAAATACATGCAGGAAGAGAAAAACAAAATAAACAGAAAAACAAACTACAGAGTATACAGAGTAACTACTTAAAAGCTCATCACCTTCGGTCGATGTTCCAAGCATTTAATTCTCTTAAAGTCAGTTGTGCAGAATTAATTCTCCTAAGTAAGTCTTAACCCTATACACTTAGACTGTAACCCAGGTTACTAAGTCAGTGGCTATGTATTATTATAAAAATGTAATGATGGTCTCTATGCAGCTGGTAAGTAGTTGCTGCTTCGAGCAGCCTGGAATATCCAACTATTAGCCTGCCACAACCAGCAGGATACCAGGGACCAAGCCACTACCCAGCAACTGAAAACTAAAGCCTCAGTTGTAGCAGGGCCTCCAGGAGGCATTGCCAGCACCAAAATGGATACCAGTTCTCACTGTTTAGTGCCCACACTTTATGTAGTTGCTATAAAAAGTTCTTAATATAACACCTAAGTTTATCCATTTAATTTTTCCCAAAAGTAATCATCTATTTGGAAGGGTGAAAACACTAGGGGCTTTCTTTAGTTCGCTGAAACTGAAAGTACAATAGAGCTGTTGACTTTGTCCTGTCTTTTAAGGATGGCAGTCTGAACAGATTACTCACAGGTTAATTTTCCTTTGGGAATACAAGCACTGAGAGGGAAAGGGAGTATGGGAAGAAAGGATTCTGGGTAGATCTAGGCAAAGGGTAAGGAAAAGGGAAAAGATCCTTAGGTTGTATGTTAATGTTTAGTCACTCAGTTGTGTTCAACTCCTTGCGACCCCCTTGGACTGTAGCCCACCAGGCTCTTCTTTCTATGAGGTTCCCAGGCAAGAATACTGGAGTGGCTTGCCGTGTCCTTCTCTAGGATCTTCATGACTCAAGGATAGAACCCCGTCTCTTGCACTGGCAGGCAGATTCTTTTCCACTGAGCCACCAGGGAAGCCCAGGCATTTATTTCTTTACCTCCCATGCCTTAGGAAATCATTGTACCATCATTTCATAGAAGTCTAGCAGGACTCCTATTCCTGTGTTTTTATTTCTCAGCTTCCAGAAACAGCCAGTGATATTATCTTTCTTTCCAGGTGGAAAGAGCCTGTGTATAGATGAAGCCAAGAAGAGGTAGGAGATCGATGGAGAAGAAAAACGTTCCATTAATGGTTAGGTAATTCTCTGAGTCTCTAGCCCTGTAGTTATTCTTTTTATTTATATGTCTTCAGAAAGCCTTCCGGCTAAGATAAGTAATACATTGTCATCATTATTATTTTTATGATTTAAATAGCTAAGCTGCCTTGAGTTAGATTTCTGTCACTTTCAACCAAAAGAGTTTTGATTAGGGTAGAGAATTACATAGAGGCCATGTCTATGTAAAAAGTGGGCCTGAAAATAGTGTAATTATTCATATGACAATATAAAAAATTCTAAATAGAAACTATGTTAATATGAACACAATAGATTTTACAGCTATCTGTGATCATTCTTTTTTTTAAAATTTTTATTTTTACTTTATTTTGCTTTACAATACTGTATTGGTTTTGCCATACATTGACATGAATCTGTGATCATTCTTAAGAGGGCATGTTCTGATAATTTTTTAATTGCTTTGCAATAAAAAGGTAGGAAAGCTACCTATTGCACCGATTGAAAATACTCTGCAGTTTAGGAGTGTCAGACTTTCATTCTGATAGCAACACACACCACACACACACACACACACACACACACACACAATAGTTAAATGACTATGAGAATAAACACCATATTTTTGACAATTTGTGTTTAGAAAACCCTGACTAATTTAGGTAAAACAATAGGGTGGCTGAGGTAGAATTTTTCAAATAGCTTTTCCAGTAAAAATATGTGGAAGCTTTATTTTTATAAGAAACTGTAGACTTTCTGATAAAAACTCAAATCATTGCTTTGATCATTAGCTGATTTGTTATTCCATCTCCAAGAAGCTTCAAAACCAAACAAAAAAGAGCTCAATATTATGGCTTTTTAGCCTATAATTTTTTTCACATTTAAGCATTGTATTCTAGTTTTTCTAATGACTAAATGAGACCATGAGTGCATTTTATGAACTCCTCCATAATTATTCCCATTCAGTAGAGAGAATTATTAAGCGTCATAGCATTTACCAAAAGCTTTAACCACGAAAGGAATTTTCCATAAGAGTGGAAAATTTGTCACAATGATCTGAAAAAGTAGACCATAAGGTAGTCTGAGGATCAATGCTTATAAAGTGAATGAGTCGTAGTGATTCCATCTGCTGCCTAATGTATACACATGACTGTTGACTCAAGATTTCATGAAGGGCAACAGGAAAAGTCAGGACCTTTATGCTTCCAAACAATCTTAGAAAACCTCAGAAGAGCCACCATACATATCTCACTCTTTTTGGCAGTGAAGTTCCTTTAACTCTACTCCAGTGATGGCTAAGAATGAATCTCTAAGTGCATCTTACTATCAACTGAAACTAAGGTCCTATTTACTGCTGTCAAAACACTCTAGGCTTATTTACAAGCCCTAAAGCAAGATCCATTGGCCTGGGTCACACTGTAAACAATTGTAAACAACCAAGTCTTCGAGGAAAGTGTTGTGACTAACTACAGTGCTTCCAAGGCAAGCCAGATCACCTTGCCATGAAAGACAACCTGCTGGAGTCAGCATTTCATTAAGACTGATCTGAGTCTTTCCACACCAAAACTTATAGAATCAGATCTAAAACCAACAGATTACAAGTGGGTAAGTATCAGATGGGTCTACTGTGTTCAGGAGACAACATTGTGGGGGTATGAGTGTAAGTCACATAATGTAAATAAGTGAGATGGTGAGGCAGATAGGGGATTTCCCTGGAGAGGACTTGGAATGATACTGAAGCAGACATGAAAGAGGTAATCAGCACAGATCCTGCTCAGTCCTACGCTGGGTGCTCTGTCTGACATGGTTTAGATCCCCTGGTCATTCTCTCAAAGGATCCAATGGGTTCTCTAAATTCTGTGACATCTAGATATGGTTGCCATGGATGCTATGCTCTTCTGGGCTCTTCTCTTTATGTTCAAGTAGATGACCATAGAGTCTATTCTCGCTCCTACCTCAGATTTTTGTGGGGCCTTTACTCTAACAAAAATCCCAGTTTGGTATCAGCACAAGGGACTAGAAAGGGCCACTTATTGAAGGATTTTCACCTTTGGGTAGAAGTCTGGGCTTTAGAGATGAACTAAGAGTGGAAACCGGAGAAGGCAATGGGCCCCCACTCCAGTACTCTTGCCTGGAAAATCCCATGGATGGAGGAGCCTGGTGGGCTGCAGTCCATGGGGTCGCGAAGAGTCAGACATGACTGAGCGACTTCACTTTCACTTTTGACTTTCATGCATTGGAGAAGGAAATGGCAACCCACTCCAGTGTTCTTGCCTGGAGAATCCCAGGGACGGGGGAGCCTGGTGGGCTGCCATCTCTGGGATCACACAGAGTTAGACATGACTGAAGCGACTTAGCAGCAGCAGCAGCAAGAGTGGAAACAAGACAAAGAGCTGGCTTATGCTCTGCTCTCACTCTGTTTTAGACAGCTCTGCCCTTAGGACTCTAGCACAGAAAGTTAAGATGAGGAAATTAATTCCATGTGCACCTTTACAGACTTGGGCATTATTCTTTTGAGAAGGATACAAAATGAAAAAGAATTCTTATCTTACATAGCTAAAAAAATAATTCACTCTGTAAAGTTAGGATGAATGTTAATTAGGCAAATGGTTCAAGATTTTAAAACATATTGCAAAGAATTGTTGGTGATATGTGAAATTACATATATGTTCTATAAATATAAACATATAAATAAAATTATAAAAATGTGTACACATAGGATCTGAAAGCTAATGTGTAATTATTATGTCTGGATGTGGAAATCCTAGGTAATTTTAATGTTCATTTCTGTAATTTGAGGGGGATCCCCAAGTTTTCTCCTGTGACCACCTGCTATATTTACATTCAGAAAAAAATCATATTTTTGTTAAAAGATAAATAGTAAATGAGTATTTTAAAATACACTATTATTGACCACATCAGTAATACTAATTTTAGAATTAACTAGGTACATATTTGAATCTCAGCTCTGCCACACTAACTGCATGACTTTAGCAAAAGTGAGTTTTAATCCTTCATGAATTTCAAAGAATTCATCACTGGATCTCAGAGAGTAATCTATCAGTGGGAGAGAGTGGGTGATTAAAGGTAGTCCCTGATAGGGCTATTTATAAAACACTCAAAACAAAGTTGTAGGTAATCTGAATTTTAAAAAATAATGTTTAAAATCCTTTTTATTTTGTTATAAAGAGTATACACTAAGTTGTCATTAGATAGCATTGAGGAGGGATTCCAAGTTTAAATGAAAAGAATTATTGTTGTTAAGTCGTGTCTGACTATTTGTGACCCCATGGACTGCAGCACATCAGGCTTCGCTGTTCTTCACCATCTCCTGGAGCATGCTCAAACTCATGTCCATTGAGTCAGTGATGCCATCCAACCATCTCGTCCTTTGTTGTCCCCTTCTCCTCCTGCCTTCAATCTTCCCCAGCATCAGAGTCTTTTCCAATGAGTCGGGTCTTCACATCAGGTGGGCAAAGTATTGGATCTTCAGCATCGGTCCTTCCAATGACTATTCAGGATTGATTTCCTTTAGGATTGACTGGTTTTGTCTCCTTGCAGTCCAAGGGTCTCTCAAGAGCCTTCCCCAATAACACAGTTCATCAGTTCTTTGGCACTCAGCCTTCTTTATGGTCCAACTCTCACATCTGTAAATGACTACTGTGAAAACCATAGCTTTGACTAGACAGACCTTTGTGGGCAAAGTAATGTCTCTGCCTTTTAATACACTGCCTAATTTTGTCATAGGTTTTCTTCCAAGGAGCAAGCGTTTTTAATTTCACAGCTGCAGTCACCATCCGCCCAGAAAAATAAAGCCTGTCACTGTTTCCATTATTTCCCCATCTATTTCACATGAAGTGATGGGACTGGGTGCCATGATCTTAGTTTCTGAATGTTGAATTTTAAGGCAGCTTTTTCACTCTCCTCTTTCATCTTCATGAAGAGACTCTTTAGTTCCTCTTCATTTCCTGCCATAAGGGTGGTGTCATCTGCATATCTGAGGTTATTTATATTTTTCCCGGCAGTCTTGATTCCAGGTTGTGCTTCATCCAGCCTGGCATTTCGCATGATATACTCTGCATATAAGTTAAATAAGCAGGGTGACAATATATAGCCTTGACATACTCGTATTCCAATTTTGAACCAGTCTGTTGTTTCATGTCTGGTTCTAACTGTTGCTTCCTGACCTGCATACTGGTTTCTCATGGGAGAGGTAAGGTGATCTGGTACTCCCACCTCTTTAAGAATTTTCCACAGTCTGTTGTGATCCACATAGTTAAAGGCATAGTTAAAGGTTTTAGCACAGTCAATAAAACAGAAGTTTATATTTTATCTACATTTTAATGGCTATTACTATGGATTAAATCCATGCCTCACTCCCCTAGTACCAGAAAATGTGACCTTATTTGGAGATGAGGCCTTTCCAGAGGTAACCCAGTTCAAATAAGTTCATTAAGGTTGGATTTAATCCAGTTTGTCTGGTGTCCTTATAATAAAAGGGGAAATTTGAATACAGAGACATGTAGAATGAAGATGATGTCAAGGGACATTAAGAGAGTTGACTATCTGCAACCATCTATAAGGAGAAAAACCTAGAATAAATCCTTCCCTTGGAGCCATCTGAAGGAAGCAACTCTGCCAATACTTTAATTTCAGACTAGCCTCCAGAACTGAGACAATCAATTTCTATCATTTAATCTACTCAGTTTGTGGTACTTTGTTACAGTGGAAACTAATATGGGTACTTAATTTTGCTAAATACATATACTTTTCTATGAGCACTAGTCATTTATCTTCACCTTCATGGAAAACAAAATTCACCAGGGGAATCAAAAAACAAAATACTATATAAGGAAAGAATTTTTTAAAATTACAATTTAGTCCAATTCTTCACAGAGGGAATCTCTGAATAAACTGCTCATTTTCTTTCAAAAGAAAAAACAAACCCTCAAATTTTATAGAGAAATTGTTTGCTCTATCACTCAAATTTACTGTATATTAGAATAAATAAGAATATACAGGATGAAAGAAGGCACTTTTACATTGTGGTCCTTCTCATTCTGTATATTCATTTGCATGTGCTTTATAGAACAGCAACACAAAATTGTCTAGAAGGAAGTTTATTTTTACAAGCATAGTATTAATATGACCAAAAATATGCCAGTCAAGGCTGAAATCCTAAAAATTAATAATTAACCAATTGTAATTTTTCCACAGGGGAATAATGAAATTCTGAGCCACTGTGGTATTTAATTACATGAAATCTGGGCCATTAGTTTATAAGTCAGCAACTAGTTCTTTTATCTCAGATCCAAATCTCCTTTCCAAATCTCTTACTTCTTTCAAAATAACAGCCTATGCCTCAGAAAACACCATTAAAATGGGTATTTCTAAATTTTCTAAACTCTTAGTATGCTGGTCAAGTGGGTTTTGAACAGATAGTATATTTTTAGGGCTTCAAGAAATGTCAACTCTATTGATATTCATTTCAACTAAATGGGAAGTGACGTTTTTAAGTTAAAAATGAATGTGATCCAGTAATAATCTTAATCTGAAAACCATAGCCAGAAATTGAAGTATTGAGAATGGAAAAGAGTGAAAATGAGAATAAAAGAGACAAAGAAAGATTAAAAAAAAAAAGGCTTCATAAGGCTATGTACTACATATTATATCACTAAATGCTAGGAGATTATTTTATCTTTATTTTTAAATGACCAAAAAGAGGCATGGAAAGATCAAGTCATCTGCTGAAGCACAAAGAGAGGCCAAGTAGAGGAGCTAGAGTTTGCATCTTTGTCATTCTGATTCCAAGTTCCACTCACATTTGAAAACTATACATCCAAAATACACAGTTTAGCCAAAAGAATTGAGACTTTTTTCTCAACTTATTCTCAATAAAAGGTCATTAGATTATATATAGTCTTCAGACTATACCCCAATTACTAAATTGAATTCAATCTAACCATTTTGGTATAGGATATTTTATATTTGAGTCTCTGAGATGACATAGCAAATTTATATATAGTTGATGAGTGACAACTTACTTTCCTCCAAAGACATAAAATCCACAAGTATGGGAACAATAAAATGATGTTAGAGATCAATTAGTAACAACTCCTCTGTCTGTTAATATATTTCTTTATTCATTCAATGTATCACATATGTATGTGTGTTTGTGTGTGTGTGTGTGTTATATCAGGTGCTATCATGGGCATTAGGAACCCAGTAATATACAGGCAGAAAGGGTCATTGTATTAAGTTTATAGAACCCTGAGACCCAGACAGAAACCAAATATACACTGGCTTAAATATGCTAATGGGATAAGAAAAGACTAGAAAATCTTAGTCAACAGTTGCAACTTCACTGGATGTGAAGTGAGATTACTTACTTGAGGAAGATGACTGACTTACTCAAAGAACAGAAACTATTTCTAACTTAGCTCCAAATATATCTTCAGCACCTTATAGTCAATGAATATCTGTTACTTGCATCAAAACAACTTTCCCATTAAACTTTTTATCACAGGTCACAGTCAGACATGGTGATTTAGGACTAACTTCCACTTACTTTCTGCCTTGGACAAACTCAGTAAAATTGTCAACACAGAGCCCAAGCCAAACAAACATAAGGGAGAATAATTGTTCTTTGAATAATTAATAGATAGCTAAGTAGAATGGGATAATTGCCCTCTTAGGTAGAGTCAGGATTGATTTTTTTCCACCCAGGGCTCATTTTTTCTAACTGTAGTGTCATGCCACTTTACAGCAGGCCAATTTTTTACCTTCAGCAAAGGTAACTTCCGTGAGAAGGATACAGGACTAATAACCAGTATAATATAGAATTTCATTGAATCATACAACCTGCACATTGCTACAAACCTTAAATGTGAGAACATCTTTCTAGTAGAGGAGTGAAGAGGCAGGGCCTATCTTGACAAAAGAGACAGTAGAAATGGAATGGGAATCGAGAATCTTGCTCCTCTTTATCTCTCACCATTTTTTATTAAGGAAGTTTTGCTAGGTTCCTATTATTTTCTTTAAAACTAAATAGAGCAATAAAGAGAGTGAAAAACCACCCTTTTCCCCCACCAATACTTGAACACACACACACACACACACACACACACACACACACACACCACAACCTTTTTAGCAAAACTAAAAGGGGAAAAAAAGCACACAAATACTAAATTAGTTATAAACTGGGTTCAAACAACCCAACCAACCAAACTGCAGGAATGCTGGAGAGCAAGTGTCGCAGTAAGCATTCTAGGTGTAGTGAAAAAGAATGAAGGTCAAAACCAGCCTGGCTTCACAAAGCACCATGTTTAGCAGAAGGGGCACCTTAAGAAGAAAAGTCAGAAAAAGCTGTTCTTTTTCCTCCCATCCCTTCCCCACAGTATCCTTCTCAAATCGATGGTGCAGGAATATCCAACTCATTCTAACCTAATCTTAGAATTTCATTGAATCATAGATTCTTATTCTTTCAAAATATAATATCATCACATCCACTCCATGATACTATAAAAAAACACACACACAGAAAAGAGCAGCAAAAGTCCCCCATAAATTAAGAAAACAAATCAGGAAAAAGCTCCAGAAGTATAAAGAGAAAAGACAAACTGATATTCTATTATGAATTGCTTTAAAATTATTAAAACAATTATAATTTTAAAAGAAGTGAAAATACAGAATTAACTGAAGGTTTTGATACCCCAAAGGATATTAAAAGATGCCCAAATAACAGGAATGAAGAACTAATAGAATTCAGGGAAGAAAATGAGGAACAATTAAAAGACTTCTTAAAAAATGTTTTCATTACAATGACTACAAGGTAAGAGAGATAGAGTAGAAATCACATTAGATAGAGGGGGAAAACATGGGAAAAGTAAAGAAAATCAATAGGATAAAGAAAGAATTTTTAATATGTAAAGGAAAGTGATACATAGAAAACAAATGAAATATATACATAATTAAAGACACTGAAAGAAGAAAACAAAGATGATTAAAAATATTTATCTGTAATTTAAATTGGACTGTACCCTGCCAGGCTGCTCCATCCATTGGATTTTCCAGCAAGAATGCTGGAGTGGGTTGCCATTTCCTTCTCCAGTGGGTCTTCCAAACCCAGGGATTGAGCCAGGGTCTCCTGCATTATAGGCAGACTCCTTAACATCTGAGCCACCAGGGAAGTCCCATCTATAATTTAGAACTCCTTCAAATTTTAAGGGTATATCATATACCTAGGAAAATTGATCTAGAGGGGAAACACTAAGGTATCCTGTTAAATATTAAATATTAAAAATAAAGGAACACTTCCAAACTCATTCTAAGAGGACACAATCACCCTGATAGCCAAACCAGGCAAAGACAACAACAAAAAGAAAACTTCAGGCCAATATCATTGATGAACATAGATGCAAAAATCCTTAACAAAATTCTAGCAAACAGAGTCCAACAACACATTAAAAAGCTCATACACAATGATCAAGTTGGGTTTATTCCAGGGATGCAAGGATTCTTCAGTATACACAAATTAATCAACATGATATATCACATCAACAAATTAAAATGCAAAAAGCATATGATCATATTAATAGATGCAGAAAAAGCCTTTGACAAAATTCAGCATCCATTTGTGATAAAAATGCTTTAAAAAATGGGCATAGAAGGAATCTACCTTAACACAGTAAAGGCCATATATGAAAAGCCCACAGAAAAACAGTATTCTCAATGGTGAAAAACTAAAAGCATTCCCTCTAAGATCAGGAACAAGACAAAGGTATCCACTCTCACCACTATTATTCAACATAGTTTTAGAAGTCCTAGCTATGGCAATTAGAGAAGAAAAAGAAATAAAAGAAATACATATCAGAAAGAAGAAGTAAACTCTCACTGCTTGCAGATGACATAATACTATACATAGAAAACCCAAAAAGAAACTATCAGAAAATTACTAGAGCTAATCAGCAAATTCAGCAAAGTCACAGGATACAAGGTCAAAACACAGAAATCACTTGCATTCCTATATACTAACAATAAAAAATCAGAAAGAGAAATTAAAGAATCAATAACATTCACCACTGCAACATAAAGAATAAGATAGCTAGGAATAAACCTACCTAAGGAGACTAAAGACCTCTATATGAAAAACTGTAAGACACTGATGAAAGAAATCAAAGACAACATAAAGAGAATATTCCATGTTCTTGGGTAGGAAGAATCAACATTGTGAAAATGACTATACTACCAAATGCAATCTACAGATTCAATGCAACCTTTATCAAATTACCAATGGCATTTTTCATAGAACTACAACAAAAAATTTCATAATTCATATGGAGACACAAAAGACTCCCAATAGTCAAAGCAGTCTTGAGAAAGAAGAATGGAGCTGGAGGAACCAATCTTCTTGACTTCAGACTATACTACAAAGCTATAGCCATCAAGAGAGTATGGTACTGGCACTAAAACAGAAATATAGACCAATGGAACAAGATAGAGAAGCCAGAGATGAACCCACACAACTAGCGGTACCTTATTTTTAACAAAGGAGGCAAGAATATGCAATGCTTGTCCAAACTAAGATGTGCTGTAGACGTAAAACACACACCAGATACCAAAGACTTACCATGGATAAAAGAATGCAAAATATTCTGTTCATGATGTTTATATTGATGGCATGTAAAGATAGTTTTGATTATGCAAGATTAAGTAAAATGCCATTAAAAAAAAAAAAGAAAGATTCTTTTGGGCCTATGAGAAAAGTTATCTAGTCATTACTGAAAAAACTAAAATGAACTTTGCCTCAGACTTTGTAATGGAAAATTTTAGAAGCAGAAAACAGTGGAGCAAAACTTAGAAGGCACTCAGGAACAAGAGTTTATGCAAAGATGTTCTTCAAATATAAAAATTGCAGACATAGAGTTGTGAATGTCTACAAACTCAAGGAATACTGTTCCTATGAGCCATTGCTGAGAAAATTAGTAGAGGATAACTGGGAAATTTGGGGGAGAAAAGTATGAGTTATGGGCCTTGACTGAATCTATTTTATCTAATATATTTGTAAAAATAAAAGTGAGGATAAGATTGAGAGAATAGCATACAAATATACCCTGATAATATGGCAGTACTTCAGTTAAGAAAAATGGAAGGAAAACTGAGAGAGAAGGAAGAACAATTATTGATTCCTTCACATATAATGACTGGAAGTCAAAAGATATCATTTAAAACCTAGGAGTATAAAGGTAAATACTAAGCAAAATAACACTATTAACCAATATTAACTGGCTGGGGAAAGGGAAGAGGGAAATCAAGAAGAGGTCACAAATTAATTTTATAAATGCTCTTTTAGATAAAATAGATTATATCTAAAGAGATATATATAAACACAAAATATTAAAAAAACTAAGAAAAAAGCTTGAAAAAGAACAACAAAATATCAAAGAAAATAAACCACCAATGGAAGACTTAAAAATAAATAAGATGTAAATACGCAAAATGTAAAATAACATGAAAGAACTAAAATCAAATACACTTGTCATATCAGTAAATGTAAAGGATTCTAAAAATCATCTATTACAATCAAAAATCTTCATATTAGACTACAAAATTTTATAGATTATAAGATCTATGCCACTAATAAGAGATATATTCAAGTGCTTCTGAGAAATTAAAAATGAAAGAACCCACAAAGATGTACCATACAAATGAAAGAAGAAATAAGGAACTGTGATCTTAGCATGAAAAAATGTTGAATATTGAAGGAAAAAATTAAATTAGAAAATAAATAATGCTGAATTTCATAATTCACAATAAAGAACTAACACATTAATAATCTATATAAAAATAATAGCAGAAATTCCCATAAAGCATACATTATAATAGATTAAAGGAGAAAGAGTCAGAAATACACTAATATGAAACTTCATGTCTCTCAATTATCAAAAAGTAAATAAAGGGATAGAAAACTCCCAAATAAATAAGGTAGAAATTATAGATGTACACAGGTACATCAAATTATGTACTGCAATAATAAAGAATACTCCTACTGTTCAAATTCTTTGAATATTCATAAAATCTGATAACATATTTGACCACAAAGAAACCCCCAAATTCCAAAATAGTACATATAACAAAGGTAATAATTTTGTTCACAAGTCAAGAACTAGAAACAATAAAATCAGAGATCAATAACAACAAAAATCCTTTATACTGGAAATTCTAAAAACCTCTATTTTTTAGATCAAAGCAGAAAAACAAGCTGTAATTGCAGACTTCTAGAAAAACAAATATAGTGAAAATACTACCTATCATAGGCTATACTATATAGCTAACACAACATTCAGAGGGAAATATGTAGTCTTTAGTACTAATGTTGATAAAAGGAAAGAACAATAAAAATGGATAACAAAGTTCTAGTAGAAGTAAGAACTAAATAGAAATAAATGAAAGAATAAATTTGCCACAAATTCTTAAGTGAACCTAGAATATTTACAGTGGTATTTCCTTCCCTCACCCACTCTTCTTTCACCATATGAAACAGCACCAATAAATCAGAAACACATTTGACACCACTTAATACCACACTGGAAATACCAGTGAACATATCTGAAACTCATTCCTGCCTTCAGAACTACTTCTCTTCTCAGGGTTCTTCAATCTTACATTTTTTTCAGACAAGAAAATACCTAAATTGAAACTAAATGAATAATCCATTGAAATTTTGTGAAACAAGCTTATGCACTTAAAATAGCTTTTATCATTTATCTATAGCCTTACAGAGGGACAACATGAGCGAATATTCTCTCTTAAGATACGTGGTTACATATATACACTGAAGTATCAGATTTTTTATTTTCTAAGTCAAGGCTGAGGCCTGTGATATATGCCCACCAATTCTGAAGAGTTTGTGCTGTGAGATCTACAGTTCTTAAGAGGTGATCTAAAATTTAGAAGCTGTGGGTGTTTTATGTGTGAACAACTGTCCATGACAGGATCAAACAGCTTTTCCTACTGAGGAGCAGAAAATCATTATGAAAGTATTGAGGGTACAACCAGAGTCAGAAAGCTATATTTAAAAAATTTTTTTTTTTAGTATTAAAAAAGAAAAGAAAAATAAAACACATTAACCTTCTAGTTGTCTAATGTGTTTAGAGCAATCTATGAGAAAACTTTGAAATGCATTTTGCAAAAGGTGATTTGGAATTAACAGCTTTCTGTGATTTGGAGGTTGGCAGAGACACCAAACATGTACAAACTGTCAAAAGGATCATGTTGCTAGGAAATTAGGATCACTGGTAATAGCAAGGTTAGGTCTACATAGAGTCTTGCATTGTTGGGGTGAGAAGGAGGTGGCGTGAATTAGTTTGGCTGCTTTGTGGTTCAGCAGGGAGGCAGAAGTCAGGGAATCCTCACTTGATGAAGACCTTAACAATCTCCAGTGTAACAGAATCTGTTAGGCATCAAAACTGAGCAGAGAAAGAGAAAGGCAAACTTCCCAGAGCAATGGAATGAATGTGCATCTAAAATTTAAAGCCTGGGCAATCCGACTCAATATCTTGTTGTATCTCTGCATTTATTCATTTCCAGATAAACTTATTCAGTAACAAAGTGAGAAGGAAAACACATTTTTATAATGTAGACTCATGGCCAATTCTGAATCTCAAAGTACAGTACCTACTATTTATTTATTTACTTACCAGGGGCAAGGCATTGTATTCTAGTCTAAAATATTGGTTCTGAAGTATTTTGATCAACATCCAGCCTGAGGGTGGATTGGTGAATTTCTACCTCTTTGTCACCAGTAACTAGGTATGAGAACCTGGGCTAATTATTAGCATTCCCTCACCTAAAAATAAGAGAATTTGGGCTACCTGCTAACAAATCTTTAAGTTTGAAGAATTCTATGCATCATTTGTATACAAAATAAAATGTTTCATACAGCTGAGTTGAACCTTAGAAGCTAGGAGCTGAATCCTGAATCATTTAGTAGAGTAATTTTCTCTAAAACTGCTAATAGAATTTCACAATGCTTCTTGCCACACCCACTCTTTTTCAGAGAATAGAAGATGAGAGAGTGGATTTATGGTAATAGAGCAAACACCCAAACACACTGCAGTTTAATTTCCCTTTATTACTATATTTTTAATTTACTGCGGATGACTAACACTTATTAGTATTCTTTCCTGCTACCACTGACACTGGAAGCTGTCTTCTGAGTCTTGCCAAACCATGAAAGTAAATAATTTTTTAAAATATATTTGAGTTAACCCAAGAAAACGGGGAGATTTCAATGGAATTTGGAGCTACTGAATTCTGACATGTTTGCTATTCATCTTAGAAATGTGATCTAGATAGAGTATCAGAGAACTAAAAAATAATTAATTTTAGAATCACAATAAGCTATAAATTATCTCACTAGGCCTTCCAATCCAAATGGCTTTTAATTTACCAGCAAAGTAAATCACTAGAAGTCTGGTTATGAATCAAAGCTTTTGAATTCAATCTATAGAGAAGAAATTCTTCAAATAGATCACTAACTATCCAGTACTGGTAATGAAAGAGGGGGTTGGAAGAGGTATAAGAAGTGTGGGAGGGAGATTTGAGGTGGGAAGGTGAAAATGCTGCATAATAACACTTACACTTTCACAAATAGTGCTTTAACTAAATTGATCAGATTATACTTTAATGTGGTTGGCACCTTTCCAAGGACTCTTAAGACTCCAGGTCTGAAGTAGCCATGAAACTAGCTGACCAATGGTTACCATTATCAGACACACTGATGGTGGGCAAAGAGACCTAACAAACAAGAAAGGATAGAGACAATGACTCAGAAGGTCAAAACAGAATATAGAGAGGTTTCCTTCAGTTCTGCGGATTACTAAGGATAGGAATGTCTGTAGTCATAGGGACATAGTCAATATATTTTCCAATCAAAATGCTTAGTCTCAACCCAATGAAGATTAATGCCAGGGCCAGCCAGAAGGGACATTCATTGTAAACAGACAGCTGAATACCAGGACTCTACAGTCCTACCAGGAAAATGAAAATGTTCTTATGCTAATTTCATCTTTGATTCCATTTCTACTTGCAATCTTCATTTCAGTAAAGCAGAAATAACAGAAAACATCATCACCCCAGGAAGTAAAGGGGTTTACAGTGGTGAAGTTCTTACAGCATCCTTGCACCATGATTCCCATTAATTTATAAGCTCCTGTGGGGCAGCATTATGCCTACTACAAGCTCCTAGAAGAATACTTTCCAGAAAAATAATTCAGAGAGTACTGCTGTCTCACTACATGACAGAACAGATACCAGCCTAAGTTAGAGTTCCTGGAGTTCTGTTTCCTGCTGGGGATTCAGACTCAAAACAAACAATAATTAACTGACTCCTCTTTGCTTTTAGGTGGACATGAACTGAGTAGGAATGTCAAACTTCTGAACTCATTTATAACTACTGCTTTATGTTAGGATAAATAAGAAAAGATGGCTGTAAGAGAAAGGGCATTCAGAGGCAGTAGTTAATATCTGGGATTCCTAACGTGTAATACTAGCATATGCTGCTGCTGCTGTTGCTGCTTAGTTACTTAGTCGTATCTGACTCTTTGAGATCTCATGGACTGTAGCCCACCAGGCTCCTCTGATGGTAGAGAATAGGATTTAAACAGGAATGAAGGATACATAGCCAGGTCTCAACTTGAACCAAACTGTCCATTTCTAGAATTCATACAGGACTCGACACAAGGAGTGACCTGGTGGGCCTCCAGAAATTTATTTTGTAGGAGGGGAATAAGGAGTTCCATGGAAAGATATACCCTAAGACAAAACAGAGACAAATATAATGAACTTTATTTAAAAGCAAGCCTTAATCATCAGAGAATAAGAGCGATTTGCAATAAATCATATCATCTATCATTCTCACTGAATTAAAAGAAAGAATGGCTTGTATATTTTGGAAAGCAATCCTTTGTCAGTCACCTTGTTTGCAAATATTTTCTACATTCTAAGGGGTATGAAGATAAGGGAATCCTCTTGCACTGTTGGTGGGAATGTAAATTGATATAATCACTAACCACTATGAAGAATAGTCTGGAGGCTGCTTTAAAAACTAAGATAGAACTACCATTATTGCTGTTCGGTTGCTCAGTCATGTCCAACACTTTGCAACCCCATGAACTGCAGCACACCAATATTCCCTGTTCTTCACTATCTCACTGAGTTTGTTCAAACTCATGTCCATTGAGTTGATAATGCCATCCAACCATCTCATAGCATCTTGCCCTCTTCTTCTCCTGCCCTTAATCTTTCCCAGCATCAGGGTCTTTTCCAGTGAGTTGCCTCTTCACATCAGGTGGCCAAAATATTGGCGCCCCAGTTTCAAGCATGAGTCTTTCCAATGAATATTCAGGGCTGATTTCCTTTAGGATTCATTGGTTTGATCACCTTGCTGTCCAAGGGACTCTCAAGAATCTTCTCCAGCACCACAATTCAAAAACATTAATTCTTCAGCACTCAGCCTTCCTTATGATCTAACTCTCACATCCGTACATGACTAATGGAAAAAAACATAGCTTTGACCTTTGTCATAACATAGTTTGGATCTTTGTCAGCAAAGTGATATTTTTGCTTTTAATATGGTATCTAGGTTTGTCATAGCTTTTCTTCCAAGGAACAAGCACCTTTTAAATTTGAGGCATCAGTCATCATCTGCAGTGATTTTAGAGCCCAAGAAAGTAAATAAGAACTATCTTATGACCTAGTAATTCCACTGCTGGGCATACATTCTTAGAAAATCATAATTCAAAAGGTACGAGCATCCCAATGTTCACTGCAGCACTACTTACAATAGCCAGGACATGGAAAGAACCTAAATATCCATTGACAGATGAATGGATAAAGAAGATGTGGTTCATATACACAACGGAATATTACCCAGCAATTAAAAGGAACAAAACTGGGTCATTTGTAGACACGTGGATGGACTTAGAGATGGTCATTCAGAGTGAAGCAGGTCAGAAATAGAAAAACCAATATTGTATATTAACACATACATGTAGAATCTAAAAAAATGATATAGATGAACCTATTTGCAGGGCAGGAATAGAGATACAGACATAGGAGACAGATGTGTGGACACAGGGCAAAGGGGGCAAGAAGAGGGGACAGGAAGAATAAGGAGACTGGGACTGACATATATACACTCAGTTCAGTTCAGTCGCTCAGTCGTGTCCGACACTTTGTGACCCCATGAATCACAGCACGCCAGGCCTCCCTGTCCATCACCAACTCCTGGAGTTCACTCAGACTCATGTCCATCAGGTTGGTGATGCCATCCAGCCATCTGTCTTCCCCTTTTCCTCCTATCTGAAACCCCTCCCAACATCAGGGTCTTTTCCAACGAGTCAACTCTTCACATGAGGTGGCCAAAGTATTGGAGTTTCAGCTTTAGCATCATTCCTTCCAAAGAAATCCCAGGGTTGATCTCCTTTAGGATGGACTGGTTGGATCTCCTTGCAGTCCAAGGGACTCGCAAGAGTCTCTCCAATACCACAATTCAAAAGCATCAATTCTTCCATGCTCAGCCTTCTTCACAGTCCAACTCTCACATCCATACATGACTACTGGAAAAACCATAGCCTTGACTAGACAGACCTTTGTTGGCAAAGTAATGTCTCTGCTTTTGAATATACTATCGAGGTTGGTCATAACTTTTCTTCCAAGGAGTAAACATCTTTTAATTTCGTGGCTGCAGTCACCATCTACAGTGATTTTGGAGCTCCCCAAAATAAAGTCTGACACTGTTTCTACTGTTTCCCCATCTATTTCCCATGAAGTGATGGGACCAGATGCCATGATCTCCATTTTCTGAATGTTGAGCTTTAAGCCAACTTTTTCACTCTCCACTTTCACTTTCATCATGAGTCTTTTTAGTTCCTCTTCACTTTCTGCCATAAGAGTGTTGTCATCTGCATATCTGAGGTTGTTGATATTTCTCCCGGCAATCTTGAGTCCAGCTTGTGCTTCTTCCAGTCCAGCGTTTCTCATGATGTACTCTGCACAGAAGTTAAATAAGCAGAGTGACAATATACAGCCTTGACGTACTCATTTTCCTATTTGGAACCAGTCTGTTTTTCCATGTCCACTACCATATGTAAAATAGATAACTAGTGGGAATGTGCTGAATAGTACAGGGAGCTCAGCTTGGTACTCCACGATGTCCTACTTGGGTGGGATGGGAGGGGACGGGAGGTCCAAGAGGAAGGGCATTTATGTATACATGTAGCTGTTTCACTTTGTTGTACAGCAGAAACTAACACAATATTGTAAAGCAACTATACTCCAATAAAAATATTTTTAATAAAAACAAAATTTAAGGCTTAGAAGATTTCCTGGGAAGGGAAAGAGAGGAAAATAAATATCAAAGCTGCTATTTGAAGAAAATAAAAATTATCTGACCAGGATATTTTTGGTCATATTTTAAATATCAATAATCATATTGCTAATACTGTAAGCATTGAACATGCTGAGTGCCAGGAAAACAGTTTGACCATTTACTTGGGAAAAAAATGTAATGTGCAACTTCTAAACATCTTACCTAGTAATTCTGTATTTGCAAATATTACTGGGAACTTAAAATAATTTTAAAGATGGCATGTTTTTCATTAATCAGCACTATAGCAATGTGTTTCACTCAGCGGTTCTAGTTAGAGCAAGTGTTCTAGAAAATATCCCCCTGCCCTGTCTAGCATTTAATTAATCAGCCTAAGAACTGTAATAGGTATTTTATTGATTTCACTCATATCTTACATTGTCATTCACTTTTCTAGATTGACATATCTGAAACTAAACTATCAGTCACACAGAAATGTTACTAGGTTTTCTTAAAGCTATATGATAAACAAAAATATATCTTGTGATAAAGAAAATAAAAATAGTGATACTATTTAATATAATAAAAAAGCTAAAATTAAGAAAAGTGTTATTTTTCCCACTTGATATAGGAATAGTAAATAATTGCTTTATGACTTTTTTTTTAGAAAAAGAAACAGGTATATTATTCAGTGAGCTTTAATATCCCAGGAAATCAATTATCTCAAAATAAATGACAACTAGTCCTCACATAAGAGGATCTGATAGCACTATTTGTCACAGAAAGTTTATCCTAAATTCACCTGGTAATTGGTATAATCATCTGAGTTTGCTAGTTGCTTTATCCAAAGGAAAAGTAAATTTCTCATGTCTTTATGATAGAAGGTAAATTTGCAACATGAGTTCAGGATATGCCTAGACAATTTATCCTTTTATAAAGATTTGTTTCTTTACCAAATGTCTAGATTTAATGCATTATTTAAATGATAATTTGTGGAGTGTATAAAGATGGCAAAGTAAGAAGACTTTGAGCTCATTTCCTCCCACAGACACACCAAAAGTACAACTACATATAAAAGAGCTCTTTCAGAGAACAGCCTAAATAATAGCAGAATATATTTTCTACAATCAAAGATATAAAGGAAAAAAACACATTGAGATGGGTAAGAGGGACAGAAATGCTACCTAGTCAGGACCCACAGCTCTGGAAGGCAACCTGGAAGCTGAAGGTAATATCATAAACTCAGAGGATTTCTCTACATCTCTAAGGAATGAGGGATTCAATACCCAGATTAGGCACCCCAGCCCTGAAAATCAGCCCAGCAAGATGAGTCCCCTTAATGGGTTTTAAAAATTATCAGGGCATATGGCTGTGAGAGCTGGAAGGCTGTAGGAAAAGGGCAGAAAATGCATTTTATAAAATAATAGTTGAAAACTTTCCAACCTAGGGATAGAAACATATCCAGGTCAAGAAAACATAGAGTTTCAAACAAGAATGATCCAAAGTGATTCACGTCAAGGAAACATAGATTTTCAAACAAGAATGATCCAAAGTGACTCACATCAAGACATATCATAATTAAAATGATAAAGAGAGAATTTCAAAGTCAGCAAGAGAAAATCAGACCTACCCAGGTGGCACTAGTGGTAAAGAACCCAGGTGTCGATGCAACAGTCATAAGAGATGCAGGTTTGATCCCTAGGTCGGGAAGATCTGGAGGAGGGCATGGCAACACACTCCAGTATGCTTGTCTGGAGAATCCCAGGGACAGAGGACACTGGCTGGCTACAGTCCATAGGGCTGCACAAAGTTGGACACAGATGAAGCGATTTAGCATGTAAGAGAAAAGCAAGGGAGCTTCCATAAGGCTTTTTGATAATTTTTCAGCAGAAACTTTTCAGGCCAAAGAGAGTGCTTTCATATATTTAAAATGCAAAACAGGCAAAACCTACAGCCAAGGATACACTACATGGCAAGGATATCATTCAGAACTGAAGGAAGATACAGGTTCCAAGACAAGCAAAAACTAAAGGAGTCCATCAACACTACACTATCCTTACAAGACATGGTAAAAAGTCATTTTAAGAGAAAAAGGAAATGCCTTAACAAGAAATAAGAAAATATATGAAAGAAAAATGTCTGTAGTAAAGGCAAATAAAGAGTAAAAACAGGAGATCAACAACTTAAAAAAAAAGCTAGTATCAAGGTTAAAAGACCAAAAGTTTTACAAACAACTATAACTACAATAGTCATTATTCTTGACTTCCCTCATAGCTCAGCTGGGCTTCCCTCATAGCTCAGTTGCTTGCAATGCAGGAGACCCCGGATCAATTCCTGAGATGGGAAGATCCACTGGAAAAGGGATAGGCTACCCATTCCAGTATTCTTGGGCTTCCCTTGTGGCTAAATTGGCAAAATCAAAGAAAGCTGGGTAAACCGCTAGACCATTCATGTATGACCTAAATCAAATCCCTTATGATTATACAGTGGAAGTGAGAAATAGATTTAAGGGCCTAGATCTGATAGACACAGTGCCTGATAAACTATGGAATGAGTTTCGTGAGATTGTACAGGAGCCTCAAGACTTCTCCATCTGTACAGCACCGATGATAAAACATCTAGGTTAAAGAATAAAAGGTCTTGTACAGGATCAAGACCATCCCCATGGAAAAGAAATGCAAAAAGCAAAATGGCTGTCTGAGGAGGCCTTACAAATAGCTGTGAAAAGAAGTGAAGTGAAAAGCCAAGGAGAAAAGGAAAGATATAAACATCTGAATGCAGAGTTCCAAAGAATAGCAAAAAGAGATAAGAAAGCCTTCTTCAGCAATCAATGCAAAGAAATAGAGGAAAACAACAGAATGGGAAAGACTAGAGAGCTCTTCATGAAAATTAGAGATACCAAGGGAACATTTCATGCAAAGATAGGCTTGATAAAGGACAGAAATGGTATGGACCTAACAGAAGCAGAAGATATTAAGAAGAGGTGGCAAGAATACATGGAAGAACTTCACAAAAAGATCTTCATGACCCGGATAATCACGATGGTGTGATCCCTCATCTAGAGCCAGACATCCTGGAATGTGAGCCTTAGAAAGCATCACTATGAACAAAGCTAGTGGAGGTGATGGAATTCCAATGGAGCTATTTCAAATCCTGAAAGATGATGCTGTGACAGTGCTGCATGCAATATGCCAGCAAATTTGGAAACCTCAGTAGTGGCCACAGGACTGGAAAGGGTCAGTTTTCATTCCAATCCCAAAGAAAGGTAATGTCAAAGAATCCTCAAACTACCGCACAATTGCACTCATCTCACATGCTAGTAAAGTAATGCTCAAAATTCTGCAAGCCAGGCTTCAGCAATACATGAACAGTGAACTCCCTGACGTTCAAGCTGGTTTTAGAAAAGGCAGAGGAACCAGAGATCAAATTGCCAACATCCGCTGGATCATGGAAAGAGCAAGAGAGTTCCAGAAAAACATCTATTTCTGCTTTATTTATTATACCAAAGCCTTTGACTGTGTGGATCACAATAAACTGTGGAAAATTCTGAAAGAGATAGGAATACCAGACCACCTGACCTGCCTTTTGAGAAATCTATGCAGATCAGGAAGCAAACAGTTAGAACTGGACATAGAACAACAGACTGGTTCCAAATAGGAAAAGGAGTATGTCAAGGCCGTATATTGTCACTATGCTTATTTAACTTCTATGCAGAGTACATCATGAGGTATCATTTCACACCAGTCAGAATGGCTGTGATCCAAAAGTCTACAAGCAATAAATGCTGGAGAGGGTGTGGAGAAAAGGGAGCCCTCTTACACTGCTGGTGGGAATGCAAACTAGTACAGCCATTATGGAAAACAGTGTGGAGATTCCTTAAAAAATTGCAAATAGAACTGCCTTATGACCCAGCAATCCCACTGCTGGGCATACACACTGAGGAAACCAGAATTGAAAGAGACACATGTACTCCAATGTTCATTGCAGCGCTGTTTATAATAGCCAGGACATGGAAGCAACCTAGATGCCCATCAGCAGATGAATGGATAAGAAAGCTGTGGTTCATATACACTATGGAATACTACTCAGCCCTTAAAAAGAATAAATTTGACTCAGTTCTAATGAGATGGATGAAATTGGAACCGATTATACAGAGTGAAGTAAGCCAGAAAGAAAAACACCAATACAGTATACTGACACATATATATGGAATTTAGAAGACAGTAATGATGACCCTCTATGTGAGACAACAAGAGACACAGAGGTATAGAGTGGACTTTTGGACTCTGAGGGAGAGGGAAAGGGTGAGATGGTTTGGGGGAATGGCAGTGAAGCATGTGTATTTTCCTGTAAGAAACGAAGCGCTAATCTATGTTTGGTGTAGGATGCAGGATGCATGGGGCTGATGCACAGGATGATTCAGGTAGAGGATGTGGGGTGGGAGGTGGGAGGGGCTTCGGCATTGGGAGATTGTGTTCACCTATGGCTGATTCGTGTCAATGTACGGCAAAACAAATACAGTATTGTAATTAAAAAAATAAATAAATTTAATTAAAAAAAAAAAGCCTCTTGATGAAAGTGAAAGAAGGAGGGCGGTCCTATGATGGTGGAGGAATAGGACAGGGAGACCACTTTCTCCCCAAAATTCATCAAAGGAACATTTCAATGCTGAGTAAATTCTATAAAACAACTTCTGAATGCTGACAGAGGACATCAGGCACCCAGAAAGGCAGATCACTGTCTTCAAAAACAGATAGGAAAAATATAAAGTACAAAAAAAGAGACAAAGGAGGTAGGGAAGGAGCTCCGTCCCAGGGAGTCCTGTCCCAGGAAGGGAGTCTTAAAAAGAGAAAAGTTTCCAAACACCAGGAAACACTCTAAGTGCTGAGTCTGTGGCGAGCCTTGGAAGCACAGAGGGCAACATAACAGGGAAGAAAATTAAATAAATAATTTAAACCAACAGATTATGAGCCCAACGGTAACTCCCCCAGCGGAGAGGCAGCGCAGACGCCTGCATCCGCCACTAGCAAGTGGGAGCTGGGCAGGGAGGCGCGGGCTGCAGTGCTTTTTAAGAATCAGGCCGGAGTGCCCCGAATGTAACCAGAGTGAACTAACTTGGGCTATCATACCAGGCTGTGGGATAGCTACCACGCAAAAAAGCTCTAACATAAGACACCGCCAGGATCGCGCACAGAACAAAGGACAGAACAGAAATAGCCGGGCAGCAGACCATCCCCCGCTGGTGACAGGCAGCCAGAGCGGTAAGGGCTGGAAGGGGGCAATCGCAGCCCAGGAGAGACTTTACCTACCAAACTGCAAGCAGGCTTCTTTGCTAACTAAGACTTTTTGGGGTTCTGGACAGTCACCATCTGCCTGACAAGGGGCACCAGCGGTACACCCAGAAAACTGAACAGCAGGGAAAGGCGATAAGCTGCGGCGACCACACTCGCCAAACACCTGAGCTACTCGGTCCTGGGAAAGGCACAAAACGCAGGCCCAACCGAATCTGTGCCTCTGAGAGCTACCTGAGAGCCGAGCCTGAGCAGCTTAGACCAGGGAGGTGCGTGCAGCCAAGGGTCAGCCTCAGACGGTTCCTGGCAGAGCAACACAGAGCCTGAGCAGTGTGTGCCGTGTGGAGGGGCATGCCCAGTGTGGCTGAGACACTGTGAGCACACGCCAGTGTTATTTGTTTGCAGCATCCCTCCCTCCCCACAGCACGACCGAACAAGTGAGCCTAAACAAACAAACCAAAAAAAATGTCCACTACTGCCCTCCTTGTTTCAGAGTGGAAATCAGACAATGAAGATAACAGCAAACAGAAAAAGCTAAACAGAGGGAACCGCCTTGGAAGTGACCACACACTGTCCACAACACCAGAGAAAGTCCGAGAAATATCTTTACTATTTTTACGACCATATGACCATTCTCTCTCTCTTTTTTTTTTGTTGATGTTGTTGTTTGATTGTTTTTTCTTTTCTTTTTCTTCTCCTTTTTTTTAAACTTAAAAAATTTTAAGTCCTCCATTTCTCCTTTAATTTTAATTTTTATAACCTACTATCACTTTTCAAAAAAAAAAAAGAAAAGACCTTATTTTTAAAGCAAACACTGTATATATATATATTTTTTGTGGTTGTGGTTGTTTTTAAATAATTCTAGTGACTTTTTCTTGTCTTCTTGTTCTTCTTCTTTAATATTGTACTTTTGAAAATCCAACCTCTACTCTAGATTTTTAATCTTTGCTTTCTGGTATTTGTTGTCAATTTGGTACATTTAAAAACCCAATCTTCAGTACTCAATTTTACCTGAGAGGAGATTACTGGCTTGACCACTCTCTCCTTCTTTGGACTCTCCTTTTTCTCCACCAGGTTGTCTCTGTCTTGTCCCTCCCCCTTCTCTTCTTTACCCAACTCTGTGAATCTCTCTGTGTGTCCCAGATGATGGAGAATACTTAGGGAACTGGTTACTGGCTGGATCTGTCTCTCTCCTTTTCATTTCCCTCTATTATCCTCCTGGCCACCTCTGTCTACTTCCCTCCCTCTCCTCTTCCCTGTATAACTCCGTGAACATCTCTGAGTGGTCCAGATTGTGGAGCGCACATAAGGAAGTGATTACTGACTAGCTTGCTCTCTCCTCTTTTGATCCGACCTCATCTCATTCCAGTCACCTCTAACTACCCCTTCCCTTTTCTCTTCTCCATGTAACTCAGTGAACCTCTCTGGGTTTCCCTCAATGTGGAGAAACTTTTATTCTTTAACCTAGATGTTTTATCATCGGTGCTGTACAGATGGAGAAGTCTTGAGGCTACTGTAAAAATAAAACTGAAAACCAGAAGCAGAAGGCTTAAGTCCAAATCCTGAGAACATCAGAGAACTCCTGAATCCAGGGAACATTAATCAACAGGAGCTCATCTAATGCCTCCATACCTGCACTGAAACCAAGCACCACCCAAGGACCAACAAGTTCCAGAGCAAGACATACCATGCAAATTCTCCAACAACACAGGAACACATCCCTGATCTTCAATATACAGGCAGCTCAAGTTACCCCAAAACCATAGACGTCTCATAACTCGTTACTGGACACTTCATTGCACTCCAGAGAGAAGAATTCCAGCTCTCCAGCTCCACCCAGCAGAACTTCGACACAAGCTTCCCTAACCAAGAAACCTTGACAACCCACTGATACAACCCCACCCAAAGCGAGGAAACTCCATATAGAGAACTCCACAAATTCCCAGAATACAGAAAGGACACCCCAAACGCAGCAATATAACCAAGATGAAGAGACAGAGGAATACCCAGCAGGTAAATGAACTGGAGAAATGCCCACCAAACCAAACCAAAAAGGAAGAGATAGGGAATCTACCTGAGAAAGAATTCCAAATAATGACAGTGAAAATCATTAAAAATCTTGAAATAAAAATGGAATCACAGATAAACAGCCTGGAGGCAAGGATTGAGAAGATGCAAGAAAGGTTTAACAAGGACCTAGAAGAAAAAAAAAAAAAAGTCAATATATAACGAATAATGCAATAAATGAGATCAGAAACACTCTGGAGGCAACAAATAGTAGAATATTGGAGGCAGAAGATAGGATTAGTGAAATAGAAGATAGAATGGTAGAAATAAATGAATCAGAAAGGAAAAAGAAAACCGAATTAAAAGAAATGAGGACAATCTCAGAGACCTCCAGGACAATATGAAACGCTCCAACATTCGAATTATAGGAGTCCCAGAAGACTAAGACAAAAAGAAAGACCATGAGAAAATACTTGAGGAGATAATAGTTGAAAACGTCCCTAAAATGGGGAAGGAAATAAACACCCAAGTCCAAGAAACCCAGAGAGTTCCAAACAGGATAAACCCAAGGCAAAACACCCCAAGACACATATTAATCAAATTAACAAAGATCAAACACAAAGAACAAATATTAAAAGCAGCAAGGGAAAAACAACAAATAACACACAAGGGGATTCCCATAAGGATAACTGCAGATCTTTCAATAGAAACGCTTCAGACCAGGAGGAAATGGCAAGACATACTTAAAGTGATGAAAGAAAATAACCTACAGCCCAGATTATTGTACCCAGCAAGGATCTCATTCAAATATGAAGGAGAAATCAAAAGCTTTCCAGACAAGCAAAAGCTCAGAGAAATCAGCACCACCAAACCAGCTCTCCAACAAATGCTAAAGGATATTCTCTAGACAGGAAAAAGGCATATAAACCTGAACCCCAAACAATAAAGTAAATGGCAATGGGATCATACTTATCAATAATTACCTTAAATGTAAATGGGTTGAATGCCCCAACCAAAAGGCAAAGACTGGCTGAATGGAAACAAAAATAAGACCCCTATATATGCTACCTACAAGAAACCCACCTCAAAACAAGGGACACATACAGACTGAAAGTGAAGGGCTGGGAAAAGATATTCCATGCAAATAGAGACCAAAAGAAAGCAGGAGTAGCAATACTCATATCTGATAAAATAGACTTTAAAACAAAGGCCGTGAAAAGAGACAAAGAAAGCCACTACATAATGATTAAAGGATCAATCCAAGAAGAAGACATAACAATTATAAATATATATGCACCCAACATAGGAGCACCACAATATGTAAGACAAATGCTAACAAGTATGAAAAGGGAAATTAACAATAACACAATAATAGTGGGAGACTTTAATACCCCACTCACACCTATGGACAGATCAACTAAACAGAAAATTAACAAAGAAACGCAAACTAAATGATACAATAGATCAGTTAGACATAATTGATATCTATAGGACATTTCACCCCCCAAACAATGAATTTCACCTTTTCTCAAGTGCTCACAGAACCTTCTCCAGGATAGATCACATCTTGGGCCATAAATCTAACTCTGATAAATTAAAAAAATTGACATCATTCCAAGTATCTTTTCTGACCATAATGCATTAAGATTAGATCTCAATTACAGGAGAAAAACTATTATAAATTCCAACATATGGAGGCTGAACAACACACTTCTGAATAACCAACAAATCACAGAAGAAATCAAAAAAGAAATCAAAATATGCACAGAAACAAATGAAAATAAAAACAGAACAACGCAAAACCTGTGGGACACTATAAAAGCAGTGCTAAGAGGAAAGTTCATAGCAATACAGGCATACCTCAAGAAACAAGAAAAAAGTCAAATAAATAACCTAACTCTACACCTAAAGCAACTAGAAAAGGAAGAAATGGAGAACCCCAGAGTTAGTAGAAGAAAGAAATCTTTAAAATAAGGGCAGAAATAAATGCAAAAGAAACAAAAGAGACCATAGCAAAAATCAACAAAGCAAAAAGCTGGTTCTTTGAAAGGATAAATAAATTGACAAACCATTAGCCAGACTCATCAGAAACAAAGGGAGAAAAATCAAATCAATAAAATTAGAAATGAAAATAGAGAGATCACAACAGACAACACAGAAATACAAAGGATCATAACAGACTACTATCAGCAATTATATGCCAATAAAATGGACAACGTGGAAGAAATGGACAAATTCTTAGAAAAGTACAACTTTCCAAAACTGAACCAGGAAGAAATAGAAAATCTTAACAGACTCATCACAAGCATGGAAATTGAAACTGTAATCAGAAATCTTCCAGCAAAAAAAAGCCCAGGTCCAGACGGCTTCACAGCTGAATTCTACCAAAAATTTCGAGAAGAGCTAACACCTGTCCTACTCAAACTCTTCCAGAAAATTGCAGAGGAAGGTAAACTTCCAAACTCATTCTATGAGGCGACCATCACCCTAATACCAAAACCTGACAAAGATGCCACAAAAAAAAAAAAACCACTACAGGCCAATATCACTGATGAACATAGATGCAAAAATGCTTAACAAAATTCTATCAGTCAGAATCCAACAACACATTAAAAGATCATACACCATGACCAAGTGGACTTATCCCAGGGATGTAAGGATTCTTCAGTATCTGCAAATCAATCAATGTAATTTGCCACATTAACAAATTGAAAAATAAAAGCCATATGATTGTCTCAATAGATGCAGTGAAGCCTTTGACAAAATTCAACATCCATTTATGATAAAAACTCTCCAGAAAGCAGGAATAGAAGGAACATACCTCAACATAATAAAAGCTATATATGACAAACCCACAGCAAACATTATCCTCAATGGTGAACAATTGAAAGCATTTCCCCTAAAGTCAGGAACAAGACAAGGGTGCTCACTTTCACTGCTACTATTCAACATAGTTCTGGAAGTTTTGACCACAGCAATCAGAGCAGAAAAAGAAATAAAAGGAATCCAAACTGGAAAAGAAGTAAAACTCACTGTTTGCAGATGACATGATCCTCTACATAGAAAACCCTAAAGACTCCACCAGAAAATTACTAGAGCTAATCAATGAATATAGTTAAGTTGCAGGATATAAAATCAACACACAGAAATCCCTTGCATTCCTATACACTAATAATGAGAAAGTAGAAAAAGAAATTAAGGAAACAATTCCATTCACCACTCCAACAAAAAGAATAAAAAACTTAGGAATATATCTTCCTAAAGAAACTAAAGACCTATATATATAAAATTATAAACCACTGATGAAAGAAATCAAAGAGGACACTAATAGATGGAGAAATATACCATGTTCATGGATCAGAAGAATCAATATAGTGAAAATGAGTATACTAACCAAAGCAATCTGCAGATTCAATGCAATCCCTATCAAGCTAACAGCGGTATTTTTTACAGAGCTAGAACAAATAATTTCACAATTTGTATGGAAATACAAAAAACCTTGAATAGCAAAAGCAATCTTGAGAAAGAATAATGGAACTGGAGGAATCAACTTGCCTGACTTCGGGCTCTACTACAAAGCCACAATCATCAAGACAGTATGGTACTGGCACAAAGACAGAAATATAGATCAATGGAACAAAATAGAAAGCCTAGAAATAAATCCACACACCTATGGACATCTTATCTTTGACAAAGGAGGCAAAAATATACAATGGAGTAAAGACAATCTCTTTAACAAGTGGTGCTCGGAAAACTGGTCAACCACTTGTAAAAGAATGAAACTAGATCATTTTCTAACACCATACACAAAAATAGACTCAAAATGGATTAAAGATCTAAATGTAAGACCAGAAAGTATAAAACTCCTAGAGGAGTATATAGGCAAATCACTCTCTGACATAAATCACAGCAGGATCCTCTATGATCCACCTTCCAGAATACTGGAAATAAAAGCAAAAATAAACAAATGGGATCTAATTAAAATTAAAAGCTTCTGCACAACAAAGGAAACTATAAGCAAGGTGAAAAGACAGCCTTCTGAATGGGAGAAAATAAGAGCAAATGAAGCAACTGACAAACTACTAATCTCAAAAATATACAAGCAACTTATGCAACTCAATTCCAGAAAAATAAATGATGCAATCAAAAAATGGGCCAAAGAACTAAATAGACATTTCTCCAAAGAAGACATAGGGATGGCTAACAAACACATGAAAAGATGCTCAACATCACTCATCATCAGAGAAATGCAAATCAAAACCACAATGAGGTACCATTTCACACTAGTCAGGATGGCAGCAATCCAAAAGTCTACAAGCAATAAATGCTGGAGAGGGTGTGGAGAAAAGGGAACCCTCTAACACTGCTGGTGGGAATGCAAACTAGTACAGCCACTTTGGAGAACAGTGTGGAGATTCCTTAAAAATTGCAAATAGAACTGCCTTATGACCCAGCAATCCCACTGCTGGGCTTACACACTGAGGAAACCAGAAATGAAAGAGACCCGTGTTCCCCAATGTTCTTTGCAGCACTGTTTATAATAGCCAGGACATGGAAACAACCTAGATGCCCATCAGCAGATGAATGAATAAGAAAGCTGTGGTACGTATACACAATGGAGTATTACTCATCCATTAAAAAGAATACATTTGAATCAGTTCTAATGAGGTAGATGAAACTGGAGCCGATTATACAAAGTGAAGTAAGCCAGAAAGAAAAACACCAATACAGTATACTAACACATATATATGGAATTTATAAAGATGGTAATGATAACCTTGTATGCGAGATAGCAAAAGAGACATAGATATATAGAACAGACTTTTAGACTCTGAGGGAGAGGGAGAATGTGGGATGATGTGGGAGAATGGCATTGAAACATGTATACTATCAGGTAAGAAACTAATCGCCAGTCTATGTTCGATACAGGATACAGGATGCTTGGGGCTGGTGCACGGGGATGATCCACAGAGATGATATGGGGTGGGAGATGGGAGGTGGGTTCAGGATTGGGAACTCATGTACACCTGTGGCTGATTCATGTCAATGTATGGCAAAACCAATAGAGTATTATAAAGCAAAATAAAGTAAAAATAAAAGTTAAAAAAGAAAGAAAGGGAAAGAGGAGAGTGAAAAAGTTGGCTTAAAGCTCAACGAAGATCATGGCTTCTGATCCCATTACTTCATGTAAAATAGATGGGGAAACAGTGGAAACAGTGTCAGACTTTATTTTGGGGGGCTTCAAAATCACTGCAGATGGTGACTGCAGCCACGAAATTAAAAGACGCTTATTTCTTGGAAAAAAGTTATGACCAACCTAGACAGCATATTCAAAAGCAGAGACATTACTTTGCCAACTAAGGTCCATCTAGTCAAGGCTATGGTTTTTCCAGTAGTCATGTATGGATGTAAGAGTTGGACTGTGAAGACGGCTGAGCGCTGAAGAATTGATGCTTTTGAACTGTGGTGTTGGAGAAGACTCTTGAGAGTCCCTTGGACTGCAAGGAGATCCAACCAGTCCATTCTGAAGGAGATCAACCCTGGGATTTCTTTGGAAGGAATGATGCTAAAGCTGAAACTCCAGTACTTTGGCCACCTCATGCAAAGAGTTGACTCACTGGAAAAGACTCTGATGCTGGGAGGGATTGGGGGCAGGAGGAGAAGGGGACGACAGAGGATGAGATGGCTGGATGGCATCATGGCATCACAGACTTGATGAACATGAGTCTGAGTGAACTCTGGGAGTTGGTGAGGGACAGGGAGGCCTGTCGTGCTGTGATTCACGGGGTCGCAAAGAGTCAGACACAACTGAGCGACTGAACTGAACTGAACAATGAGGGAGACCTAGGTTCAGTCCCTGAGTTGGGAAGATCTGCTGGAGAAGGGAAAGGGTACCCATCCAGTATTCTGGCCTGGAGAATTCCATGGACTGTATAATCCATGGGGTTGCAGAGTCAGACACGACTGAGTGACTTTCACTAATAACTATAATAAGTAGTCAAGAGAGACACAAAAATATATGGAATGTGATGTCAAAAAATAAAAGGTGGATAGGAGTAAAGAAATGTAGAAATTTTAGAATATGATTGAATAAAAATGACCACTCAGTTCAGTTCAGTCACTCAGTCATGTCCAACTCTTTGTGACCCCATGAATTGCAGCACGTCAGGCTTCCCTGTCCATCACCAGCTCCTGGAGTTTACCCAAACTCACGTCCATCGAGTCAGTGATGCCATCCAGCCATTTCATCCTCTGTCGTCCCCTTTTCCTTCTGTCCTCAATCCCTCCCAGCATCAGGGTCTTTTCCAGTGAGTCAACTCTTTTGCATCAGGTGGCCAAAGCATTGTAGTTTCAACTTCAGCATCAGTTCTTCCAATGAACACCTAGAACTGGTTTCCTTTAGGATGGACTAGTTGGATCTCCTTGCAGTCCAAGGGACTCGCAATAGTCTTCTCTAACATCACAGTTCAAAAGCATCAATTCTTCAGCGCTCAGCTTTCTTCACAGTCCAGCTCTCACATTCATACATGACTACAGGAAAAACCATAGCCTTGACTAGACAGACCTTTGTTGGCAAAGTAATGTCTCTGCTTTTGAATATGCTATCCAGGTTGGTCATAACTTTCCTTCCAAGGAGTAAGCGTCTTTTAATTTCATGGCTGCAATCACCATCTGCAATGATTTTGGAGCCCCCCACCAAAAAAAAAAAATGACCACTAGTTTAAAACAAATGTCAGTATATACAAACTTTATGGTAACCAAGCCCCGCACATCTGCACTAGATACACAAAACACACAGAGAAAAAAGGGATCTAAACATCACATTAAAGATTCATCAAGTCACAAGAGAAGAAACCAACAGAACAAAGGAGAACTATAAAAACAATCAGAAATAAAGTGAAAAAAAATGGCGACAAGTAGTCATTGTTGAAAAAATGGCCCATCAGTAGTCATTTTAAATATTTATGGGTTAATGCCCCAATCAAAGATATTGGGTGGCTGAATGGCTTTAATAAAAAGACCTTTCTATTTATTGTTTACAAAAGACTCACTTCAGAGCTAAAGACACACAGAGACCGAAAGTGAGCAGATAGATAAAGATAATTCATGCAAATAAAAATGAAAAGAAAGCCAGGAAGCAATACTTACATTAGATAAAATAGACTTTAAAACAAAGACTCTAACAAAATACAAAGAAGGGAATTACATAATGAGAAATGGGGCAATCCTAGAAGGGAACATAACATTCTTAAACACATATACACCTTACATAATACCACAAAAATGTAAAGCAAATATTAAGAGGTATAAAGAGAGAAATTGACATTAATAATACTAGAGGACTTAAATAACTCACTTACATCAATAGATCATGTAGCCAGAAACTCAATAAGGAAACACTGTCCTTAAATGACATATTAGTCCAGATGGATGTAATTGATATCTAAGAACCTGCCACTTAAAAGTAGAAGAATACACATTTTTTTAAAGTGTTCATGGAACATTCTCTAGGATACATGGGAATGGAATGTCCTCACAGGCTAGACCACACACACAAAAACCACGGTAAATTTAACAAGACTGAAGTCATATCAAGCATCTTTTCCAACCACAATGGTATAAAACTAGAACTCAATTGCAGGAAGAAAACTGGGAAAAACAAACTTTTGGAGACTAAACATGATACTAAAAAAAACAAAAATAGGACAATGAAGAAATCAAAGAGGAAATTTAAAAACTATTTGAGATTTACGTAAAAAGAAACAAAACTTTCTAAAATCTATAAGCTGCAGCAAAAGCAGTTTTAAGAGGGATATTCATAGTGATACAGGCTCACCACAAGCAACAAGAAAAATCCCAAATAAACAACTTAACATTACATTATCTAAAAGAATTGGAAAAAAAGAACAAACTCTGAAGGTAGAAGAAGAAAAGAAATAATAACAGAACAGAAATAAATGAAATAAATACTAAACAATAGAAAAAAAAATCAATGACACCAAGAGCTAGTTTTTTGAAAAGATAAAAAACCAACTGATAAAACTTTAGCTGAATCATCAAGCAAAAAGAGGGTTCAAATGAATAAAATCAGAAATAAAAGAGAAGTTACAAATAATAGCACAGAAATATAAATGATCATTGTAGATTACTATAAACAATTATATGCCCCAAATTAGGTAATTAGCAGAAATGAATAAATTCCTAGAAATATATAATTTTTCAAGACTGAATCAGGAATAAATAGACAAGGTGAACAGACCAATTGCTAGTAATGAAAATGAAACAGTAATTTAAAAAGTGCCAGCATACTAATCTCCAAGATGACATCATCACAGTGGAATTCGTCCAAATATTTTTAAAGTTAATAACTATCCTTAAATTATTTCCCCAAAAATGAAGAGAAATGAATGTTTTCAAACTTATTCTATGAGACCAGCATCACCCTGATACAAAAGTCAGAAAAGCTACTATAAAAGAAGAAAATTACAGACTAATATCTTTGAGTAGAAATGCAAAAATTCTCAACAGAATATTAGCCAGCCAAATTCAATAATATGTAAAAACATTCTATATTATGATCAGATGGGATTAACTCTAGGAAAGCAAGGATAGTTCAACATTCACAAATCAACCAATGTAATACATCACATTAACAAAACAAAGGATAAAAATCACATGATCATCTCACTAGTTACAGAAAAGGCTTTAGACAAAATTCATCCGCCATTCATGATAAAAAATTTTCAACAATGTAGGAAAAGGAATATTGTTAAAATCTATAGATTTTAATGTGATCCCTATCCTGTGACATTTTTCACAGAAATAGAAGAAATCATCCTAAAATTTATATGGTACCACAAAAGACCCCTAATTGCCAAAACAACCTTAAAATAAAAATAACAAAACTGGAGGTTTCATGGTCCCTGATGTTAGACTATATTACAAAACTACAATAATCAAACAAGCATGGTACTGACATAGGATCAGACATAAAGATCAATGGACTAGAATAGAAAGCCCCCAAATAAACCCCATACTTATGGTTAATTACTCTGTAACAAAGGAGACTAGAATACACATTGAAGAAAAGACAATCTCTTCAATACGTGGTGCTGAAAAAATTGGAGAGCTACATATACAAGAATGAAATAGAACATTTTCTCACAACATATACAAAAATGAACTCAAAATGGAGTAAAGAACTAAATGTAAGACTAGAAACCATAAAACTCCTAGAAGACACAGACAGAACACTCTTTAAAATTAGAGTAATATTGCTTTTAATCTGTTTCCAAAGACAAGGGAAACAAAAGCAAAAATACAGAAATGAGACATAATCAAACTTAAAAGCTTTCATACAACAAACATCAACAAAATAAAAAAAAAACTTACTGAATGTGAGAAAATATTAGCCAATGAAATTATCAGTAGGGGTTAATATACATAATACATAACCAGCTTCATGTCATATAACTCAAAAAAAAAAAAAAAGGCAAACAACCTGGTTAAAAATGGGTAGAAGACCTAAATAGATATATTCTCCAGAAGATAAACAGATGGTCAACAGGCATATTAAAAGATGCTCAACATCATTATTCATTGGAGACACGGAAAATGTAGTTACTATGGAAAAAAGTATGGTGGTTCCTAAAAATCTAAACTGGAACTTCCGTGTGATCCAGCACTCCACTTCTGGGTATAATTCAAGAAAAATGAAAACACTAAATTGAAAAGATATATGTACCCCAAAGTTCACAGCAACATTCTTCACAAAAGCCAAGATATGGAAGCAATTTAAATGTCCATTCATAGATGGATAAAAAGACACAGTGTGTGTGTGTGTGTGTGTGTGTGTGTGTATGTGTGTGTATATATATGTGTGTATACATACACACATATGTGTATGTATATATGTGTATATACATACACACATATATGTATGTATATATATATACACACACACACATATTATGGAATGTTAGTCATAAAAAATTAAGAAATCTTGCTACTTGTGAAAACATAGAAGGACATAGGGGGTATTATGGTAGTGAAGTAAGCCATATGGAAAAAGACAAATACTGTATGATTTCTCTTATATACAGAAGCTGAAAAATAAAATAACACAACAAAATGGACTCATAGATGCAGAGAAAATTAGAGAGGGAGGGTGGGGGATGGACAAAATAGGTGAAGCAGATTAAGAGGTACAAACTACCAGTTATGATGTGTAGTACAGAGCTGTTCAGTCACTAAGTCATTTCTGACTCTGCAACCCCATGGTCTGCAGTCCATCAGGCTCCTCTGTCCTTCACTATCTCCCCGGGGTTTGCTCAAATTCATGTCAGTTGAGACAGTGATGTGATCTAACCATTTCACCCTCTGGCACTCCCTTCTTTTGCCTTTAATCTTTCCCATCATCAAGACCTTTTCCAATGAGTCAGCTCTTTGCATCAGCTGGCCAGCACAGTCAATAACAGTGTAATGACTTTGTGCTGTGCGTTATCTATAAAAATACTGAATCCCTGGGCTGTACACCTGAAACTAATATAATACTATAAATTCACTATACTTCAGTTAAAAAATTAACTTTAAGTGCTAATTTAGCAGCTGATTACAAAACATTTTAACCTTATTTTGGTTGTATGACATCTATATCAAATGGGTGGCTTCAAAGAAAATCTAAGACATGGGAAATCAGTGATCCCATAGCCAATTTCTTCACATTTTGCAAGGAGTATCCAAATGAACCTGGTTAAACCTCTGAACAATTCAGCTGCCTCAAAGAGAACTTGGCTAATGGAAGAGGTGGGTAGTCAATTAATTTCTATAGATTTTGTATCAATACTGATTAATGTTATTGAAATAAAGAGCCTATCCAAAGAGTGTTTCTTTCCATTCTGAAACTTTGCTAATTAATAAAAATAAATGCTTATATGCTAAATGTGAGACATTATAACAAATAATAAGCATTGATCTTCTTATAGGTGACATCTCCTCCACGGAGTGGGTAATCAGTACTATATTGAAATCTGTGATATTTACCCAAATTTATGAAAAAATATAATGAACAGTATTTCATCTGATTTGTTATTATGTAGCTTGCTTGTCTTAATATAAGGACTATGTGAACTTTTGGTCACAACTTGAGTGAGTCCCTTTATTGTGTTTTTACTTAGTCAAAATAGCATATCCGTGATATAATATTTTGAAAACTATACTTCAGGGCAAACTTAACACTAAGCTTACAGCTAAGAAGTAAATCAAAAGATTACTTTGGTCTTGTCATAAGTACAACTGATTAGGTTTTTTTCACAAAACCATACTCTGAGGAAGGGTATTTATAACCACTTCAGAGTATGAGTCAAGTGAGAATTCTTAAAATCCAGCTGTGATCGGAGAACACAGAGAAGAGTGACTCTGGGATTCTTTACACTAGGAAATGAACGAAGGTAACTTCTTCTCCCCTTTATTTTATACTTCCATCTCAAATCTCCAGAGTAGGATAGATTCATAAGTTTCCTACTTCTATTTTCCCTGAGTCATCTGTGAACTTCTTTACGGTGATAGGAAGTAGACCATCAGATCCAAAAGATGAGACATAAGTCAACCTCATCTGAAGGGAGATTTTCTATGAACTTAATTTGAATTGGTCTATGAAAAAGTTCAATCGTGCATTTGTAAACTTCTACAAAAATACACATTATGTGCTCCAACCATCAGGGCTTTTATTGCTTCCAAATTATATATTAAATACTGTAAATGGGTACCAACTAAATTAAAAGCCTGTCCTAAGCAGAAGAGTCAAGTTTTAATTGTCAATACTTCATATCATCATCTCTCTTGGCAAACTATGTTCCCATCCCTTTTGAACACAACAAAATATCATAAACTTTTGTTTATTACCAACAATACTCAAGACTGGGATGGGTAGAACAAAGATAACAAAGATGAACATAAGATAGATAGACTCTACCCTCAAGAAACTTTTAGATATACCTTCTCCCATCTAGTCCTATACATTACATTCCAATTACCTTAAAGTCTTGATACTGCTCCTTATGAAGAAATCATGGCAGCACCTCACCTAGGGGTCAGGCAGAGGCACAGGAGCTGGACATTTTCAGACAATGCCTCCCTTCATAATACCATTGCTGCTCACTGTGTATCCAGTTCTCCTGGGGCATACATGGCAAGAGCCTCCCTGAGTCTCTACCTTCTCTCTAAGACAACGGAAGAGACATCACTTCACTGATACAAGGCCAGTCCCTAAATCTGTTCTCTACGTTCCATTTACTCTTGCCTACCCAGAGATTCTGCCATATTGTCAGTTCTTCATTCTCTCCTATTTCTTCAACCTCTCCTTCCAAGTTGACATTTTTTCCATAAGCATTTGAATGTATTCACAGTATTAAACAACAACAACATTATCCTTTGACTATATAACCTCATCTACAACTTCCCTGTCTACTGGTGAAGCCTTACAGCTCCAATAAACTCCAAGGATAACTCTGACTGTCCAAAGACTGACTGTAACATAGTGATATTTACTGGACTGCAGAAACATTTAGACTGCTCTCTTTCCTCAGTATCAACAACAGTGCCTGACACATGAAAGATGTTTGATAAACATCTATTGAAATGAATTCATACATCTGAAGCTATGATACAAGGAATGATTAATCTATGAGAATAATGGACTTGAAGCTCTATTTGGCTCAGTGAATCCCACATCCTCAGTAACTAGTAGTATGTCTTAGACTCAGTACACAATAGAAGTTCACAGGAGGTCTTAATTGAGTTTTGTAGATTATAGCCATGTATTTATTTTTATGTTAGAAACTTAGCTTTTTTGAAAAATATGTGATGTGGTATAGCAATTGCTTTAAATGTAAGAAACCTGTTGGTGTTTTTTTTTCATTTTTAAAATTTTATTTTTACTTTATTTACTTTATAATACTGTATTGGTTTTGTCATACTTTAAAAAATTTTTTTAATACTTTATTCTACTTTACAATACTGTATTGGTTTTGCCATACATTGACATGAATCAGCCACATGTGTACACGATCTGCCAATGCCAAAGCCCCCTCCTACCTCCCACTCCACACAGTCTCCCCGGATCATCCCACACACCAGCCCCAAGAATCCTGTATCCTGTATTGAACATACACTGGCACTTCATTTCTTATATGATAGTATACATGTTTCAGTGTCATTCTCCCAAATCATCCCACCCTCTCCCTCTCTCTTAGAGGCCAAAAGTCCGTTCTATACCTCTGTGTCTCTTCTGTTGTCTTAAGTAAAGTCGCTCAGTTGTGTCCTACTCTTTGCGACCCCATGGACTGTAGCCTACCAGGCTCCTCCCTCCATGGGATTCTCCAGGCAAGAGTACTGGAGTGGGTTGCCATTTCCTTCTCCAGGGGATGCTTAGAAAATATAAACCACGTTTAAAAAATTCTCTGACCTGTAACTGACCATTAAGTACATTTTAACATTTTAATGGCTTAGACTATATGATTTAAATAAAAAAGACATCCTCAATTTACTTGGCTTAGAAGAATTTCAAGAAATGCAATCGGTGCTTCAGATCTGGAGGTCAAAATGTTATGCTGAATATGAACCAGAGAACACAATTACTGAATCTGGTAGATGGTGTGCACTGAAGAAAAAAGATTAATTCCACAAGCTGATCCCTTGTGTTGCCCCAAAGCACTTTGCTTTGATGAAGATAAAAATCTCACTAGGTTGCAAAGAAACTCACATCTGTCATTAGTTTGCTTGTTAAAATCAGACTGAAATAACAGAATTATCATAATGGATTAGACACAGTAAGAAGGGACTCCCACTGGCACAAGCACACCCTAGTCTGTTGCAACAGCCTGCTGGCCTGCACCACCACAGGCAGTCTGCATGCAACACAGCTGTGGCTGCCAAGCCCCTCCCTAATCTGAGTAAATATCTGTCTCAACACCAAGACCCAGCTCCATCCATCTGTCTGCAGGTTCCAGTGCTGGACACCTCTTGCCAAACAATCAGCAAGACAGGGACATGCCCCACTTGTCAGCAGACAGGCTGCCTAAAGTTATACTAATCTCACAGATACCCCAAAACTCACCACCTTTTGCAGCCCTGCCCAAAAGAGGGAGAAGATCCAGTTCCACTCACCAGAGCATGGGAACCAGTTCCTCCTACTAGGGAGCCTACACAAGCCCCTGAACCAGACTTACTCACCAGCGGGCAGACAAAAGAACTACAACTCTGCAGACTGTAGAAAGGAGGCCACAGACACAGTTAGACAAAGTAAGATGATAGACAAAGATGTTGCAGAAGAAATTGCAAGTTAAAAACCCACAAGACCAAGTAAATGAAGAGGAAACAGGCAATACAACTAAAAAGAATTCAGAGAAAGGATAAGAAAGATGATCCAAGATCTCAGAAAAAGAATGCAGGCACAGATTAAGATACAAAAAAAAAAAAAAAAAGTTTAACAAGGACCTAGAAGAACTGAATAACAATCAGTGTTGAACAACACAATGAAGTGAAGTGAAGTCACTCAGTCGTGTCTGACTCTTTGTGACCTCATGGACCAGGCTCCTTGGTCCATGGGATTTTCCAGGCATGAACACTGGAGTGGGTTGCCATTTCCTTCTACAGGGGATCTTCCTGACCCAGAGATAGAACCCAGGTCTCCCACATTGTAGGCAGACACTTTATCGTCTGAGCTACCAGGGAAGCCCAGAGCAACACATTAGCTGAAATGAAAAACACACTAGAAGGAATCAAAGGCAGAATAACTGAAACAGAACAGATAAGCAAGCTAGAAGATAAAATGGTAAAAATAACTTCCATGGAGCAGAACAAAGAAGGAAAGAAAAGAAGTGAAGGACAGTCTTACAGACTTCCAGGACAACATTAAACACACTAAAATTTGAATTATAGGGGCTCCAAAAGAAGAAAAGAAAGAGAAAGGGTCTGAGAAAATATCTAAAGAGATTATAGTTGATAACTTCCTTTAGATGGGAAAGGGAATAGTCAATAAAGTCAAGGAAGTATGGAGACTCCCATGTAGAATAAACCAAGGAGAGACACACCAAAAACTGGTGTGTCACACTAAAAAAAAACAAAACACAAAGAAAAGAATATTAAAAGTAGCAAGGGAAAATCAACAAAAACCTACAAACTCTGCAACTAGAAAGGAGTTCAGTTCAGTCACTCAGTTGTGTCCGACTCTTTGCGACCTCATGAATCGCAGCACGCCAGGCCTCCCTGTTCATCACCATCTCCCGAAGTTCACTTAGACTCATGTCCATCAAGTCAGTGATGCCATCCAGCCATCTCATCCTCTGTCATCCTTTTCTCCTCCTGCCCCTAATCCCTCCCAGCATCAGAGTCTTTTCCAATGAGTCAACTCTTCGCATGAGGTGGCCAAAGTACTGGAGTTTCAGCTTTAGCATCATTCCTTCCAAAGAAATCCCAGGGTTGATCTCCTTCAGAATGGACTAGTTGGATCTCCTTGCAGTCCAAGGGACTCACAAGAGTCTTCTCCAACACCACAGTTCAAAAGCATCAATTCTTTGGTGCTCAGCCTTCTTCACAGTCCAACTCTCACATCCATACATGACCACTGGAAAAACCACAGCCTTGACTAGATGGACCTTAGTTGGCAAAGTAATGTCTCTGCTTTTGAATATACTATCTAGGTTGGTCAGAACTTTTCTTCCAAGGAGTAAGTGTCTTTTAATTTCGTGGCTGCAGTCACCATCTGCAGTGATTTTGGAGCCCCCCAAAATAAAGTCTGACATTGTTTCCACTGTTCCCCATCTATTTCCCATGAAGTGATGGGACCGGATGCCATGATCTTCGTTTTCTGAATGTTGAGCTTTAAGCCAACTTTTTCACTCTCCTCTTTCACTTTCATCAAGAGGCTTTTTAGTTCCTCTTCACTTTCAGCATTAAGGGTGGTGTCATCTGCATATCTGAGGTTATGGATATTTCTCCCAGCAATCTTGATTCCAGCTTGTTTCTTCCAGTCCAGCGTTTCTCATGATGTACTCTGCATAGAAGTTAAATAAGCAGAGTGACAATATACAGCCTTGACGTACTCCTTTTCCTATTTGGAACCAGTCTGTTGTTCCATGTCCAGTTCTAACTGTTGCTTCCTGACCTGAATACAGATTTCTCAAGAGGCAGGTCAGGTGGTCTGGTATTCCCATCTCTTGAATAATTTTCCACAGTAGTAGGACATATTTAAAGTGATAAAACAGAAAAAAACTACAACCAAGATTACTCTACCCAGCAAAGATGTCATTCAGATTTTACAGAGAAATCAAAAGCTTTACAGACAAGTAAAAGCTAAAAGAATATAGCACCACAAAATCAACTTTACAACAAATGCTAAAAGAACTTCTCTAGCAGGGAAACACAAGGGAAGAAAAAGACCTACAAAAGCAAACCCAAAACAATTAAGAAAATGGTAATATGAACATATGTATTTATAATTACCCTAAATGTAAATGGATAAGTGCTCCAACCAAAAGACATAGATTGGCTGAATGGATAAAAAATAAGACCCATATACATAAACTGTCTACAAGAAATAGTAAGGAATACAATATAGTTATCACTTTCATAATCTATATTTGAGACTGATAAAGGTATTATATCTATATATCTCTCTGTATGTGTATCTATACATATATATTTATATATATGGATATATAATTAAATGGAAGGAAGGGTGAGAGGGAAGGAGGGAAATATGGAGGAAGGAAGGTAACTTGGTAGGTAATAAGGGAATGGTTAGGAATCACTGTCATAGAGTAACCATCAGTATTCCCCTCTTTACTAAGAGGAAGTCTCTGAGTAAATCAGGCATAGAATCATCCTCAGTGGTGCCACTCATGAATGAAGGATTAAATTCGATTACAATTGACTATGCAAAAATGTGATTAGAGATAGCAAAAATGATAATGAATATTAAAAGTTAATATTCTGAACACTTACTATATACCTAATGAACAAAGAACCTGACATTTATATCTTATATAATTCACAATAAAACCCCATGACATATTACCTCTATTTCTCAGTGAGGATTCTGAACTTATATAACTTAAATAAAATCTACCCTAATTAGAGAACCAGTTCATTATATTCAAATTTCTGGTAAAATATTACTTGTATATTTTGTCTTCATATTTCCAGATCTTAAGGTTTTTAATCACAAAAGATCTGGAAACAAAGGAAACAGGTTCACACAATTCCATTATATTATAGTAACAATATCACTATAGTAAGTACTTTTATAAAGGTTAATGTTTCTTCTGACATGAAATAAATGAATTATTGACTATTATAAATGATCAATATAAATTATGTATGAATAAAAAATGTATGAATTATTGATTACTTTATTGGACAGTGATGTTAATGGAAGAGAGGGTGATAGTCCAAATATCAATGGGCTCATCTCTATAATCACAGTCCAGTATAGAAGATTTAAATTGCAGTCAAATATTCACTGATTAAAATAAAAGTTGACAGAGGTAGAATCTGTGTCAATGTTCATGATTTTCAGGAACAAGTAATTCAAATATTTCATTACTGTTTGTCCTTTCCAACTCACGGAAAGCCAACATTATGAAAAAGGGGGAGAGGAAAGATGGGTTAAAGAAAAAAATGATAAACATAATCAGTACATTCATGAAAAACAAATTCAGTAATGTTTTAACTGCAATTACAGTCACTAATAAAAACTTGCCCACAATCAAGTTATATTTAATAGTTAAGAAGTATTGTTCTCTATTTTAAAAGATATTCTTCTTAAATTACAAAAGCATGTCAAAGTATGAGTACTAAAAGAATGAAATGCAGTGAAAAGAATGGGGTAACGGAGAATGTTAATTGAGAAAACTCACTCAAAACAAGAGCTAATATGATGTCTAGGTTTAAACTTACAAACAAGTATTGTAAATTATGTTGTCTGAGTCTTAAAATAGCATGTTTTAGGGAGAATCAAATATTTTTACAAGTATCTTAGAATTTCCCCCAGAAAAAAGCAAAAACTGATAAAAACTTATTTTGACGAGAATTTCTATAAGAATTATATACGTATGTCTATGCATGTGTGCATATATATTACAAATCAAACATAAGAAAGAAGTATATACCAAAACACTAATTGCTTATTTTCTCTGAGTTATAGCATTAAACACGTACATCTGGGTTCACAGCAGCATTTTCACAACAGCCAGAAGGTGGAAGCAACCCAAGTGATGAGCGGGTAAACAAAGTGTGTTATATAGAGAGACTGGAATACTATTCAGCCTCAAAAAGGAAGGGAATTCTAAAACATACTCCCGACTTGGATTAAATTTGAAAACATTATATAGTAAGTGAAATAAGTCAGTAACAAAAAGAAAAATACAGCATGATTCTACTGACATAAGGTACAAACAGTAGTCAAATTCAGAGACAGAAATAGTAACAGTGGTTGCCAGAGGCTGGGGGAAGGGAAGACTGAGAAGTCATTTAATGAGTACAGTTTTACTTGGGAAAGATTTTTTAAAAGTTCTAGAGATTGACGGTGGAGTTGATTTTTGCACAAGAGTGTCAATGTACTAACTGCCAGAGAAATATATACTTAAAAATGATCAAAATGATAAATTTGATCTTATGTACATTTACTTCAATAAAAAAATGTAAAAAAAAAAAAAGAAGAAGATTTAAATTGGAGGTTAGTTTTTGTAGTAAATAACATATTTATGAATAAAAGACAAGACTATTATAGGATAGCACCTGTCATTCTTGGTCTATATATCTTTATTTCCAGAATAAGTCTTCTTTACATCACAGTCTCTGGCTGGTGTCATAATGCAGGCCTCTAAAAGGACAAGTGATGGGTTATAGGTAGAGGTTGAAGAATAACATATATACCCCCAGTCTCTATGTACAAAAAAAAAGATCTTAATGACCCAGATAACCTCTAGGTGTGATCACTCACCTAGAGCCAGACATCCTGGAGTATGAAATCAAGTGGCCCTTAGGAAGCATCACTGTGAACAAAGTTGGTGGAGGTGATGGACCTCCAGTTAAGCTAATCCAAATCCTAAAAGATGTTGCTGCTAAAGTGCTGCATTCAAAATGCCACCAAATTTGGAAAACTCAGGAGCAGCCACACAACTGGAAGAGGTCAGTTTTCATTCCAATACCAAAGAAGGGCAATGCCAAAGACTGTTCAAACTACTACAAATTGCACTAATTTCACATTCTAGCAAAGTAACACTCAAAATCCTTCAAGCTATGCTTCACGAGTATCTGAAATGAAAACTTCCTGACATACAGGCTGGATTCAGAAAAGGCAGAGAAACCAGAGATCAAATTGGTAACATCCACCAGGTCATAGAAAAAGCTAAAAAAAAATTCCAGAAAAACATCTACTGCTTCATTGACTGTGAAGATCACAACAAACTGCATAAAATTCCTAAAGAGACTGGACTACCAGGCCATCTTACCTGCCTTCTGCAAAACCTTTATGCAGGTCAAGAAGCAACAGTTAGAACCAGTAATGGAACAACAGAGTGGTTCCAAGTTGGGAAAGGAGTACATCAAGGCTGTATACTGTCAGCCTGCTTATCTAACTTCCATGAAGAGTACATCATGTGAAATGCCAGACTGGATGAAGCACAAGATGGAATCAAGATTGCTGGGAGAAATATCAATAACCTCAGATATGCAGATGATACCACCTTTATGGTAGAAAAAGAAGAGAAAGTAAAGAGACTCTTGAAGGTGAACGAAGAGTGGAAAAGCTGGCTTAAAACTCAGTATTCAAGAAATGAAGATAATGGCATCCAGTCCCATCACTTCATGGCAAATAGATGGGGAAACAATAGAAATAGTGTCAGACTTTATTTTCTTCTGCTCCAAAATCAAGAGCCTAAGATTTGGGGAGGTGACTGCAGCCATGAAATTAAAAGACACTTGCCCCCCTTGAAGAAAAGCAATGACAAACCTAGACAGTGTATTAAAAAGCAGAGAATTACGGTGCCTACAGAGGTACGTATGGCAAAAGCTATGGTTTTTCCATAGTCATGTACAGATGTGAGAGCTGGACCATAAAAAGGCTGAGCACCAAAGAAGTGATGGTTTTGAACTGTGGTGGTGGAAAAGACTCTTGAGAGTTCCTTGGACACCAAGGAAATCATACCAATCAATTCTAAAAGAAATCAGTTCTGCATATTCATTAAAAGGATTGATGCTGAAGCTGAGGCTCCAATACTTTGGCCACCTCATGCAAAGAGCCACTCACTTGAAAAGACCCTGTTGCTGGAAGGATTGATGGTAGGAGGAGAAGGGGACATCAGAGGATGAGATGGTTGGAGGGCATCACTAACTGAATGGAACTGAGTTTGAGTAAACCCCAGATGGTGAAGGACAGGAAGCCTGGTGTGCTGCAGTCCATGGGTCTCAGAGTTTGACATGACTGAGCGACTGAACAACTACCACACAGTATCTCTTAAGGATGCAGCAGCCATAGGCATCAGTGTCCAATGCAGTTTGTGTTGTACACAGACTTCTGTCCATAGACAAAAAGTTGAGGCTGAGAGTTCTATAGGCACAGCAAAGTATACAAAAATGCTATGCATTTAATTATGAGCTTCTAAAATGTTAATGAAGGAAATCTCCCCATGCTGACTGCTATTCCTAAACATCACACAAGGCCAACGGCATAATATAATCCTTTGGAAGGCTCCCAACTTTTTCTAAAGTCACTCATAAAGGAATTTGACCAGCATATTATTCTAGATAGAGAGAAGCGAGGGAAACATATATTTAAAACTCTGTCAGTTTTATAAATATCAAACAGTGTAGAACCTATATTATCTATAATTGGGCTACTATAATTGGGTTAATTATTTGTGGGTAAATAATTAGGTTAATGGGATATTTCTTTATAAGAAAAGTTCGCTGCTATTTGCTAAATGAAAGAAAATCAAGGACCTTAAAGATATCAAAAATTAGAACAGGAAAAAATGAAATTCTTATACTTTGAAAACTGCAGACTCAGTGCCCACAGGAAATGACATCTGGAATGCAAAAATATCTTTGTATATTATAATTAAGTGAACAGCAGTTTGCATCTATCATGTCAATGAGCATAGCATCCTACCAGAATGGTTAATGCAAGCAGTATTTTTGCTAATCCCTTTGCTACTCAATCAAAATATCTGAAATCAAGAGCCCTGAATAAAATATCTAACTTTCTACAAGTGTGAACTAAGGATGGCTATAATTTAAAGAGTTTTTCTACAGAAATTCTTATAGTTGCAGTAGAAAAATAATTTGATGTTACTCAAAATTGCATAGTCCTAACCAAATAACCATATTTTCTTCCAGCCGTTACCTGTGTTCATAAATAATTTAGAATATTTATAATTCAGCACTGATACAATTTTAAAGTCATCTTAATATTATGTTTTATTTTAGTATTGAATTATTTAAGAGTAATGTTATGGGGGAAATCAATAGAGGTAGCAGAGTATGAGGATATGGAACTCACCTGCCACATGAACTGATCAAAATACACCTGCATGTGGAACAGTTGTCAATGAAAACTAACTGGAAACTGACAGGCCTGCTGTACAATCAAGGCTACAAGAGAGATTCACATGAAATTGAGTAGGAAGGAAAGAAAAACAATCAGATGAGGATCTGTGCCTCTGAGTGGAGACTCAGAGAACACGCGGTTGGAGATCCTGGGGAGTAAGTAAGTATTAAGGGCCACAGATTAGATGCCTCAATCCTGGGGTTCTACAGGAGAGATGAACCCCCTTGGCTAGCTGGAGGTCTTCTGGGACTAGCCCCTATTTGATTCTGTTCATGAGAAGCACCTCTGTGTTAGTTTACCCCAGAGGCAGGGGAAAGAGGGCCAAGATAGGATTGTTCTTTGTTGCTGTTCAGTCACCCAGTTGTGTCTGACTCTTTGAGACCCTGTGGACTGCGGCACACAGTCCCCATCCTTCACCACATCCTGGAGCCTGTTCAAACTCATGTCCATTGAGTCAGTGATGCCATCCAACCATCTCATCCTCTGTCATCTCCCTTCTCCTCCTGCCTTCAATCTTTCCCAGCATCAGGGTCTTTTCTAATGAGTTGTATCCTTAGAAAGGATGCTAACTATATGAACCCTAATAGACCCACATCAAGACATACCAAATATAAAATGTCAAATGTTAAGGAGAGAATTCTAAAAGTTATCAAGAGAAAAACAAACAATCGTGTACAAGGCAATTTTCATACGGTTATTGGCTAGTTTTTCTGAAAAAACTTTGCAGGCCAGAAAGTAGTGGCATGATATATTCAATGTGTTGAAAGGCAAAAATCTGTAACCTAAGAGATTCTTCTGAGCAAGATTATCATTTAGTATTGAAGGACAGAAAATGACCTTCTCAGCCAAAAAAGACTCAAAGAGTCTATCAAAGGAGAAGGGGGGCAACAGAGAGTGAGATGGTTAGATGGCATCACTGACTCAATGGACATAAGTTAGAAAAAACTCCAGTAGACAGTGAAGGGCAGGGAAGCCTGACATGCTGCAGTTCATAGGGTCATAAAGAGTCGGACATGACTTAGCGACTGAACAACAACAACAAACCTGCTCTAAAAGAAATGTTAAAGGGATTTATCTAAGTGGAAAAGAAAAATCTATAGGAAAGGGAAAGTCCGCTAAAAAGGCAAGTATAATGATTAATAATTGAGGAGCAACTACTTAACCCAATATGAAGACTGAAAAACAAAAAATGGTAAAAGCACATGCAAATACAATAAACAGTTACAAAATAAATAAGAAAATGCAAAATATGATGTCAGAAATACAAAATATAGGGGAGAGGAGTAAAAATGTACATCTTGTAGAATGTGTTTAAACTTAAATGACTACCAGTTTAACATAAGTAGATACAATTCTAGGTCAATCCCTTGGTAGCAACAAATCAAAGACATATATACAAAAGCTAAAAAGAAAGAAAACAATCATACTACTAAAGAAATTTATCAAACCATAATGAAATAAATGAAAGAAAAATAGAGAACGATAAAAATATAAAAACAAGTAATAATATGGAAATAAGTACATATCTATTAATAATTACTAAAGACATCAATGGGCTAAATACTCCTATCAAAAGACATAGGGTGTATGATTGGATAGAGGTAACAAGACCATACATGCTACCTACAAGAGACTCATTTCAAGGGTAAAAGACATGTAGACTGAAAGCGGAGGGCCAGAAAAAGATATTTCATATAAACAGAATTACAAAAAAGTGAGGATAGCAATAATTATATCAGACAAATGGACTTTAAAACAAATTTAATAACAAAGTAAAAGAAGAGCATTATATAATGATAATGGGATCATTATAAGAAGAGATTATTACACTCATAACATATATGCACCCAACACAGAGCACTTAAATATGTAAAGCAAATACTAACATATATAAAGGGAAAAACCAAAAATAATACAATAAAAGTAGGAGACTTTAACACAACACTTACATCATTAACAGATCATTCAGACAGAAAATCAATAGGGAAACAATGGTCTTAAGTGACAATAGATCAGTTAGACATAATAGAGATATACTGGACATTACATCCCAAACAACAGAATATACATTTTTTCAAGTGCACATGGATTGTTCTCCAGAACATATCATATACTAGGCCTTAAAACAAGTTTCAACAAGTGCAAGAAGACAGAAATTAAACACATCATTTTTCCAAGCACAAAAATATGAAACTAGAAATCAATTACAGAAAGAAAAAAGGGAAAATAACAAATGTGGAGACGAAACAACATAGTCCTAAAAACAAGGATCATGAAGAAATCAGAGAAAATCAGAAAATACCTTAAGAGAAATGAAAACAGAAGCACAACTCAACAAATTTTGTGTGATACAGCAAAAGCAGCTTTCAAATGGAAGTTTATAGTGATATGGGTCTTCCTTAAGAAAAATCTCAAATAAACAACCTAACCTTACCACCTAAAGGAATTAGGAAAAGAAGAACAAAGCCCAAATTTAGCAAAAGGAAGTAAATAATAAAGATCAGAGAGGAAAAGACATCTCTTCAAAAAGTGGTGCTGGGAAAACTGGACAGCTACATGTAAAACAACAAGATTAGAACACTCTCACATCACATACTACAGTTAACTCAAAATGAATGAAAGACCTTAATGTAAGACTAGAAAACATAAAACTCCTTGAAGAGAATATAGCACACTCTTTGACATAAATCATAACAATTTTTTGACTTGTCTCCTAATGTAAAAGAAACAAAAGCAAACAGAAACAAATGGGACCTAAATAAACTTAAAAGCTATTGAACAGCCAAAAAAAAAAAAAAAATCAAAACCAAATGAGATATCATTTCACATCTGTCAACACGGCTATCTTTAAAAGGTCAAATAACCACTGTTATTGAGGATGTAGAGAAAAAGGGAGCCCTTGGATACTGTTGGTGGGAAAATAAATTGATGCAGTCACTATGGAAGTTCTTAAAAAACTGAAAATAGAATTACCATATAATCCAACAATTCCACTGCTGGGTATATAAACAGAAAAAAATATACATGCAACCTAATGTTCATAATAGGATCATTTACAGTAGCCAGGATATGGAAGTGACCAAAGTGTCCATCAATAGACAAATGTATAAAGAAGATGTCCTCCCCCGCCCCCCCTACACACACACACTGGAATACTACTCAGCCATAAAAGAATGAAATTCTGACATTGCAGGATTGTGGATACAGGAAGAGAATATTATGCTTAGTGACATAGGTCAGAGAGAAAACGACAAATTATTATATGACAATACTTAAAATGTGAACTCTAAAAATAAAACAAATGACTGTATATAGCAAAAACAGAAACAGTTTTACAGATATGGAAAACAAAGTAGCAGGTTATCAGTAGAAAAAGGGAAGGGGAGAGGGTTGAGATAGGGGTATGAAATTAAAAATATAAACTACTATGTATAAAATAGATAAGCAACAAGGATATATGGTACAGTACAGGGAATTATAGTCATTATTTTGTGATAACTTTTAATAGAGTATAATCCATAAAAATACTGAATATGCCATAAAACTGAAATTAAGCTAATATTATAAACTGACTATATTTCAATTAAAAAGAAAAACCTTTTGCATATATCACTAAACAGAATTAAATTTAAAAAGAGCAACTGTTACATATGGAAAATTAATGTCCTTCCAAAATTCATATTGAAGTCCTAACACCCACTGCAATGATATTTGGAGCTAGAGTCTTAGGGAGATAATTAAGTTTAGAGGAGGTCAGAAGAGGGTGCTTCCATGATGGGATCAGGGTCCTTATAAAAAGAAGAATCTGAGCTCCCTTTCTCTCTACCATGTTAGGATACAGTGAAAAGGTGGAACCCAAGAAGAGATTTATCAAAACCTGACCACGCTGGCATCCTAATGTCAAACTGTAAGTCTTGGGAACTGTGTAAAAGGGATTTCTGTTTTTAAACTATCTCATCTACAGCATTTCGCTATGGCAACCTGAGCTGAAGCTAACATTTTTCCCCTCAATGAAGGAAAGATCTAAGAATGGCAATTTCTATAAGACCAATTAATTATTCTTTATTTTTCTCCTCTTTTAAAAAAGTTATCAATCCAGTTTTTTTTTCTACAAGTCCTGCTAGCTCATCATTCTCTTTAAATATCTGTAGAGACTGGATAATTCCAGATTACTACATACTTGTGAAGCAAGCACTGAAACATTTCTTTTAAACTCAGCCCATCACTTTTTCACTTTCTGATCTTTAACCTACCATCTCAAAAACAATATCATCATTTTATAAATCAATTTTTATTCAACTATAAATTGAAAACATGGAACTATTCTCTTAATGTCTTTACATTCATTTTTCAGAAGATTAATTATAATAAAATATGAATGAAATATCCTACCTCATTGCCCCAAAATAAATACAAATCTTGATGAGACCCTGACCCCATAAGACATGCTTCATCCTCAATCATTACACTGATCTCTGGCATCTTGAATATTTCCTTATTTACTTCTCTGACTCCTTCCCTCTTCTTCCTACATGTGAAGAGAGGACTCAGACCCATAAAAATATTCATTCTCTAATTATCCCTGCAGCTATCAATTCTTTTCCCTCCCTTTTGATACCAAATTCACAGGAAAAATAAAAACAGAGAGATACCAGTTAACCCTTCCTTGATGACCATTTCTTCATTCTCTATTCACTTATTCAGTCTCCCAATTTGACTTGGGCTCACACCATCCTCCTGAAAATCACAGAGATGTCCATGAACACCAAATTGCCAATCAATTGACCTATTCTCAATCTACCTTTTATTTGACCTTTCTGTGTCCTGCAACAATTTAACCACTCTCTTGAAAGTCCTGATTTCTTTTCTTCAAGCTCCCCGGATAGCTGTCAAGTTTCTTACCAAATCTACCGAACTGCCCCTTTCCTATTTGCTAAAGTGGACGTAAACTAAACAAACTTTTGTCATCAATCCTCTTATCTTTTCTTGCTTTAAACAGTCCTATCCTGAATTAATCACTGCAAAAGGCACAATCAATCCACATCCATAGGCATTTCTCTGTTGACCTCTGGTTCCTTTCAGTTCAGTTCAGTTCAGTTCAGTCGCTCAGTCGTGTCCGACTCTTTGCGACCCCATGAATCGCAACACGCCAGGCCTCCCTGTCCATCACCATCTCTCGGAGTTCACTCAGACTCACGTCCATCAAGTCCGTGATGCCATGCAGCCATCTCATCCTCTGCCGTCCCCTTCTCCTCCTGCCCCCAATCCCTCCCAGCATCAGGGTCTTTCCAATGAGTCAACTCTTCACATGAGGTGGCCAAAGTACTGGAGTTTCAGCTTTAGCATTATTCTTTCCAAAGAAATCCCAGGGCTGATCTCCTTCAGAATGGACTAGTTGGATCTCCTTGCAGTCCAAGGGACTCTCAAGAGTCTTCTCCAACATCAAAATTCAAAAGCATCAATTCTTCGGCGCTCAGTCTTCTTCACAGTCCAACTCTCACATCCATCCATGACCACAGGAAAAACCATAGCCTTGACGGACCTTAGTCGGCAAAGTAATGTCTCTGCTTTTGAATATGCTATCTAGGTTGGTCATAACTTTTCTTCCAAGGAGTAAGCATCTTTTAATTTCATGGCTGCAGTCACCATCTGCAGTGATTTTGGAGCCCAAAAAAGACTTTGTTAAGGTTAACGTTTATTTATGCTGATGGTCATATGGCCAGCCCTTGTTTTAGTTCCACTGTCTTCACCCTTTAAAATTTGGTGAGGTTCTTCCATGGGGTTTCATGCATTTACTTTCCTTGAAGGCTTCCATTTGTGCTTGGAATTCCAAACTGATGGTTGCTTTCCTTAGTTTGCACTATAGGTGTGGCACAGACCTCAAATTTTGACCTCTGTATAGAAATCTTTCTCATTTTTCGGGGTGGATGCAGACTGTGTGTTTGTGGGTATGTTCAGTGAACAACTGGGAGAGAAAGAGTAAAGTATGTGGGTTCAAATAGCCATTCTGAATTGAAACCCTACCTCTTACTGTCCCACCACCTTAGTCTGGGCTACTTTACCTACATTTGAGTTAATCCCATAGACCCCAAAATCAGTGTTTTTAAATCAACTGCACCATATTCTTTCAGTGGGGTGTTTATTAAAATGCAGTTTCCTGAATTACATTTCTACTCAAACAAACTCTCAGGGTGTGTGGTCCCAATGGGAAGCAATCCCAGGATATTATACAAGCTTTCCCCAAAGATACTGATACACACCGTAGCATTAGTTGAGAGGGGAGAGACTCACAGTCTGTACATGCCTTAATGTTCATAAAGTGCCAGCACACGGCCAACTGGTTCTTCCTAAAACATGACTGACCCTCACATTAGTCCTTCATTGGTAAACGTTTTTCATTGCTACCAGCAGGAAGATAAAGCCCCCACCCCCATCAATCTGCCATTTAAAATATTCCACAATCTTGACTCTCAATCTGCCATTCCAGCTTTATCATCAGTTACTTTGTGACACAAATCTTATGTTTACATTTTATCTGTGATTTAGAAGCACTGGTTAATGTTCATATTGGAAATATAATCATTTCTAATTTTGGTAACCACAAAAATATTAACAGATTCATGAATTCACAAAAAGTAGTGAATAAGTAGCTGTAAACAAACAGCTCTTAAAAGGATACTTTGGAGTTTTTTGGGTATTATTATTATTATTATTATTTGCATATTTATTTATTTATTTTAATACTTAATTCTATGTTACAATACTGTATTGATTTTGCCATACATTGACATGAATCAGCCACAGGTGTACACAATCTCCCAATGCCAAAGCCCCCTCCCACCTCCCACCCCATATCTTCTCTCTGGATCATCCCTGCACCAGCCCCAAGCATCCTGTATCCTGTATTGAACATAGACTGGCGCTTCGTTTCTTACACGATAGTATACATGTTTCAATGCCATTCTCCCAAATCATTCCACCCTTTCCCTCTCCCTCAGAGGCCAAAAGTCCGTTCTATACCTCTGTGTCTCTTTTATTGTCTCACATACAGGGTCATCATTACTATCTTTCTAAATTCCATATATATGTGTCAGTATACTGTATTGGTGTTTTTCTTTCTGGCTTCACTCTGTATAATCGGCTCCAGTTTCATCCATCTCATTAGAACTGAGTCAAATTTATTCTTTTAAGGGCTGAGTAATACTCCATTGTGTATATGTACCACAGCTTTCTTATCACAAAAGCCTGAAAATCTTTCCACTGGTGCATGTATTAATACTTGCTTAAGTGATGTTCAAATAAAGAATTAAAATAATCCTTACAGGAGAAGAAGGGGACGACTGAGGATGAGATGGCTGGATGGCATCACTGACTCGATGGAGGCGAGTCTGAGTGAACTCCAGGAGTTGGTGACGGACAGGGAGGCCTGGCGTGCTGCAATTCATGGGGTCATAAAAAAGTCGGACACGACTGAGCGACTGAACTGAACTGAACTTACAGGCTTTTACCCTGCTGGATTGTTTGAAGTGTCGAATTAGGATGTCCTCTGGGTCTAGATTCAGTCAGTTCAGTGGGTCTAGATTATGTGGATTTAAATTACAGCTTCTTGACTGACCTTGAACAATTTACTTAATCTCTTTGTATCAGTTTCTTCATTTGTAATATGGGAAAAATACAAGGACTTACCACATTAGGTTGTTTGGTGGAATTAATGAGTTAACACAGATAAAGTATATAGGACCTTACTATGAGGGCACAAAGAGTCGGACACAACAGAAAGACTGAACTGAACACATATAAGTATATGTAATATATTTATATACAGACATATGCAAAAGTATCAGTGAGTAGGAGAAATATTAAGCTTAATTTTATATTTAAGAAGTTTGAAACACTTAGGATATCTTAGGATGTAAATCAAAATCTATGACTTGGGAAATGTTTGCTCTTTGGTCATATACAGAGAGATTTGGATGTTATCAATATATAAATGGGACTCAGTGCCACAGATTTGTATGATCTCACCCTGAGAAAAGATGTAAAGAAAGAGAATATGAGAAACTTTGAGACAGAAGTTAAAAACAGGACCTTTAGGCAGACTCAAAGTTTAGTAGCTATATTACTTACTGGACTTGGCATTTAAGTAATTATGACAAGTATTATTTCTGGGTATAAAAGAATAATATATGAGCCCAGAAACTCTTCAATCTTCTTAAAGAAAATAACATTGTTATGTATCTCAGTAGTGATACATAGTACAGAGCCATTAAAATTACTTACTCTCATTTTTAACTGTTTGTCAAAATTGCTCCCTAACATGTTCATCTCAATGGAACAAATTCATGTTTTCAAAACAAGCATTAAAACAGAACTGATCATACTTAATGCACCAATAGGAGAGGTGGTATGTCTAAGTAACTCCAGGCAGGAGTTAATGTCTATAAATCTCAGGCATCCATAGAAAACATTAAACTTGCATTCACAAAGGAAGGTTTCCCATTTTCCAGGAGGGCAGGGCCCAGGAGCCAAGTCTTCTACACAAAGGGCCTAGCAACACAAGGACTGCGCCTCAGAACCAAAGGAGGTGTGGACAGTGGGCCAGTGGGCGGCCTGGCTGCTCTCTCGAGTTGCTCTTCTATGGAGGATATGTGGAGAGGACTCCGCAGGAGTCTTCACTCTCACAGACGGTCTTGTGTCAGACAGGCAGCTGGGTCTTGGAGAAGTGACTTGGCTTATAATGTTTTCCAGTTTCCCAGAGAGCATCGTGGTCCCGACTAGCCATTATGGTCCATATTCCTCCCTGTCAGCTGAAGCTCTATGTCTACACTTCACAAAACTAGTTGAACTGTCTAGTGACTGCTTCCACCCACTTTTGAGGAACAAGGAGTCAGAACGATATAAAGGGCCTTGAAATGTGCTTGACAAGTATTAATTAGAAAGAATTTTCAATTCATAAAATTGTCAAACTGTCCCTTGAAGTTCAGTGACCACGGAGAAAAAAGGAATGGGCATTAGACACATGAGGAGATTGTTCATATTTTTCTTTATTGCTTGTTGTTTAATCACTAGGTTGTGTCTGACTCTTTTGCAGTCCCATGAACTCTAGCTCACCAGGCTCCTCTATCAATGATTTCCCAGGTAAGAATACTGGAGTGGGTTGCCATTTCCCCTCCAGGGTATTTTCCAGACCAAGGGATCAAATCCATGTCTCCTGCTTGGCAGGCAGATTCTTTATTGCAGAGCCACCTGGGAAGCCCATATTTTTCTTATATAAATATATTAAATGGCAGGGGAAAAATGGATTTCCATTACCGTGTGACATTTCTGGTTTTTCTCTGAAGCCATTCTATCAGAATTTGAATTTTACTTCAGAAGAAAGTTTGGCTAAGGAAAAGTCCTAAAACATTCCAAATAAGTTAAGCAATGTGCCCACAACAAAGTAATAGCCCATTGTTCTCCTTCACTTTAATAACTAAAAGATAAAATTAAAATATTATCATCTAATATCTCAAAGCAAATGGTAAGATTCTCAAAATCCCATAGTGATATAATCTGTTCATCAAAATTTTGAGCATTGCACTGAACCATATAATGAGATTATTGAATCTGATTGGCCCCAACAGCTTTTTTAAAACATTCTAATGGATGCAATGCCTTTGACTGTGTGGATCACAATAAACTGTGGAAAATTCTGAAAGAGATGGGAATACCAGACCACCTGACTGGCCTCTTGAGAAATCTGTATGCAGGTCAGGAAGCAACAGTTAGAACTGGACATGGAACAACAGACTGGTTCCAAATAGGAAAAGGAGTATGTCAAGGCTGTATATTGTCACCCTGCTTATTTAACTTCTATGCAGAGTACATCATGAGAAACGCTGGACTGGAAGAAACACAAGCTGGAATCAAGATTGCTGGGAGAAATATCAATAACCTCAGATATGCAGATGACACCACCCTTATGGCAGAAAGTGAAGAGAAACTCAAAAGCCTCTTGATGAAAGTGAAAAAGTTGGCTTAAAGCTCAACATTCAGAAAACGAAGATCATGGCATCTGGTCCCATCACTTAACGGGAAATAGATGGGGAAACAGTGGAAACAGTGTCAGACTTTAATTTTGGGGCTCCAGAATCACTGCAGATGGTGACTGCAGCCATGAAATTAAAAGATGCTTACTCCTTGGAAGAAAAGTTCTGACCAACCTAGATAGTATATTCAAAAGCAGAGACATTACTTTGCCGACTAAGGTCCGTCAAGGCTGTGGTTTTTCCTGTGGTCATGTATGGATGTGAGAGTTGGACTGCGAAGAAGGCTGAGTGCTGAAGAATTGATGCTTTTGAACTGTGGTGTTGGAGAAGACTCTTGGGAGTCCCATGGACTGCAAGGAGATCAACCCTGGGATTTCTTTGGAAGGAATGATGCTAAAGCTGAAACTCCAGTACTTTGGCCACCTCATGTGAAGAGTTGACTCATTGGAAAAGACTCTGATGCTGGGAAGGATTGGGGGCAGGAGGAGAAGGGGATGACAGAGGATGAGATGGCTGGATGGCATCAAAGACTCGATGAATGTGAGTCTGCGTGAACTCCAGGAGCTGATGATGGACAGGGAGGCCTGGTGTGCTGCAATTCATGGGGTCGCAAAGAATCGGACACGACTGAGCGACTGAACTGAACTGAATGGATGTAATATTTAATTATGTGATATAGATAGATTGGTGTTTTTTTTCATACAATTTGGGATTGTTTTAATATAATGCTTCCCTCCAACCTCAACTTTCTAAGCACTCAGGACTTTCTGAGATTTTCTCTTATAATCTTTAACCCCTCAAGGTGTGTGTGTGTGTGTGTGTGTGTGTGTGTGTGTGTGTGTGCACGCACGTGCACGTGCACGCGCTCAGTTGTGTTCAATTCTTTGTGACCCCATGGACAGTAGCCCACCAGGCCCCTCTGTCCATGGAATTTTCCCAGCAAGAATACTGGAGTGGTTTGGCATTTCCTACTCCAGGGGGTCTTCCCTACCTAAGATCAAACCCTTGTCTTTGGGGTCTCCTGTACTGGCAGGTAGATTCTTTACTACTAGGGCTACCTGGGGAAACCCTCAAAGCTGTCCAGAATTCTTAATACATTTTCCAAGTTCATTCATTCTCCCACCCAAAGATGATTATTTCACACTATCTGGAAGCTTTCAACAGTTTCTTCCCAGTACTCATTTCAGTTGACAATTTGATTACTATTTCACTGAAAAAAAAAGCAGCAAAATAGAAAATAATTTTCCTCTGCTTCCTCTGTCACATTTATCAACCTCCCCCTTTATGCATCAAATCCCTCACCCTCTTACCTGCTCAAGAATATTTCTCCAGTCATTACCTTCTCTTGAATCACTAATTTTCCCTTCTATGAATTATTCCCATCAATATAAATCCCATTTATGTATCAACTACCACCTGCCTCAATTCTCTATCTTCTTTAGAGCAAAACTTTAAGAAGAGTTGTCCAAACTTATGATCTTCACTTCCTCTCTTTCCGCTTGTTTTTAAATCCATTCCAACCATGCTTTCATCCTCAGCTTTCCCCTGAAACAGCCCTTGTCTAGGTCACCCAAGACTCTCTCAATGTAAGATTCATCAGTCAATCTCCAGTTGCCACTCAAATAGAAGCAATGCTCAGCAATCAATCACTTCTTCCTTTTTGAAATGCTGTCTTCACTTGACCTCCAAAACTCCCCTCATTCTAAGTTGCATTCCTGCTTGCCAGCTGCTCCTCCTCTATATTATTTCCTGCATTTTTCCCAGGACCCCAACCTCAATACATTGGATTGGCTTCTCTGGTTTATCTATGGTAACTCCTTAACTTTAAAATTATCAAAAGTCAAATGTTATTTGTAAATCAGACCTAAACTATACACTCGTGTACCCAATTGTCTACCTGACTATTCCACTAATATATCTGAATGCATATACCAGCATTTAACATGGAAATCTTGATTCCCCTTCTCTATCTTAGTAAATAAAGACTCATACAGTTCATCAGATCAGGATTTGTATAGCTATCTTTATTTTATTTCTTTCAGGTAACTGACATCAATCTATCAGGAGATATTGTCGATTCTACTATTAAAATGTATCTAGATCTTCTCTCTCTTACTAAAAATACAATCATCACCCTAATCCAAGCCATTATTATCCCCCAGCTGGAATAAGGCATCTCCTTTCTAAATGGATACCACTAGTACTCTGTCCAGACCCCTTTTACTGGGCGGGTGCTCTAATCTCCCAAATGCAAGCACTGATTACTAAACAGCTCGTAGCTGCATCACCAGGGAATTGTCTTTGCAAGTCCAGTGATCTGCAGATACAGGGATATGTAAACTTTACCCTTATCTTGATGTGGAATACTTTGTGGCAGCATTTGTACTTCAGAGACCTCCTTTTAGATCACATTTTAGTTTGGACTAGGTGAAGGCTGGGTTTAAATGAAACATTTTTGTTTAACTTCTCTGCATGCCTCATCCTGCTTCCCTCATCCTTCTTAGTATACTTCCCCTAAAAGCACTTCCATAATAAAACATTTATCTCCGTCTCTGCCTCTATGGAGCCGAATCTATCTCCTGACTGGTCTTTGCACTTTAACTGCAAGTTTCTATTCTCAACACAGTGTAAAATGTGATTCCAATTTTGATTTCAATAGCTTCCAATGGTCTTTTGTCACACTCACAGTAAAAGACAGATCCCTATAGTGACCATTCAATCCTACACAATCTATCTGACTTGATCTCTGATAACTCTTCATATACAGAGATAGATAGATAGATGCCTGTATATATGTATATGCAAACACATACAAAATTATATATACATATATACATGCACACATATAATTATATAGAAATAGATAAAGCTGCATCTATCTGTTCTCTTATCTATCTTTGATAATTTAAGTTCTTTGAAAGCAGAAACTATTTATGTACACTGATATATTTTCAATACATAGAAGAATTTGGGGCACATCATGAGAATCAAAGTACGTTTGTTGAATTGATAAATCATCCAGTTTACTCTCTTCAATGCTCTCCTTATCCTGGTTTCCCCGTCAATGTACAGATGTAAAACAAATTTTGTTTATGGCAATGATAAGTACTAAAATTGAATGTCAAAGGCCATCCTCCTAAATGAGAAAATAACGGCTGTTCTTTTTGCTATTTTGAACTAAAATTCTTGCTTAATATCTCAAATATCCTAGCCTGAGAGAAGCAACAGTTTGAGAAAGGGAAATAATTGGAGACATGGTTCTTTTGAGTTAAAGAGAACTTTGATTATGATTTTCCCTCATCAACTTTAGAAGATTAGGTGCCCAAGTTAATAAAGCATCAAGCATAGCTTAAATTGTAATACATATTCAACATCTGACTCAGTGAATTGCATCTGTCACATCATATAGACACCCTGAGATTTGCCACAAAAGTTTATGACTTACTATCCCGAATTCAGCTATCTTTGAAAAATAAAATCAAATTTAAGCCTGAGGTCAGTAATACAAGTCAGAGACACCAAAATTACCCTAAATACCAGACAGAAAAGATTTTACTTCTATTCTATAATGCTTTTCTTATTTTTAACAGTAAAGACCAGAATTACATAGAAATTATTTTATATAAATATAATTGCATACAAATATTTAATGAGTGATACAAATATTTAATATGTGTTTACTATTCCCACCTAATCCTTATTCCTTTAGAAATCGATGGCTAAAACAATGAAATAAGAACAAATTAACTTGATATCTTCAAGACAGACTCTATCAGTAAAAACTATGCTTTTAAATGGCAACCTATGGGTCTGAAACAAAATGGTACCCTTGAACTTTTTATTAGGAGTCTAACAAAGTGGACCAACAAAGCCATTTTGTGAAGGATATAATCAAATGAATATATTTAAATGCTAAACATTAACATCTAATTCCATTAAATAAATATGTAATGCAGAGTAAGTCTTTACTAGATGACGCATAAGGCTGGGATTCAAAAAGAACAGCTAGCCATTGGAAATAAAATGTTTCTTGGCTATAGACATTGTTCTATGCACTGGTAATGAGATGATGAGCACACAGGCACTTTCCAGTAAATAAAAGAAACAAGTTAGAACTGGACATGGAACAACAGACTGGTTCCAAAGACTGAGGGAAGGAGGAGAAGGGGACAAGAGAGGATGAGGTGGTTGGATGGCATCACCGACTCAATGGATATGGGTTTGGGTGGACTCCGGGAGTTGGTGATGGACAGGAGGGCCTGGCTTGCTACAGTCCATGGGGTCACAAAGAGTCAGACACGACTGAGTGACTGAACTGAACTGAACTAAAACAGGCAATGAGAAGAGACCATGTCTTTAATTTTGGATATGTTAGATATAAAGTGGGATCTTAATGAGAAATATTGACAAGGCAGCAGCATACACAGATCTGAATCTCCAGAAAGCAAACTGGTTGAATAAATACGTTAGTGAATTTTGGGTAAGTGGCCATTGAAGTCAGAGGCATGAAACATACAGGGTAAGAAAAGGGGGATCGCTAATCAAGCTTGAGGACCGCCCAACATTTAATGGAAGTTAAAGGGGAGATATAGGAGGAGAACCCAGAGATGAAAGAAGAAAACTGGGAGACAGTTTTATAAATGACCCCAAGGAAGAGGTACTATGAGAACATGGAGGGAGGGTGAGACTGCATCCAACTAGTAAGATTGGGAAAGACCCCACTTATTTTCTGGCCATCAGACAAGATCTGGAATAATATACATTAAGCCTCTGAGATTGGAATAACTATTGCCCAAAAGAAATAGGCACAAAATTATGAGGTAACATACTTTTTAAAGGATTATAGAAAGGAATTAATTTGGTTATGGCACAGTGTCATTTTACCAGAGAGGCAGCAAAATTCATTTCTTCTTTTGTGGGCTAGCGCCTAGATCACATTTCCTCTGCATGAATGTGTGAAAATAAGATGAGTTGAAGAAATGTATGCCACTTCCGAGCCTGCTCATAGAAAACTTCTCTGGGTTCCCCATTCATCTAGTGATGGGAGAGATGTCTGAAGCTTAAGAGAAAAGGAAGCCAGAGATTCATAGACAGAAATTTAAATATCTTGACTGACTAGGCAGAAAGCAGTCTACTAACCAGAAATATCGATTCACTTTGCATGAATGAGAAACTTCAATTGTTTTAGCCACTGGAATTGGGGTTTTATCTGTTAGAGCAGTTAATATCAGTTACTCTAACTGATACACTTAGGCTGGCTACTTTGAAAGCTACCCAGGTGGGCAGTATTCATCTCACAGCTCACAATCATCTTTCATCCCTGTTAATTTACTAGGGTGAAATTTACTATACCTCAATGATACAAACAGAATGTTCAAAGTCAAAGGAAGTCAGTTTGCTTTTAAGCATTTTCTTAAAACTGAGTGGGACAAAATAATTTAAGGTTTTCTTTTTCTGGGAAACAGTGTACTTTTTTGAAGTAAATATAGTTAAGCTACTTTCTTACAAGAAGAGGAAAACAAAGTTCCATTTTATTACACTGACTGACAGTTCATTAAAAAGCAAACTAATTCTGTCATCAGTATTTGTGCTACAGTGATCTGAACAGTAATTAAGCAAAATATAAATAATTATCTTAAATTGAAAAGAAAATGGCAGATTTTTATATTATGTACTCTTTGCTTAGAAAGGTACAAAATTCACTTAAAATACATATTTATATATAACAATATGTAAATGCTCATATGACAGCTTGGAAAAGATGCTGGGGAATCTTTGGATATTGCATATGCTTAATCATAACTTCTTTTTAAGTCTCTGGAGGGGGAAAGAAAGGGCCAGAAACTACACAGTGATGGAACTTAAACAATTCTATAGGTGGAAAATAGGAAATAAAAAATGTTGAATGCATGAGAGAAAGCTTTATTAACAAGATCAAGATGTTCTCTATGTTCTCATTATCTTTTCAGGTTTAATTTACATAGCCAATCAGTAATTTGATTATTGTAACTTGATTTACATCTCTCATTTAGGACCATCTACACCATTTACAGCACCCATCCAAGTGTAGGGCCCTATGTGAATGCACAGGTTGAATGCACAGGCCTGCCCTTGTCTTTCCATCAAAAAATTACAGATGTGAGGTCAAGATTTTTCAAGTGTTGCAACTGAAAACATTTTGTTTTGAAAAACATTTTGGAGTCTCTGTATTAACTGTAGCCATTTAGAAATGTCCCACACAGATTTTGATATTAATATGACAATAAATGTATAGGCAATCTCTATACCGTCCACTCAATTTTGATGTGAACCAAAACTGCTCTGAAAATTAATGTCTGCTTTTAATAAATGTCTTTAAATTGTTTATTAGCTACATGTCATCCTATTGAAGAAAGAATTTACATGTTGAATTTTTAATTAATTTAGACATTTCCTTCCTTCATTATAAACAAATGATAAATTTAATTATAATTATCTCTCAGTGGAAAAAATAGAATTAGTTCATTATAAATAATCAGCTATCTGGGGGTTTAGTAGGAATAATAGGAAACCAGCAAACCAATTATACTCATCAATTCATGTATTATGCATTTACTTTAAGATTCACAATGTGCCAAAGAGACACTAACATGGGAAATAAAACTGATAAGGACATGGTTATTAAAGAGCAATTTTTTCTTCTTAATATAAGTATATCAAAGGCACAAGCTGTAGTACTGGACAGTTCCTTATTTGATATAGCAAGCAACTTTGTTTTCATTAAACATGAATGAACTAATTAGTAAAGACACTCTGAGATGTATTTGCATTGACAAAAATAAATAGAAAGGGATCATCATATCATATCCTAAACCATAGTATCTTCCATTACCTTCTTCTTCAATAAGTGTTTGTCTTCTAACAGATGTTAAGTTAAAGAATAAAAGCTTCTCATGTTCCCCTATAAATAAGACATCAAAGTCCAATTTCTAACTCTGCTGCAAATTGTGTCACCTGGAATAAGTCTCCTAACTTCTTTGGGTCTTCATTCTACCAATATCTATCAGTTAAAGAGGATGAACTCTCAAAGATCTCCAGTTCTCTCACCTTTCCAATCAGTCCCCAAAACTACTACCAAATAAGCTTCAATCATGGGCTTTGGAGTCCCCGAGATTTGAATTTGAAGTCACATTGAACCACTTACTTATAGCAAACTTCTGGTAAATCCCCAAATTTAAATTGTCTTATCTATAGAGTGGAGATAACCCCATGGAACTGTTATAAAGATTAAAAAAACTAAAAGCATAAATTGCTTCTAATTCAATGTTTAAAGACCAGCAAGCACTCAAAAGATGTTAACTAACATAAATTAGCATTACATTACAAAATTTTCAACATTTGGTTATCCAGCAGCTAACTGAATATTTTCATTTACAAGTAGATCACTATTTCTTGAGAAAGTCCTTCCATAAATATATATATATATATACTATGAACTTAAATCTAACACTTTGAAACTCAACATTCTACCATTTATTATAGTAATTTTTAACCTGGTATTCACAAATTTGGGAAGTTGATAAATTTGTATGGAAAGCATTACATCTATATTTTCACTAAGTTTTAACTGAAAAATATCTGTTTCTTCCATTATGAATACAGTCACCAAACCACAGTAGTTTGTGTGACTTTGTCACTAATGGCAATCACAGATATTTTCTCATTAGAATTGTAAATATTTCAAAACAAAGTTTGGTAAATATTAGACCTGCTAGATCTTGTTAGTGCATCAATCAAGATGCATGATAGTCTTATAGAAAAATTTGTCAATATTTTGATAATTCACTTTATTTTTTTTTAATTTTTATTTATTTTTTTAAAATTTATTTATTTTTTTATTTTTTTAATTACAATACTGTATTTGTTTTGCCATACATTGACATGAATCAGCCACAGGTGAACACAATCTCCCAATGCTGAAGCCCCCTCCCACCTCCCACCCCACATCCTCTACCTGAATCATCCTGTGCACCAGCCCCATGCATCTTGCATCCTGCTTTGAACATAGACTGGCGCTTCATTTCTTACAAGATAGTATACATGTTTCAATGCCATTCTCCCAAACCATCCCACCCTTTCTCTCTCCCTCAGAGTCCAAAAGTCCGTTCTATACCTCTGTGTCTCTTTTGTCTCACATATAGGGTCATCATTACTATCTTCTAAATTCCATATATATGTGTCAGTATACTGTATTGGTGTTTTTCTGTCTGGCTTACTTCACTCTGTATAATCGGTTCCAATTTTATCCATCTCATTAGAACCAAGTCAAATTTATTCTTTTTAAGGGCTGAGTAATACTCCATTTTGTATATGTACCACAGCTTTCTTATCCATTCATCTGCTGATGGACATCTAGGTTGCTTCTATGTCCTGGCTATTATAAACAGTGCTGCAATGAACATTGCGGTACATGTGTCTCTTTCAATTCTGGTTTCCTCAGTGTGTATGCCCAGCAGTGAGATTGCTGGATCATAAGGCAGTTCTATTTGCAATTTTTTAAGGAATCTCCACACTGTTTTCCATAATGGCTGTACTAGTTTGCATTCCCACCAGCAGTGTAAGGGGGTTCCCTTTTCTCCACATCCTCTCCAGCATTTATTGCTTGTAGACTTTTGGATTGCAGCCATTCTGACTGGTGTGATATGGTACCTCATTGTGGTCTTGATTTGCATTTCTCTGATAATGAGTGATGTTGAACATCACTGGCACAAAGACAGAAATATAGATCAATGGAACAAAATAGAAAGCCCTGAGATAAACCCACACACCTATGGACACCTTATCTTCGACAAAGGAGGCAAGAATATACAATGGAGTAAAGACAGTCTCTTTAACAGGTGGTGCTGGGAAAACTGGTCAACCACTTGTAAAAGAATGAAACTAGACCTCTTTCTAACACCACACACAAAAATAAACTCAAAATGGATTAAAGATCTAAATATAAGACCAGAAACTATAAAACTCCTAGAGGAGAACATAGGCAAAACACTTTCCGACACAAATCACAGCAGGATCCTCTATGATCCAACACCCAGTATACTGGAAATAAAAGAAAAACAAACAAATGGGATCTAATTAAAATTAAAAGCTTCTGCACAACAAAGGAAACTATAAGCAAGGTGAAAAGACAGCCTTCTGAATGGGAGAAAACAATAGCAAATGAAACAACTGACAAACAACTAATCTTAAAGATATATAAGCAACTTATGCAGCTCAACTCCAGAAAAATAAATGATCCAATTAAAAAATGGGCCAAAGAACTAAATAGGCATTTCTCCAAAGAAGACATATGGATGGCTAACAAACACATGAAATGATAATTTACTTTAACACAATTTCCTTTTTCATCCTATTAGTTTATTCCATACTTTAAAACATCATATTGAGAAGGCATTCATAGGCTTACCCAGTCTGTCAAAGGATCTGGGATACACACAAACACATACATACACACAAGGTTAATAAACTGTTCTAAACTAGAATTATTCTACTCCCTTTCTCATTGATGAACTCCCTCAATCATTGAAAGACAAATACCTGACTTTCAAATTCATTATTTTTTTTCTTTGCTTCATTTGTTTGTGTGTTTGTGCTCATCCTCTCAGTCATGTTTGACTCTTTGTGACCCCATGGGCTGTAGCTGGCCAGGCTCCTCTGTCCATGTAATTTTCCAGGCAAGAATACTGGAGTGAGTTGCCATTTCCTTCTCCAAGGGATTTTCCCAACCTAGGCACTGAACCCTATATCTTGTGTCTCCTGCAGGCAGATTCTTTACTACTGCACCATCAATATTGTTACCTGAACATGGCCCCAGGCATGTAGCATGAGATACTCTTCTGCAAGATTATCCAAGAATAATAAAATAGTTCTCATTAAAAAATGTGGGGAAGAAAAGTCATCAAATACCAAAGATAGCAAGAGGAAGATCAAAAAAAAAAAAAAAAAGAGTGTGGAGAGAAAAGCAAAATTAAGATTACTTTTATGAAACAGAGCATGTCTTTATCTGAGGAAAGAAGTGAGAAAGCCAGTGAAGAGTGACACAGTCAAGATAGTGGCAGGAAAGGCAATGATAGGAAGATCACAGTCCCAGAAGAAAGGTCAAAGGATGAACATAGAATGTAAGTACTTTGTTGCTGTTCAGTCATTCAACTGTGTCTAACTCTTTGCAACCCCATGGACTGCAGCACTCCAGGCTTTCCTGTCCTTCACCATCTACCGGAGTTTGCTCAAGTTCATGTCCATTAAGTTGGTGATGCCATCCAACCATCTCATCCTCTATTGCTCCCTTTTTCTCCTGCTCTCAATCTTTCCCAGCTTCAGTCTTTTCCAATGAGTCAGCTCTTTGCATCAGGTAGCCAAAGTATTAGAGCTTCAGCTTCAGCATCAGTCTTTCCAGTGAATATTCATTCATTCATAAGTACTTTGAGGTAAATGCAAATTATTTTAGGACACTAGGGTAGGACATTTCACTCCAGGTTTCCCTATGTCATCCTCTCTTGGACACTTAAAATGCATATTGGTACATAAGTCTCTGAGAAGTACTTCCCAAAAGACACCGTTGAATTTGCTTCACAAATCAACTTTCCAAATTTTGTTGACCACAGACTTTCCTCCTCATACTATTGGGTTGGCAAAAAAAATTTATTTGAGTTTTTCTGTAATAACATATGGGTAAACTGAACAAATATTTTGGCCAACCCTATACTTGCTCATGTACAAAGAGCTACTATGCTGCAGATTATACTGGGAAACTTTCTAAGTTGTCAATGAATAGGACATTCCACAGATGGTCTGACTATTCTTAGTACACAGTGAACTCCTGATAACTTTCTTGTCTGAGCAAGAATATTTCAAATAATGTTGATCCTCTTTCTCTCACAGAAAGATTCCAGTTAGAGGATTTTAAATAAATTCATCCCATTGATATATCTCACTGATATATTAGATACATCAATATTGGTTTACCTAGTACTTGCAATTAACTATTCTTTTTCATGACAACTGTAAACACAATGAAGTCTTTCCCATTCTGTACTCATGCTGTTGCTTTTTTTTTAATATATTGTTCTTTGTACTAAATATTCACTTTCTCACTGAACCTAAGTCTGTGTGTGGGCTCAAAATATAAATCCTGAAGTACCTACAAATGTGAGCTCCATTTCACTAAACTATGCTATGTGTCCTCTCTAGCCAATATTAAAACCATAATAATTAATATTAGTGTAAATAGCAAAAAAAAATGTACGAGTATAAAGTACTATACGTAACTGTTTCCAGTTATTAGCATCACTGTAATGTTGGCAACTACATTCACCCTCTAGTTTTAATGATCAAATAAAATTGTGTTCAGGATAGTAAAGTTGTGCCATTAAGGCCTTTTATTGCTGAAAGTAGCATTATATTTTAACTCAGAAATTCTACCTTTGTAAATTAGCAATTCCATCCTATTACAACTCAGCTCAGTCAAGTACTTCCAGTGAGATCTTAGAAGCTCTGATGGTTCTAGGATTCATATATATCCCTAAAGGTAGAAGTTTAAATTTTCAAAATGATGAAGCTGCTGTTACACGCTGATGGAAGTTTCTTCATGATGTTTGGCTCCTTGAGTAGGAATATAGTTTATCACTAAGCCAAAGGGTTTCTTAAATAGACCAGTTCATTCATTCAAGATGATTGAAGCTTAGGTTTATTATATGAAGGATTAGTAAAAGGCTATAGCCATAGGGTTTTTCTCAAGATATATGGAAGAAACAAATCAATGATTAAGTTTAATTTATAACTCTTTTAATATACACACTCCAACTAGGCAGCACTATACATTAATCATACACAGTAGTTTTAGTGAAAACCCCTTAAATAGAAAGACTATTCTTAAGAAATATAATGCAGTCAGGTAAGTTTAAATGTGTACAAGGGACCCCTGCCACTGACATCTACAGTAGTGCAAAACCAGACTTCCTGCTCTATATAACAGAATAGACGTAATGCCGCAGATCACAAAGGCCAGGAGAGACTAGAGCAGTCTCACAGCTCTGTATGCAAGCATGTAGGCAGAAGTGAAAGATGAAGAGGGGAAAAACAGGCTACTCACTGAAAAGCATATGGATTTAGGTTCATCTAGGTCAGCTTTTCTCAAACTGCAAAATCGTGAGGTGTTTCAAGAAAAACTTTCCAGTAACACTGTTTTGTCTAAAAGATATTTAATGTATCTAAATAGACGTATACGCATTATTCTCAGGCAAGAATTTGCATTGAAGAAATGGAAAGAAACCCAGGAAATTGAGTGAATCATAAATGCCTGAGGTAGAATCTAAATTATTATCATTTCAGTAGTATCCAACCACTAGTTTTGCTGATACATTGACTCTTCATAATAATTTCTCTTTATTATGTAATCTTATTTTAGCTATTTTTGTCTTTTTTATTTTCCCAATACAAATGAAAATGATTTATTTAACATGTACTATTGTTTTGGTCCTGTATTAAATTAGAATGTGAATTGTTTTTTACCATTCCTTGCAGCAACTGACTTATCATAGACCTTTTTTGTTCTCTTTAATCTAAGTGTGTATTATTATATCCCATGAACTATTGCTGATGTTCTATCACTATGTAATTGTTTAAAAAGTATTCTGTATTCCATGTCAGAATGTCCACCATTAAACAGTCTACAAATAAAAATTGCAGGAGAGAGTGTAGAGAAAAGGGCACCCTCCTACACTGTTGGTAGAAATGTAAATTAGTAGAGTCATTATGGAAAATAGTATGAACTTTCCTCAAAAAACTAAAAATAGCATTGTCATATGATCCAGCAATCCTACTCCTAGGCATATGCCCAGACAAAACTCTAATTCAAAAGATGCATGCACCTCAATATGTATGCCACTATTTAAACAGCCAACACATTGAAAGCAAACTAAATGTCTATCAACAGATGAATAGATAAGATGTTGTGTACATATGCATGTATGTGTGGAATACTACTCAGCCATAAAAATGAGGAAATAATACCATTTACAACAACATGAATGGACCTAGAAATTATCACACTAAGTGAAGTAAGTTCCAAAGAAAAGATAAATACCATATGATATCACTTATACGAGGACTCAAAAATATGATGTAAATGAACTTATTTATGAAACAGGAAAAGACTTACAGAGATTACCAAAAGGGACAGTGGGGAGGGAGCAAGCATAAATTAGGAGTTTTGGATTAGCATACACAAAGTACTATGCATAAACTAGGCAAACAGCAAGGACTTACTGTATATCACAGGGAACTATATTCAATATCTCGTAATAAACCATAATGGAAAATACTGTAAAGAATAGATATATACCTACAGACATGACTGAATCCATGAGATCGCAAAGAATTGGACACGACTGAGCAACTAAGCAGCAACAGCATGGCTGAATCATTTTGCTCTACACAAGAAACTAACGAAGCATTGAAATTAACCACACGTCAATAGAAAAATATATCCCATGGTCAAATAAGTTTGGAAAATATGTACCCCGAACAACTAAATTCTATCATTATATGATATATTCCAGTATGGGGACAGAATTATTGAATCATAGGATTTTCATGATGGAAGAGACATGGGTATAACTTCCCCAGAGACCTGGAGAGTTTAGATCACCAGGCTCAGCTGATTTAGTAAACTGGATGAAGGATGCCTGCTAATTTCCATTCCTATGCTGTTCTCCCTGATTCTTCTACTCCCTGATATCATGAAGATGAAGGAAGGAGAGAAGGAAAGAAAGAAAGGAGGAAGAAAGAGGGCAAGAAAAGAAAGAGGAAGAGAGGGAAGAGAGAGAGAGGAAGGAAGAGAGAAAGGAAGAAAAAGAAAAGAAGAAAAGGTAGAATAGAAGCGTTGGTTGGCCTAATAGTATTATTGCAGAGTTGAGAGATTAAGTCATATGCATTTGCTATAAAACCAAAGTACTGAAAACCTCATGAAACTCCATAAATAAGCAGTTATATAGAAGAGATATTAAGGACTATGAAATATACCTACTGTCAAATGTAGATCCTAATAAGGAATGGGATCATGGGGACCCAACATTGATCAATGACTCATCATGAGAAAAAGCAAATTAAGCTTGGATTTTGAGAATGGTTTAAAAATTAGTTAATTCTCAGTTAGAGGATTGTTTGGATTAACAAAAACAACCCATCATGCTCACTTCAGCTGAAAGGAAGAATTTATTAAAAGACTATGGGATTATTTTATAGAACTCAACCCTAGAGAAGTAGCTAAGCCTCCTGCAGGATTAGAACCCACCAAGAAAGCTCTGTAGAGTCAAAGCTATGGTTTATCCAGTAGTCATGTACAGTTGTGAGAAACGGACTAGAAAGAAGGCTAAATTACAAAGAATTGACACTTTCCAACTGTCGTGCTGGAGAAGACTCTTGAGAGTCCCTTGGACAGCAAGGAGATCAAACTAGTAAATCCTAAAGGAAATCTGTCCTGAATATTCACTGGAAGGACTGATGCTGAAGCTGAAGCTCCAATACTTTGGCCACCTGATGCAAAGAACTGGCTCACTGGAAAAGATTTTGATGCTGAAAAAGATTGAAGGCAGGAAAAGGGGACATCAGAGATGAGATGGTTGGATGGCATCATCCACTCGATGGACACGAGTTTGAGCAAGCTCCAGGAGTTGGCGATGAACAGGGAAGCCTGGCATGCTAGAGTCGGACACAACTGAGCAACCAAACAACAACAACACCGTTGACAATGGCGGGAAAGGTAAGAATATAGCGGCAGGACTTCGGGAGTGGCAGCAGCAACTACAGAAGGAGACTGTGTGGAATGACATCATCAGAAGAGTCTCTAAAAGCATACCAGAGAATATAAAATATAAAAGCATCCAGAAAATAACCAGTGACAAAGGAAGCATTTAGCTTCTTAGAGCCAAACATCCCTTGGAAAGAGGGCGGCTACTAACCACAGGAAAATTAACAATGCACGGAAACTAAAACTGGGGAGAGAGAGAAGGAGGAGGCCATACTTGCCTCTGAGAGGATTGCTGACTTGTGCCAATCCTAAGGATGCAACCACAGCAGGCATTGTTTTTGGACTCTAATATAGCCTGAGAAGCATGCAGACAGGGTAATAACCAGAGCGTGCTTAATCTCTTTACTCCCAAATCTGTTCTACCCAAACCTAGCCACTCTCTTCAGGATTTCTTCTCACTAGCCTCCTGTCATGGCTACCTCTTACTTCCCTGTTGACCTAGGAAACAACTATAGTGAAAGAAGGATTATCTGCAATGATTGCTACCATGCAAACATGACCTTAGAGAGAGTCTACCCAATCCTGGTGCTAGAATAACATTTGCTTTCAAACTGGAAAGGTCTTGGTCTGAATCCACACCTAAGGCTTAAGGCACCTAAATCACCTTATCGAATCTGTTATCAGCCACTGTTTCCTCTGTTTCCCCATGATTTGCCATGAACTGATGGGACCAGATGCCATGATCACCAAGATTGCCATGATTTCTGAATGTTGAGTGTTAAGCCAATATTTTCACTCTCCTCTTTCACTTTCATCAAGAGGCTCTGTAGTTCTTCACTTTCTGCCAGAAGAGTGGTGTCATCTGCATATCTGTGGTTATTGATATTTCTCCCGGCAATCTTGATTCCAGCTTGTGCTTCCTCCAGCCCAGTGTTTTCCATGATGTACTCTGCATATAAGTTAAATAAGCAGGGTGACAATATACAGCCTTGACGTACTCCTTTTCCTATTTGGAACCAGTCTGTTTTTCCTTATCCAGGTCTAGCTGTTACTTTCTGTCCTGCATACAGGTTTCTCAAGAGGCAGGTCAGGTGGTTGGTTTGATATTACTATCTCTTTCAGAATTTTCCACAGTTTACTGTGATCCACACAGTCAAAGGTTTTGGCATAGTCAATAAAGCAGAAATAGATGTTTTTCTGGAATTCTCTTGCTTTTCCCATGATCCAATGGATATTGGCAATTTGATCTCTGGTTCCTCTGCCTTTTCTAAAACCAGCTTGAACATCTGGAAGTTCACGGATATTGCTGAAGCCTGGCTTGGAGAATTTCAAGCATTAATTTGCTAGAGTGTGAGATGAGTGCAATTGTGCAGTAGTTTGAGCATTCTTTGACATTGCCTTTCCTTGGGATTGGAATGAAAACTGACCCTTTCCAGTCCTGTGGCCACTGCTGAGTTTTCCAAATTTGCTGGCATATTGAGTGCAGCACTTTCACAGTATCATCTTTCAGGATTTGAAATAGCTCAACTGGAATTCCATCACCTCCACTAGCTTTGTTGATAGTGATGTTTCCTAAGGCCCACTTGACTTCATATTCTAGAATGTCTAGCTCTAGATGAATGTGAGTGATCATACCTTCGTGATTATCTGAGTCATGAAAATCATTTTTGTACAGTTCTTCTGTACAGTTTTTCTGTGTATTCTTGCCACGTCTTCTTAATATCTTCCATTTCTGTTAGGTCCATACAATTTCTGTCCTTTATTGAGCCCATCTTTGCATGAAATGTTCCCTTGGTATCTCTAATTTTCTTGAAGAGGTCCCTAGTCTTTCCCATTCTGTTGTTTTCCTCTATTTCATTGCACTGATCACTGAGGAAGGCCTTCTTATCTCTCCTTGCTATTCTTTGGAATTCTGCATTCAAATGGCTATATCTTTCCTTTTCTCCTTAGCTTTTTGCTTCTCTTCTTTTCATAGCTATTTGTAAGGCCTCCTCAGACAGCCATTTTCCTTTTTTGCATTTCTTTTTCTTGGGGATGGTCTTGATTTCTGTCTTCTGTACAGTGTTACAAACCTCCGTCCATAGTTCATCAGACACTTTGTCAATCAGATCTAGTCCCTTAAATCTATTTCTCACTTCCACTGTATAGTCATAATCATTGCAGATGGTGATTGCAGCCATGAAATTAAAAGACGCTTACTCTTTGGAAGGAAAGTTATGACCAACCTAGATAGCACATTAAAAGCAGAGATATTACTTCAACAAAGGTACGTCTAGTCAAGGCTATGGTTTTTCCAGTGATAATGTATGGATGTTAGAGTTGGACTATAAAGAAAGCTGAGCGGCAAAGAATTGATGCTTTTGAACTGCAGTGTTGGAGAAGACTCTTGAGAGTCCTTTGGACAGCAAGGAGATCCAGCCAGTCTATCCTAAAGGAGAGTAGTCCTGGGTGTTCAATGGAAGGATTGATGTTGAAGCTGAAACTCCAAATCTTTGGCCACCTGATGTGAAGAGCTGACTCATTTGAAAAGACCCTGATGCTGGGAAAGATTGAGGGCAGGAGGAGAAGGGGACAACAGAGGATGAGATGGTTGGATGGCATCACCAACTCAATGGACATGGGTATGGGTGGACTCCAGGAGTTGGTGATGGACAGGGATGCCTGGCCTGCTGAGGTTCATGGGGTCACAAAGAGTTGGACATAACTGAGAGACTGAACTGAATCTGTTATCAAGATAACAAAGATTTCCTCCATGAGTTTTTAATTAAATACATAGGATAATTTAAAATAATAATAATGATTATTATTATTATTAGATATTATTACTATTATGCTATCAAAACAATAATTGGATTTCTGATTTATGTCTCTTCTCTTAAACCTTGATTATAACTTTTACAGCAAGTCATGAATATCGGGTCGTTTTATGACAAACATGTACATGAGTGCTTACATTGTAAAACATTACCATAAAAACTGTGTAAAAACAAACATTTATCAGTCACAGGACTCTGTCCATGAGAAATTTACAAAGATATAATGGGCAATTAAGAAAAAGTATGTAAATGAAAGATAGAATGGAAAGAAGGAGGGAAGGAAATGATGAAAGGAAGGAAGGGAGAGAGGGAGGGAATGAGGGAAGAAGGAAGGAAAGACTTTAAAAACTGAGCTCTTACATATATGATCTAATTTACTTTTCACAAACCATCTTTCAGGTATTGTTAGTCCCATTTTACAAATAAGTGGACAGACACAGAAGGATTAAGAATTTTTTGAGACATACTTAAAAAGTGGTTTGAATAAAGTGTAATGGATCACAGTAGGAAACTATTGCTTTTAGCTCTGAGGGTCAGGGTTTTGTAAAACAGACAAAATTTAAGCCTTCCATACTGGACAGGACGTGGAGACTGGTAGAAATACCAGCATAAGCAAGAGTTCTGATAGCAGAAAGAAACATAGTCATATCTGAGGATAACTGAACAGCTAGATCAGTTCCACAGAACTACACACAAAGGAAGTAGTGTTTGAAAGGAGGTCTGGGGCCAGATAATGGAAAGCTTGAATGCCTGGCTTATGAGTTGTAACATTCCTGCAGGCAATTGAGAACCACTATAGGTGAGTGAGGCTTCCCTGGTGGCTCAGAGGTTAAAGCGTCTGCCTGCAATGCAGGAGACCTGGGTTCGATCCCTGGGTCGGGAAGATCCCCTGGAGAAGGAAATGGCAACCCACTCTAGTATTCTAGCCTGGAAAATCCCATGGATGGAGGAGCCTGGTGGGCTACAGTCCTCGGGGTCGCAAAGAGTCAGACACGACTGAGCGACCTAACTTACTTATAGGTGAGTGAAGACATGATGTCCTCAGGTGTTAAGGCTACATATAAGAAAAATGAGGTGGAGAGCATATGACAATTACCAAGGCAAAGACAGTAAGAGTTCGATTTAGGATAGTAACCATGAAAATGGAGAAATGATGGAGGTATAAAAGGAAATTGCAGAGACAGATTTAACAGATTTTTCACTTGGTTGAATGGTCAAGAGAGGAAACAGCCAAAGAAGTCATGATTTAGAAATAAGGGTCTCTCACATTAGCTGGGAGTGAACAAGGGATCAGACTCTTCTCGCTTCTATTCTCGCTTCTGCTCTCTGGGAGTTCTTTTAACAGGAGGCTAAATTTGAAGCAGCTTCTATACTAACAAAAATGAAGCATATTGTTTTCATAAACCTTTGTAAAATCTGCTGCATTCTCTGGCAAGTTTGCAAATAATGCCAGAGTCTCCAGACAGTTTATATGCAACACTCTTCACGATACTAGTAGAGAGACATCAGTAAAATAATATTTTATAACAAATGTATGACGCTCACTTCCTAGAAGACTATTTTAAAAAGGAAATACATTTGTTGAGAACTGCTAATAATCTGATACTTACTTAAACATTAAATGCATGTATATTTCCACCTACTACCAGTTTGGATTTATTATTCATCCTCGAGACATTTACAACAGTGTTGTCAGCATTAGCTTTACAGTAGAATCACCTATAGAAATTTAAAGAATGCTGATGCCTGATGTAATTGGGGATCTGGTGTAATTGACCTGGGGGCAGCCTGGAAACTGGGATTTTTAAACCCTCAAGGTGATTCTAATATGAGGCTGGGGCTGAGAACTATGGAACAACAACAACAAAAAAATTGGTTATGTTAGAGCTAATTAAGAAGTTCATCCTGCCATCAAAATAGATGATCAGTCACATTTATTTAATTTATGTGCATTTGGTCCCAAACCAGTCTTATCCATTAAATAAGAAAAAATTTATCAAGAAGGAGTTTGGTGGGCCGAGTGGTAATTATTATGAGAAGAAATGAATTACCAAGAAAGATATGAAATACTCTGACTTCTGAAGCACTTTGTTTAGTCTACCGTGTGGGCGTGTGCTCAATCACTGAGTCGTGTCCGACTCTCCGCAGCCCCATGGGCTGTAGCACACCAGGCTCCTCTGCCCACGGAATTTTCCAGGCAAGAATACTGGAATGGGATACCATTTTCTACTCCAGGGGATCTTTCGGACCCAGGTATCAAACCCTCATCTCACGTCTCCTGCATTGGCAGGCAGATTCTTTAGCCCTAGCACCTCCTGGAAGTCCATTTATTCTTCTGACTCAGCAGCAGCCCTAGAAGAGTACAGCGGTGGTAGCTCTCCTTGGCTCTTCCCTGAATCTGACCAGCTTACCCCAGAAGTCAATTCCACGTTCTTCCACTTAGCATCCCAGTGGCAGCTGGGTGCAAAGGCAAGACAAGGCTCTTATGCACAGAGAAACTCAAAGAACTAGGAAGAAAGAGCTGGCTGTTGGCCCTGCTTCATATTTGGAGGAATGCTGGAAGGAATGCTTATTTCCAACCTCTTCCCTCTCCTCTCACACACTGACAAAAGTGCGAGATAACACCAAGGCTTAAATCATTACCAATAGAAACCCTATAGTAAATGTGCCTGTTCCCTGGAAGAGTAAAGCACTTCCTTTCTGTGTTCACCATTGCTAAAGAGCAAACAGCTACCTTTCCTCTGGCAGGGAGGACTGTGAGGGGCCAGAACAAGGCACACAGTGACAACCATGGAGCATAGCAGTGAGGCAACTCCATGGCTGTTCTGAATGGCTAACTGCTTTTCCATTAATAAGCTTTTCTCTAGCTCAGTCCTGGTCATCATTCATTCTATTACTTGTCCATGAAGAGACTTCTTCCCAAATGCTCACAACTGGCAATCCATCTTTTCTCAAATCCCAGTTCATCGACTCATTTACTCATTAGAATAACCAAACGTTCCTCTCCCAGTTTTGGAATTGATTACCTCTGCATTCATTATTCCTCCTTATTAGACTTCAGCACCTCAAAAGACGGAATTTTGCCTTTTCACAGATATACATCGTACAATAGCAACTCTATACTTTGCATATAACAGGCACTCCAAAAATCTGATCAATGAATTAAATGAATCAATTTTGATTTTATCACAGACTTCATAAGACTGGAATTTTCCCAGTCTTGAAATAAGTAACAAGTTTGGGCCTGAAAGCTGTAAAAGTTTCAAGAGTCTCCCTGGGGAAAACATCTATAGAGAGATTTAATTATTCTACATAAATAATGGACTCATACCTGAAAGCAAACATGAATATTCTCAGCTAGCTTTACCTTATGGGATTATAGTTGTTCTATTACAACTCTTTAACAGTAGCATATGTTCTTTCCTGAAACAGTATTTAAATAAGCTTGGTTTATGCAAGTCACGGTAGTCATTCCTTATAACTGTACCACTGAAATCACTATAATTCTTGATTTAAAGAAGCTGATATACTTTCAATCAGGGTGACAAGAGGTAAGTCACTTATCTCTGAGCCTTGCATCTAGCACACTCAGGAATGACTTTTCCATCTCTGAGTGCTGGTAAGGTGTATGTTTATTTATGAGATCTTGATACAAACTACCCTTACTTCTTGATTGCTGGGTGAGCTACAGGAAGAGACTTTAATTACCTAAGTCCTCATCCATTCTAATTTACTTAAGGGTCATTTCTACATTGCTTCTAGTATAATCCAAAGAGGTTTTAGCTGATTTGCAATTACCTTGTTTTTACTTCAAGAACCTCATTTGACCCAAACAAACTTTATTGCTATCTAAAATTTCACAAAATTTGGAAAGGTGTTTCGAGACATCCTGTCCCCCTAAAGTAACTGACATAGTCTTTAAAGCTGGTACTTGGTATATATAGCTGGTCAAAGAAAAAAAATGAATGAATGAATGGCATTTAAATTATTCCAGTAGTAGTAAATAAAATCAGAATTTGAGATATTTTGGCATTTGGTTCAGAAAAAACAACATCATGGAATCTGGGGCTAAAAAAAATCTCACTTGAAACTATATAAATATAATATAAAGAAGATGTTTACTTGCCTTTTATTATTAGGTATCTTTTGCTAGAGGCTTCCCTGGTGGCTTAGTGGAAAAGAACCTGCCTGCCAATTCAGGAGACATGGGTTTGATCCTTGGGTCAGGAAGATTCCCTTGGAGAAGAAAATAGTAACCTACTCCAGTATTCTTGTCTGGGAAATGCCATGGACAGAGGAGTCTTGAGGGCTATAGTTCATGGGGTCACAAAAGAGTCAGACATGACTTAGCAACTAAACAACAATCTTTTTGCTACATATGTCCTCTCATTCAGCTAGATTATAAATTATGGAGGAATTATGTTTATTGCTCAGCACAGAACTTTGTACCTGTCAGTAGATGCTCTATAAGTGTGTATGGTTGATTGATCTACTTCCACATCATTTGGAATTTTGCTCTTGAACTTGTATCCTGTTGCCTCTACCACATCCCCCAGGTATAGCCTGCTGGATGGGTTCTAGTGTGCAAGATCAGGTACAGCTATTCACACAGATGTCAAGGCCAGCCCCTTGGGAAAACTGCAAAGTGGCAAAGAATGTCCTCACTGACCCTTTTTTTCACCATTTTCCCTTCACCAAGCTCTCTGTCATCTTCTACTCACTTTAGAAAAGTGAGGTTTTGTATTCATTAATACAAAGACATATTATAAACTTACGGTTGCCCCTCACATGTGTTTACATTTTAAAAGAGATCCAAAGGAAAACATAATGCTCAAGCCAAAGAAAGTGTTACTGACAAGGCTACCAGCTCAGATAGTCACGTTAGTCATGATGACTATGAGGTTGCACTGAGCCCTACCTCTTAAAAGGAGGGCCATGAAATTCCAGGACATCTATGTTCACTTCTCATGTCCTGAGAGTCAGCACAAGCTTATTGGCTCAAAATTAACTTTTTTCTAAAAGACCCCACCATTATGGCATCCCATGAGTTACCCACCAGCTCCTTTTTGGTATTTTCTGTGATTGGGCTTCATGTGGGCTGTGGAACATTCCCTCCAGTTCTCTGGCTTTCCTACCTCTATGAGAACAAACCCCATTCTCAAGCTGAGCGTCCTCTCCTTTGCTGCCAGTGCTCATGGAAGGAACACTACTTTCCCTCTGTCTCAGAGCCAGGCTCAGTTCCTCTTCCCCTTGCTAGGGCTCCATGAGGCATGTCCTTCTGAGGCCAGAAGCTCTGCAAACGTTGCACCCTCACCTGCTACCACTGGTCACAGGTGCTGCTTGTTGTGGCCGCCGACATGTGGCCAGGACCCACATCAGCCCACTCCCTGTTGGAAAGACAAGTCTTAGATCTTCCTGGCACCAATAAAAGGAAAAAGCTTTCTGCTCCACATAACTCCACCCTCCTTCAAAATGACACCTCTTTTCTTGCCTGAGGATTAGGGACTTTCTAGCATAAGTGGGTGGAGAAGGAAATGGCAGCCCACTCCAGTGTTCTTGCCTGGAGAATCCCAGGGATGGAGGAGTCTGGTGGGCTGCCGCCTATGGGGTCACACAGAGTCGGAGACGACTGAAGCGACTTAGCAGCAGCAGCATAAGTGGGAGTAAAATATTCATTCTCTTTCAGTTCAGTTCAGTTGCTCAGTCATGTCTGACTCTTTGCGACCCCATGAATCGCAGCACACCAGGCCTCCCTGTCCATCACTAGGAAAACCTATTTCACCAATGGGTTTCACCAACATTGCCCATCCCTCCCAACAAAAAATAATCCATCTTTGAAATATTTCCAAAAAAAAAATCTGGATTTTTTTCTATTTTTCAAAAATCAAATGTTACAGAATAATGACTTTCAAGCATTTTGACAAGTCACAGTAAAAAAAAAAAGCATTTTATCTCATGTAGTACATACAGATATAAAGATACGTATAGTTCTAAAAAAAAAAAAAGCTAAACCAAACAAGAAATTACTTATTATGCATTATACTCTGAACTTTGAAATTCTATTTCAGTTTAAAATAAGATTGAATCAACTGATTGGTTGCATATTTCACTAGTGAGCCCCTATACAGTTTTAAAATATTGTTTAAAAAATTCCCTTGGCAATTCAAGAACTAGATCTGCTGGGTTCCTAATAAAGAAGGAGCCACAACAGTAATAAGAAAAAGATGATAATTGTTGCTGTTGGGAGAATCCATCCATTTTATTAAGCTACTTTCACTGAAAGCAACATTGCTTATTTTACTGGGCGTTTTATTATTTCTTTGCTATGCTGATAATCACAAAATCGAGTTGTTTTCTTCCTCTTTCCACTTTAAGTGGAAAGTTTTTCCTTCACAGATTGCTAACAGCATAAGCACCGTTCAAATGTGCTGCCATTTAAACAAGGCACTACTACAGCATACTAACAGCTGTGAAATCTATTGGAGGACCATGAAAACCCTACAGCTTAAAAAATAAAAGATTACATTAGTAACTCCCATGATCACTGGCAAAGCATGAATTGTCTGTTAAATTGATCATGCTTGGTGGAAATAAAAGAAAGCTTCTCCCAGGAGATACTTGAAAGCTGGTGCCTTTTAAAAGGAAAGAAAGAAATCACTGAAAGAAAATTTGTTTGTTTCTGTCCTGAGGTTGTTCCTTGCTGTGGGGATCACACTGGTTCCCAAGTGCTGGCTGTGAATGGGCTACACTGCACTATTTACCAACAGGAGGAAGGAAGTGCCTTGCACCTGCTTATTTCCAACAGGAAAGTTGGTATTATATAAACACAATCATTTTTCACATACTCACTTTTCTTTTTATAGTGATGAGTCAAGATAATTTGCATTAGGTATCTATTGCTGTGTAACAAATGATTCCAAAATGTAGCAGCTTAATACAACAAACATCTATTATCTCACACAGTTTCTGAGGATGGTAAATGCAAGAGAGCAGTTTAGCTGGTTGGTTGTGGTTCAGTCTTTTAAGAGCTTAATCTGCCAGTCATCTCGAGGCTCAACAAGGGCTGGAGAACGCATCACATGGTTGTTGGCAGGCCTCAGGTCCCTACTGACGGTTGCAATGGGCCTCCATGCCTTATCATGTTGGCTGCCTCTTGACTTGGGGAATATGACTGTCTATCTGACTTGGCAACTGGCTCCCTTCCCCCAGAGTGAGTCATCAGAGAAAGAGAAAATGCTCAAGACAGAAGCCACACAGTCTTCTAGAATCCAATCTCAGAGGTGACATATCATTACTTCTGTTGTATGCTGTTGGTCACAGAGATCAACCTTGGTACAACATGAAAGGGTGTCACTGGAGGCCATCTTGGAGGCTAGCTACAATAGAATGTCTTTCTAGATGCCTATTTTCAATGATATGTTCAAGTTATCTGATGTTCAAATGGAGATTTTATTGTCTTTAATCACCACACAAGAGTTGCTAGCTTGTTTTTTGAAAGGAGGACTTGAGGATAAAGCCTACAGATCCCTTTAGTGAAGCAAAAGTTGTGGGCACACTCCCGGGAGTATGTACAGAGGACCCATTACAATTTTGCACACCATTTCTTGGAGTTCAAGGACTTCCTGAAAACTTTCCACAGATCTCAGATTTAGAAACACTGTCCTCAACAGTTACTTTCTTCCAGTAATTGTTAAGCACAAGGACATGGCTGCTTTGGGAACTTACAGAAAGATGCACATATAAGTAATGACTAAGGCATTTCTACAGTGAAACTCTACTGGACATCTGCATTCAACCAGCAATCCAAAGGGTTTTGGATAGAACAAAGCCATATTGTGAGCCCCAAGAACTCTCAGGGGTGGTAATTCTTTCAGGGCAAGTTAAAGATAGATGGAGACATTTTGCTATGGAGAACCATTAAAAACAAAATAGCAGTGTTACAATTTTCGCCACAAGTGTTTGATGATATCTTAGATCTGCCCATGTTTACAACTATGGTCAATAAAGTTGAACCTAATCTGATTTTTGTTGTACGCTCATTTCCTATTTTTTTCTTCTTTTTCAGAGTTACATTTGAAATCCAGACACTGAACCACAGCCAATCACAATTAGCCGAACAGTTATTTTTATTGGTTTTTAATCTTTCTTTCCCAATGAACGTAATTTTCTTTTTTTATTTTTAATATAAATTTATATATTTTAATTGGAGGTTAATTACTTCACAATATTGTAATGGTTTTGCCATATATCAACATGAATCCACCACAGGTATACACAAACATGTTTTCCAAATATCACTTTTCCCAGCCAACTGGCCATCTAGAATATCTAGTAGATTCTATTTTCTGGTATCATTTAATTGAAGACTTTGGACAGAGTGAAAGTTTTTTTCAGTACAAGTTTCAGTACAGTATATGGCCTTCCTGTATATTCCCATGACATCCTATGTGTATCCTAGCATAATACATGGAAGAAGATAACCACAGGGGGAAACTTCCTATTTAATTGCTTAGTTATTTGTCTGTACTCCCACTAGTAGCTATGAGCTCCATCAAGGTAGGATTGCTTATATATTGTTCACCATTATATTAATATTGCTAATATCCAGGCCAGTATGTGGCACACAGAGAGTATATAATATATATTGAATGAACTAAAAATATACTAAATCTATAATTCTTATTCTATAGTGCTACATGAAAGGTAAATATAACCATGAAACTTACAGGGGTGGAATAGTTCTGGACTAGGTTGGAAAACTTGCAACCTACATCTCAGCTATGCAAACTCAGTTCTATCTCTGAGCCTCAGTAGTCTCAGTGTCCTCATTTGCAAAATGGCACACATAAATGAATGAATGAAAGTCACTCAGTCGTGTCTGACTCTTTGTGAGACCATGGACTATATAGCCCATGGTCTGGAATTCTCCAGGCTGGAATACTGGAGTGGGTAGCCTTTCCCTTCTCCAGGGGATCGTCCCAACTCAGGGATCGAACCCATGTCTCCCACATTGCAAGCAGATTCTTCACCAGCTGATCCACGAGAAGCAAAATGGCATGATACAAGACATAACCATAGGATTTTTATCAAAGTTCAACAGGAAAATTCAGGTGAAAAATATATTTTGTAATCATAAAATATTAAATATTCCATGCATTATTATTTTATTATAATTAAATGACACTGGATAGTTGGCAGAGATGCTAGATAATAGGAAAACTTGGTGATAGTTTTTAAAATGTATCTCTCAGAGAGAATCCATACTCAGTGGTGGCAGAGCATTGAAAGGAATACTTCCTCAAGGCAAATGAGCAGCCATTTTATTCTGAAGGCTGAATTTTGTGCTGTCATTTTAAATCCAGTTATTGATTTTGACAAGTACAGAAAGTACTTTACAGAAAATAGATATGACAAGATCCCTGACTACTAGGTTTGCATCTAAATAAAGGCAGATGACTTGGCCTCAGTAATAAAGCTCATACTCCTTCAGAGGATGGCCAAGCATTCCTATTTTTTCCAGCTATAATCCTGAGGGTTAGGAAAACTGTGAATATACAATAAAAAACAACTAGGTAAGAGGATGAGTTTCAGTTCAGTTCAGTCACTCAGTTGTGTCTGACTCTTTGTGACCCCATGGATTGCAGCACGGCAGGCCTCCCTGTCCATCACCAACTCCCGGAGCTTACTCTAACTCGTGTCCATTGAGTCAGTGATGCCATCCAACCATCTCATCCTCTCTTGTCCCCTTCTCATCTCCCTTTCAATCTTTCCCAGCATCAGCTCTTTTCAAATAAGTCAGTTCTTCACATCAGGTGGCCAAAGTATTGGAGTTGTTGTTGTTTAGTTATTTAGTCATATCCAACTCTTTTGCGACTCCATAGACAAAGTAGACTGCAAGGCTGCTCTGTCCATGGGATTTCCCAGCAAGAATACTGGAGAGGGTTGCCATTTCCTTCTCGATCCCTCGATCAGGGGATCTTCCTGACTCTCCTGCTTTGGCAGGTGGATTCTCTACAACTGAGCCAGCAGGGAAGCCCTTGCTATTCCTATACACGTAGGTAAAAGTGTGGGTTTATTCATGCACCACAGCTCCTTATCATAAATGGAAACTTGGAAATAGCTCATGTAGACGCTGCAGCAGACTCGGGAGTGTTGACAAACAGGGACTTATGTTTTGATTTTAAAAAACCTTTAAGTTTTTATAATGTAGAGTCATTTGTCAACAATTCACAGTCTGGATTATGTGATAACTCACCCTACTTATCTGATAACTATATTGCTCTTATTCCTTCTAACAAAGTATAAACTCTTTCTCAGTGTGAATGAGGAAGTTCAGCAAATGATTAAACTCATTGAGAAAACAACTTCAAAAATGTCTTCTCAAAGCAAAATATTTTTCCCTTTGCTCTCTTCTGTTGTAAAAAAACAAACAACTATTCTTCCACTGTAAACATTTCAGGCTGGGGATTTAAGAGTTAATGCTCGCCATGGCATCATGAGATCACACCAAGAGATACTCTGGGGCTGTTTATATGATCACATGGTAAGCTCAAGATCAAAATTGGGTGAGTTAACTGAAAAAAATGATAAAAAATTATTTTAACCATTTATTGAAGAATAACATATATACCAAAAAAGTACAAATCATAGGCATACAAATAAATAAACTTTTACAAACAGTGCATGATACAATCATTACCCGGATGAAAAAAACAGAGTATTGTCAGTACCCTAAAAGTTCCCCATGTGCCCCTTTCTAATTTCTAACCACCTGCCCCAGTAACTACTCTCCTGATGGCTAGCACCAAAATATAGTTTTACTTATTTTTGCACTTAATATAAATGGAATCAGACAGAATGCACTCTTTGTGCCTGGAAAACTTATGTCTGGGAGACACATCAATATTTTTGAACACAGTTGTAATTCATTCATTCTCATGACTGATTAGTATTAAATTGTGTGAATATACCACAGTTTAGCCGTTGGTTCTTGTTTTTGATGGACAGTTGGGTATTTTCCAATTGTTGTCTAATATAAATAGTATTGCTATAAACACTTTGGTGCAGTTTTTTGATAAACATCTCCATGCAACAATGTTTGGCATGTAGAGTGGAGTAGAATCACTGGGTCATAGGATATGTGTTTTCATTATGAGTAGATACTGCCAAACAGATGTGCAAAGTACAGGTACCAATATACAGCCTCAGAGACAGTGACTGAGGATTCTCAGTGCTCCACATTCTTGTCAACACTAGATATTGTCTTTTTGTTGTAGCAATTCTTGTGGATATATGGTATTAAACTGTAGTTTTGTTTTTCCTTGATGATTAGATTGAGCCCCCTTTCATATATTTATTGACCATTTGGATATCCTCTTTGCTGAAGTATCTCTTCAAGTCTTCTGTTTGTTTTCTATTGGGATATCTGTCTTATCCTTATTGATTTACAATAGTTCTTTACATATCCTGGATTCAAGGGCAGAATGAGTTTTGTATTCTAAAATTATTAGTTAAAAAATGAAATGGCTCAGTTACACAAACAGATAAAAAAACTTCTGTTTTTCTAAATGAAGTGTCTGAAATTCACTTGACAAATATTTATAAGGGCTTCTCTCATAGCTTAGTTGGTAAAGAATCCGCCTGCAATGCAGGAGACCCCGGGTTGATTCCTGGGTCAGGAAGATCCCCTGGAGAAGGGATAGGCTACTGACTCCAGTATTCTTTGGCTTCCCTTGTGGCTCAGCTGGTAAAGAATCCACCTGCAGTGCGGGAGACCTGGGTTCGATCCCTGGGTTGGGAAGATCCCCTGGAGAAGGGAACGGATACCTACTTCAGTATTCTGACCTGGAGAATTCCACGGACTGTATAGTTCTTGGGGTCGCCAAGAATCGGACACAACTGAGCAACTTTCACTTTCACATGCCAGGCACTGTGTTAGACTGTGTGGAAACAAGTTACAACCCATAGACCTTTACCTCAATAAACAATAGGTTATAACTGCAGATGTTCAGGTACAATGTATTTTCTTATTTCATTTTCCCTCCTATCTAAACATCAAATACCAAACAATTTCAAAGGCCTTTCACTTATAAACATCTGAGAACTAATTCAACAATTAGGGAATGTTCTTGAACCAAATTCAATAGCTCATTCAACTTTGAATTAAGTGAATCAAATGATAGGAAAGCCTTCTTATTAAATGTTGTGCTTTGGCCTGATGCCCCAGTGTGCTGGCTGAGTTTCACAGTTTCTGGCCAATGACACAAATCATGAGAGAAAGAGGAGCTTATGCTGGTCAAGCTGGTCACTTTAGGGGCTAGGAATGCTGTGGACAGAGGTAGTATTTTGGAAACGTGCCTAACAATCCAAGAATCAACATTCAGTTTTCAAAGCTACTAGAAAAAGAGGCTAGAAAGAACTTTCTGTCTAGAACCTGGATTAGTCACAAGAGAGAATCACAGTTAATTGCTACTTCCTAGAAGGTCCTGCTGCTTTCTAAAACCATGTAGCTGAGGCCTCTCACTCTCTCTCAAACTCAAACAGTCTTTACTAGTCTTGGTCCAAGCTCATTCAACAGTAATTTCACTAGTCCTAAATAAGGACAATATATTTCTAATTATTGGATATATAAATCCAAGTAACTCATCTCTTTTCATTGACCAGAATCCAAAGTTGAAAACATTTTTGATGGTTAAAGGGATATGCTAACATTCCTTCGACTTTAGCTCTTCTTACTCCTATAGTGGGCACTCCCTAGAAGTCTCAGTGATGCACTAAAATTTAATTTTACTTAGAAATTCTTAAGTTTCAAGTACAGTCTTAGATGATAATGGTAATACTGCTGCTGGTGCTGCCAAGTCGCCTCCGTACTATATTAATTTCTTCATGAAAAGCCATAAGTCTATAGCATAAAACATAATCAGTTCTAGATTATCAAAATTCTAAAATAAAGTTTAAAATAATTTAAAATTATTTTTCAGCTATAGAAGTTTTGTTTTAGAAAACTTAGAAAATAAAAGTATAGAGAAATGTAAAACAAAATCATCTACAATCTTATCTGCCTCTGTCTCTGTTAATATTTTGGCATAATTTGTACCCATTATTTATATGTATGCTTTTGAAATAATATCACGTATTCTTTTAAAAGCATACATATAAATAATGGGTAGAAATAATGCCAAAATATTATGGCTGATTCGTGTCAATGTATGGCAAAACAAATATAGTATTGTAATTTAAAAAATAAATAAATTTAATAATAAAATAAAAAAATAAAATAATATCACGTATTCTGATTTCCACATTATTTTTTAAATTAATTTAAAATTCTAGTCTCAGTTTTTCTATCTTTTAAAAATTCTTAGTAAATTTAACTCATGTTTACATACTATGTGAGAATGATGTATAATTTAATGATACCCTCTCCTTTGAGGTATTTAGGATTTTTAAACTACTCTCACTAAATCAGCAGTGCTGAGTACAGACTTTTCTTCAATAAAGATTACTTTTTATTTTGGAGTTTTTTCCTAAATATATTCCTAGAATTAAAATATAGTACAGAGATATTTTAATGATATACATACTTACAATATACTTCCCAGCAAGATGTTTTCCAATTTTGTAACAATGTCTGTTTTACTTCACCCTAATAAGCACTGGGTACACATATTTTTGCGTATATCACTCACTGATGAAAAATGGTTTTACTTTCATTGGTTTATGGAAAAGCTGAGCACTTTTCAATCATTTATTAGCCACATGAATTTCTTTATTTCAATTCAATATTCGTTATCCAAATGATTATTGAGAATCTACTGGGTACCAGGAATGTTCTAAGCTATAGGGAAACATTAGAGAAAAAGCAAAGAAATTCTCTGCCCTTATGAAGCTAGTGGGAAGAAACAATTCATTAAAAAATTACCATAAAACATGTCAGGTTGTGATTAATACTACTAGGGAAAAATAAAGAAGGTAAAGAGTTAGAGAATGAAGAGAGGGTTATTTTAGATAAGAGGTTAAGGATGAGTTCTGTCTAATGAAATAAAATGAAACATTTGTGAATCTACATGCTATATATTCATTTCAATATTTTTACTGTTAATTAGTACCATATACTACTTAGTTGGCAAAACAGCACAAACATGATTCTCATCTCTTTCTTTCACTGACTTATTGGCAATTGAGGAAGGAATTGTCAGGAGAGACTGATTGTGATGTTGATTACCATTTAAAATTATATCACTGTACAAATCCAGTCTGTTCTCAAGTTTCTTTGTACAAATGAGCATCATTTGAGATGTTAGAGATTTATGTCAAATTTTGTAATTTATAGCCTCTAAAAAGCTCATGTAGGGCTTCCCTTGTAGCTCAGCAGTGCAGGAGACCCGGGCTTGATTCCTGGGTTGGGAAGATCCTCTGGAGAAGGAAATGGCAACCCACTCGGGTATCCTTGCCTGGAAAATCTCATGGCCAGAGGGCTGCAGTCCATGGGGTCACAAAGAGTCGGGTACGACTGAGTGACTAACACTAAAAAGCTCATGTAAACTTCCTTGAAATCTGGAATTGATAAAATGCTAGAGCTCTGTGAGTTGCAGAGATATTAGCTACCTTAAACAATACTAATAAGTATACACATGTTAGGGAAAGTTGGAAAAAAATTTGCTGGCCTGTTTATTTATTCAAATATTTACTGAGTAGATTTCCTTATTAATTCTTCTTTTCTAAACTCCCGAATCTCACTGCTCTGTCTCATGAAAAGTTTCTTTGATCTGAAGGGTAAATTTCCAAATCTGCTATTTCCCCTCTAACTTCAGTATTATAGCCTTATGGACTCTTGGGTTTCCCTGGTGGCTCCCCTGGAAAAGAATCCCCCTGTAATGCAGGAGATCCGGGTTCAATTCCTGGGTCAGGAGATGCCCTGGAAAAGGGATAGGCTATCAACTCCAGTATTCTTGGGCTTCTCTGGTGGCTCAGACAGTAAAGAATCTCCTTGCAATGTGGGAGACCTGAGTTCAATCCCTGGGTTGGGAAGATCCCCTGGAGAAGGGGGAGGTCTACCCACTCCAATATCCTGGCCTGGAGATTTCCATGGATAGAGGACATGGACAAAGAGTCAGACATGACTGAGTGGCTTTCACATGGACACTTAGCTTTAAGAAGATGAAATAACAAGTAGTATTTCTCATCTCCACTAGTATCCTTGTCTTCCTCTCCATAGCTCTCATACTTTGTCCTAAAAGTGGACACTGACAAATGTAAGTATAAAGTTGCTATTCTTTAAAGAATTGATTTGAAATTTTCCTAAGACTTTTTTAAGTTCCATGAAAACAACTTAAATCTATGAGTGGGTCAATAAAAACACTTCAAAGCAGAGCCCAGGTAGCATTAGCAATCAAAATTCATCAGGATGTGCTTGGCACAAAAGGTTTTCTTAATGAATTATCCATTAAGTGCCACATAAATTAATTGGCATGGACTTAAAAAAAAAAAAAGTGGAAGGAGAGTGAAGTAGTTAAGTGCCCAAGATGCTAAAGGAAATCAGGAGGCATGGAGAAGAGGGCTGCAATACCTATCACGGCTGCTTTCCCTTTCTGGACTTTCATAAACTTGTAATTTTTGCTCCCCCAACCTCACACGCTTTGCTTACTCTTCTGAAAAAATGTAACATATAAGCTGGCTTCAGACTCTATTTTGGCTTTTGAATCCTAAATGCAAATTTTATATTAAGATCAAAACCTGAGTATTATATTATTAATTTCACCACCCGTATACCCCTTCTTCCTCAGTGACAGAATTTTAAAGGAAACTAGAGGTCTGGCCACTTTCAGAGTTTGAACTCTATAAGAGCAACATATCTTTCACCACATGACTTTCAGAAAGAGAAAAGCATTGAGTACAAATCACTTCACTTGAAAATACTATTTTCCCACTCTTCAACTGCCCCACCTAATGGCAAGAGGCACGAATAGCACCCACTGTTTTACATTCCATAGTTGAAGTCCAACAATAATTGTCATCTGTACAAACTTGCAGTCTTATGATTGAAATATAGCTGCTTCTCTCCTCCCCTTCATAGTCCTACACTCCTCTCCATGTCAATTGTTAACAGATAGCCCCTAAAAAAGCAAGCACAAATAAAACGGCTCAAAACTCAACACTAGCCAGTGAAAAGATATGGGAAGAATTCAGCACTACCACTGGAAAATGAATACAGGTACTATTAAATCTATCTTCTTCTAAATTTATCTCTAATGACAATATTCCTGATTGGAAATGAAGGATTGTAGTGAATTTTACATGAGAAAGCAGATAAAAGTGCTTAGCACATTCTTGTTCTATTTAGCATTAGAGAGGACCTCAGGAATCATTAACTATGAATTGCCCCCAATTCATAGAGGAGGGATCTGAGGCACAATGAAGCCTAATGGTCATCCAGAAATCCTGCCCATCTTTAGTGGCAGAGTAACCCTTATGGCAGAAAGTGAAGAGGAACTAAAAAGCCTCTTGATGAAAGTGAAAAGGAGAGTGAAAAAGTTGGCTTAAAGCTCAACATTCGGAAAACGAAGATCATGGCATCCGGTCCCATCACTTCATGGCAAATAGATGGGGAAACAGTGGAAACAGTGTCAGACTTTATTTTGGGGGGCTCCAAAATCACTGCAGATGGTGATTGCAGCCATGAAATTAAAAGACGCTTACTACTTGGAAGAAAAATTATGACCAACCTAGATAGCATATTGAAAAGCAGAGACATTACTTTGCCAACAAAGGTCCGTCTAGTCAAGGCTATAGTTTTTCCAGTGGCCATGTATGGATGTGAGAGTTGGACTATGAAGAAGGCTGAGCGCTGAAGAATTGATGCGTTTGAACTGTGGTGTTGGAGAAGACTCTTGCAAGGAGATTCAACCAGTCCATTCTAAAGATCAGCCCTGGGATTCCTTTGGAGGGACTGATGTTGAAGGTGAAACTCCAGTACTTTGGCCACCTCATGAGAAGAGTTGACTCATTGGAAAAGACTCTGATGCTGGGAGGAATTGGGGGCAGGAGGAGAAGGGGACGACAGAGGATGAGATGGCTGGATGGCATCACTGACTCGATGGATGTAAGTCTGAGTGAACTCCAGGAGTTGGTGATGGACAGAGAGGCCTGGCATGCTGCAATTCATGGGGTCACAAAGAGTCAGACATGACTGAGCAACTGAACTGAACTGAACTGAACACGTCCTTGAGAAAGATCCAGCCTGCCACACCAACCACCATTTTCTAATGAGTAAATTCTCCCAGTATTCTACTCTCAACAAGCGAAAAACTGTATTATGTCCTTTACAAGGTTGGGGCCAGGGAGTAAAGGGGAGAATATTTTTAATTTAAAACCTTGAGTTACAACAAAAAATTAGAATATACATCCAACAAAATACTATACAGTATTACAAAAGAAACTTCAGCAAAATAGATTTACCCAGCATGGGTCATAAATGGGGATCCAGGCTCTGTATAAAACTGATAATGCTTTCCAGAGCCTGGGGCTTGGTGTCAAAAACTGGAATTAACTACGATCCTTTAAAAGGTTTTCCATTATTTCTCAACATCAACTTAGAGTTGGCCTATTTGTGTCTCAGTAGTTGAGTTTGATCTGATTCTACTGTATCTCTAAGGACCTATTTAAAATGCATTGTTGGGTTTCACTTTGCTTTGAACCATTTGTTTTGTTGTTACGCTCTTTGAGTTGTTTTGGGCACTGCGTTTGTGTGTATGTGCTTAATTCAGTTCTTGGTATTGACAGTTGAGCTTCAGGATACCTGTCCTGAATTTATATCCCCAAAATGTGGTACAAATTTATCATTCTAAGAAGCGGTATTTATCCAACTGTGGTCCTTGGACTACCTACGCCCAAATCTTCTGGAGAATTGTTTAACTATGGCATTTCCTGACCCTTCCCAGACTGACTGATCAAAGTCTCATGGAGTGAACTTTAATAATATGAATTTTTCCTGATTATTCAAGTGCACATGACATTGTGAGAGATACTGCCAGGAAAATAAAAAAGATGCCACCCAACCACAAAGCGCAAGGGAAGAAATTAATTTTCTGCTTGCCTCAGAAAACACCCTCACTTGGAACCCTTTTCACCTGGCACTACAGACTCCTTAGATTAACGAGAGACTTTTCTAGCAGCATTTTCAATCATTTGTTCCTAGTCCCTGTCCTGAGAACAAATTACACAGAAACATAAACAGATGGTTTTCAGTTATCTGTTTTTTAAACAATCTAAGTAAACTGAAAAACACAATGTGTTGTTATCAAATAACAGCTGCACCAAAATTTCAGTTTCACTAAACTGAAATTCAAGGTCATTTTGAAAGAAGGAGAAAGAGGTTTTTAATTGAAAACCTCTTTTTAACTGAAAGCCTGGTTTAAACTCTAGGCTAGTTATAGTATTTCATCAACTACTTTGGTCAGTTGTATAAAATGGAAATGTTGTGCTTTCTTCTTCTCCTTTCCATCATCATCTTCCCCACTCCTATTTCTATCCCTTTTGCCCTGCCTATTAGTTACTCCTTATCTTTACCTCTTGAGCCCACTTCTACTTGCTTTCTCACTGAGCAGGTTTGGAAATCATTCATTTCCTCTGAGAAACTTGGTATCTTGAGTGGCCGTTTCTGGAATTCTTTGCTCTTTCTAGTGGGAAATCTGGCTTTATATATATGCAAGTGCAAAAGCACGAGTGGGTCTGATGAAAAATTAAACGGACAATGAACAGGATGATCCCAAATTATACTGTATCTATTTCTCTTCTAATGATTACACTAACTGTCCTCCTCACTTCAGGAAAGCACTTTCAGGTCCCTGGAAAGGAATGAGGGTGAAATGCAAAGTAATTGGCTACATTAAGACTATGAAAAGATACCCCCTCTACTGTATATTGTAAGCCTTTAGTTATGACTAAAGGCTTAGTCATAGACTATGAGCTTATAGTCATAGACTATGAGACAAGACTATGAGCTTATTCCTTACCAACATTATTTTCAGAAGGCACTATTTCTCATGTCCTTTCCAAGTCTTGAGAAAAGCAGGAGAGGGGTAAGAATGAGGAGCAGAACATTGACACTGAATTGGAAAGAAGAGAAGATAGGTCCCCGGGTGCCTGTACTGCCCTGCTGATGATCTGGGCATAACACAAAGGAGGAGAAGGTACTTGAGGAGAAAGCCTTCTAGCAGCAGGCACCTCGTAGAAGCCTTTCCTACAAATGAATGTATCATTTAATTATATTAACCTCAAAAGATCTCCAAGCTGCCCATTAGTTTCCAAATAACCATTTATTAGGACTTGCACTGGATAAGACTCTGAACTGCCAAATAACCATTTATTCCCTGGTTTCTATTATTCTTTTCCTTTGTACTACTTCATTTAAAGGAGAATTATCTTTTAATAAAAATACTTCTTCCCAAACTCAACATGGAGATGAATCAAGTAATGAGATATTAACAATAAATTTATTCCTAAATTATAAATAATAATAATACTAAAAATGAAATAAAAAATAGTTACTAACTGTTCAAAAGCATAAAATCTTCAAAAGAAATCCTTTACTTCCAAGTAACAGGCAAATCACCCAGAGACCCAATTTAAAATGGAATATTTTTATGAGGCTGTGTAACCTCCCTCATGTGACAAAACAAACAAACAGTAATCGAATGAAATCTAAAAGTCATTTTTCTTTTCTCCTGCTATTCAAAATACTTCCACTTCCATTAGAAAGATAGATTATTCACCAAATGGTGCAAAAAGAAGGGGACACTAGTTTGGAAAACAATATACGACTGAGAGTCTATGTCACTTCTTATCTGTAAAAACCTTGACTATAGAGGGGACAAAATACTAAATGTTAAAAAATGAAAACATGTTCACAAAATGATTTAGTCAACAGGGAACTTACAGTCAGGGAAGAGGTGATGAAAATTTTGGCTCACTTAGACCCTGCTGGGGTTCCTGCGGTAGGAGGGCAAAAGCTGTTGGATAGAACTCAGGACCACAACCCAGCTGTTAATTAAAAGTGATACTGGATGATACACAGGTTTCATGCCCCAGAGGACTGTGCTATTGGGCCCAGAGCCCTGGGACTTGGATTTTCTAGATTTCAGGCTGCAAACCACCCTACCTAATCCAGGTAAACTGACAGTGCCTGAAGTGAGATGTGGATAGAGTCACACCCAAAGACTAACCAATCCTCACCCCTACAAGACTAAACAAAAACTCAAAAGGCCTAACCATGAGTTACCAAAGTTAAAAGTAAAACCTTGGGAAGGAGAGCATTATTCTAGGGGTTTGGGGCAGAATTTTTGCTTGGCATGTTATCTACAGGAAGAAGAATTTGATCACTCTCTTTTGCCAATTCTATTGTCCCTGTCTTTGCTAATCTCTCACTAGAAATAACTCATTTGCTCTTTCCTAACCAATCTTCCCCCTTACGTGCCACTCTCCTTATAAGACATGTCGGGTCTCTTCATGCTACCCATTCTTCTAGGAAGTCCCCCTGAATAAGCAGGTTATTCCATCCTCGATCTATATGTTAGTACTTATTTACTAATATGGCTGTACCTCATGTAATATGATGATTGAAAAGAAGAAAAAAAGAAGAATGCTACCTTTTCTCATTACACTTCCTATAATTTTCATGTTGTATTTAGTATTACTATGGAATATGCCTTCTTTCCTTCTTCTATATGATAACCAATCAGAGCACATGTATGATAACTCCCCATGGAAAAGTATTAATCTTTAAAAACTGTTTCAAATAGTTATCATTTCAGCATCTAACACACTTGAAAAGAAATAAATTTGTCAAATTTAGGGGAGAAAAGGAAACCATAAAAATGTTAGAAAACATGGGTGAAATTATCTATAATCTTGGAGTAGAAAAGCATCCTTAAGCAAAATACAAAAATGAGGAAGCTAATATCAACTACCTTTTAACAACACAAAATAAGGCCTCCACTGTTTATATTATTCAATTTTACCATAGGTCTATACAATAGTTGGGAAAAATTCTTAAATGAATTAGCTCAGAAATTTTTTTTTAACTGAAACATTCAGTTAGCATCTTAAATCCTTTTCCCTCACAAAGAATACAGGGATTCTTAGCTGGGGCTAATTTCCAAGTCTGTCTATGTGATAGAATTCATTGGTACTGTAGAATGGAGAAAGGGAAAAGCTTAGTTAAAGCAAGACATGAAGAAATGGGCCAGTTTTCTAACTCTGTCTTTTTGATTTATTCATTAATACACCAGTTAACAAAAATGTATGGTTTTCATTAAGTTCCCATAAGATCAGACTAATCCATGCTGAGAGAGACAATGAAAACACATTATAAATGCATCCATACCTTTTACCCTTTATTACTGCAGAGAGATTCTAAAGAAACTCAGAGATCATAGTAACAGGAATAAATAACCTATTTCATTAACTTCCATTCCTCTGGATTTTAGCACCATTTTATATTACTTAATTTTTGTGGACATGCAAATCATTTTTAGTTTGCACTATCTTACATGACAGACTAAAACTCAAATTTCACATTAGCTTCACAGAAAACAACTCATCACATCTTTTTTTTTTCTTTTCCACTGTAATTTTACCTTATAAATTATACTGATCATGAATCTTCTCAGAGTCTAGTCCGGGTGAAACTTGGTAAACAATTTAAAATTTCAGAAGAAAGTTTAAGTAGCAGTAAGGGGAAAGGAAATATGGTATTTGTTAGGCTACTATTATATAAGAGATGGTGCTGTGCTAGACATTTTAACATGCCTTAGAGTTCTTAGTTTTCATAACAAGTATACAATGTAGTTATTCTAATCTACATTATTTTGGATGATTTGACTAAGACTCACCTATAGCTCACTAACAGCTAGTAATTGATAGGCTGACCTTCGAACACTGGTCTACATAATTTAAGGATTAAGAGTGGAAGAGAACACATCAATAAAGACGGAAGGAAAGTAAACAGACCCCAGGGTTAGGGTTTAAAAGTGTTCAGGGCAAATGCCTTCCCAATTCCCGTGTTGTCTTATCTGCAAAAAGGGAGAGATAACAACACAGCCTAATTTACAAGGTTATTATGATCTCGAATAAGGTAATGTTTGTGAAAATCACTTTGTAATTGAAAAGCATGATATGAATTCTTTGTACAGCAATTACCCCAATGAGGTCTCTGTATACACAAAATAAAGAGCACTTGATAAGAAAATGAAAATGCTTCAGAAGGAACTATGGAGAGAAACAGATGGTTACATAGATGATATATAATGACATAATAGATGAAATAACAGATGAGAACTTCTTACTAAATTACAATGGACTGTTTATACAATTCTGAAAAGTACATTTATCTGTCTCTTTAGGGTGTTTTATGTTCAGTAATGGAAATAATGAAAGAAAACATTCAGTAGTTTAATGTTAAAGAGGAGGAAAAATCTAGGAAAGCTCAAGTGAAAATAGAAAGCCATGAAAAATAGAAAGCACAACAATCTAATCACAGAAATATTTTCAAGTCAGGGGATCAAAATATGTACTTGACAACACATTTTAGGCTCATGATTTCTGAAATAAACTATTTCTTAGATGCTGCAAAATCATGCTATCTTTAGCAGCTAAACTATTGTAGAATTTGGAACAAAGGATTATGTATCTGTCAAAGATGGACTCCACACTTTGGTATTTGTGAAGCTGTGCATCAGCTGAGTGGAAAGATTAAGCAAGAGTAATGCACTTGGGATAGACCTAGAGATTAGCATAATAAGCAAGGCTAGTCAGAAAGAGAACAACAAATACCATAGGATATCACCTATATGTGGAATCTAAAAGACAACACAAAGAAATGTATCTATGAAACAGAAGCAGACTCACAGACACAGAGAACAGACTTGTGTTTGCCAAGGGCGAGAGAAGGACTGGGAGCTTGGGATTAGCAGAAGCAAACTAGTATATACAGGATGAATAAACAGCAAGGTCCTACTGTATAGCACAAGGAACTATATTCACTCAGTTCAGTTCAGTTCAGTCGCTCAGTCATGTCCGACTCTTTGTGACCCCATGAATTGCAGCACGCCAGGCCTCACTATCCTGTGATAAATCATCATGGAAAAGAATATTTTAAAGTATATATATAAATATTTAACTGAATCACTTTGTCCTATACCAGAAATTAACACAACATTGTAAATCAACTATACTTAAACAAAAATTTTTAAAAAAGAATAAGGTACACAAACCAAACTAGTTTGCTCCTTTGCACACACAAGGAGAGCACAATTATTTTTAAAGCAAGGAACAAAAACAAAAAACTCTATATGTCTGAGTAGATTCAGACAATTCCTAAAATCATCTTGTACAGGATATGTAAAGAGAAATACACTGTTTTCAGAGAAAGGACATTGATGAAGACTGTGTTGATCTGAGGTAGAGGAAAGGATTAACTCATCCAAGGAGTGATTTGAATAAAACCTCTTGCTATTCTAAAACTCAAAGGTATTTTATAAAACTGTTTTCTAGTTAGGATGAAAATCTATCCACTCACTTAGGCAAATCTAATTACTCAAATCTGAAAGACTACTCTAATTAGAAATGAAACATTTGGAAAAACATACTCAAAAGTCATATGGTCCACATGGTCAAATTTACTAAGAGAATCGCTGTGTTTGCATAGGTGCCATCTTAAAATCTATGTACAGTTAGTTATAAGAAAGAAACTAACTTAATCTTCTTCACCGCTACACCCACACAACAGTCTAAAAATCCACTTTTGATTAAGACGTACGCATAGAACTTAAATATTTTAAAACACCTTGACTATTCACTTTTATTAGCAAAACCTACATAATTTGGAGGAGATTTTCCTCATATTTTATGCTATTATTTCCAATATTTATATTGTAGGTATATTAAACATAAGTATTAGTTTTTTTGTACCTCAGTTTGTCCATCTAATACAGATAAAATTATAGAATTTTGGTTTTGAAGATTAACTAAAATGAGTAAATATTAACTAAAATGATTAAATATTTATAAAGTATTGGCATTTGGTTGCACTCAATGAATCTTCATTATAAAATATTGTATTACAAAAGTATTTTATAAGGTAATTTGAAACAGCATAGCTTATAGTACTCTAATGGTGGAAAGCAAAGAGGAACTAAAGAACCTCTTGATGAGGGTGAAGGAGCAAAGTGAAAAAGCTGGCTTAAAGCTACATATTAAAAAACTAAGATCATGGCATCTGACCTCATCACTTCATGGCAAATAGAATAGGAAATGGTGGAAGCAGTGACAGATTTCCTCTTCCTGGGCACTAAAATCACTGTGGATGGTGACTGCAGCCTTGAAATTAGAAGATGATCGCTTCTTGGCAGGAAGGCTATGACAAACCTAGACAGTGTGTTAAAAAGCAAAGACATCACTTTGCCAACAAAGTGCCCATGTAGTCAAGGCTATGGTTTTTCCACTAGTCATGTATGATTGTGAGAGCTGGACTGTAAAGAAGGCAGAGCGCTGAAGAATTGATGCTTTCGAACTGCGGTGTTAGAGAAGACTCTTGAGAGTCCTTTGGACGGCAAGGAGATCAAACCAGTCAGTCCTAAAGGAGATCAACCCTGAAAATTCACTGGAAGGACTTATGCTGAAGCTGAAACTGCAATACTTTGGTCACTTGATGTGAACAGCCAACTCATTGGAAAAGACCCTGATGCTGGGAAAGATTGAAGGCAAAAGAAGAGGATTACAGAAGATGAGATGGTTGGATGACATCACCAAGGCAATGGACATGAACTTGGGCAAACTCCAGGAGATGGTGAGGGACAGGGAGTCCTGGTGTGCTGCAGTCCATGGGGCTGGTAAGAGCTGGACACGCTGTGTGACTGAACAGTAGCTTAGGCCAGGTATTCCAGTACCAGGATATACACACAAAATATTTGAATGACCCCAAGTATTGAGACTTCTGAGGACAAACAAAATGAAAAAGGCCTCTTGCCAGATAATCATATGACCTTCAGAGTTCTTCCCAGCATTTCTGGGCATACCTGAAGTTGAGGAACTTGTGTGTTGTTTAGTCACTAAGTTGTATTGAACTCTTTTGCAGCCCCATGGACTATAGCGGGCCAGGCTCCTCTTTCATGGGATTTCCCAAGTAAGAATACTGGAATGGGTTGCCATTTCCTTCTCCAGGATTCAAGGATCAAACCCACATCTCCTGCATTGGCAAGTGGATTCCTTACAACTGAGCCTTCAGGGAAGCCCAACTTGTGTGTATCGGGGTGGAGTTTGTTGCAGCTCCTTTGAACAACTGTCCCAGTTAGTGTGCCATCACCGTTCCTCCCTGCACTTTTCTTCCCTTGTCTCAAGTGTGAATACAGTCTTCTTCCTCCTCACACCCTGGGGTAAAATTGTTACAATCCTGCTGTAATTACAGGCTTAAAGAAAGGGTTGAGGGGGAAAAAAATAAAAATAAGCAAGGAAAACAAACAAAATCTTTAAACCCCAACAACTCAGTACTCCTAAAATGGTTTTAACCAGGCCATCTCCACTGTGGGGACCATTGGCAAGTCCCCACGTGCTTCCATGTGTGTCTTTTCCTGCAGGGGCTTTCTCCCATCTTTTTACTCCCCAGAGTCCTCCAGAGCACTGCTCCCTGAATTGTATCTCCCTTGAATATCCAGGGGCATGTTAAAAAATTCTCGTATTTTATTATGCAAAAGAGGAATGTAACCTTTCTTTCTAACATATCTGGGGGCCTCCATTCACAATTAAAATGTGTCCCTAAACAAAAGTCTCCTCTATTTTCTTTCACACTACAGAACACGAAAACATTTGGAGTTTAAAATATAATATTGTTGCCCAACTGGATGTATCTGCCTGCCATGCAGGAGACTTGGGTTCAATCTCTGGGTCTGTAAGATCCCCTGGAGAAGGAAAAGGCAACCCATTCCAGCATGCTTGTCTGGGAAATCCCATGGACAGAGGAGCCTGGTCGGCTATAGTCCATGGGGTCACAAAAACTCAGACGGACTTAGCAACTAAACAACAACAAATTAGATTCTGCTATTTATAGATATACACACAATTGAAAGTATTAGTCACTCAGTCATGTCCGACTCTGCAACCCCATGGACCGTAACCCGCCCAAAGTTGGAATAGTTCACTCCAGTAAAGAACTTTTACTTCATATTTTAATTATATTCTTACTGAGTATAGAATGCTAGGTTAACAGTTTTGTCTCAGGACTTAAAAGATGCCACTCCTTTGTCTTCTTACCTGCATAGTTTCTGAAAACTTTTCTCTCCTTACTGCTCTATAAGCATTCTCTTTCTCCGTGATGGGTGTGTCTGCCTCTTGTCAGATTCAGGGTTGGTTGGCTGTTTTACAACTTCAGTTCTCTGATGGACTTTTTAAAGTCATGAATGTGCAGTGTGTCTGGATTTTTACTTATTGGAAGGATGGGAATGGCATTCTTTGCAACTTTCTACACCTCTGAGCTTAAACTAGAAGATGGATAGTTCACCTCAGAATTCCTCTATGTTCTAAAGTTACTCTTCTAGGAGTAATAGTAAAGGGGTTTGGTGCCTGTTTGGACTCACTGATAATTCAGTACCCTTGGATATTTTCAGTGGAATGAGTATACTCTTGGCTGAGAACTGACCGTACTTATGCAAGTGAAGTGAAGTCACTCAGTCCTGTCCGACTCTTTGCAACCTCGTGGACCATAGCCCACCATGCTCCTCTGCCCATGGGATTCTCCACACAAGAGTACTGGAGTGGGTTGCCATTTCCTTCTCCAGGGGATCTTCCTGACACAGGGATCGAACCCAGGTCTCCTGTATTGCAGGCAGATGTTTTACCGTCTGAGCTACTAGGGAAGCCCAAAACAATACATCTAAAAAACCATAAAGATTTGATCAGAACTTTGAAATATAGTGATGGAAGACCATCTCATAATCTCAGAAAACATGGGGTCATAAGAAAACTCTATTAGAAATATTTTCACTTGTATCTATTCTAAGTCACCTTAGTCAACATTTAACGCCTCCATTTTTTTTTAATTAATTAATTTTTTAAAAAATTACAATACTGTATTTGTTTTGCCATACATTGACACGAATCAGCCATAGGTGAACACAATCTCCCAATGCCGAAGCCCCCTCCCACCTCCCACCCCACATCCTCTACTTGAATCATTCTGTGCATCAGCCCCATGCATCCTGCATCCTACATTGAACATAGATTGGCTCTTCGTTTCTTACAAGAAAATATACATGTTTCATTGCCATTCTCCCAAACCATCCCACCCTTTCCTCTCCCTCAGAGTCCAAAAGTCCACTCTATACCTCTGTGTCTCTTTGTTGTCTCACATATAGGGTCATCATTACTGTCTTCTAAATTCCATATATATGTGTCAGTATACTATATTGGTGTTTTTCTTTCTGGCTTACTTCACTCTGTATAATCGGTTCCAATTTCATCCATCTCATTAGAACTGAGAACTATAAAACTCCTAGAGGAGAACATAGGCAAAACACTCTCCGACATAAATCACAGCAGGATCCTCTATGATCCAACTCCCAGTATACTGGAAATAAAAACAAAGATAAACAAATGGGATCTAATTAAAATGAAAAGCTTCTGCACAACAAAGGAAACTACAAGCAAGGTGAAAAGACAGCCTTCTGAATGGGAGAAAACAATAGCAAATGAAACAACTGACAAACAACTAATCTCAAAGATATATAAGCAACTTATGCAGCTCAACTCCAGAAAAATAAACGATCCAATAAAAAAATGGGCCAAAGAACTAAATAGGCATTTCTCCAAAGAAGACATACGGATGGCTAACAAACACATGAAAAGATGTTCAACATCACTCATTATCAGAGAAATGCAAATCAAGACCACAATGAGGTACCATTTCACACCAGTCAGAATGGCTGCGATCCAAAAGTCTACAAGCAATAAATGCTGGAGAGGATGTGGAGAAAAGGGAACCCTCTTACACTGCTGGTGGGAATGCAAACTAGTACAGCCATTATGGAAAACAGTGTGGAGATTCCTTAAAAATTGCAAATAGAACTGCCTTATGACCCAGCAATCCCACTGCTGGGCATACACACCGAGGAAACCAGAATTGAAAGAGACACATGTACCCCAATGTTCATTGCAGCGCTGTTTATAATAGCCAGGACATGGAAGCAACCTAGATGTCCATCAGCAGATGAATGGATAAGAAAGCTGTGGTACATATACACTATGGAATACTACTCAGCCCTTAAAAAGAATAACGCCTCCATTTTTAAAGGAGGTTGTTTTTTATTTTCCCTTCTCACCTTAAAAGGTTTTCAGCCTTGTTTTGGAAAGTCAGAACATACAAATGCTTTCTAAATAGACAACAAAACTACCCACTGGAGGAGATGCTCCTCTCTGACTGCTTTGCCAATTACTTCATTTATTTTGGGTGAGGAAATAGATCTGAATCCCTGCATGAGCAATTTCAAAAAACCAGAATCTTTTATGTTTTCATATGCATACATACTGAAGATCTCTCATTGTTGCCTCAACATCCTTGTTTGCCTTCAAATATCCCTTCAGAGACTATCATTTCTGAGCAACATTTAGGTCTCTCTTGATATGATTCATCTTATATTGAAAGGCAACCCTGATGGTAAATGAATGCTAGGTAATGGCCTCTTCTAGAAAAATATAAATTGGGTATTTAATGTTTTAAAGTATAAGGCAAAGATGAAGACTTGTAAAACTTGCTTTTGTTTTATATGAATTTGTAGAAAAGATGATTTTTGTCATAGAACTGTGATATTATTGTTTGTTTTTAGTAGTTGTAATACATTTTGTTTTTAATGTTCAGTGAGCCAGATTCTCTGAAGAGCTTAAATCCCAACCTAGAATGTTAATTCTCTGAACCTCCAGGGTACCATTTGGTGTGCAGCTCTGTGGGGGTATGACTGCTGTAGTGCAGTCAAATAGTTGGTGAGGACTTAATAAACACTGTTGACTAACTTAAATTCAGGAGGCTAAGGACTATAAACATGGCCAAATCATGAGTATAGAAGCACTAACACCAACATAGAAATCCAGACTGCCATAAGGGTAAAGGATTTGGGAGGATGGCAGTCATGATGCTGAGACAGTTTTAAGCTAAGTATCTATTCCCAATCCCTGTGCTAATAATGGGGCTATATCCCCAAATTCCATGTGTGTGGTATATGACCAATGTAGGCAATAGAAGGAACTCAGAAGCAAGGTCAGGGCTCTAACTACATAACCATTAATCATTCTTGACCTTGACATAAAGGATTTTAATATCCACAACTTAGGGAACCATTTGAACCATCAAGAACAACTTTTTCTAACAATAAAAGTAAAGGATTTTGTTAATCTGTTTATAATGGACCAATTCTATTTTCAAAAAAAAAAAAATGCCTAAGGCTTAAAAGACTTGGTACAGAAGCACATGATACAACTGAGGATCACACAACACTATTAGGGAATGTTTTTTGATTTGCTGTTTTGGCGTTTTGTTCATTTTTATTTTGCAATGTGTTTTCAATACTGTTTTCTTATTTTACTCTTAAAAATCATAGTCGATAGTGAGAACATTTGATAATAATCTAATGATTTACGGTTTTCTCAACCTTCTTCTCCCATCAGGACGCAAAATGGCAAAGCCAAGGCTGCAACTCAGGAACTTATGGCCCTTTCCTGGGCTGCCTTTGGAAGCATTGACCTTTGAAAACTATTGAAACACGGTGATCATTTAAACTGAAATAATTTTTAACCTTCAAAACCCTTCCTTATGGATGACCATTTTAATATCCCAAAATGATATTTAATTTAAAAAATAGAAAACTGCTTTTAGTTAAAACTAAGTGGCCCTCATAAGTAAACATTTTTTTTTTTCTGGAGTGATAAACTACTAATAGAAAACTTCACCAAGTTATTACACATTTTTCACAATTTCACTTTGTTATAGAGCAATACTATCTGTAGGAGTCATTCTTTAATATTCATCATCAACTCAGCAAAACTTCTCTCCATTTTTATGTATCTTTGATGTTTACATTATGAAGTACAATATATGCAATTATTTCTTGGATATAATCATTCAGAAGTCAACTCCAGCTTGCAATTGCCCAAAAATGAAATAGCAAACACATCACATTATCAGGAAAAAAAAAAAAAAGTGGAGGTTTATTCCAAGGCAACAATGTAATGATTGACTCTGGCCACTAAAATTGTCATGCTATTGATTTTGCAGCAAATGGTGGCTGATCAGCCCCTATTCTTTGAGACCTATTCTCCATACTCACATTCACTTAGATTTGGCTATTCTTGTGCTATTGTTGATTACCCGAGAAAAATTCTTTTTAACCACTTGAAAATAATCTATGTTTCTGCAACAATGAGTGTAATTGACAATCATGGCACATTATTCACAGTTTAAAATATCCTGCCAAAGAGGATACCCAGGATGCAAAGAACAAGTGCTCAGGAGTGTAAGAGAGATAACTTCAGCATCCATGGGAAGAATTCAGGATTAAAGTGGCACAGGCTTGGCTGGTCAGAGTGGGGTGGGGAGATGAAATAATAAAAAGAAAATTACAAAAGTTATAAATTCAGTTGTCAAATATGCTTTATAAGAGTAGAGATCATATGTATCATACTGACCGTTGGATACCCAGAGGCTAGCAAGCACAGTTTCTAACACACAAAAAGATTTTTTGAATTTTGTACAGGAAGAGCATAAGCAGGAAGGCAAGATTAATGACCAAAGAAATGGAACCTCTGAAACTACTAGGTCTCATTTCAGTTTATTGCTAATAAAGACACAAACAAGAATATTATTTTGGTCTGGCTTTGTATTTTGCATTTTTCAGAGCATCGTTACCAACAGTATCTCCTCTGACCTTTGGACCTAAAGAGAGACCATAGAGAAAAATCCAGCTTCCATATACTTAACTTCATCAGGGTTCTAAGCTGCTATAATTCTGTCAGTCTCATATCTTAGGTAGTGAGGGTTACAGCAGAGAAAGGAGGCCAGTCTGGAAAGAGATCCATTATTTTTCACTTTAACCATAAAACCCTCAGAACAATCAGTCTTACAGAGTAATGGTGAGGAACAATAAATGTAGACATCTCTGAAGTGCCCTAACACATGTATCATCCTTTCCAAATTTCTTTTCAGTCTCTCCTCTTGAAGTAGGCACCAATGGAATGAAATAGTATATTTTTCAGTTAGGGCCATTAAAAGAGCAATTGCCTCCCAAAATTCAGCAGTGCAAAAACACAACTGGAAAAAAATTTTTTTTTAAGTAAAAGATAACTTTGATTTACAAATGTTGGACATCTGAAGTCTTTTGTGACAAGAGAAAGAAATGATCTAGGAAGCCTCTGGGCATATTTCATCAAGTGGGCTCCTGGCTCCTGGTATCCAAACTGGGAAGCCCATTTCTAAGGGCTTTAAATTCAGATGTTAAGTAGTTCCTAGATACTCTGTGCTCTCCAAACAGCAGCACAGGATTTGTTTTCAGTTTTGAACAAACACAACAATTCTATCAAAAAATATAGGGAACATCAACTAAAAGACAGACATCTGGTGAGTGACAATTTTATCCAAGTGTGGAGCATCTAAAAGAATCCTAAGTCAGAGGACAGTTTCACCAAGAAACCAATCAATCCAGTTGAGCATAAGATACTGTGAATCTCTCCAAACTGGCAGGAAGAAAATGATTCAGGGTACTAGGAAATTGAGCATTTAATGTAAATTACTACAAGATATATTATAATTTAATACATAAGAGAGTTGATTAATGAAGAAAAATAAAAATATATCCAGTTCATTCTCTAGGTGAAAAGATTTCTAAAACTTCATAAGTTCAGAGATGCCAACAGAGATATTATAAGGAAATGTACTGTAGAGTTTTTAAAAAAATAATCCCTAACTTAAAAATACACTGTCACTGTAGGAATTTCTATGTGCCTCTCCCTCATCTGTATCTTTACTTCTTACTCCTAGTGAGTATAATGGCAGAGGCATTAATAGAACTGGGTGGCTCAGATAATCAGGTCTGAAATTTACAAACCTCTAAAATGTTAGCTCAAAGAGTAAGCCCACTGGAAGGACAAGGAACTTTGGAGATTTATGCTACTGGATTGGATATTAAGAGCAAAAAATATAAAATAAGCAAAATGGAAATAGTAAAGGGAGAAAATATATTTTTGAGTAAAATTAAAATTATTCCCTAAGATCCAAATTTCATATGTTGAAATCCTAACTACCCAATGTAATGATATTGGAGGTGTGGCCTTTGGGAGTAATTAGGATTAGATAAAGTTATGAGGTGGGGTCCTAATGATAGGATTAGTACCCTTATAAGAAGAGACACCAGAGAGCTTGCTCCCTCTTCTTCTCATATGAGGACACAGTGAGAAGGCCAGGAAGAAAGCTCTCACTAGGAACCAAATTAGCCAGCTCCTTGATCCTAGACTTCAGCCTCCAAAACTATGAGAAATAAAATTCTCTTGTTTAAGCCACCTAGTCCACAGTATTTTGTGATGGCAGCCTGAGCTGATAATATACTCTTTGCCCCAATTCTTGGGAATTTACTTGGGAACTGATTTTCAATTCAGTTTATGAATGGGTACAACATGACCAGAATCTACAAAACTGATAGGAAATAGAACTCTTACCTAGTGTAACCACCCATTTTATGCCTGAATCTTTAACATGATACACTGCTGCTGCTGCTAAGTCACTTCAGTCGTGTCCGACTCTGTGTGACCCCATAGACGGCAGCCCACCAGGCTCCCCTATCCTGGGGATTCTCCAGGCAAGAACACTGGAGTGGGTGATATAGACACTAAGGCTCAAAAAAATTAAGTAATCTCCTAATGATCAGATCTTTAAGCATCAGTGGGTCTGGGGATTGATTCCACATCTCTGAACTCAACAACTATTTTCTTTTCACCACACCAGTGATCTCTAAACTATATTGATTTTGAAAACAGATGACATTAAAAAGTAAGTATAAATATAAATACTTATACATTCCTTTTGAAGCCCACTTTGGCTATTGCTCTACTTTATCACATTAGCTCCCTTATACTCGAGAGACAATAAAAACCTAGATCAGTTAAAATATATCCATATTGAAAAATGCCAGAAACTAACTTTTGGAAACAATGATTATTATTCTAAACATGAAGACTAGTAAATCTACTACTTTAAAGATAATTTTCAACAGAACTACAAGCTTCAAGTGTTAAATTTTTAACCTTAGGAGAGTCATACTGTGTTACTATTTCATTGGAGAAATGTCAAGGAAAACTTGAATCACAGAACTGATGCTGGGGTCACTGTAAATGGCTCCTTTCCTTTTGGAACCAATGGATTAAAAGAGTCAATAGAGTTAACTCAGGTCACTAATGGGGTGGGATAGAGTCTTGACTACTGTAGCAAAGTTGGTGCACTGGGATGACCCAGAGGGATGGTATGGGGACGGAGGGGGTTCAGGATGGGGAACACGTGTATACCTGTGGTGGATTCATGTTGATGTATGGCAAAACCAATACAATATTATAAAGTAATTAACCTCCAATTAAAATAAATAAATTTATATCAAAAAAATAAATGAAAACAGAGTTGTTACTATAAACATCTTTATAAAAATTTTTAACATATTCTAAAACTAAGATCATGGCATCTGGTCCCATCACTTCATGGCAAATAGATGGGGAAACAGTGGAAACAGTGGCTGACTTTATTTTGGGGGCTCCAAATCACTGCAGATGATGATTGCAGCCATGAAATTAAAAGATTCTTACTCCTTGGAAGGAAAGTTATGACCAACCTAGATGGCATATTCAAAAGCAGAGACATTACTTTGCCAACAAAGGTCCATCTGGTCAAGGCTATGGTTTTTCCAGTGGTCATGTATGGATGTGAGAGTTGGACTATAAAGAAAGTTGAGCAGCAAAGAATTGATGCTTTTGAACTGTGGTGTTGGAGAAGACTCTTGAGAGTTCCTTGGACTGCAAGGAGATCCAACCAGTCCATTCTAAAGGAGATCAGTCCTGGGTATTCATTGGAGGGACTGATGCTGAAGCTGAAACTGCAATACTTTGGCCACCTGATGTGAGGAGGTGACTCATTTGAAAAGACCCCGATGCTGGGAAAGATTGAAGGTAGGAGGAGAAGGGGACGACAGAGGATGAAATGGTTGGATGGCATCACGACTCAATGGACCTAGGTTTGGGTGGGCTCCGGGAGTTGGTGTTGGTCAGGGAGGCCTGGCATGCTACGGTTCATGGGGTCGCAAAGAGTCAGATACGCCTAAGCAACTGAACTAAACTGAGCTATGTTAACTATTCCCTTTTGTCCTAAATTGCTATGCTTTTCAGGTAGTAGAAGAAAAAAATCCTAGATGTCTACAACTAAATGCTGCTCTAGAGTAAATTAAAAGGCACCATGTAAACATACTGAGGCAGGAGAAGCCAAGTTTTAAATAGAGACATTTGTTGATCTATTACGATTCAGAATAGTAAGTAAAAATTAAACCTTTTTTTCTATGTGGGATTTTCCTGCTGTGAAACTTATAGGAGAGTAATAACTCACTAAGCCTCACTTTTCCAATCACTATTTTGAGATAGAATGGTTTTACACTAAAATGTAAAATTCTGTAATTACCATGTAAGTGTCACTTGTTCAGTCCCATTAAAGCAAAAGTCAGAACAGCAAGGATTGTCCCTAGATTCAACAGATGACAAAGACACTTCCTGAGGTTAACAACACAGAGAGAAATCTGAGCTATGCCCTTGATATATGGACTTGATATACGGACAAAGAACAAAAACCTGAGGGAAAATGTGGCCTTAAGCACCCTAAGAGGCATAAAACTCAAAGCAGTCATATAAGAACTTTAATTATATTTGCAAAAATAAAATGCCAGTCCAATAAGAGATGGCTTGAAAACTTTAAAAAGAGTTAAGTCCCTCATACCACAAAACTTGTAGGAGAATCTTCTCCTTGTCATAGCCATTGGGATCATGTCTCACTTTTGCACTGTCCAATGTCCAGTTCCTCCTTTTGTATCTACTACTACTATGAATTATCCTCCCAAACTAGCAAAATGTCACTTGAAGTTAAAAGTGGTTTGCTTATATTCTTATATTAAACATTTTTAATGCATCCCTTCCAAATAAAGGAAAAATTCAGAGCATTCATCATTAAAAGGGACACTGCACCAGATCTTCAAAGAGAGGAGAAAAATACGAACACTGCTTTAAATGCTCAAGAACAAATCAGGTGACTGTCATAAATAAAGATGGTCTTTTTTTCCCTCCCATTTTGTGCGCCTTCGGTTTTCACAATGACAGATACAAGATACACAGAGACATGCGGGGGAGAAGCAGAGGCCATTTTCAACACTTAGAACATTCCCTTTTATTTTCAAATGTCATAATGCCAAAGAAAAACATTCTCAGATCCAAAATCAAATTAATTCTTTAAAACTTCCTCACCCCAAAATGGGAAATATCTAAGTGTACAATTTTGAACCCTGTTATGGCAAAGACTTAAGGAGCAGGGGTGACATTCTTAAGCCAGTGCAAACTAAACTTCAAAAACTCTAAAGGGACAAGTTTTCACTAGGCAAAGAGTCAGGCTCTTTTCTCTGATAACAGCAGTCTCTTGCTCAGAGTTATTTAATTAAGTGGAAGCACTTTCTTTATGCCGGTGGGTTTTTAAGAAGCTAAGAAGCAGTGAAATGAGAGCTCTACTGTTCACATTTGGACAAATGTAGGCAACTCAGATTCTCTTAATCTTAGAAGCATGAGCCTTTCCACCAAGATGAAAATTTCTGCATTAAGCAAATATAAATAGGAAATCTCCTAGCATCATTAAGTACTCAGAGTTCATTAAAGTCACGGTTCAATTAATCATTTGCTTTTAGAATATTTTTCTCCAAGAACAGGGAAATGTTTAACAATAAATTTTAAATTATCTAAAATATTCTCTTTGCCTTTATACATTTTCTTCATATAGCGTGTCTCTGAAATATGATAAAAGAAAGAAGTATTATGTGAATGGATTGCTTTCAAATTTAACTTAAGAAAAACTCAGTAACAGGAAGATGTTTTTGCAGTTTGGTAATTTGTATGCAGGTCACTTTCTATCACAATGAGAAACTGTGATAATAGAAGGAATTCCAGGCTCCATGCCATGGCCCTTGATTTTACATAATAATCCATACCTCTGAATACCAAAATAAAAAAGGAATCTTGACATTCCCTCAGAGTTTGTTGAATTTCCTTTGTTGGTTATTAAATAAAGTTACTACTCAGTCCAAGAACAGGCACACTTCTGGGTACATCCTCATTTGTTTTTAAAAACCCTACTGGGCACTATACTTCCTTCTCCATTATTCCTGCACCCTTAAAAGCTGGATGGTAATTAATTCTATAGAAAGAATTAACGATGGCCTTGGGCCATCACCAAGAATCACTGGTTGTACCACAAAAGCATTCCATACTAAGAAATGTGTTTGTATTTGTGGTTTTTCTGATGCCTTCAAATGAATGTTCCTACGTCATAACTACATCTGTTTGGATGCCTTTTTCCCCCTTGGGTAAATGAACAAAGGGACTTGTTCTTAGAGTTTGCCTGATGGAAATTAACAGTCCACTTTCATCCTTGCCTTGTGTAGCTTTCTTTGAGTTGCTCTGTTTCCTCATGCTTTCTTTCATAAACTAGTAGAAATCTAAACATTATCACTAATTTGGTACCTTAAGAACACTAAGTGAATAAGACAATCTCTATCAAAAATAAAGCAAAAAATTAAAGGAGAAGAGAGATTAGAGATATACTCCAGGGTAGAAAACTCATGAAGTGATGACCCACTGATTAAGTGTTCACATTTTTCATTAAGTATGTGAACTTGCAGAATGTGATTAATTGAAGTACCCTGCAATGTAAGTTCAATTTACCCGTTTGGACTTGCCTGGGAAGTTTGCTATTCAAGACATAAATTACTTCAGTTTCAACTTTTTATATTTCATGCATCCTTCTAGAAATCAGAGTGTCTGATATCTTACCAGTGGGCATATACAAATGAATGGCATATAAACTGGCTGAAAGAGAATTCCCATCAAATGTCAACCAGGCTTCTGAGACAAACAAGTCTTCATTTGTTAATAAGCTGTGTACAATTAGAGAACTGAAAGTCAACCAAGGCTTTCTCACGAGTCTGATCATGAAAGTACAGTATTAAAATCCAAAAGAAAACAGCAAAAAGTTGTGGGTACACAGTTTTAGAAAATAAATGAAAACTAAAGGTACTTACACTTTTGCTCCGGGAAAGCAAATCACAGGTATTTCTTTTCATGGTGGTGCTTTAAGTAATTCAGACAGGCAATAGTTGTTTCCAAGGTCACTGCTCTCACTGCGACAATTATCCACTCAAGAGCCAATTGGCATTCTGAAGAGAAAGGCAAGGAAATGTTTAATCAAGTATATGAGTTACACATGCTCTTTGAAATGCTGTCTTAGAGTGGGACAGTAAATCTTCAATTATTCATCAAAACAGGCTAAAATGGTGCTGCGTCTAAGCCGTAAAAGTACACATAAGCAACATTTCCAAAACAGCTTTTGTTAAATGTAAGTTAGAGATTTCAGACACCATCTGTTTTTCATTAAATATTTAAGTCTACATTTCTAATGGCTAAAAATAAATAGGTATGGTAGTCACAACCTAAAGTTACACGTATGAAATGAAGATGCATACTGACTTGCGTATGTCCTGATTCTGGCTGGTACAGCTAGGGATTCCTCAATTTTCCAGCTAGGGATCGCTAAAGTAGCTTTGTTCACTGCTGGAATCTTACCCACATCTGAACGCCCTCTGACCACGGCATCATCTTGTTTCACTAACAATAATCTACAGTACATGGAAGACATCCCAGTGGCTCTTCAATGAATTAGTGACCTCCCTACCCATTCAATTTAAAGAGGTTCCAAGGAATGCTCGAGAGAAACTGTTTACCTAGTCAAGCAGCAACTATTATCTTAAGAATATTCTACAGCAGCTGCCACAAAGACATGATAGCCACATTGCCTACTCTTCACTTCCACTAAGAAGATGATTCTGTGTTTTGAGCTTTGAAGAAAGAGCAAAGAGAATAGTTAAATGTGTTGTGTTCCCTTTCTGACATTCAGCTACATTTGGACATAGCTTAGAAGCTCACAGGGTATATTGGCATGTAGGCTGAAATGCCTTCTGGGAAAGAAGCTTCCCTAAGCGAAAAGAGGGATGAGGCAGGCAGACAGTCCTGACCAAACCACAAGAACTCTGACATTGTAGGTATAGACTGATTCTAACCACAGCATGTAGTTCTATCACTTAGATTTGTTCCAAGCTTCTCAGAAGACTTATGACTGAGGGTCAACAAAAAGAGTAGCAGTGAGCAAGGTCTGACGGAGTTTGTTTTGCTCAAATGATTGAAAAATATCAAAGGGCGGTGTAGTGTGAATTATACATTAAAAAAAAAACCTATACGTACTTTTAAAAAAACATATAAAACTAAAGGAGAGAGGACTCCAGGGTACACAGTCTATGTGGGCCTCTGGGTGGAGGCCCGCTTCGCAGCAGCAGGAGAACCCAGCCAACCCCACACCAGTGGACAGGCTCCTTCACTTGACAACCTGCAGCAGCGCTCTCTCAAGGCTCAAAGATTTGTTTGGATACATGTGAGTCACACCTCAAAATTTATGAAAATAAAAGGGAGATGTTTTTAAGGAAGCCAGAGACCCCACAACAGTACATTGGAGCCAGAATCAGAAAAATAGCATTTATTATTGCTCAGAATATACCTAGATATAACTTGGGGACCCAAAAGGCACCAAGGAAAAAAAAAGTCTTTTTCTGGGGTTGATTAAAACTTACCTGAGATTAGAGCAAAAAAAAAAAAAGTACAATCAAATGTGAGTTGTTAGAATAAATATGGTCATTTTGAATGTGAATGGATTTTTTTAAAGGGAGTTGGGGTTAGAAGGTGGAAAGGACCCACAAATGCTAAGTTCTCAGCTACTATATCTCTGGGAATTTAGTCACTTTCATTGCTTAGTTATAATGCTAAACATTTCCTGAGTTCTCAGAAAATGTAAAATTATGTTATCCACCAGATCAATTTAAGAAAAGATAAATACTATAAACTGTGAACTAAATATTTCATACATGGGAGGAAAAAAATCAGTAAAATTCTTTGGGAGGCTTACACACTGTATCAGAGGAAAACTCATTCAAAACATTGAATTATTCATTCAGTATTTAATGAATACCCTTAAGGGTAACCATGGAATAGCTGCCCCAGTGGACTAGTGACTCAGTGGTTTTAAATTAACTAATCAGTCAAATTTTTAAAAAGAAGGATTTGATCTGATAAGGCTTGCTGAATTAATCAAGTTTTTAGCAAATTTGCCTTGACATATTTAAAGACCATCATTAAGAGATACTTTCCTTAGGAATTTAGAACCTGTAGAAATCTGAATAGGCAAAGGGATTTAACTGAATACTGACTGTAGATCTGACGACCATTCTCAGTCTGCATATCTAAGGAGGCAATATGGTCTTGTAAAAGAGTATGAACCTTGACACCAAATAGGTTAGAATTCACCTCTCCAGTGGAATTCTGTGCAGGTTGAGGTAAGTTATTTAACCTCTCTGAGCTTTTTCAGATCTGAAAAGGGCTATAATTATATTCATCTGTGTTTGAGTTTAAATGAACTAATGTGTATAAAGTAGTGTCTAGGAGACGATGCTAGGCTCTAACCACCACCATCATCATCCATCATTACTACCTTTTTTCCTCTTAATATCAAATAGCAAGCAACCACAACAGTTTTCCCTTAAAAATCTAAAATCCTTCAAATAAAAGAGTCTTAGGCAAATACACTATCAATTAAGCAGTAATGAATAACATAGCAGTTCAGGTCCCAGGAGTAAACAGAACGCACTCATACTGGGATCATTTAAGGAGGGTAACATAGTCTGTTTTAAAAGATGTGAGTAGGACAGAGAAGTCCATAAAGGACGGTGAAGTAGCCAGAGCTAGCTGTAATGGAGTTTTTACCACCCCAGGCCACAGGGACAAGGAGAAGGATGGGTCAGTATTCCCAGACAATAACCTGTCAGAGAGTGGGCTGCCTTGAGAAGGAAGGTTATTGTCTGGGACACAGGTGACTCTGAAGGGCAAGAGATGAGGGAATAAATTTGATTACACTCTCCTCTACCCTTCTGATCTGCTGGGACTCCCCACCAGCCAAATGCAAGCAAGCCAGAGGGCAGAGAAAGCTGCTGCCTACACCTCATTGGCCAGCCTCCTGCGAAAGTGACTCCCAGGGTGGGGCAGGGAGGAGGATGTAGCTGAGGGGACGGGAAAGCTGTTCCACACAAATCTGATCTGCAGTCTATGAAGAGGATGGCACTTTTCTGCTATCTCATCTCAGCAGAAGAAAAACATCTATCGTTTATCTTTAATCCTTCCAACAGCTCTTGAGGTAGATATTGTTATTATCCCTATCACAAAGAAGATGAAAAAATCAGCTTCAAGAAGTAGGTTGCCAAGGAAATAGCAGCAGAACCAGGATTCAAACCTGATTCATCCAACCCCAAAGTCCAATTTTTTGTCTATCCTAATATATTGCTTTGCTGCCAAAATCATGGATCAATGCATTTTTAAAAAAATTGAAGTATAGTTGATTTGGAGAAGGAAATGGCAACCCGCTCCAGTATTCTTGCCTGGAGAATCCCATGGACAGAGGAGCCTGGTGGGCTACAGTCCATGGGGTCACAAAGAATCAGACGAAACTGAGTACACAGCACATAGCTGATTGGCTCAGATGGGAAAGAATCTGCCCGCAAGGCAGGAGACTTGGGTTTGATCCCTAGGTGGGGAAGATCCCCTGGAGAAGGGAATGGCAATCTTCTCAAGTATTCTTGCCTGGAGAATTCCATGGACAGAGGAGCCTGGCAGTCCATGGGGTCACTGTCAAACACGACTGAGTCACTAACATGTCTGCTTTCTTTATAGTTGATTTACAATGTTATATTAACTTCAGGTATACAGCGAAGTGATTCTGTTATAATACAGACAGGTAGATAGAGATATGTGTGTTATTTTTAGATTTTTTTTTCCATTATAGGCTATTACAAGATACTGAATATAGTTCCCTGTGCTATAATTAGGCTCCTGCTGTTTATCTATTTTATATATAATAGTGTGTATCTGTTAATCCCAAACTCCTAACTTATCTCTCTCCCTCTGCTTTCCCCTTTGATAGCCATAAGTTTGTTTTCTATGTGTCTATTTTTGTTTTCTAAATATATGATATCACTCAGATGTAGAATCTAAAAAATGACACAAATGAAGCAATGAATTTTAATTTTCAACAAGTAGTAACCTCTGCAAGCATCAAAACTGAGCCAAAGCCAAAAAATGTTTGATAAAAATAAATCTCCTCTCAGCAAGGCAGTTATCTTAGCTCCTACAAATTCCTCCCTCAGCAAAGATAATGCAGTGAGGCAGCAGAAACGCTTTCTCCCTCCAGGTGCAGTAAAACGCCAATCAGGTTAGGGGAGACACACAGGCGATTTCATCACTAGAGGAGTTTTCACATAAAAGTTAATTAGGGAGAAGGAAGAGTCAGCTCCAGCAGAAAACACACTTTAGGAAATAAAAAGAAGAGAGTAGCAAAGTCAGATAGTGGGTGTTGGCACATTCAGAGATGGAATCTGAGCTGAGCTACCGGGATACATTTTGCTGTTTTGATGCAAGGTAAGGGAGTTAGGACAAGTTCTTTCCTGGAGACTGAGAATTTACAGAGTGGAAACACCTCACTTGTGAGCCTTCTCACCTGGGTGTCGGAAGAGGTTCCGCTTGTATCAGAGTCATACATATGAGCTAGACAGTGTTAGGAAAACCTCTTACCTTTTTTCTTCTACCAGTTATTAGCTTCTCTGTAAAAAAACAGTATTTCCACAACCTACTTTGTCAGGTTGCCTGGGGTGAAGTTGATAATATCTGAGAAAGTTTTCTGGAAACTGTAAAGTTCCCTGCAAATGTTAATCAGTTCTATTCATTTAAACAACAAATGTGCCAATGCATTCTAGATATGAGGGGAAAGGGGTTCTAACTATTCGCAAATATTAGAGAGGCTATTAAAAGTATTTTATATGCTTCAGAGGAATTTTTTTCATTCTTCATTTACCTCCCTTAGAATTAACATTTTTTTTCTTTTGCATGATAGTAAATATGTTTTGATTGCTGAATTATAAAGCCATTGAAATGCATTAATTTAAAATATGTGTTTATTGAGCGTCTCATATGTGTGCCTCAGAGGTTAAAACATCTGCCCGCAATGCGGGAGACCCGGGTTCGATCCCTGGGTTGGGAAGATCCCCTGGAGAAGGAAATGGCAACCCACTCCAGCATTATTGCCAGGAGAATCCCATGGAGGAAGGAGCTTGCTAGGCTGCAGTCCATGGAGTCACAAAGAGTCGGACACGACTGGGCTAATTCACTTTCACTTTCACTTTTTCATATGTGCTAGTCAGTTCAGTAAGTCAGTTTAATCGCTCAGTCGTGTCCGACTCTTTGCGACACCATGAATTGCAGCATTCCAGGCCTCCCTGTCCATCACCAACTCCCGGAGTTTACTCAAACTCATTTCCATAGAGTCGGTGATGCCATCCAGCCATCTCATACTCTGTTGTCCCCTTCTCTTCCTGCCCTCAATCCCTCCTAGCATCAGGGTCTTTTCCAGTGAGTCAGCTCTTTGCATGAGGTGGCCAAAGTACTGGAGTTTCAGCTTTAGCATCATTCCTTCCAGAGAAATCCCAGGGTTGATCTCCTTCAGAATGGACTGGTTGGATCTCCTTGCAGTCTTCGGCGCTCAGCTTTCTTCACAGTCCAACTCACATCCATACATGGCCAGTAGAAAAACCATAGCCTTGACTAGACAGACCTTAGTTGGCAAAGTAATGTCTCTGCTTTTCAATATGCTGTCTAGGTTGGTCATAACTTTCCTTGCAAGCAGTAAGCATCTTTTAATTTCATGGCTGCAGTCACCATCTGCAGTGATTTTAGAGCCCAGAAAAATAAAGTCAGCCACTGTTTCCACTATTTCCCCATCTATTTCCCATGAAGTGATGGGACCAGATGCCATGATCTTCATTTTCTGAATGTTGAATTTTAAGCCAACTTTTTCACTCTTCTCTTTCACTTTCATCAACAGGCTTTTTAGTTCCTCTTCACTTTCTGCCATAAGAGTGGTATCATCTGCACATCTGAGGCTATTGATAATTCTCCCGGCAATCTTGATTCCAGTTTGTGCTTCTTCCAATCCAGCATTTCTCATGATGTACACTTCATATAAGTTAAATAAGCAGGGTGACAATATACAGCCTTGACGTACTCCTTTTCCTATTTGGAACCAGTCTGTTGTTCCATGTCCAGTTCTAACTCTTGCTTCCTGACCTGTATACAGGTCCCAAGTGCCTGCTAATTGGCACTTCCCACACATATGGTGGGTAAATTAGACATCTGCCTCAGTGTCCCTCTGCTAAGTCTGTAGCAGAGACAAAGGAAGAAAATAAACTTCTACTTTTCAAAGTGGTGGATTAAGACAAAGGATAGCTTCTTGGTTCAGATTTAAACGTTACCATAGTGGTTTCTTATTTATACCTCCTTTTTCTCTAGGGTAGCCTGTGAAGGCTGTCTATTATCTGAGTGCCTGTTAGAAGCTGTAGAATCTGGAAATCTAGAAAGAGTTCACAGTGTAATGAGGAAACTGAGGTATAAGAGTGAACTTGATTTGCCTAAGATCACAGAGCTACCTCCTTGGACAAGGTAGAAGTTAGACTGAGGCCTCTGCACTATGTCCAGGGTTCTGCCCAGCTGAGGAATCTGGCTTGGGCTGGGGTTCTCTTAAAACCCATTCTATACGCCAACCCACTGGCCTCTCTCAGCGTGCTCAGCAAAGCTCAACAATTTGGTTCTTGCTGGAGTCAGAGCAATTTACTTATCACACAAGGATGGCCTGTATACCAAGGTCATAACTCCTGCTCTGGAGGGTGGGCCCCTCCAGTTACCTCTGCACGGACCTCTCCATTGAACCAGAGGAGCCAGGTGCTGTGCAATTCACATCTTTAATCTGACCTTGTCCCATACTCTATTCACAAAATGAACCATCAACCCTCATCTGAATGGTCTAATCGCTCTAACACCTGAGCCACGTGGATTTCTATCTGCAGTCCCTACATATACATCCTCAGTATTCTTCTGTTCACCAGCCTTTCTAAATCCTTCTATTCTTCAACATCCAGCAGAAGTTTTTCCTTCTAATGACAATTTGCCCTGCAGCACCATGTCACATAATTTTCTGCTTTCTCTGAATACTGACAATAAGGTCTTAATTGCGCCACAAAATAATATACTATCTTTCATTTCTTTCACTAATTGTTTATAGGTTTAGTTTTTCCTCTCTCAACTGGGGGTTGAATAAAGTACATTTTAATGCCTTTTCTGCACTGAAAGTTATATTTTTATAAAACAAAAATTCTAAAAGTTAAGAGTAATTCATTATTATTCCTTTTGCCCTTTTTATAATGTTGAACATAGTGTTGAATATTCAGCAACTGCTTAACAAAATATCTTCTTAAAATAAAAGTATAAATCCATAAGAAAAACATGAGCATTTTAATTAATAACCAGTGTAAATTGGAAATAAAAATGTATCAAAATGTGGAAAATATTCAACCTCAGTATTTAATGAAGAGATGAAAATTAAAATCTCAAGGTTTTTGCTTATCTTGCTTACAAACTTTGATAATGATATATGTGATAAAATATGCAATTCATATAGTGCTTATTGGTTTCAAAATAATATAAGTCTTTGGAAAGGAATTTGATAATACAGTACCAAAATCTATAATGGTGTTGTATATTTTGACATAGTAATTCAGGAATAACATGAAATAGGAAGAGTACTTTATATGCAAAAGCATTCTCAAGAATGCTAATTACAATGACAAAAATTGGAAACAATTTAGATATTCAATAATAATGGAATAGCTAAAGAAAATATGAGAAACCTCATGATGTCCTATGCAGTTAAAAATAGATTTTCACAAGAGATTTTAACTACATGAGAAAATTCCCCTGCTATAATGTTAAATGAAAAGAGCAAAATTAAAGTTGTATATACAGTATGATCCTCTCTCATATCCCGAGCTCTCTGAGCTCTCAAAACTGAGCTTTCAAATTTATGCATTTGAAAGCATGCCAGATGACTCTACTTGGAAGATCCACAAGCATCTCAAATAACAACATGTCTGTGAATGAACTCAACCTTTTTTTCTTTCTTCACTCCCAAATATGTTTCTTCTTGCATTCTCTTCCTCTCAGATAATGGCACCACCATCCACCCAGCAACAGCAGCCAAAATCCTGAGCCTCTCCCACTCCTGGGCACCCACGCTCAATCAGTGGTTGTACCCTGCCATGCACCTGGCAAAAATTTCAGTTCTGTCCTCTCTTTGCATGTTTCCCACCACTACTCTGAAAACTCTTTCAGAGTTTTACCTGCACCATTTCAGGTACCTTGTAATATGCTTTCTTATCATCACCATTACCTGCTCATCCCTCCATGCATCATATTTCACTCACTGGTTATACTGAGCCACTGTGGTTCCCCACACACTCCATGCTGTTTCCCACCTCTGTGTCTTTGTGTTCTGTTTTTGTTTTTTTTCTTTTCCTCTTCCCTATATATCCATTTCCTTCCTTCTTTACTTGACTACTCCTGTTTCAAGACTCAGTTGAAATGTCATCTCCTCCTGGAAGAGTTTCCTGATTTTCTCATTATTTCTAGCCCCACCCCCACTGCCAACTTGGACCCAGGCCTCTCCCTTCCACTTTCCATGTCTTCTGAATGCCCCAAATGCATATTTGCCAAATTATACTGCAATGATCTGTGTCTCACTGACACTGCCATTCTGAACTCTATGAACCTTGAGGGTAAAAAACATTTCTTGCTTGTATATGCGATCACCACATAACATACATTCATTTTTTTTCCACTGATTTCTGTCAAATTGAACTGCTTCCCTTGACTAGAATTATGAGAAGGAAAGCACATTTTGTCTCTACACTAAAAACACTTTCTTGTGTACTTTATCCAAATCCAAATCCATCATTCTATTGCCTTCTTTTCCCCAAAACCATAACAGCAGTCCCTCCTCTCCATTCACCAGACATTGACTAGACAGTTGTGGTATGCAATCAACTGTGCTATGGTCTAGGGATGCAAAGATAAATGTGATAAAAAACCACTCTCCACAAGAAGCTCACAGACTAGAGGGGGGAGAGAGACAAATAGCACAACACAATACGTGCTCTGACAGAGGCTCAGAATAGCTGGTGTGGGACCCAGAGGAGGCAGAAAGTGATTCATCTGCCTCATGGCTTCAAAGTCTGTTCCCAGTTATTCTGCTCTTATGATCACTTTAAGTTATTCAAATACCACTTCATATCCTGATGTTTTTCCACAAGTAGAGAGAAAGGAATGTGGAAGTCAGGCCAAGCAGTTCCTTTCATCTTTTGCATGTCTGGTTAGACCTTTCTCCCAGCAGAAAAGGCAGCTATGGGACTCTACACTCAGGACATGTTCTGTAAATGTCCCTCAAATGATTTATAGATAATCGCACTCATGTAAGAGAACAGAAGCCACTTTTGATTTCAGCACAAATTTACTGTAAAATAATTGATGTTTTGCAAAATGAAAGGACATCATTTGGCTCCGAAGGTAGCTCAATGCTTCACTTCCAAGGGTACAGAAATGCCAAAATACCTACTCTTTCAACACTTCTCTTGACCAGTATTTCAAAATAGTTCAACTGAGTTGCTTGGCAGCAGATAAATGACCTCTTTCTAGGATTCCATGGCTGCAGCCTTTCCCCACCTGAAATAACTGCTGCTCCCTAAAACACCCTAAGTCTAAGGCCAGGGACTTTCCAATTCACTTCTCACAAATGTAGGCTCTGTTAGTTGAGAATACCACCTAATTCTTGTTTTAGCTTCCTGCTGCAGTAGGAAAGTTACAACAGAAGCTTCTTTTCAACAACTTTTCTAACTATATCCCTCCCATTGCCTCATTATGGTGCCCTTCCAGACCTGGGTGGTGGGAGGTGACTAGAGCAGTTTCGTCGTGTGAATCACAGGAGCATTGTGCATAGTCTGCTGGCCTGAGGCCAGGAGGGAAGGAGCCTCTGGGGTGTGTCATGGTCAGCTAAATTATAACAGATCCATTGAGAGCCTCAAGACAAAACCCCTGAGTCTTCACGAGAGAAAACAAAATGTCTGCAAGACATCTTCACAAAATCGCTGGTTTAAGCAGCTCACTACCTACAAAAGAAGGTGGAGTTCACTGGATCACTGAGGCCTTTTGCTTTTCCAATACTATCCTGCCCCATATCAGGGTAAAAGTAAAAGTCTACCATTTGAGTACTTTTAAATTTGAGAAGCATTTGAATGGCATTGTCATGGAAGGCTATGGGATATATGCAGAGACTATAATATACAAATCATGCATTCCAAATCATAGTCAGTACTTTCCATTGTGAGATCAGCTCCACTCTAAAATATGAACAATTCTATCTCTCTAGTTAAAACAAGAAACACATTATGTGGATGATGGATGGATGGATTGATGGATGGATGGACAGAAAGACACATGAAAGAGAGAAAGAGAGCTGGGGAGAAGGAGAACAGACTATCCACATCGTAGATCGTAAATTCTATCATGTATAGCTTTCCAAATCGGAGCTTTAGAAATTGAACTCACATCTCTAAGTTATAATGAGCCAGACACTACCAGTACGCTTCTCTCATAGCTCAGCCGGTAAAGAATCTGCCTGCAATGCAGCAAACCCAGGTTCAATTCCTGGGTCAGGAAGATCCCCTGGAGAAGGAAATGGCAATCCACTTCAGTATTCTGACCTGGAAAAATCCCACGGACAGAGGAGCCTGGCAGGGTACAGTCTGTAGGGTTTCAAGAGTCAGACATGACTTAGCGACTAAACCACCATCACCAGACAGTATCAGAAGTTTCTTTTAAAACCAGCATGCCACTTTGTTCCTCAGTTGTTTTCATTCATTTAGCTATGAACCCTACCTTCTATTTTCCTGCAAAATCTACACTGTGAACAATTCCCTTAAGACAAATTTGGTCAGTTCAATTCAGTTGCTCAGTCGTGTCCGACTTATGCGACCCATGGACTGCAGCATACCAGGTTTCCCTGTCCACGACCAACTCACAGAGCTTGCTCAAACTCTTGTGCATCGAGTCAGTGATGCCACCCAACCATCTCATCCTCTGTTGTCCCCTTCTCAGCCTGCCTTCAATCTTTCACAGCATCAAGGTCTTTTCCAGTGAGTTAGTTCTTCTCATCAGGTGGCCAAAGTGTTGGAGTTTCAGCTTCATCATCAGTTCTTCTAATGAATATTCAAGACTGATTTCCTTTAGGATTGACTGGTTTAATATCCTTGCAGTCCAAGAGACTATCAAGAGTCTCTCCAACACCACAGTTTAAAAGCATCAATTCTTTGGTGCTCAGCTTTCTTTATAGTCCAACTCTCACATCCATACATGACTAATGGAAAAACCATAGCTTTGACTAGATGGAACTTTGTCAGCAAGGTAAGTTCTCCGCTTTTTAATATGGTGTCCAAGTTGGTTATAGCTTTGCTTCCAAGGAGCAAGCGTCTTAAACTTCATGGCTGCAGTCACCATCTGCAGTGATTTTGGAGCCCAAGAAAAATAGATTCTGTCACTGTTTCCATTGTTTATCCATTTATTTACCATGGAGTGATGGGACTGGATCCCATGATTTTAGTCTTTTGAATGTTGAGTTTTAAGCCAGCTTTTTCACTCTCCTCTTTCACTTTCATGGAGAGGCTTTTTAGTTTCTCTTCTCTTTCTGCCATAATGGTGGTGTCATCGGTGTATCTAAGGTTATTGATATTTCTCCCCAGAAATCTTGATTCTTGAAGCTTGTGCTTCATCCAGCCTGGCATTTCGCATGATGTACTCTGCATATAAGTTAAATAAGCAAGATGACAATATACAGCCTTGACGTATTCCTTTACAAATTTGGAACCATGTCTGTGTCCAGTTTTGTTACTTCTTGACCTGCATACAGATTTCTCAGCAGGCAGGTAAGGTGGTCTCGTATTAGCATCTCTTGAAGAATTTTCCACAGTTTGTTTTGCTCTACACAGTCAAAGGATTTGGCATAATCAATAAGGCAGAAATAGATATTTTTCTGTAATTCTCTTGCTTTTTCTATGATCCAACAGATGCTGGCAATTTGATCTCTGGTTTCTCCACCTTTTCTAAATCCCACTTAAACATCTGAAGTTCACAGTTCATGTACTGTTGCAGCCTGGCTTGGAGAATTTTAAGCATTATGTTGCTAGGAGTTCATTATCTGAGCCACAGTCAGCTCCCAGTCTTATTTTTGCTGACTGTATAGAGCTTCTCCATCTTTGTTTGCAAAGAATTAATCAATCTGATTTCGTTATTGACCATCTAGTGATGTCCATATGTAGCATCTTCTCCTGTGTTTTTGGAAGAAGCTGTTTGCTATGACCAGCATATTCTCTTGGCAAAACTCTATTAGCCTTTTCCCTGCTTCATTTTGTACTCTAAGGCCAAATTTGGCTGTTACTCCAGGTATCTCTTGACTTCCTACTTTTGTATTCCAGTCCCCTATGATGAAAAGGACATCTTTTGGGGGTGTTAGCTCTTAGAAGGTCTTGTAGGTCTTCATAGAACCATTCAATTTCAGCTTCTTCAGCATTACTGGTTGGGCATAGACTTGGATTACTTGTGATACTGAATGAACAGAGATCATCCTATAGTTTTTGAGACTGCACCCAAGTACTGCGTTTTGGACTCTTTTGTTGACTATGACATCTACTCCATTTCTTCTAAGGGATTCTTGCCTACAGTAATAGACATAATGGTCATCTGAATTAAATTCATTCATTCCAGTCCATTTTAGTTCACTGATTCCTGAAATGTCGATGTTCACTCTTGCCATCTCCTGTTTGACCACTTCCAATTTGCCTTGATTCATGGACCTAACATTCTAGGTTCCTATGCAATATTATTTTTACAGCATGGGACTTTACTTCCATCACCAGTCACATCCACAACTGGGCGTTGTTTTCACTTTGTCTCTTCATTCTTTCTGGAGTTATTTCTCCCTATTCTCCAGTGGCATATTGGGCACCTACCTACCTGGGGAGTTCATCATTCAGGGTCATATATTCTTGCTTTTTCATACTGTTCATGGGGTTCTAAAGGCAAGAATACTACAGTGGTTTGTCATTTCCTTCTCCAGTGGTCCACTCAGAACTCTCCACCATGTTCTTCCCAACCAGGATTGAACCCAGGTCTCCTGCATTGCAGGTAGATTCTTTACCAGCTGAGCATCAAGGGAAGCCAAAGAAAACTGGAGTGGGTAGCCTATCCCTTCTCCAGCAGATCTGCCCAACCCAGGAATTGAATCAGGGTCTCCTGCATTGCAAGTAGATTCTTTACCAGCTGAACCACAGGGAAGCCCTAAGACAAATTACAACTGAATTATTTTAAGACTTAGTAATACTATTGGTTTAGATTACAGGGGATACAATTAGAATTTGAAGAAAATAAAATAAAAAGAGACTGGGGTAGTTGGCAGAGCATCACACAGATTTGACTGAAAGCAGGTGTATGAAAGTTTTCTAATGAGGCTTCATTAAAACAACTTTTATCCTAGCACCCTGTAATTCAGTATTCTCAAGCTATCATTTCTCCCTGATTATCAATTGCTATCCAAGGACTCACTGCCTGCAGATTTTATAAACAAAAGAAAAACAATGTTAACTAAAATAAACATAAGGAATTAACAAGGAAATTAACATAAATAAGAAATCAATTACTAGGAGTAAAACCCAAACCAATAGGTTCTCTGGCCCTTACAAAGTGACAACCCATTATCATCTTTGAGGGAATGAGCCCACTATGGTGAGGTCATTAACATGCAGACAGTGAAAACTGTATGCTTCTCAACTCCAGCTTCTCAATGTTAGCTGGAGCCAAGGAACAAACAAATATTTAATCAACAATAAAGAGTAGTGTTTTTTAATGCTGAAATGAAAAGAAGCTAGACAATAAATTTGGAATTGTTATCTCCAAAAGTTTCTCTGTTCTATCATTTTATTGTGGGCATTAAAGGTTATAAACAACAAAGTTAAGATCTATTAAGGCAGAGATGATAATACTCTTCTGCCAAGAGAGTCATTTTCAACATTTTCTGTCTCTTTCATATTCAGGATTATTTGTAGGAGATAGAATCAAATCAACCCTTCAGTAGAGTGCCAATTTTTTTCAAGCAATTTTCATTCTTATGAAGAGAACTTTAGCTCACTTCATTTCAAAAGAAGGAATTTCAAGATATTACCGAAAGAAGAAAAATTTACATTAGAAAACAAAAGGCAACTTACTGAATGAGAGAACATATCTGCAAATGATACACCTGATAAGGGGCTAATATCCAAAATACATAAGAAGCTCATACAACTCAATATCAAAAAAATATACAACCTGGTTAAAAATTAGGGAACAGATCTGAATAGACATTTTTCCAAAGAAGACATACAGTTAGCCAACAGGCATGTGAAAAGATGTTCAATGTCACTAATTACCAGAGAAATGAAAATCAAAACCACCATTAGATATCACCTCCTACCTGTTAGAATGGCTATCAAAGAGACAAGAAATAACAAGTGTTGATGAGGATATAGAGAAATGGGAACCCTCCTGCACTGTTGGTGGGAATAAAAACTGGCACAGCCACTTGGAAAACAAAATGGAGATTCCTCAAAAAATTAAAACTAGCATATGATCCAGCAACTGTATTCCTGGATGTATGTATGTATAAGCATATGATCCAGCAACTGTATTCCTGGATGTATGTATGTGTGTGTGTGTGTGTGTGTGTTATATATATATATATATATATATATATATATATATATATAGTGTCCATATATATACATGGACACTAACTTGAAGAGATACATGCACTCCAATGTTCTCAGCAGCATTATTTACAATAGACAAGATATGGAAGCAACCTAAGTGTCCATCAACAGATAAATGAATAAAAAAGATGTGCCAAGTACACACACACACACACACACACACAAAAACACTAGAGTATTACTCAGTCATGAAAAAGAGTAAAACTATGCCATTTACAACAATGCTGATGGACCTGTAGGGTATGCTTAGTGAAATAAGTCAAAGACAAATACTATATGGTTCCATTCACATGCAGAATTTATATGCAAAATGTAAAACAAATGAATATAACAGAATAGAGTCACAAATACAGAGAACAAACTAATAGTCACCAGTTGGGAGAGGGAAGAGGTGAGGGGCAAGATAGGAGAAGCAGACTAAGAGGTACAGACTATTAGGTACAAACTAAATAAGATACAAGAATATAATATACAGCACAGGCAATATAAGCAATATTTTATAAAAAAACTTTATATACAGAAATATTGAATTACTGTGTTGCACCTGAAATTTATATATTATAGATCATCAATATACTTAAATTTTTAAAATCTAAATAAAATAGATGTTTATTCAGAGATGAAAAGGAAAAGACCAAAACAAATTAGTGCAACACTAAGAATTTTGGAATTAGTCATACAGGATGGATGCAAATTGGATGCAAATTATCTTTTGGTCATTTCCTAATATTGTGGCCTTGAGGACTCTATTTAACCCATTGGGATATCAAGTTTATGGTCAATATAAATATAACTGCTGAAACCCACACTGCAGGGGTAGAGTGTAGATTAAATGAGGGGCTGATAGGTCAGCACATACCAAACACTATAGCTGGATCAGAGGAGGTGTTCCTTCAGTGTTAGCTTCATTTTAATTTGTTGTTTACATTGAGGAAGAAAGCACCAGTTTTTTCTTTTTAGGAGGCTCAGACTTTACTGATGTTGTAAAACTGTTTCGTTAAAAATGGACTCTTTCCAGGATTATTATTCTGCAGTCACACTGAGAGGAGCTTGTTCTTACACTCAAGAGCAGCACAAGATTTAATCTCTAGTTTCTAAGCTCTTCCATGGCCTTCTGCAGGGTCAAATGAGCATTTCAAGCCTTATATACAGGGCTTTGAAATTTTCTGCTGTTTACTTCTTTAAGTACTTTACTTCTTTAACTACTCATCAATGAGTTTCAAAATGAACCCTATCACTTTTACTGACAAGAAGTTAATTGCAAGCACCCACTCTCAACTGTTAGCAGCTTCCAACTGTTTCACAAATTTGAAAGGCTCTGAGTATAGAGAAAGGACAAGCAGAGAAGCCTGATGCATGGAAGAAAATGCCCCTCAGTTCACCATGATCCCCATGATTATACCCAATAGTTTGCTCAGAGCTTTGTTGCTCTAATTGGAGCCTGTGCTGAATCATCACTATTCATGTGGTACCCATCTGGCACCTGAAATTAGATTCTGTTCCCTCTGCATTTATAATGGTGATGAAGGATGGAGCTACATAACAGAAAAAAGCTTGTAAAGATTATTTTGCTAATAGATGAATTTCTTAGCCAAGAAAAAGGAAAATGGCTGTTTCTTTTCTAAGGATGTGGTTTATTGGCTCAATTTTCTTAAAGGGCAATGATATTTGGGAAGCTGGAGTTTTATCTTTAAAAATCTAATTCACTGAAGGAGTAATGTAAGCCAACGTATATCAACTGCAAAATAAAACCAAATTTAATGTCTGATATCTAAGTAATCAAGGAAAAGAAACTTGGAGTTAAAAGGCTCAAGTTTCCAGCTCATAATTGCATACTATGGTTTATCACACCATATTTCACTGTACCATAACAGAGATATTGTAACTAACCATCCTATTCTTAAATATTACTAGGGACTCAGAGCCCTTAAGCCACTACGTTAGACAGAATTTTTTTTTTTTTTTTTTTGGCCACATCTTGAAGCCTGCAAGATCTTAGTTTCCAGGCCAGGGATTGAACCGAGGCCCTCAGCAGTGAAAGCACTGAGTCCTAACCACTGGAAGACCAGGGAAGTCCCTAGACAGAATTTTTAAGAAATTTTTTTTGCAGTGGTGGGGTAGGGGGAATGAGGAGAGGAACTGGTTTATTACTTAGGTGCTGTGCTTAGTCATGTCTGACTCTTTGCCACCCCATGGATTATAGCCTGCTAGGCTCCTCTGCCCATGGGATTCTCCAGGCAAGAATACTGGAGTGGGTTGCCATGCCCTCCTCCAGGGGATCTTCCCAACCCAGGGATCGAACCCAGGTCTCCCACATTGCAGGTGGATTCTTTACCATCTGAGCCACCAGGAAAGCCCAAGAATATGGGAGTAGGTAGCCTCATCCATCTCCTGGGGATCTTCCTGACCTAGGAATCAAACCGGGGTCTTCTGCAGGGCAGACAGATTCTTTACCAGCTGAGCTACTAGGGAAGCCCTTATCACTTATACTTAATATTACTCACTATTATAATATTTCAGATCCTTAAAAACTGAATAATTATTTTTAACTATAAAATAATTATTATTGGCTATTCAGGTATTCAGACCAAACTATCCTGGCTCTGCTACTCACTGTATGTCTTTGGGCAAGTTACCTGTCCTGTCTGCATCTCTGTTTCTCTGTTTGTAAACTAGAACTAGGATATCTTGCTTCACACCATTATTGGAAGAAATATAGAATGCATAGAGGTAAAGTGCTGGAAACAGTGACCACACATACTAAACTCTCACTAAGGTACATCATTCTCATATTTATTACTCTTAGGAAACTATGACTTGTTTACAGTGAATGTACAGTAACTGTGATAGGGACCATTGTTTTGAAAATAATAATCTATTTTTTGAACTCACTCTGTATTGTGTTGCTCTGTAGTTACCTGTTCATTGAATCAGTAATTTTAGTCACAGAGAGCTAATGCCTTGCTTGATGAAGGCTAGAGACATTCCCACTGATGTCAGAAGCAGGTGGAGACTCACTGTCAACATATTTAGTTAACAATATCTTTAAAGTGCTAATTAGTAAGTCTAATAGAAAGTGAAAGTGAAGTCGCTCAGTCGTGTCCGACTCTTTGCGACCCGATGGACTGTAGCCTACCAGGCTCCTCCCTCCATGGGATTCTCCAGGCAAGAGTACTGCAGTGGGTTGCCATTTCCTTCTCCAGGGGATCTTCCCGACCCAGGGATCGAACCTGGGTCTCCCGCATTCCAGGCAGACGCTTTAACCTCTGAGCCACCAGGGAAGCCCAGTCTAATAGAAGAGAGTCATAAATATTGGCAAAAGGGAGGCAAATCTCTAATTATGTGAAAATCATAGAACTCTTTATTTGAAAGACTCCCTCCAAAATAAACTTGTTAAAAAGAAACTAAAAAAATGTTTAGTAAGTGTATTAGTTGTGTGTTAATTGTTCAGTGGACTGTAGCCCACCAGGCTCATCTGTCCATGGAATTCTCCAGGCAAGAATAGTGAAGTGGATTGCCATTGCCTTCTCCAGAGGATCATCCTGAACCATGGATCGAACTTGGGTCTCTTGCATTGCAGGTGGATTCTTTGCCATCTGAGCCAGCAGGGAAGCCAGCTAGTAAGGTGGGTTGGCTACAAATCAGTGTTTTCCTATACCAACAACTGGAAATATAATACTGCAAAACAACAACAATAGCCTAGAAAACTAGACACTGTGATTTTAGGGCTTTTTTTTTTGCATGTTCATTTACAAAGGTACAGGGAATATGTGGAGAAAAAATATATAAACTTTCTTTTTTAAAATAACTTTTTTGTTTTGTAGTGAGATGTAGCTGATTACAAACAATGTTGTGATAGTTTCGGGTGAACAGTGACGGGACTCAGCCATACATATACGTGCATCCCTTCTCTCCCAAGTTCCCCTCCCATCCAGGCTGCCACAGAACTCTGCCATAGCAGAGCACCATGCACTATCCAGTAGGTCCCCGCTGGTTATCCCGTTTAATTATAGCAGTGTGAAGGACATAAAAGAAGACACCGCAAAAAAGTAACGTTTCTGAAAAAACAATGCGCATTTCCAATCATGTGCAGTTCTAACCTGAAGTATTTATCTATTTGTTTACATTTAAATGCTTGTTACAGAAAGTTTCACAAATACACAAAGGCAGAGAAACCACAGTCGTGAACCCCAGGTACTCATCATGCAGCTAAACAGTATGAGTAAGTTTCCATTCTTGCTCTATCTATCCTAACACACGTTCTGCACTATACTTTCCTGCTTGCATAATTTAAGATATCATATAAATAAACATGTAAATATGGGTTGAAAATTTCTGAAAAACAATGATAACAAAAGAATATTTATAATAATCAAAATAATTTACCAGATACCAGAGCAGAAGAAAAACCAGTGGGAATGAAAATGAAAACATATATAACTGTATATCATATACATATTTGATATTTGATAAAGGTAACATTTTTCTTTATCCCCAGTGTTTAAAGCACAGGTTACTCTATCATTATGTTGGGAAAACTTGATAATCATTTAGATATAAAATATCTTCACCTTAGGCCAGAAAATATTCCAGATGAATTTAAGATTTAAATAAGAAAGATAAAGCCATGGAAGTAGTGAAACAGAACATTTGTAAATATTTTATTTCTTTAAGGGTACAGAAGGTATTTTGACATATCATATGTACTAGACACTTTCTTAAGTGCATAAATTAGGAATAAAATGATGAGCTAATTTTGAAAATAAAAATATATGTGTAAAAATTTTTTAAATAGAAAACATAGACTAGGAGAAATCACAGTGCATTTTATAGATTAAGTTACAACATGAAGAACTCTTAGAAATCCATAGGAAAAATAACTTCTCTATAGAAAGACAGACAAAGAGCATGAAAAGGAAAATTCACAAGAAGATAAATTTTTAAAGTAACATGGAAAAAAATCAACTTCATTAACAAGCACAAAGTAAATAAATAAAATAAGGAGATGCTCTAGTTTGTCCATTAGATGATACATTAAAATAAAAACACAGAATGTTGGAGCACTCATTTACTGCTGGTAGGAATATAATCAGTACAATATTTCTAGACAGATTTTTGGCAAATATATCAAAAGCCTGGTAAACACACATACTCTTTGAATCAGCATGAGACAAGGATACAGAGATGTATATGCAAAAATAATGATCAAAGTATTGCTTGTAATAGGAAAAAGTGTGAACAAAGTAAATATCCAGCTACAAAGGATTATCACAGTTAATATTTCTATAAAAAGCAAAGGAATATTTTGAAGCTATTAGAAATAATGATGTAAGAAAGAAAGTCAAGTCATTCAGTCGTGTCCGACTCTTTGTGACCCTTTGGACATAGCCCACGAGGCTCCTCCATCCGTGGAATTCTCCAGGCAAGATCCTGGCCCAGGGATCGAACCCAGGTCTCCCGCATTGTAGGCAGACGCTTTAACCTCTGAGCCAGCCCAATCCCAAAATGATGTAGATGTATATATAAAGATGTTCATGATAAAACTACTAAGCAAAAAGCACAGCTTACTAATTGTATTTATAGTATTTCTATTTCAGTAAACAGCTGCAGGAGATAGTGAAAGGCAAGGGAAGCCTGGTGTACTGAAGTTCATGGGCTGCAAAGAGTTGGACATGACTTAGTGACTAAACAACAAATTTCTGAACTATGCCTGTACATACACAGAAAATAATCTGGAAAGACAAACATCAAAATATAAGAGTGTTTATTTAGGTCTAGAATGATGGGAGATTTTCACCTTTTGTTTCTGTGCATAATGTGATCTAATTATTCTGCTGTGAACATGTACTATTTGTCTTGTAAAATAGTAATACAAAAGTACATATGGTTATAGCACTAAATATAGTTTGCAGCTAGATCAAAATTGTTGGAGACACAATGATCGTCGAATTCCTTCACAAAATTGGGTTGATGCTTCTAATAAGAGAGGTAAAGCAGGTTTTCCATGACTTGACAGGAGATGGGATACTTCAGATTGTGAACATATATGCTTTGGCTGCTGTGAAATACGAAGCAGCTTTGAAATTCAAGTATAATCATGGAAATTCAAACTTACAGTCCTTACAGTTAGTTCTCTTAAATACTAACAAGTAAATGAAAGACAGTAATATTGAAAATAATACATGATAACATGTTTATGTGAAGTGAAATTCACTGTCGTGTCCAACTCTTTGCGACCCCATGAACTATACAGTACATGGAATTTTCCAGGCCAGAATACTGGAGTGGGGAGCCTTTCTGGAAACTTCTCCAGGGGATCTTCCCAACCCAGGGACTGAACCTAGGTCTCTCACATTGCAGATGGATTCTTTACCAATTAAGCTATCAGGGAAGCCCCAACACATTTATATAAAAGCACAATTTTAAAATCTGTCAATCATCATTCCTAAAGTGAGCATTAGTTTACACATTTCTGATGCAGTTTCATGAATTAACTGTATATGAAAGCACTTGCCAAGAAATTTTCTGTAAATTAAAAAAAAGAACAACCAATAGAGAAAAGCCAAAGCAATTTGTTTAACCCAAGCAAGCAGAAAGCCTCCAGGTGCCATATGCCCTCCCCATAGCCTTCAAGAACCTTGATCAGCCAGAGTCTGGTTCAGCTCTGTACCCAGGAACAATCCTGTTTCCAATCAAGAATTTAAAGAGCTTTGTATTAACGGGCAATGAGAGAGAGAGAAAGAAAACACATTTGAGTGGCAAGTTCTTGCCAGACACGATGTTATTAGTTTATATCCATTATTCCACTTTCAGAATCTGTGGAATAGGTGGCATTTCCTATTACATTTCTTAGTAAATGTAAATAGTAAATGCAATTCCTATTACATTACATTTAGTCTGCAGGTGTAAAACCAAGCCTAAGACAAATGAAGTGATTTCCCCAAAGCAGCACAAAATAAAAGTATGAGTCAAATTCATTATCTTTTTGGCTCACTGTCTTATGTCCCTTTCAAAAGGCTAAAAAGACAAATCTGATTTAGTTACTCTGTAGCCGTTGGAGAGGGCGTCCCAGGTGGCATAGTGGTAAAGAATCCACCTGATAGTGGAAGAGAGTCAAGAGACGGAGGTTCGATCCCTGGGTCAGGAAGATCCCCTGGGGAAGGAAATGGCAACCCACTCCAGTATTCTTGCCTGGGAAATCCCATGGACAGAGGAGACTGGCAGGCTACAGTCCATGAGTCGGACGTGACTGGGCACATACACACACACACACAGCAGTTGGAGATGGGCTAGCCCAAAGGTTCAGCAAACAGATTTTTGAGCAAGAATATCTGGGTTCAAAGCCCAACTCTGCCACTTGCTAGATACGTGACCCTGCACATGCTTCCAAACCTTTCTGTGATTGTTTCCTCCCTGAAAGCGGGGGCAATAAGAGTACCTGCCTCACAGGTAAGGATCGATGGATAACTGTTAAGGTGGAGAAAGGACTTGGGACTTATCCTAATAAATACTAAGCATCAGTAAATGTTAGCTATCTTTATCATTGTTTGTGAGCTTTCTGTGGCCACTTCAGGCTCCATTTTCAGCAGCTTGCCTTTTCCTTATGCACCCTCTCTCTTGTCTCCCAGCTTTCTCCCCTGCCAGCTCCCTAGGACTCCAAGTCTGATCCCCAGCTCAGTGGCTGGGTCCCTGCACACCAGGACTGCCTGCACTTAGGCTCTGTCTTGAAGTGCTCTGCCAGCCTGTGGGGGGCACCTGGGTGCCTCTGCAGGACCCTGGCTATGCCACCTGCTACTTGTCACCACTTCTCAGTACACTGCACTGCTTGCAAACTGGCAGAACATCCTTCTGTTTCTACCACTGACAGCCACCCTCACCTTGGAACAGATTCGGTTTCCAGGTTGGCAGTACAAATCTTGAAAATGTTCACAGTCAGACCCACTATTGCTCACTGGGCTTAAGCTCTCCTTCAGAGACAGAGCTAAGGAAAAAGCTCCTCAAATAAGAGATTATGGCCCCTCCCATCTCCAAAGTACCCTTGAAAAGAGTGCAAGCTAGGAATTACACATGGACTTCATTCTTTAAATTGTACAAATGGCAGTGTTTTACTTTTGCCAATAAGTGAGGCATCTCCAAACATGGTATGATTCTGAACAAAGAAATTATGTCCAAGTGTTTCTGGAGACAGGGCTTCTTTCTGCCTGCTGACCTTCTCAGCTTCTTTTGTTTCTGCCAAAACTCATTCACTGGCTGCTTGCACTTGGTCAAAATCATGGCCAAAAAGAAGGATTTGCAGCGTGACACCCAGTTTGAAGTCACCTAGAGATCTTTCATCACTTTGCCACCTCTAATCTGATGTTAATGAATGCTTAACACTGCCTCCAAAGTTCAGATCCTTACAGATTAATACTCCCTCAAGGAAGCAGCAAAGTATTGGGTTGGCCAAAGAGTTCATTTGGTTAGTGAATATGTTGTTCAATACTGTTCTTGGCGAAAATGAAAAATGTGTTTTATTTGTATTTAAAACCAAATGAACTTTTGGCCAACCCAATATTTTCTATAGCACAAGGCTACACAGAACAGTAAAATTCTGATCTTTCAAAAGACAGACTTCCCAATCTTCACTAGTGCCCCAGAAATGGAACAATGAATTCTTTGGCCTTGCCATTCGCCCAAAGTTTCTTATGCTTTGCTTTCAAATTTTTAAGTACTTGCATTTTCATGTTGCTGTCTGAAGATGTTTGCTTTATATCTACACTATGCCTTTCAACCAAGATTCTCAAAACTACTTTATACCAACATTTCACAATGTGAAAGTGAGATTTCAAATTTCAGAGATAATGAAAGAGAAGCAAAATCTTCTAGTGACTTTTTGAAACTATATCTATACACAGGATGCAGAAAGCCAGTAATAGATTGGAAGGAACCACTGTTGGATAAACTACATTTTACTCTGTTCTAAGATGGCACCCCACTCCAGTACTGTTGCCTGGAAAATCCCATGGATGGAGGAGCCTGGTAGGCTGCAGTCCATGGGGTCATGAAGAGTCGGACACAACTGAGCGACTTCACTTTCACTTTTCACTTTCATGCATTGGAGAAGGAAATGGCAACCCACTCCAGTGTTCTTGTCTGGAGAATCCCAGGGACGGGGGAGCCTGGTGGGCTGCCGTCTCTGGGGTCGCACAGAGTCAGACACGACTGAAGCGATTTAGCAGCAAAATGATGCCTTGGTTGCTAGCAGGACTCAGTAAATATTTATATTAAAAAGCAAGTATTTGTTGAGCATCTCTTAATGGTGTGAAATTTCTCTTAATGTGCAAAATCTACATTTTAGTGAGAAAAAATGTATAAAGCATAAATCTCTTTAAACACTATGTTGTTCAGAGAACAAGGCTGAAACTAGAAATAGTTATGGAACAAGACTGAAACTAGAAACAATTACAGAATACTATGTCGGGAAGATCCTCTGGAGGAGAGCATGGCAACCCACTCCAATATTCCTGCCTAGACAATCCCATGGACAGAGGAGCCTGGTGGGCTACAGTCCATGGGGTTGCAAAGAGTCAGACACAACTAAGCAACTTAGTATGCATGCACAGTCTATAATTAGACCCTAATACATATTGCATGGTGTAGCTAACAACTAAAAGTAATTAAGAAAAATGAGAGAAGTTGTTGAAGGCTAGGGATATGAAGAAACAGTGTAATTTTCAAGCAGACTTTATAAAGTGGCAAGTGAATAAGTGGACAGAACCGAAAAGGAGAGGCAATCATTCCTGAAAGGAATAGCATTGGGGAAATAGTTAAGTCACTGTAGGCAGGGCAGAGACTAGTACACAACTGTATAATGGGTGAAGGGTGGCAGTTAAGAAGGAAGGAAGAATGTCTTCTCTACCAGAACACATTTGTTACAGGGAGTAAAGGAAAATAACCTGGGATCACTATATGAAAAAGGAGATTATGGGGCATTTAGTACAAGTTGGGCTTGATCTAGTAGGTAACCAATGTACTCCTGGCAGATGACTAGCAAGGCAGGCCCCTGCTTTAAGAAGTATGTTCATCCAACAGAAGATGAATAAGTGTGAGATTATCTAATCCACTGGCTTGTTTTCTTACAGAGGTCCTTATTTTACTACATTAATTGGATGTAGGTCTGCTCTGTCATTACCTCTGAAACCTTCAGTGATTGCAAAGAAACTCAGAACCTCAGTTTCTACAGGAATAATAACATTTGTGAAAGTGCTGCACTCAATATGCCAACAAATTTGGAAAACTCAGCATTGGCCACAGGACTGAAAAGGTCAGGTTTCCTTCCAATCACAAAGAAAGGTAATGCCAAACAATGTTCAAACTTCCACACAATTCCATTCATCTCACATGCTAGCAAACTAATGCTCAAAATTCTCCAAGCAAGGCTCCAAAAGTACATGAACCGAGAATGTCCAGATAGTCAAGCTAGACTTAGAAAAGGCAGAGGAATCAGAGATCAAATTGCCAACATCCACTGGATCATTGAAAAAGCAAGAGAATTCCAGAAAAACATCTACTTCTGCTTCATTGACTCTGCTAAAGCCTTTGGCTGTGTGGATCACAACAAACTGTGGAAAATTCTTAAAGAGATGGGAATACCAGGCCACGTTACCTGCCTCCTGAGAAATCTGTATACAGGTCAAGAAGCAACGGTTACAACCAGACACGGAACAACAGACTGGTTCTAAATTGGGAAAGGAGTACATCAAGGCTGTATGTTGTCACCTTGCTTATGTAATTTGTATGCAGAGTACACCATGTGAAATACCAGGCTAGATGAAGCACAAGCTCGAATCAAGATTTCCAGGAGAAATATCGATAACCTATGTTATCGATAACCTATCTGCTATCGATATGCAGATATGCAGATGACACCACCCTTACAGCAGAAAGCAAAGAGAAACTAAAGAGCTTCTTGATGAAAGTGAAAGAGGAGAATGAAGAAGTTGGCTTAAAACTCAACATTCAAAAACTAAGATCATTGCATCCTGTCCCATCACTTCATGGAAAATAGATGGGGAAACAACGGAAACAGTGACATACTGTATTTTCATGGGCTCCAAAATCACTGCAGATGGTGACTGCAGCCATGAAATTAAAAGATGTTTGCTCCTTGGAAGAAAAGCTATGACCAACCTAGATAGCATACTAAAAGCAAAGACATTACTTTGTTGACAAAAGTCCATATATCAAAGCTATGGCTTTTCCATTAGTCATGTATGGATGTGAGAGTTGGACCGTAAAGAAAACTGAGCACCAAGGAATTGATGCTTTTGAACTGTGGTGTTGGAGAAGACTCTTGCGAGACCCTTGGACTGCAAGGAGATCAAACCAGTCAGTCCTAAAGGAAATCAGTCCTGAATATTCACTGGAAGAACTGATGATGAAGCTGAAACTCCAACACTCTGGCCACCTGACGGGAAGAACTGACTCACTGGAAAAGACCCTGATGCTGGGAAAGATTGAAGGCAGGCTGAGAAAGGGATGACAGAGGATGAGATGGTTGGATGGTATCACCAACTGAATAGACACGAGTTTGAGAAGCTCTGGGAGTTGGTGATGGACAGGGAAGCCTGGCATGCTGCAGTCTACGGGGCTGCAAAGAATAAGACATGACTGAGCAACTGAGCTGTTCAAGTATGGGACTTCTATACATTAATTTGTATTTTTAAAAATATTTATTGAGTAACTACTAAGTGCCAGGCCTTGTCCTGAGTACTGGGAATAAAGCAGTGAACAAAAAGACAAAACCTCTACTTTCATTTACCTTATATTCTAGGGGAGAAGACACATAATAAGTTAACATACAAATAACCTAAGTAAATAATTAATGAGCAAGCTATAAATATATTTTGTAAAATGGTGACATGCAAAGACAAAAACCAAACATGTATGAGTGATAGTGATTATAACATAGAATGGCTAAGAACAGATTCTCTGAAAAGATAACATTTAAATAAAATCCTGAAGGAAGCATGGGAGTGAGCCCTGTAAGTAGCTGACGGTAGCTGGTGCCAAGTGAGCCAAGGAGAGAGGAATGGAGCTGAGTTCAGAGAGGTAACAGTGTAGTTAGAGGTAACAGTGTAGTTATCACCTTGTAAGGCATGCTACAGGCCTCCCAGGTTGGCCCACTGTTAAATAACAATCCAGGAGGCATAAGAGATGAGGGTTTGATCCCTGGGTTAGGAAGATCCACTGATCGAGGGCATGGAAACCCACTCCAGAATTCTTGCTTGGAGAATTCCATGGACAGAGAAGCCTGGCAGGTTACAGTCCATAGAGTTGCACAGAGCTGGACACAACTGGCATACACACAAGGTACACTACAGCCAGTCTCTGGGTGCATGGCTCTTGGAGAGCAGAAGAGAAGAGCAGGACGCTTGCTCTGGAGGAAACAGAAAACAGCACCAAGCTCCAACCCAGCAGCAACATGCTTCACTCTTCCAAGGCTGCTCCTTTTAAATGGTTTCCTCCAACACCTAGCCTCAGAATCCCTTTTCCACAGCAGACCAGGAGGAAACAACAGTGAGAGATATAATCAAGGAAAAATACAGTCATCATAGTAGCACTGAACAGCCATTAGTGCATCAAGTGCAGTCTACAAACTAGCAGCAGTCCTGACCACCCTTTGAGAACCACTATCCTAGACCTGGCAGGACACAGCAGGCAGGAGGTGCCAACAAGGACAGAAGGTGCCAGCAAGGGCAGATGGTATCTGCAGGAAGCGTACTTCACGGGCAGCCGATGATAAGCACAAAACGGTGAAAGAAAAAGGAGCTTAAGTTTTATAAATTAAAAGCAATTTCTGAGCTCCTCCCCTTTCCATCCACTGATATAAAAACCAGGCTGTTTGGAATGACTACCTGGAAGAAAAATCCTTGCTGGCAACCTCCATCTAGAGTCAGATCACACTGCCAGAAACTGTCAGAAATCCTTTCCCCCACCAAAGCAAAGCATTTTTCTTAATTAGTGCTAGTGGCCTAGACATCTGGTTTGCTCCTGGTTCTGCACTAGAAACTTTATACTTTAAATAATTAATAAGGAAATTCCCAATGATATATAGCCCCGAACCCCCCATTTTCCAGAGACAACAACCAAAGATCATCATACTATGGAAACATTAAAAACATTGTCATGCCACTGTTTCTCTCTGGGCAACCATGAGGATTTTGCAAAAGCTTTCTGTTGACAATTTGGGCATTCACCTTAAAAACAAAAACACTAGAATTCTAGCAAACAATTTCAACCTAGCAAACAATTGTTACTGGGCATTAAATAGAGGAACAATGTCACAGCATGGTGAAATGTCACCAAACTTTATGGCAATTTCCTCTAAATCCTTCGAGGGCCAGATTTTTTTTTTTCCTTCATCTTACAATGCAGTTTGGACATAGCACTTATTTTCTGGGATATGTTTAGAGGTTACCACACCTATACTGTCAGATAGAGAGCTAGAAAAAGAGGGGAGAGATAGAGACCTTGAGTGCAGGCATAAACTGGTTGTATTTTTCAATTATCTTGAACCTAATGAAGTATTCAAGTTGAGAACTTTCCTGCACTAATTACTTTACTTAAGAACTTAATAAAAGCTACTATAATATGATCAGAAAGCTTGCTAAGTAACTAAATTACTTATGTGTAAGTAATTACTTTCCTACTTTTGCAGCTATAAGGTAAAACAGACTCAAAACAAAAGAAAATGCACATCAGCTCAAAATCTTATTTCCTAAATATGAAATGGAAGCGGAAATTCTGACTTACTAACTTAGAATGCACAAATGTCAGTTTATAAGCTGTGAAAAAAACTGTAACAGTACTCTCAGTTTCCTTAACTGCTCAACAAATGTACCCAGTCTGATGTTCAGTTCAGTTCAGTTGCTCAGTCGTGTCTGACTCTTTGCAACCGCATGAATCGCAGCACACCAGGCCTCCCAGTCCATCACCGACTCCCGGAGTTCACCCAAACTCATGTGCATCGAGTCTGTGATGTTATCCAGCTATCTCATCCTCTGTCACCCCCTTCTCCTCCTGCCCTCAATCCCTGCCAGCATCAGGGTCTTTTCCAATGAATCAGCTCTTTGCATGACGTGGCCAAAGTATTGGAGTTTCAGCCTCAGCATCAGTCTTCCCAGTGAACACCCAGAACTGGCCTCCTTTAGGATGGACTGGGTTGGATCTCCTTGCAGTCCAAGGGACTCTCAAGAGTCTTCTCCAACACCACAGTTCAAAAGCATCAATTCTTCAGGACTCAGCTTTCTTCACAGTCCAGCTCTCACATCCATCATACATGACACTGGAAAAACCATAGCCTTGACTAGACAGACCTTAGTAGGTAAAGTAATGTCTCTGCTCTTGAATATGCTATCTAGGTTGGTCATAACTTTTCTTCTAAGGAGTAAGCGTCTTTTAATTTCGTGGCTGCAGTCACCATCTACAGTGATTTTGGAGCCCCCAAAAATAAAGTCTGACACTGTTTCCACTGTTTCCCCATCTATTTCCCATGAAGTGATGGGACCAGATGCCATGATCTTCATTTTCTGAATGCTGAGCTTTAAGCCAACTTTTTCACTCTCTTCTTTCACTTTCATCAAGAGGCTTTTAGTTCCTCTTCACTTTCTGCCATAAGGGTGGTATCATCTGCATTTCTGAGGTTATTGATATTTCTCCTGGCAATCTTGATTCCAGCTTGTGCTGGAATGCTTGTACCCAGCATTTCTCATGATGTACTCTGCATATAAGTTAAATAAGCAGGGTGACAATAGACAGCCTTGACGTACTCCTTTTCCTATTTGGAACCAGTCTATTGTCCCATGTCCAGTTCTAACTCTTGCTTCCTGACCTGCATATAGGTTTCTCAATCTGATGTTAATCTAAAAACAAAGTTTTAGTAAAATTGCTAATCATGACAAGTTAAAGCAATTTTCAGGGTATTTGAAAATCTAATCATTCTGGCAAAGAACTGAGAACTGAAAAAATTATACGTAAACCCTCAAGCTTTTCATTTACCTCAAAAAGAGATGTTCTTAAAAACACACACACACACACACACACACACACACACACACACAACCCACAAGCTTTTTAATCTTAAATTTTAAAACAAGAAAAATACAGAGTCATAAAAATTATAAATATCAAATTTAAAATTTGAAACAGCAGGGACTTCCCTGGTGGTCCAGTGGTTAAGACTCCCTGTTTCCACCCGGGCCAAAATGAAAAAAATTAAACAATTAATTAACAAAATAGGTAACAAATACATTACATTCTTAAAACAGGGAAAACAAAACTGGATTCCATTAACAAGCATATAAAATTACCTACTCCTCCCAATTAAAGGTTTTCCCTACAAATAATTGACTATTTGAAAACCATTCCAGACTTCAATACAAATAGTTCATGGTATAGTATCATTGGGTCAGTTGTACATATAGTATCATTTTTACATTTCCTTTGCTTTTTCTTGTTTCCCTTCTTTTCACAAAAAAAAAATAATATTTTTTTTTCCTGTAATTAGATTAGAATTAGATTACAAAGCTTGTCCTTCTAGGGGACTCAATTGTCAGGCCGGATTATAGCTTGGCCTCGGTGGGCCAAGCCCAGTTTCAGTTTGGTGCTTCCCTCTTGAACAGCTGTGTTTCTAAGGGATGACACTCGCCACAGCTGCATGGCTAAGCCCCTGCCAAGTGGCCCAAGCTGAGAAGCCCAGCAGCGCTCAGCTGGAGGGGCCAAACGAGCCCGCCGCTTTCCGCTGACTTGGTCCTGAAATCACCGAGCCCTGTCGCTCTGCTAGAAGGACAGAGCACTCTCAGCATGGAAACAATTGAGCAGACCAACAGCAAAACCGCCCTTCTGGAAAACACTGCACCTAATGTAATTCTCAGCACTGGGGACCGCTCAGCAAAAGCCCTGGGGGGCATTTCTTTTCCTGGGAGGTTGTAGGCGCACAACCGGACTCGCATCTTTCCTGCAAGGCAGGAAAGACAAGCAACCTCCATTTTGCAGATAGGAGAACTAAGGTACCAAGCAGCCTGGTCACGGGGGACAGATCCAGAATCCATTTCACATGGCACAGATCTCTGGGTTGTCCTGAAAGGAAAGCTACCTCCTTTAGAAATTGTGGAAGGGAGGAGGATGTACATACATGTATATGTGTGTGTGTTCACTCGCTAAGTCGTGTCCCACTCTTTGTGTGTACATGTATGTAATGTCCACATTTCCTGTTAATATGATAAGCTCTTTCCCCAGATTTGCCACCGTATATATACTAAAAGGTTGAAAACAGAAAAGATGGAGTTAGAAAAAGAAAGGATTAAAGGAAAATATTTATTGTGTAATGTAGATGCTTCCCTGCCCCCAGCTCTATTTGCCTGGTCATTTTTAATCCAGTTTTTAGATTAGCTACTTGGTTGGAAGTCATATCACCCACCTGGATCATGAAGTATTTAATACTAGTACACCAAAAACTCAATAAAAGTGAGTCTTGTAACATTTCCTAGCAACTTCTTTATTTAATAGTCCCTGAAATTGTATGTAGGCTACCTTGGACTCCATGATTAATTTCAAGGCATGAAATTTATTTGTGTTTGGGGGCATCAGAGTAATTGAAACAGGCTCACAAATCCTTAAGCTCCCAAAGCACTACTTGCGGAGGAAAGATGTCATTATGTAGTTTTAATGTATGTAGAAACTATTATCATGAATTTTAAAAATGAATTCATTTTTAAGTGTCATTAAATTCATAGTGGCTCTTTGTCATCATATATTTTTCAAGTGATGGATTCTAAAAACATAATTACTCTCATGTGGAACTGTGGGCTAGACTTAATGACACACTTCTAACAGAATATAGATGATATATGAATTCTGAGACAAACCTATTTAACTTTAACCCAGCATTGCCCAGTCAGAGACAGGTGAATTTGCCTGTGTGGCATCCGTTTCACCTATTTCTGGATACAAAACCGTACCTTCTGATGATTCTCTCAGGGAATCTTTACATGTTTTGGATAGGGCAGAATCTATGCTTCCTTCGTAACTCAGTAAAGAAATCATCAGCAATGCTGGAAACCATGGTTTGATCCCTGGGTTGGGAAGATCCCCTGGAGAAGGGAATGACTACTCACTCCTGTATTCTTGCCTGGAGAATTCCATGGAGAGGGGAGCCTGGTAGACTACAGTCCATGGGGTTGAAAAGAGTCGAACACAGCTGAGTGATTTTCACTTCATTTCACCAGCTGGGATGGGCATGTACCCCAGGCCTGGCCAATCAGAACACCCTATTGCAATAGCTGCCAACTGATTGATGCCCTGAAAGTCATATGACCCAGGACAGACTATTCAATGTCTTCCCTAAGAAGAGGAACTAAAAAGCCTCTTGATGAAAGTGAAAGAGGAGAGTGAAAAAGTTGGCTTGAAGCTCAACATTCAGAAAACGAAGATCATGGCATCTGGTCCCATCACTTTGTGGGAAATAGATGGAGAAACAGTGGAAACAGTGTCAGACTTTATTTTGGGGGCTCCAAAATCGCTGCAGATGGTGATTGCAGCCATGAAATTAAGAGACACTTGCTCCTTGGAAGGAAAGTTATGACTAACCTAGATAGCATATTAAAAAGCAGAGACATTACTTTGCCAACAAAGGTCTGTCTAGTCAAGGCTATGGTTTTTCCAGTGGTCATGGATGGATGTGAGAGTTAGACTGTGAAGAAGGCTGAGTGCCAAAGAATTGATGCTTTTGAACTGTGGTATTGGAGAAGACTCTTGCGAGTCCCTTGGACTGCAAGGAGATCCAACCAGTCCATTCTAAAGGAGATCAGTTCTGGGTGTTCTTTGGAAGGAATGATGCTAAAGCTGAAATTCCAATACTTTGGCCACCTCATGCAAAGAGTTGATTCATTGAAAAGACCCTGATGCTGGGAGGGATTGGGGGCAGAAGAAGGGAACGACAGAGGATGAGATGGCTGGATGGCATCACTGACTCGATGGATGTGAGTTTGAGTAAACTCCGGGAGTTGGTGATGGACGGGGAGGCCTGGCGTGCTGCAATTCATGGGGTCACAAAGTGTCGGACACCACTGAGTGACTGGACTGAACTGAACTGAACTGAAGATTTGATGTGGGAATCTTGGAAGAAAGAAAGAGCCTCTTCTTTTGGATCACAGTTGTAAGCAATAGATAAGCCTGATTTCCAGAGTCCATTTTTAACCTGGTTTCATGGAGAGACCTTTCATGACAATGATCCAGTACAGAGAGCAGGAGAGCAAAGCCAAAAGAGGGAGTGATAGAAAGGCTTAGCGAGTGATGCCAATTAAGCACCTGTTGCCATGGAAGCAACCTAGACGTCCATCAGCAGATGAATGGACAAGAAAGCTGTGGTACATATACACAATGGAGTATTACTCAGCCATTAAAAAGAATAAATTTGAATCAGTTCTAATGAGATGGGTGAAACTGGAACCGATTATACAGAGTGAAGTAAGCCAGAAAGAAAAACACCAATACAGTATACTAACACATATATATGGAATTTAGAAAGATGGTAACGATAACCCTGTATGTAAGACAGCAAAAGAGACACAGATGTACAGAACAGACTTTTTGACTGTGTGGGGAGGGAGAGGGCAGGATGATTTGGGAGAATAGCATTGAAACATGTATAATATAAGAAATGAATCACCAATCTAAGTTCGATGCAGGATACAGGATGCTTGGGGTTGGTGCACTGGGATAACCCAGAGGGATGGTATGTGGAGGGAGGTGGGAGGGGGTTCAGGAGTGGGAACTTATCTACACCCATGGCAGATTCATGTTGATGTATGGCAATACCAATACAGTATTGTTAAAAAAAAAAAAAGCACCTGTTACTAGATCCGTCCCCACTGGATTTAAAATTATGAGTTAATTAATTAAAATTTTTTGTTTAAATTACTCCAGGCAATGAAGGTTTTGCCTAATATTGGAGGTAAACACGGGGTTTGTCACTGAAAAGATCTCATTTTAAAAAATGATCAAAAATTGAAAACCATTGATGATCACTGCACTAAAGCATTTTCACAGCTATCTACTTCCTTCTTCCTAAGCTTTTTTCTTTCCCTGGTAGCCACAATCCCACTGTCTTCATTCTTCTCCTAACTCTGTGACCATTCCTTCTTTGTCTCCCTACTTGTCCCTGCAGTGTGGCTCTTTCATATTTCTGTTCCCAGCTGTTTCTCTTCTCTATGTATTTTCTCATCTAATTTCACCCATCATATGTCCAGTAGACTTGATGAATTGATCCTCAGTATCCATTCCAACATCTTCCAAGAGAGCCCTTCCCCAGAAGCTGGAAAGAAAAAGACTTCAAAATCCAGATCCCTTGCAACAAGAATTATGAATACAGGCTAGGTTCTCCCAGTCTGATAGGCTCCAGTGAAATAGTTAGAAGACAAACGTGAAGCAAGGCCTAGTTTCCTATTGTTCTTGCTGTTGGCAAGCAGGGGCATGGGAATATGGGGGTTTTGGCAGCAGTGTCCCCAGGGGAGACCCCTGACACCGTGCTGCATGGAGAGCTGTAGCAATGGTGGAGGTGGCAACCTCTTGTTCCCAGGACTGCAGCCACACTGCGAGTTCTTGAACTCCAAATCATCAGTGGCAGCTTCCTGATGCTTCACCACCATCTTCTTGAGACCAGTTGGACTGTCTTGTTCTGGAAGTCCTTTCTGGAAGCCTATCTCTCCAGCCCTACCACTGTAATTCTAGAAAAAAACTAGAGTGAGTGTTTGCCGGTCAATGTCTCCAGAATTCTCCCTGTTGACAACAGGGTCAAACAAAACATCTTGTGAATAGCCCAAACTCCATGCATTATGCAGCCACTACTTCTCAAGCCGGCCTCATCTCCTGCCAGAATCCTCTTTGCCCTTTCACACACTGACAAGCCAGCCCTCCTTATCATTTGCATATGATCCTCTATTTTCTGGTATCTCCCTCTCCTTCTTGATTGCCTGAGAAATGTCTATGCAGCCTTCAGAGATTCTTCCAGAGAAATTAGGCACCTGTTGTAGAATATCACAGCACTCTATGCTCATCATTTTACAAAAATCATGTCAGTGTATTATAATTTTTGTTTTCATGTTTATCCTTCTATGATCATTGAAATTCACTGAGGGGATAAATAGTAAATTTTTCTTGGTTTTCCCAAGCCTATCATAATGTATGATACTTAAATGAATGGAATGGGAATTAAGATCTCCCTCAATTTATGAAAAGTTGTAGAGGCTTAAATACTTTTCCTTTCAGCTCCATCTCCCGGGAGAAAAAAGATCAGAAATAAAATTTTTTTACTTTGAAAAGACGGTATATACATATGAAAACTTTATAATATAACTTGTTAGAGAGCTTCAAGAAAGCCCTCCAATCCCAGCCAGTACTACTAAAAACCAAGAAAATTTAAACTATTTCCTCAAGCCCACTATTTCTTCAAGTCCATGCAACCTGGATTCTTCTCTGTGACCCAGTCTGCTTTCCATTCTCTCCCTCAAGTTCAGGGAAATAAGACAAGCTACGGTGACAATCTCTTTCTCTCCTGTTATTCTTAATGCTTTCTACTTTGTGTACACAAATAACTTACAGAATTATTTTTTAAACCAGATTTAAAGGAGGTATCCCATATCTGATAACAAGGAGGGAGACAGTAGGCACAGAGAACTCTTAATAAACTTAACAAAAACTAATTTAGTGCAACCTCAGGCATCATTTTAGTAGTCCCATTTTTTCCACACTTGGAGAAAAGTTAAAACTTACCTGTTAGGGCACAAGTTCAAATGGGAAAGGATGAAACAGTGATTTGGCAGAGTTGCCACACTATCATGGTATATTATGGGTATTTTAACCATGGCTCACAGTCCTTCAGGATATGAATAGAAGATAGCAGCCCTTATTGATCCTAAATACCTACTTAGAAGGGGAGAAAATACCACATTCCAAACAGATGTTGGACTTAGTGGCAGACATTTAAACCTCAAAGTCTTTAAGGAAGAACGAAAATTTCTGAAGCACAATTTGTAAACCCCAGAGTTCCCCAGGGCCAGGCAATACTTATCCTTGCATCCTCTAAAATGTACCAAGTGAACAAGGCCACCACCTGCGGCAGTTGTTCTTGATGAACCTGTACTTTCTCCTTCATGCTTCTATTTGCCAATACTGATCCAACATTACTATAGAAAAATAAAGTCCTTGTTTTCAAATTTTAATTTCTGAGGTTGGCTAACTGAATCCCTCGGTCATGACTGATGGAAGGAGAGCAGTGTGATTCAGCCTCTTGCGGTGGTTTCTATGACTCATCTGGTGACCAAGTCTGGAGATGGCAGGATTTAGCATTAGCCCTTTTAATCTCAGTTGGACATGCTGTTTAGGAGCATCAAATTCCTGGTACACACACATTAAGTACAGGCAAAGAAAAGAAAAACAAACTAGTGAACCAGAAAATCCTATTAGGCTGCACAGATAAGGAATTTTAAAGCAGAGGTGAAAGTTACTTGCAACTTTCCCTGTGAGTCCCTTATAGTTAACCTATCACAGTATTAGTTTCATATATTCTACAGGTTATCTGACCTCCGAGGAATTAATTTAATATACACATTTACCCTTCACTCCAACCCTCAGGCAAATCAGAATTACCAAGTTTATTTGGGAACATTATTATTATTTTTTTTTAACAAGGGCTCTTTATTTTCTAAGGAAAATTCATTTCTGCAAGTTACAGATTTCACTAGTGAGTTAAAATGTGATGTATAAAAGTCTTATTTATGCCCACATCTTTAGGAATTTATCTTTTATCTAGTTCTTAAAGTGTGGTTCCTGGAGAAGCAACAGCAGCCCACCATCAGGAACTTAGAAATGCCAATTTGGGACCCCACCCCAGACCTATCAAATCATGAACTCTGGGACGGTGGGCCCAACAAATCTGTAACTTAACAAGTTCTCCAGGAGATTGTGATGCATATTAAAGTTTGAGAATTGCAGATCCCAAGATATATATTTTATGAACAGAAATAAGAATTAGAGAGACAATGAGTTGCCTGAAGTGAAAGTGAAAGCATTAGTTAGTTGCTCACTCATGTCTGACTCTACGACCCTGTGGACTGTAGCCCACCAGGCTCCTCATATCTATGGAATTCTCCAGATAAGAATACTGGAGTGGGTAGCCATTCCCTTCTCCAGCAGATCTCCCGACCCAGGGACTGAACCCAGGTCTCCTGCATTGCAGGCAGATTCTTCACCATCTGAGCCACTAGGGAAGCCCAAACATTCCCAGTGGCAATGATTCAAAAGCACCCATGCTGCTATCTGTCACATTTGTCAGTTACCTACATGTTATTATTAATAAGTGTAAGAATTCTGTATCCATGTTGGAAAAGAAGGTTGAACATTGAATTACTAAAGCAATATATTTGGGGATGAAGATTTGGGAGATTCTAGATCCTATGTTTTACTACCAGGATTATTTCCCTTGATCAGTAAGAAAGAATCAAGGCAGTGATTTTTTTTATGTATGTAAAACAGAGATCCATTTTGACAATGAAAATCCATGAAAGCCACTTTCAAGTAAGAGCCTAGAACAGTATCTTAGATTTCTTTTTTTGCTGAGGCCAGCCATGATCCTCCCTAGGGCTCCAGGTCCGAGAGCAAGAAAAAAAGTTTTCGAGGTTCCCCTTATAGTTCATTTTCAGCACATAAGGAATATGTCTCTCCCTGGTTCCAAATACTTTCAAATAATTCTCTGATTAAGACTTTCAACAACCAACTCTTGCAAATGAGGCGTTTTCATTCGCTTTGTACTGTACATCTATTATTTGTGTCTGTGGAGCACCTAATCTTGCCCTTGGCAATAGCATACCTATTTCTTTCTGGGAACTGTTCCCTTTTTTCATTTCATCCTGGGGTTAATAACAATGGTTTTCTCTCTGCTTTGTTCCCCTGGGCAGAGAGCTGATTCAGGACTAGCCAGAGTCCTAGGATTATTATTAATAGATGCTGGAATAAATGGGACAGAGAAGCACTCCATTTTTCCTTTGAGATGCTCAGTTGGGGTGTTGCAAGCTTGGAGCTGCCAGCTGCCATGTTTCTTGCTACTATTTGCTCTCAGTGAGCAAAAGGCCACCACACAGAGAAAAGCCAAGATAAGAGTATCATGGCTATGACTGGGCTCCTAAGGTCACACGTGCTAACAATGACTTAGTCAGCTCTTCTGACTCTAGGGTTTACCATCCCCCTATGCCTTCTAGGTCACTCTTATTTAGATTAGTTCATTTTCTGTCAGTTGCAACTGAGAGTCCTGACTAGTTTACCAAAGTATGAATGATGGAAAAGAGTTAAAGAATTTCCCAAGGTACATACTTAGTAATTAGAAAAGACAGAACGCCTAGCTCTTCATAGTTAATGTCCAATGTATTTTTGCTATTTCACAGCTAGTTATTATCTTTAAAATGAAGCCCAAACTTTATATGATTAAATGCATTATGAAATTATTGGGTTTCAAGTCATACAGTAAAACAAAACACCAAAAGTGTGGGCCATAGAAAAAAAATAACAATAAACTGGACTTTGTTAAAATTAAGAACATCTATTCATCAAAAGAAAACACAAATACATTCACATATTTGTCAGAATACATTTCAATTAATACAGTATAATCAATGGCTAAAATACTTGAATAGGATTTTTAAAAGAGGTTTCAAAAGGACCAATAATTATCTGGAAAGGTATTCAACATCATTATTTATCAGGGAAATGAAAATTAAAACTAAGAGATATAACCAGATATTCACCATATTGACTAAAATTAAAAACACTGACAATATCACATAGAGGCACAAATACAGAACTAGGGCTCCCCAGGTAAAGAACCCACCTGCAAATGCAGGAGACGTAAGCGACACAGGTTTGATTCCTGACTCGGGCAGATCCCCCAGAGGCAACCCACTCCAGTGTTCTTGCCTGGAGAATCCCACGGACAGAGGTCCATTGAGTTACAAAGAATCAGACACTACTGAATCAACTTAATACATACAAACATGGGACTCTCATACATTATTGGTGCAAATGAAAATTAGTTTTACCTCTTTGGAAAAACATCTGGCCACAAGTGCTAATGTTAACTCATGCCTCCCTCATGAATGTACAATCCTAATTCTAGTCATGTCTACCAATAAAATAGTGAGTACATATGCCCATTAAAAATCATAGCAGTCATTCATAAAGCTGAAATATGAAAATACTCATCAAGATGAGAATAATATCAGTAGAATACTACACAGCGATAAAAGCCAGGCAAGCAAAGCTGTAGTGAGAGATATAAGGATGGTGATGAAGCCAGGCAGAATCCTGTGTGGCCCTGCCAAGTACAAAAGCCTTTCAAATGTGTCCCTTTTTTCTCATTTGTAGGAAAAAAGCTTCACCCTCCTAGATCTTCCCTGAGAACTAAAGAGCAGATTCAAGCAGTTACTAATTAGTAAAGTGAAGGAGTGCAGAAACAAAGGAGAGGCAGTCAAGAAATAGCGTAGCCATGGGGCAAGGTCCTGAGTCCCCTCAAGGGATGGCTATATGTACAAAACTATTTGATACGCATCTCTGATGACTGAAGTTCTTGGAATACCATCCTTTTACCTCACCACCAGCTAATCAAAAGAAAGTCTGTCTGTCTGTCTGTCTGTCTCTCTCTCTCTCTCACACACACACACACACACACACACACACACACCCGACAGCTCTCTCCACAAATTTTCCTTTAAAATCTTTCTTGAAACTCATCAGGGAATTTGGGCTTTTGAGCGTGAGTTGCCTGTTGTCCTTTCTTGGTCCTTACAATAATCCCTTCTCTGCTCCAAACCCCAATGTTTTTGTTTATTTGGCCTCACTTTGCATAGGGCACAAGAACTTGGGTTTAACAACAGTGATAACCTCTGAATAGAGGAAAAAAAAGAGAGGGAATTTTTTAAAATCTTGCTTTATATCTTAGTCCAGGAAGTAGCTACATAAGTGTGTATATATATGTAAAATATATAGGGAAGAATTACTTGAATTACACACTTTCCTATCTATGTATTAATCTTATCTAAGGGGAAAAAAACAAATTGAAAAAATGCTACAAACATGTCCTAATTCTCCTTTTATCATTTTGAAAGTATTCCTTGAAGAACCTAAAACAGATACAAAAGTCCAAAGCAGAATAGACTTGCAATCATCTCTCATGGAGGGTCTGTGTGATACAACTGTGAAGCTCAGATCTCTGCCTGACTAAGCTGAGAAACACAAAAGAGTCTGGGAACTATTTGAGTATATTCCAGGGTTGTTAGGGACAAGATCTGATAAACTGATGAGCAGAAATAATTTACACATTGTTAAATCACCTTTCTTGAGCCACAAAATCACCCTAAGTTGAATTTATATTCTCCTTAAAAACAGGAAAATAAAGCTCATCACATCCAGCCTCACAAGCCCTCCTATGAACTGTATACACTGGTGAGCTCTGTTTTGAGGAATATTATGTTATTAAATTACTATTTAATTGTATAAATATATCCACCTCTTCCAAGAGCACTCTTAAATAATGATATTTTCTCTGTATTTTTAAATTACCTTAGAATAATCCATAAATGGCAGAACATTAGTAAAATAGCATACACAGCAGGCTTATTATTTCTAGCTAATCATTAAAGTACAATAAACATGACAAAAACCATGTCTAGGCAAATATACACACTCACAAATATTATCCAATCTCTTTCCAAACCTCCTGCAACCTGACCTTATCAACCCAATTAGATGGTTACCCATTTCCAAAGCAAAGTTAAAGGCAGTAAACATATCATTAAGAAAAATGGGCATAGGTTAGCTTCCTGGAGAATTGTTCTTACAATAAGTGTATGATTTTTGTCAATTTGAGAAGTGACAATTGCTACTGGAATAATCTGTTCTATGCTTCTTTCACTGATGTAATCTAGTGGCCTCTGTTGAATATAATATTTCAGAACTAGAAGAGGCTTTAGGAATCATCACGACTGAGCGACTTTCACTTTAGGAATCGTCATTTCATCTTCTTCCTCATCCAAGAGGTGAGAAAATTGAGGGCCAGAGAGCTTTAATCACTTGCCTGAGTCAAGGTATACCTAAGTTCCTTTACAAACGTAATTGAGAATCTGTGGGCGCTACAATCTAAAGGAAAAAACATATTTCACAAAGGAAATTTTAGTGTGCAAATTGTAAGGAACTCACTATTTCTAGTCTAGATACATTGGCACAGTCCTTGAGTTAACATCATGGATTCTATACCTCAAAAATAATGAGAGTATAAACTAAAGCAGGGGCTCTGAAAATGACAAGGAAATGATACTTTATAAGTCACAGAGGAGGGTGACTCTTGAGTTTCCCTGGTTGATGGGATATTGTGATAGTCCTTCATCTCATTTCCTACCTAAATTCAGCCATTTTTCTAAATCATTCTTCAAAATGATCTTTCTAATGCATGGGTTTTACCTTCCAATACAGTCCTCATTGCCTATCTTAATTGAGTTCCCTGGAGGCAAATGCTGGCACTAAGAGTCATATGAGAGTCACTTACATTAATGAGAGTGGAAAATCCAGGAAGCAGGAAGCAGAACAGGGAAAGGAAGCAGGCCAGGCAAGCCTGCAAAATAAAAAAAATATATCCATCGAGAGTAACACTGGCACATGAATGCAGGGCTCTCTGGAGAGAGTGGAAGTCAGTCCACTTAAAGTGTGTTTGTAGATCCCTGGGGTCTAAAAACCATGTGGTCTACAATGAGATAAGGTGCTTGCAGCTGAGTGACTAAGCCAACTGTTTATTTCAACTGACATTGCTTTCAGAGAACTTCTTCTTTGTGAAGGAAGTGGAGCATAGGTTGACTTCTACCACAAGCTCACCCTCTCCTGGTTGGTAAAAAGTTTGTGGAAGAATCACCCTTCAGAACTGTCCTGATCAGGGGAGAAGAAGCAGGATTATATGGATCCCATCACATCAATCAGAGCTTAAGGACTGTGCCCTGTGAACACTGCCAGGCATTTCCAGATCTTGGCAAGGGGAAGGAGGAGCCAGGCCATGTGAGAGCAGTCTGTCTACAAGAAGTTACAAGTGATAGCAGTTTGCTGGGAATAACACCACACGAGCACATGTGAAAGGTGAAGGACACCGATGTGATGAGTGAAGAACACTAATATCATCTGCTAAAGTCCCTAGCAAGTGTACTTTCTAGGCAGTTTGTCCCAGAGTATGATGCCTTGCTACATCTGGTTTCCATCTTCTCAGTTTCATCTATAATTGCATCCTATCCCATTCTGCTGCACTCTGCACCAGTGGTTTTCCGTTTTGCTTACACATCAGAATCGCCTGAGAAGTTTTAGACCTGCTAATGCCTGAGCTCTCTACCAACAGTGTGAGGTTATCGGTCTACATTGTTTGTTTTTTTGTTTTTACCCATAAATGATACTCTTGTAGAGCGAAGATTGAGACCCACTGCTCCAAGCTTTTTATTAAGCTACTTGCAATTCTGTGAGTTTGACTGCATGACTTTGCTTGCCAGGCCATGAACACTGCAGAAATAACCATCCCTAGCTTTGACTTTTGAAACCCGACTGACATTTAAAATGCTATTCATTCTTCAAGCCTCAGTTCAACTGCCATTTTCTCAATTACAAGGGTTGAGAAACACATGATCAAAGTGTTCAAAATACCACTCAACCAGAGGCTGGTGAAATGTCGTTCTACACATTATTAGTAGATATACACAAAAATTTAACTCCTCATAAAGGGGTTAAATTGCAGAGAAAGCAATACTAAAGAAAAATCTTTAAGTAGAACTCCATTGCATTACTTAAATAATGAGAAACAACCCAAATGTCCATCACTAACAAAACAGTTACATAAACCATGTCATAGTTCTAGAATGACAGGTAGCAACTGAAAATAATATTTTTAAAAAGTTTAATAATCTTGGGAGCTATTTATACTGTCACCAACCAACCATACAAACATGTAATCAGTTTATAAAATCTCATATATGAAATGTTACTATTGATTTTTTTAATGTATGAAAGACTGGAAAATAGACCAAAAAGAAAAAGAAATAAGTCAATTACTCCAAATGATGGGATTTATTAACAGAAAATAAATTTCATTTTTTATTAAAATTATCTACAATTACTGTTTTGACTTATTAAAAATTAATACTTTCTCCATTAACATTTCCCCACTCTGTATTAATTTCTCTCATCAATTTTAACTTATCATTTGTTCATATTTCTCCTGTGATCCTTGGATTATGCCTTATATTCTTTATTGAGGTATAATTTATCAACAGTGAAATCTTCAGAACATAAGTGTACTTGCTGAATTGCTTCTTACAAATTTGGCAGAAGGGCTTCATTACCCGGAAAGCTTTTTTATAGCTATCCCCTATCATTCTACTTCCTGCTCCTGTGAGAAGCAACCACTGATCTGATTTATATCACCTTAGGAGAGCATCCAGTCCCATCACTTCATGACAAAAAATAGGAAAAGATTGGACATAGTGGCTGACTTTATTTTTCTGGGCTCCAAAATCACTGCAGATGGTGGCTGCAGCCATGAAATTAAAAGACGCTTGCTCCTTGGAAGGAAAGTTATGACCAACCTAGATAGCGTATTCAAAAGCAGAGACATTACTTTGCCAACAAAGGTCTGTATAGTTAAGGCTATGGTTTTTCAGTGGTCATGTATGGGTGTGAGTGTTGGACTATAAAGAAGGCTGAGTGCTGAAGAATTGATGGTTTTGAACTGTGGTGTTGGAGAAGACTCTTGAGAGTCCCTTGGACAGCAAGGAAATCCAACCAGTCCATCCTAAAGGAGATCAGTCCTAGGTGTTCATTGGAGGGACTGATGTTGAAGCTGAAACTCCAGTACTTTGGCCATCTGATGTGAAGAGCTAACTCATTTGAAAAGACCCTGATGCTGGGAAAGATCGAGGGCAGGAGGAGAAGGGGATGACAGAAGATGAGATGGTTGGATGGCATCACCAACTCGATGGACATGGGTTTGGGTGGACTCTGGGAGTTGGTGATAGACAGGGAGGCCTGGTGTGCTGTGGTTCATGGGTCGCAAAGAGTCGGACACGACTGAGTGCCTGAACTGAACTGAACTGAAGGAGAGTTTTGCCTATTCTAGAACTGCATATAAAGGGGATCATACATTATAGACATTTCCTCTTTTACTTAGCATAATATTTTTGCATTTATTAGTAGTTAGTTCCTTTTTATTGCTGAGTTGTATCTACTGTGTGAATATACCAGTTTGTTTATCTAGATTCTTGCTGATGAACATCTGGTCTGTCTCCAGATTGAGGAGTGTAAATAAAGTCCTATGAACATTCTTGCATAATGTTTTTTGTGGATGTTTATTTTTGTTTATCTGGAATAAACACCTATGTGGTAGAGAGCCTCCAAGATGGTACCCAGTGATCCTTGCTTCCTCATACCTAGCCTCTTATGTAGTTGCACCCCTCCCCACCATGTACACACATATATACCACACACTGAATAGGGCTACTATATGCAGTCAATAGGATACTGCAAAAAGGTATAAAGTATGGCTTTAAAGGCTAGGTCATAACAGCTGCCACCTGCTCTCTCTCAGATCATTCACTCTGGTGGGACACCGGCTGCTAGGAAGACACTCAAGCGGCAATATGGTGGGATCCGAATGGCAAGGAGCTGAAGCCACCTGCCAGTCACCATTTTCATCTTGTCAGTCTTGTGAGTACGCCACTACCATAGAGCAAAGCCTCCAGCCCTATCCAGCATTCAGGTGACTGTGGTCCTGGCTACCATATTAACAGAAACTGAAAGGAGACCCTGAAGCAAACCACTCAATTAAGCCTACTCTGAATTCCTAACCCCCAGAAACTATGCAAGGGTTTACCGTAGTTTAAGCCATTGCATGCTGCCTGAATACTTGGTCACTAAGTCCTGTCTGACTCTTTGTGACCTCATGCACTGTAGCCCATCAGGCTCCTCTGTCCATGGGATTCTCCAGGCAAGAATACTGGAGAGGTTTGCCATGTCCTCCTTCAGGGGATCTTCCCACCCAGGGACGGAACCCAAGTCTCCTGCTTTGGCAGGTGGGTTCTTTACCACTGAGCCACCAGGGGAGCTCGTTTAAGCCATTGAGTTGTGGTAATTTATGATGCAGATAATGACTACAGTCTAGAAGTGCAATTTCTGGATCATAGAATAAATTTATGTTCAACTTCTAAGTGATACTGAGAATTTTCCAAGGTAGTTGTGCCATTTTACACTCACACAGTCACAGATGTTCACTATCATTGCCAGTCCTTTGTATCATCAGTCTTCTGTTTTAGTCATTCTAGTAGGTATGCCATAGTGTTTCATTGGGGTTTTTAATTTAGACTTCACTCGATCTAACTACGTTGAGCATTTCATGTGCTTTATCACGTGCCTTATATTTTACATATTTTTTTCCAGTTTCATTGAGATATAACTGACATGCAATACTGCTTAAGAAGTTCACAATTTTACTTACATACATCATGAAATGGTTTTCATAGTAAGTATACTGAATATCCATCATCTCACACAGATATAAATTAAAAGAAAAAGAAGAAAATCATTTTATATATTATTTATGCTTCTTTCACAGACTGAAGCGTGATTCTAATCAGGGTTAATCAATGTTGGATTAATAAATTAGGGAACAAATGAGCATGTTTTTCCTGTAAAAACTACAAATAGGGGTAACTCCGAGCTCTTTCAAACACAGGACTTACAAATTGTACAAGACAATCTATAGCTGAATTACTAGGTATAGCAATTTATAATGCGATCTTAAAATTTTCCCTTCCTTTAATTTCCTAATATAAAAATGCATCATAATTCTCATTTTTTATTTATTGGGATTTTTCTTGCCTAGTGTACTTCTCATTGCACTCAAAGTCTTGCAGGATTAGATGGAAATAGAGTGACCCTCTTAGACAAAACATCAAAGCAACAGGGAGAAATGAGTTAAATTAGTAAAATCAACACATGATAAATTAAATCTGCTATCTGAGGAAAGAGCCCTTTAGCAGTACTAGGTTCCAAAGGCAAAAGCAGGCAGGCCTTGGGCATAACTTAATTAACGGTATAAACGTATCTATAGATTAAACTTGCCATTACTGGTGGAATGGTCTCATTAGAAGGAGAAGCAAGACAAACAGGGAGTTGGAATTTAATTTACTTCATATATATAGACAAGAACAAAGCTGACTCAGGGGCAGGGCACAGAACAGGCATTCTGATCCTTAAAGAGGTCCCTCTACTGTGGGGCAGACGTGGGTCATCAGGTTGGTCACCATGGCCTAAATAACATAATTCCTTTTACTTTTGTTCAGACCTATGATAACCAAATAGCCTGAAGACCAATTTCATTTCTCAGCAAGACTATACACTGGAGCAGACCCAGGTGTTCTGATCACAACAAAAGGAATAGTTCCCACTGTAAAAGAATAAATGGACCCAGGAAGGAAGAGATAAGCTAATCAGATGATGAACATATTCTAAGTGGCTTACCCATAGTGTTTCATATATTTAATTACTATAACATATTGATTTCACAAGCTGCAATTGTGCTAAAAAAAAAAGTTTTCATTTTTCTATGATGACTGAATTCCTATTTTAAACCCCATTTTTCTGAGTGGCAAATAACCAACTTAGTCACTTCAAGATATTTTTCAGTTAAATCATGGTTTCTCTGTCATATGAGGATTTTCCCAGTGAAATAGAGGTTCACCACATTCCCTCCTTCCACTGATGTGTGTGGTGTCTAAGTCTTGGAGAATGAATGAATGGGTGGCAGGGCCACCATGTTGTACAACTCCAGAAACACAGTCATGGCAGCAGTAACGTTTGCTTTTTGGTCAGATTTTGTCCCTGCTAATGTTGGCTGTGAATGAGCAAAATGAATGGTTTTCTTTTCCTGTTAACACTTAGGAATAAAAGTCCTTCCCCACAAAGTCTTTTGTAGATAGGGCTTGCATAATCATCTTCACACAGGTCAGCCTGTAAATCCAAGAGGTTTCTTCAGGCTAAAGTTAGACAGTTCATCCACTTGCTTTCTGTAATTCTGAGGGCATGTGGAAAAGTAAGTACTGGTTATCTACTGTGATGAAGCAAACAACCCAAAACTTAGTGGCTCACAACAATAATCATTTGAAGATCTGTGGGTCAGATCTTCAAGGGCCGGGTGGGCTGCCTCCCCTAGGATTATTAATATTGGTTACTATGTGGTTGATGGCTAGACACATACCTGTTGTCTTAGTGGAAAGAGAGGGAAGACTGGGCTTAGCTGAGCCCCTTTCCCTATCCAAGAAGTCTCAAGACTTCTCTAGACAGGCTTTCCAGCAAGATGATCAGACTGCATGCACCTGGCTTTCCCCTGAGAGAACATTCTAAGAGATCCCAGTCAAAGTTGTAAAACTTCTTGTTATCTGACCTAAAAACTCACAGAAGCTCACTTCTGATGCATTCCATTGGTCAACCATGCCACTATATTAGCCCACATTCAAGGAGAAGGGAATTAGTCTCTGCTTCTTAATGGAAAGAAACAAACAAACAAAAACATTGTGGCCACTTTTGAGTTGGGAGGAAAATGACAAGATTTTTCCAAGTCACTCTGAGAGTTGTAAGAAACTCAAGGTGGTTAACTCAAATGCCTTGACAAATCACATTAGGTCATGCTATACCATCATCCCTAATCAACTGGTGTTATGCCATCCCAGCACATGAGTAAATCCATCTGCAAAACAAGTCACAGGTCCTAACTGCTCTTGGAGTCCCAAATTAATCTTGGACCTGTATCACCACCTCCTTAGAGCTCAGCTTTGCAGTAGGCTTCAGAGCAAAGAACTTCTTTTCAGGGAATAACACCTATGTTTAATCCACTTCCATCTTCCTTAGCTCTTTTTCCTACCCAAAGCAGGAAAATCTTTATATTTCTCCAACAACCAGGCCACAGCAGACTTGACTGAATGAAGTTTCTTGCTTGCCTAATATTTATGAGGCTTGAGAATTCAAACTTCAAAGACAATTAACAAACTTTTTCTCCTCTGTGGTCTACTGGAACCTCCCTTCTCTGAGTCATAGAAATGAAGATGGAGATGGAAGAGGCAAACAGAATTACAGGTAAAAGGGATTTCATGGGGAAAAAAAAATCACCTCAGTAATTGCTTCAAAATAATTTTTCTGTCATTTTTATAAATGGGGCTTCTGATTGCTCCATTAGTCACTTATGAGTTTGCTCAACTCCTCTCAGAGACTTGGGGTGATTAAATTTGGGAGCCATGATAAAAGTGAATCGCTAGGCTAGAAAAGCTGAGAACCCAACTCCTTACTTTACTGACATCTAACAAGGGCACTCTCTGGGGCGATTAAAGTAATTAAAGGCTATCTTTTATTTAATTGGTATCTAAAATTGTCATAAGTGCTTTGAACATAATATTTTATTTAAATACAGTAAAACTGTATAAGATAGGTCAGATTATTCTTTCCATTTTACAGACGAAAAACTGAGTTGTGGAGAGATTAAGCAATTTGCAGAAAGTCACAGAATGAAAGAGGTAATCTAATCTAGGTAATCTTGTTTTAGAGTTTATGCTCTTAATTACTCTGCAATTGACTCCTCAATATTTGCCTTTAAACTGCAACGAATACAGTTCCATAGCTGTAACTACATTCTGACAAAACTTTATTTTTAGTATACCACATTTTGACTACAGACATGTATGTTGCGTGAGGTTTTGGCTGTAGTCGTGTATGTTGAGTGAAGTTCCACTTTAAACGTTTATTTGCCAAGTTTCTTGCAACATACCAATGAGGAATTTAAATGAACCATTTATAAGGATGTGAAAATTGAAAATTGCATTTAAAAAGTTTAACAATAGTAAATTTAAAATATAATAAGGATTTCCCTGACAGTCCAGTGGTTAAGACTCCATGCTTCCATTGCAGGAAACACAGGTTCAATTCCTGGTTGGGGAACTAAGATCCCACATGCCACATGCCGTGCACAGAGCAGCCAAAAATAATAATAATAGAATATATAAAGATAAAATAGCCTAAACGTAAATTCTACCTGTTTGAATACAAACCTCAAATCTTTTTTTTTTTTTAATAACTCAAAGAAGGTGACTATTTCTTAAAAAGAAAAAATAACAGCCTATGGACTGACTAATGTTACTATGCTTTTTATTGACATGAAAAGAGTTCTATAAAGTGACTATGCTAAGAAATCTCTCTTTTATCCCTGTCACATATGGTGACAATGAAGGTTAACTTGCCAATCCCCGGTTGTGGACTATAAAAACAAAATATTAGACTTCAAGAAAGGAGAGCTGTAATAATAAAGTAACAGTGAATCATGCATCCCGAATCATAGCTGCTCAAATAAATAAAATATGGTGCCCCAGAAAACTCAAAGGAAAGGCCCAGTTAGAATCAACCTTCACACAAAAAAACGTTAGCCTGAATGCACTGTGCCTTGACTCCTGATAGAAAAGAAATAAATATAGAAAGATACCTTGAAATGCAGCCATTTAATTTTTTCAGTGGAGAAAAACCTTCTCTTTTAAATGTACTTTAAATAATTCTTATTGTATACTGCAAAGAAAATCACATGTAGGCAAAACCTCTACGGATACCAATAGCTAGAATAAATTCTAGCCGGCTCAAATCAGAAAACATAAGGCTGATTGGGCTTCCCAAAACCTGAACATAACTTTAGAAGTGGTACTGATTTTTGGTTCTGTTTTCATTTTTTCCCCAAAGTCTCTTTATCACCAGTTCTACCTGATGCTCTCAATCCAAAGACATTCTTCTTGTATACTTGGACTTTTACATTATCTTAAGCTGATTAATTCCAACCTCACCAACCAAGACTGGAATTAAGATGGCAATCTGTATTACAATACCTTTAATCATCCTTGGAACTACCTACCTATCTATTTGACACAAGGGGGAAAAACATGCAAATATATTGATATACATTGATACACATATACATGTGTGCATGAGTCATAGACATCATTACACCTAAACACTTGAGCTCGCAGTCAAAGTTCCTCTGATCAACCACAAGGAAAATATGTTTCCATAACCATACTTTAAATGGGATAGTCACCAGTCTGTGCTAACAGGTCATCCATCAGTTATTAAGTGAGATAAGTGGATATGCATAATATATGGTTGACATTTGGTAAATCGTTCCCTTTCTCTTTTAGTTGTACAGAAAATATAAATATTGAAGAACTAGGAGTACGTGAAGTGGGATAGTGAAAAATCTTTCACACAATAACAAGGGTGTACCATTCATGAAATCAGTGAGCTTATTTTGTTAATCGATGGATCCCTAGCACCTAGACCAGTAACTGGCCATGTGTGCATGCTAAGTCGCTTCAGTTGTGTCTAACTCTGTGCAGCCCTATGGATTATAACCTGCCAGGCTCCTCTGTCCATGGGATTCTCCAGGCAAGAATACTGGAGTGAGTTGCCATGCCCTCCTCCAGGGGAATCTTCCCGACCCAGGGATCGAACCCATGTCTCTTATGTCTTCAGCACTGGCAGGCAGATTCTTTACCACTAGTGCCACATGGGAAGCCATAGCAGAATTAAATAAACATATATTTAACATCTGAGTAAATGTGTGGTAGGAAGGAAGGAAGGGGAAAAAGGGAGGAAGCTAGGCAGTCAATCTGGCTAATAAACTATGGCTCATGCTATAATGTTCTTTCATAAGACCAGTGATTCTGATCCAAAGGCTAAGAAATCAACTCACCCCACTCTGAAATACTGAAAAACACATCATTTTCATTCTAACTATATAGGACAGTGAGATGTCAGGAGCTCAGTTAACATCCCATTCTATCACTTTGATTTATGTGATCTTGTTAAAATTTCTTAATTTCTCTAAGCCTTTGTTTTCTCACCTGTAAAATAGTTGCAATAAATAATTAATAGCATTTAATCTGTTATGGACTGAATTGCATCCCCTAAAACTCTTATGTTGAAGCTTTACTCCCATTGTGGTTGTATTTGAAGACAGAAACTTTAAACAGGTAATTAACTTTCAATGAGGTCCTAAGAATGAGGTTCTACTCTAACAGGATTAGAATCCTTATTTAAAAAAAGAAAGAGAGAGAGAGAGAGAGAAACCTGGAAGACAGGCACATAGAAGAAAGGCCATGTGAGGACACAGTGGAAGGTAGCCATCTACAAGTCAAGAGGAGAGGTCTCAATAAAAAGCAACTCTATTAATACCTTGAAATTAGACTTAATATCTCTAGAACTGTAGAAATAAGTTTCTGTTTTTTGAGATACCAGTCTACGATATGGTTTTATGACAGACCAAGCCAATTAGTAGATTTTTAAAGGTCTGTTATGAATGTTGGACTAGAAAATAATCTTAGTGCCTGAAACATAGGAAATGCCCATAAATGCTAACTATTAATAATGTGGTTATGAAACAATTCTCCATAAGTCTCCAACTTTCTGCATGTCTTAGCAAAGACTCTGAAAACTTAGGCTTAGAACTATCTTTTTAAGAATGCTTGTGTAGCAAACAGCCTTAGTAGAGAGTGCTTCAGTCACTAACTTTTGTCTGACTCTGTGACTCCATGGATTGTAGCACACCAGGATTCCTGGTTCTTCATTACCTTTTGGAATTTGCTCAAACTCATGCCCATTGAGTCAGTGATGTTATACAGCCATCTCATCCCCTGTCATCCCTTTCCCTTCCTGCCCACAATCTCAACCAGAATTTGGGTCTTTTCCAATGAATCAGCTCTTTACATCAGGTGGCCAGAGTAACTTTCACTTTAGTAGAGAAGAATACTATCAAATTGCCAATGACATTTTTCACAGAACTAGAACAAAAATCTTAAAATCTATACAGAATCATAAAAGACCCAAAATTGCCAAAACAATCCTTATAAAAAGAACAAAGCAGGAGGCATAACCCTTCTGGACTTCAAATAATATTATAAAGCTACAATAATCAAAACAGCATGGTATTGGCACAATAGACATAAGGACCAGTGGAGAACAGACATGTGGGCAGAATAGAGAACCCAGAAATAAACCCACACACCTATGAACAATTAATTAACTTTTGACAAAGGAGGCGAGAATATACAATGGGGAAAAGGTCTCTTCAGCTAGTGATGTTGGAAAAGTTGGACAGTCACATGTAAATCAATTAAGTTAGAACGCACCCTCACACCATAAACAAAAAATAAACTCAAAATAGCTTAAAGACTTAAATATAAGACATAACGCTATAAAACTCCTAGAACATAGGCAAACCATTCTCTGACATAAATTGTGCCAATGTTTTCTTAGGTCAGTCTCCCAAAGCAACAGAAACAAAAGTAAAGTAACAAGTAGACCTAATCTAACTTACAAACCTTCGCACAGCAAAGGAAACCAATTGTTGCTGTTCTGGCACTAAGCTATATCCACCTCTTTGCGACCCCATGGACTAAAGCATGCCAGGCTCTGTCCTCCACTATCTTCTGGAGTATGCTCAAATCCATAACTATTGAGTCGGTGATGCTATCTAACCATCTCATCCTCTGCCACCCACTTCTCCTTTTGCCTTCAATCGTTCCCAGCATCAGGGTGTTTCAGTGAGTCAGCTCTTCTCATCAAGTGGCCAGGGTATTGGAGCTTCAGCTACAGCATCAGTCTTTCAATGAATACTCATGGTTGATTTCCTTTAGGATTGACTGGTTTGATATCCTCACAGGCCAAGGGACTCTCAAGAGTGTTCTCCAACACCACAATTCAAAAGCATCAGTTGTTCGGCACTTAGCCTTCTTTATGGTTCAACTCTCACATCTGTACCTCACTACTGGAAAAACCAAAGCTTTGACTATACAGACTCTCCCAGCAAAATGATGTCTTTGCTTTTTGATAGGCTATCTAGTTTGTCATAGCTTTCTTTCCACAGAGCAAGGGTCTTTTAATTTCATGGTTGCAGTCATCATCCACAGTGATTTTGGAGCCCAAGAAAATAAAATCTCTCACTGCTTCCACTTTTTCCCTTTCTATTTGCCAAGAAATGATGGGACCTGATGCCATGATTTCCGTTTTCTGAATTTTGAGTTTCAAGCCAGCTTTTCACTCTCCTCTTTCACTCTCATCAAGAGGCTTTTTGTTCCTCTTCACTTTCTTCCATTAGAGTAGTATTCTCTGCATATCTGAGGTTATTAATATTTTTTCTGGCATTCTTGATTCCAGCTTGTGATTCATCCAGCCCAGCATTTCTCATGATGTACTCTGCATAGAGATAAGCAGGGTGATAATATACAGCCTTGTCATACTTGTTTCCCAATATGGAACCAGTCAGTTGTCCCATATCCAATTCTAATTGTTGCTTCTTGACCTTATAGGTTTCTCAGGAGAGAGGTATGGTGGCCTGGTACTCCCATCTCTAAAAGTTTTCCATAGTTTGTTGTGATGTACACAGTCAAAAGCTTTAGCATAGTCAATGAAGCAGAATTAGATATTTTTCCGAATTCCCTTATTTTCTCCATTATTCATTGAATGCTGGCAGTTTGACCTTTGCCTTTTCCAAACAACTTGTACATCTGGAAGTTCTCTGTTTATGTACTGCTGAAACCTGACTTGAAGCATTTTGAGCATTACCTTGCTAGCATGTGAAATGAGTGCAATTGAGTGGTAGTTTGAACATTCTTTGGCATTATCCTTCTTTGAGATTGAAATGAAAATTGATCTTTTCCAGTCCTGTGGCCACTGTTAAGTTTTCCAAATTTGCTGACATATTGTGCAGCACTTTAACAGAATTATCTTTTAGGATTTTAAATAGCTCAGCTGAAATCCCATCAGCTCCACTAACTTTGTTTATAGTAACGCATCCTAAGACCCACTTGACTTCATATTCCAGAATATCTGGCGCTAGGTGAGTGACCACACTATTGTGGTTATCCAGATCATTAAGAACTTTTTGGTATATAGTTCTGTGTATTCTTACCACCTCTTCCTAATCTGCTATTCTTCTGCTTAATCTCTTCTGCTTCTAGATCCTTACCATTTCTGTCCTTTATTGTGCCCATCTTTGCATGAAATGTTCCCTTGATCTCCCAGTTTTCTTGAAGAGATCTGTAGTCTTTCCCATTCTGTTGTTTTCCTCTATTTCTTTGCATTTTTCATTTAAGAAGGCCTTCTTATCTCTCCCTGCTCTTTCTCTGGAACTCTTCATTCATTTGGGTATATCTTTCCTTTTCTCCCTTGCTCTTCACTTCTCTTCTTTCCTCAGCTATTTTTAAAGTCTCCTCAGAAAAACACTTCACCTTCTTGCATTTATTTTTCTTTGGAATCATTTTGGTCACTGCCTCCTGTGCAGTGTTATGAACCTCCATTCGTAGTTTTGCAAGCACTCTATCTACCAGATCTAGTCCCTTGTATTCATCACCTCCACTGTATAGTCATAAGGGATTTGATTTAGGTCATAACTGAGTTGCCTAGTGGCTTTCCCCTATGTTCTTCAATTTAAACCTGAATTCTGCAATACAGAACTCATGATATGGGCTACAGTCAGCTCCAGGTCTTGTTTTTACTGACTGTATAGAGCTTCTCCACCTTTTGCTGCAAAGAACATAATCAATCTGTTTTTGATACTGACCATCTGGACTGGGAGACAATATTTGCAATGATGTGACTGACAGATTAATTTCCAAAATATACAAAGAGATCCTATAACTAAAAAACAAAAAACAACAACCCAATCAAAAATGGGCCAAAGACCTAAATAGATATTTCTCCAAAGAAGATATACAAATGTCTGATAGGTACATGAAAAGATTATCATCATTGCTAATTACTAGAGAAATGCAAATCAAAACTAAACTGAGGTACTACCCCACATAGATCAGAACGACCATCATTAAAAAGCCTACAAATATATGTTGGACAGGGCATGGAGAAAAAGGAACCTTCTTATACTCTTTTTTTTTCTATTAAATTTATTTATTTTTTAAATTACAATACTGTATTTGTTTTGCCATACAGGACACTAATAGATGGAGAAATATACCATGCTCATGGGTCGGAAGAGTCAATATAGTGAAAATGAGTATACTACCTAAAGCAATCTACAGATTCAATGCAATTCCCATCAAGCTACCAGCAGTATTTTTCACAGAACTAGATCAAATAATCTCAAGATTTGTATGGAACTACAAAAAACCTCGAATAGCCAAAGCAATCTTGAGAAAGAAGAATGGAACTGGAGGAATCAACTTGCCTGACTTCAGGCTCTACTACAAAGCCACAGTCATTAAGACAGTATGGTACTGGCACAAAGACAGAAATATAGATCAATGGAACAAAATAGAAAGCCCTGAGATTAACCCACACACCTATGGACACCTTATCTTCGACAAAGGAGGCAAGAATATACAATGGAGTAAAGACAGTCTCTTTAACAGGTGGTGCTGGGAAAACTGGTCAACCACTTGTAAAAGAATGAAACTAGACCCCTTTCTAACACCATACACAAAAATAAACTCAAAATGGATTAAAGATCTAAATGTAAGACCAGAAACTATAAAACTCCTAGAGGAGAACATAGGCAAAACACTCTCCGACATAAATCACAGCAGGATCCTCTATGATCCAACTCCCAGTATACTGGAAATAAAAGCAAAGATAAGCAAATGGGATCTAATTAAAATTAAAAGCTTCTGCACAACAAAGGAAACTATAAGCAAGGTAAAAAGACAGCCTTCTGAATGGGAGAAAACAATAGCAAATGAAACAACTGACAAACAACTAATCTCAAAGATATATAAGCAACTTATGCAGCTCAACTCCGGAACCTTCTTATACTCTTGATGGGAGTATAAGGTGGTCCAATCATTAAGGGAAAAAAATATAGAAGTTCCTCAAAGAAAATTAACAATAGAGTTGCCATATGATTCAACAATCCTACTCCTGGATATATACCCAGACAAAACTATAATTTGAAAGATACATGGACCCCCTATGTGCATAGCAGCACTAACCAAGACATGGAAACCACCTAAATGTCCACTGACTGATAAATAAAAAAGATGTGATCGGTGTATACAATTGACTATTACTCGGTCATAAAAATAATGAAACAGCCATTTGCAGCAACATAGAGCAACTAGAGATTATCATACTTAGTAAAGTAAGTCAGAAAGAGAAATACAAATACTACATGATATCACTTATATGTGGAACCTATAATATCACACAAATTAACTGATGTTAACAAAAATTAACATATCTATGAAACAGAAAAAGACTCACAGACATGGACAACAGACCTGTGGTTACCAAGGATGGAAGAGGGAAAGACTGGGAGTTTGAGATTAGCAGATGCAAACTAGTCTATCAGTTCAGTTCAGTTCACTTCAGTTGCTCAGTTGTGTCCGACTCTGCAACCCCATGGACTGCAGCATGCCAGGCCTCCCTGTCCATTGCCAGCTCCCAGACTGACTCAAACTCATGTGCATTGAGTCGGTGATGCCATCCAACCATTGTGTCCTCTGTCATCCCCTTCTCCCGCCTTAATCTTTCCCAGCATCAGGGTCTTTTCCAGTGGGTCAGTTATTCCCATCAGGTGGCCAAAGTATTGGAGTTTCAGCTTCATCAACAGTTCTTCCAATGAATATTCAGGACTGATTTCCTATAGGATGGACTAGTTGGATCTCCTTGCAGTCCAAAGGACTCTCAAGAGTCATCTCCAACACCACAGTTCAGAAGCATCAGTTCTTTGGCACTCACCTTTCTTTATAGTCCAACTCTCACTTCCATACATGACTAATGGAAACATTATGTCTTTGACTAGACAGATCTTTGTTGGCAAAGTAATGTCTCTGCTTTTTAATATACTGTCTAGGTTGGTCATAACTTTTCTTCCAAGGAGCAAGCATCTTTCAATTTCATGGCTGCAATCACCATCTGCAGTGATTTTGGAGCCCCCAAAATTAAGTCTGTCACTGTTTGTGCTGTTTCCCCATCTATTTGCCATGAAGTGATGGGACCGGATGCCATGATCTTCGTTTTCTGAATGTTGAGCTTTAAGCCGACTTTTTCGCTCTCCTCTTTCACTTTCAAGAGGTTCTTTAGTTTCTCTTTGCTTTCTTCCATAAGGGTGGTGTCATCTGCATATTTGAGGTTATTGATATTTCTCCTGGCAATCTTGATTTCAGCTTGTGCTTTATCCAGCCCAGCATTTCTCATGATGTACTCTGCATAATAGTTAAATAAGCAGGATGACAATATACAGCCCTGGCGTACTCCTTTCCCCATTTGGAACCAGTCTGTTGTTCCATGTCCAGTTCTAACTTGCTTCCTGACCTGCATACAGATTTCTCTCAAGTCAGGTCAGGTAGTCTGGTATTCTCATCTCTTTAAGAACTTTCTAGAGTTTGTTGTGGTCCACACAGTCAAAGGCTTTGGCATAGTCAATAAAGCAGAAGTAGATGTTTTTCTGGAACTCTTGCTTTTTCCACGATCCAATGGATGTTGGCAATTTGATCTCTGGTTCCTCTGCCTTTTCTAAATCCAGCTTGAACATCTGGATGTTCACGGTTCACGTACTGTTTAAGCCTAGCTTGGAGAGTTTTGAGCATTACTTTACTACTGTGTGAGATGACTACAATTGTGCAGTAGTTTGAGCATTCTTTGGCATTGCCTTTCTTCGGGATTGGAATGAAAACTGACCTTTTCCAGTCCTGTGGCCACTGCTGAGTTTTCCAAATTTTCTGGCATATTGAGTGTAGCACTTTCCACAGCATCATCTTTTAGGATTTGAAATAGCTCAACTGGAATTCCATCACCTCACTAGCTTTGTTCATAGTGATGCTTCCTAAGGCCCACTTGACTTCACATTCCAGGATGTCTGGCTCTAGGTTGGTGATTACACCATTGTGATTATCTGGACTGTGAAGATTTTTCTTTTTTTTCTTCTTTTTTTTGTATAGTTCTTCTGTGTATTCTTGCCACCTCTTCTTAATATCTTCTGCTTCTGTTAGGTCCATACCATTTCTGTCCTTTATTGTGCCCATCTTTGCATGAAATGTTCTCTTGGTATCTTTAATTTTCTTGAAGAGATCTCTAGACTTTCCCATTCTGTTGTTTTCCTCTATTTCTTTGCACTGATCACTGAGGAAGGCTTTCTTATCTCTCCTTGCTATTCTTTGGAACTCTGCATTCAAATGGGTATATTTGAATGGATATACCCATATGCATTCAAATGGGTATATCTTTCCTTTTCTCCTTTGCCTAGTATATATATATATATATCTAGTATATCTAGTATATTATATATATATATATATTAGTGTATATAGGATGGATAAACAACAAGGTCCTGCTGTATAGCACTGGGAACTACACTTAATATCCTGTGATAAACCATAATGAAAAATAATATATTTATATGTATAATTAAATCACTTTTCTAAAGCAGAAATTAACACAACATTTAAATCAACTACATTCCAATAAAAATTTTTAAATATTGCTATAAAAAAGAAGATAGAGAGGATAGTATTTTCCTATGGAACAGACTGAAAGTGTGTTTATTACCCAGTATGCCAGTATTCTTGCCTGGAGAATCTGATAGACAAAGGAGTCTGGCAGGCTATAGTCTATTGGGTTGCAAAGAGTCGGACACAACTGGAACGACTTAGCACACAAGCAGGTACCAGTATAATAAAGGTAATGTATCCCTCCAGGGCAAAGGTTGGCCAGGTTTGCTGTAGCCTATTATAAAAGATTCGGGGTCCCTAAGCTCAGAGTTCCTTAGCTGTGATGCAAACCCACTGTGTGTGCTGCATCCAACTTGGCTGCCTCATTTGCCTCCACAGAACTTGGGGAAGAGGGTAACTGACCAAGCACAAAGCTCAGGTCATCTATAGTGCTGTGAGCAATAAAGGCCTTTGTCTTTGCCTTGTGACAGCATTCCTAAAAGTGGCTAACATCTTAGATAACAAGGTGGTAAACCCAAGTCCCCTCACAGTTCCTGATAATTATAAATGCCATTTGTTACCTTTATTCCTGCTCTTTAGGAAATAAAAACATGAAAAAATAATTTTAAAATATAGTCTTTGAAAGTATAGCTCCTTTGAATTGAGCGCTTAGGTCTAATAAGCCAATTATTAGAGAGAAAGTGTATGTCCTCCTAAAATTAACCCTTCCAGCTGTGCTGCCCTATTTTCTATTCTACCCACTATCTCTTATCCTTCCAAAATTGCACATCACTGTAAAATCATCTTTTATTTCTTTCCCATTCATAGCTAAATCTACTATAAGAGTCATATTCATTATCTGTCTTCCTTTCCTCACTGTCTTCTCACTCTTCATTCTACCTCAATACAGCTTGCCTTACCAAGTCTACTGAAACTGTTTTGGAAAACTTAACAGAACCTTCTCTTTGTCAGTAAATGTAATGGGCATTTGCCATTCTTCTTCTTCTTTGACTCTTCTGCACCCTTTAACATCACTATTCAATCCCTCCTTCTCTGAAACTCTCTGTTTAGCATCTGTGACATCACACTCCTCTAGATTTCCCCACATTCTCAGTCTTCCTGTTCAAGGTCTTCGACACAAGCTTTGAAAAGTTCAGTTACTCAAGGCTCAGTCTGATGTCACCATCTCTTTTCAGTCTACTGTCTCTCTCTAAGTGATCTCATTTGTGCTCACGTTCAATCACCAACAATCAATCACAAATTTAATTTCCAAACTGGACTTCTCTGATCTCCAAACTCTTGGATCCAATTCAAATTCTCTTCCTGAATTTCTTAAAAGCATCTCAAATTAAATACATACAAATTCCAGTTCTTGGCTGTCTCTCCCCCTTTCCACAGTAGCTCATTTCCTGAAGAGACAAACAGATACATATACACGCACACATACATAGACGATGTAGACATAGATACAGACAAATGTGCCACCGTTCATAGAGTCCTGCAAACAAGAAACCCAGAAGATATTCTTCACTTTTTCTTCTCCCTTTCTACCCCCCATCACCTTACCATAGCAAACCAGGTACAGTTTACTGTTTGCTTCCTAAATATCTTATATTCTCAATCTCCACATCTCTCCCATCATCACATCTCACCTAGACTCCAGTGATAACCTCTGAATTTGTCTTTCTACATTCACTCATTGTCAAATTAATTCTCCACACAGAGGCTACATTGTCACAAATTGTCATCCTGCTTATTTGTCATCATTCTCACCTAATCCCTCAAATCCTTCAGTGGTAAGCTATTGTTGAGACAAATTCTTTTCAAGGCTGACAAGGCCATATATGCTCTGGCTGCATTTTCATTTTCAGCCCCATTTCACATAGCTCTTGTCCTAACTTTTATATTGTAGCCACTTTACCTACTTTCATTTTCTCACATACCCTACTCCCCTTGAAGCATGTTTTCTCCCACTTCAGGGTCACCTCCTGAAATGCATCTCTTCCCTTGCCCATCACTCCACTACTTCTCTTATTCTTTAATTCTTAATTCAAACATCTCTTTTTCAGGGAAAATTATCCTTCCCTTTCTAATATTTATATACCCTCATGGCATCCTATGCTTCATAACAAATATACTGCACATCATTTGAATGAATCAATAAATGCTAATGCAGGAGTACACTGTTTCTCTGGTGACCCCCAATAAACTGTGCTTCCAGGTAATACACCCTCATGTCATCCTCACCCTTTGAACTTGGGATAGCCCTGTGGCTTTGTCTAAAGAAAAGAATGCCAGCTCTGGGACTAACGGTTAAGAAGACCCAGAAATGCTTACTCCTCCACTCTTGGGTACTCTGAACTTTTGTGTAAGAAGTTCTGCTACTAAAGAGATAATGTGGAAAGACCATGCAGAAAGGGAAATGTCCTGAAACTACAGAGAGAGATCAAAGTCTAGTCATGCCAGCATTCCACCTGAGCCGGCCCACCAGCTGAAGACAGCCACATGAGTGACCACCAGGGAGATAACTGCCTGCTGAGCCTGTCCAGGTATGAGAATCAGGAGAAACAGGAAATTGCTTATTTTTAAGCCATTCCATTCTAGAGTAGCTTGGATGCAGTTATAAGCGAACAGCTATAAACTAATAATGATTAGGTACCAATTTAAAAGAATGTTCATGAAAGTTTACCACTACATTTGGATTTTTATCAATATTTTATTTTTCTCTTTAAAATAAGAAGGAAACAATCCTAAATTGAGAATTTCAAGACACTAGAGGATTATAATAGTAGAAGTATATGCCATAACCACTTATAAATAATATGCACTCTGGCGTCTTGGATATATTCATTTCAAAACTTCAGTCCTCCTTTAATACCAATGTTGATCTAGCATTATATTTTTAAGCTTATGATGTATCAGTTGCATTCAGAAATGAAAACCAGAAAATCAAATCATTCCTCTCACAAGGTTAACAGAATTATTTTTCTTATAAAGTATCATTTTTGTCAGTCACAATGTAAAATATGGTAAAATGTATGTATGTATGGTAAAACACATGTATGTATAGTAAAATGTATGTATGGTAAAATAAAAGTATTTTACCATAAAAGCTGAAAAGAAAAACATTTAGACTTTGAAATTTTCTGAATATTTCAGAGAAGTTAAGAACACCTGAGTATCATTACCCTTGATCTGTAAATGATCCTCTAAGTTCTGAAAGATACTTCTTTACCAAAGGCCAATGGAAAAACTCATGCTCTCCCGGAGATCTCCTTCAACAAAAGTCCTAACAACTAAGAAGCGCTCACATCCCAGATTACAGCCCACACACTGTCATCAAAAGTAAATTCCTATATAATCATCTTCTTTGAACAATCACTGGGTTTAGCTTTAAGAAGGATAGTTTTAAAGTAGCTGATCAAGTGGCATCAATCAACACTTGATATTGAATACTTCCACAGCTTCAAACATAGCAGTTATTAAGCAAAGTTTCATTAGGGAAATCTGGAATTCAGCCCAATAATTTTGGACAGAAACAGTCTTACACAACTCTTCTTCAATCTAGAAGCAGCATATCCTCCTCCCAAGAGGAGCTATTTCTGCTGAAGGGACATTTTCACTCTATTACACTAATTATTTGGATAGTGCTAACCACAGAACACCTAAGATTTTCAAACAAAAGAACACATCAGAACAGTCAGGGCAATAAGCAACACAGGAGGCTGTGTTGGCTACAATTTAGATTTTGTGCTTATCGTTGATTTGTTTTAGTTAATGACAAATTATGAAAGGCCTAAAACAAACCAAAAACCAGAATTACTTTATGGTAAAAAAGTAAAATGTGAATCTAGTAATACTTAAAACCTGAGTGCTTAACCTATTTTCAAATGAGTGTTGAACTATTCTGAAACATGGAGGTTTTTTTAAAAAGATATCATTCATTGTGTATATGTACCACAGCTTTCTTATCCATTCATCTGCTGATGGACATCTAGGTTGCTTCCATGTCCTGGTTATTATAAACAGCACTGCAGTGAACATTGGGGTACATGTGTCTCTTTCAATTCTGGTTTCCTCGGTGTGTATGCCCAGCAGTGGGATTGCTGGGTCATAAGGCAGTTCTATTTGCAATTTTTTAAGGAATCTCCACACTGTTTTTCATAATGGCTGTACTAGTTTGCATTCCCACCAGCAGTGTAAGAGGGTTCCCCTTTCTCCACATCCTCTCCAGTACTACTCAGCCCTTAAAAAGAATAAATTTGACTCAGTTCTAATGAGATAGATGACATTGGAACCGATTATACAGAGTGAAGTAAGCCAGAAAGAAAAACACCAATACAGTATACTGACACATATATATGGAATTTAGAAGATAGTAATGATGACCCTATATGTGAGACAACAAAAGAGACACAGAGGTATAGAATGGACTTTTGGACTCTGAGGGAGAGGGAAAGGGTGGGATGGTTTGGGAGAATGGCGTTGAAACATGTATACTTTCTTGTAAGAAACGAAGCGCCAATCTATGTTCAATGCAGGATGCAGGATGCATGGGGCTGGAGCACAGGATGATTCAGGTAGAGGATGTGGGGTGGGAGGTGGGAGGGGGCTTCGGCATTGGGAGATTGTGTTCACCTGTGGCTGATTCATGTCAATGTATGGCAAACAAATACAGTATTGTAATTAAAAAAATAAATAAACAAAATTTTTAAAAAGATATCATTCAATAAAAATACCAGAAAAGAAATTCTGTAGGAAAAAACTATATTACTGACAATATTGCTATCTGGTTAAAAACGGGACCACATAATGTCTTTGCAATGGGGAGATTTGTTCTATTCCTGTCTTTCTCATTCCTTGAAAGCTAATCAAATACTGAGTAGGTGAACCATTTTAGATCTTTCTAGATCTAGAAGAGGCATTAGAAGAGGCACTCAGACCACAGATATAACTTACTCCCCCTTTTTTTTTTTTTTTTTGGGAAACGTAACAGTGTGGACTACTGATTTCAATTCCAGTTGATGTAAGAACAAGAGCAGTCAGGAACTTCTTTCAGGATCACTGAAGTCTTGACCTTTGACTTGAACCACTTTTAACTAAAGAAAAGAACTTTGTGTCAATGGGAAAGGATTTGTTAGACTAAATGGGTATGTTAGCACAAGAAAATGTCTCAGCCTCTATTATGTTTACAAAGCCTTCCTTGAGGAGTTTCCACAATCTCACTCGACTGCCTAAAGTGAACTGAGGCTTGGAAAGCAATGAAATGGGAACATCACCCATCAGAAGTAGGTAGGCCTTGCCACAGCCTCTGGAAAGTATCAGATGAAACCCTGGGTTCTGTCATGAACAGGGTTTGAGCTTGTTCTTTTCATTGGTCTCTCATTATTCCTCCCTGTTTTCATGGAGCATGCAGTGATGACCTGTAGGATGCTAAAAGGCAGAGTTTGTTATACAGGAAAGAGAAGATATGTTCAGGTGGAATTTTATTCTCTCATTTTCCAATAGTGACATCATGATTTAAGTTGGGAAAACCACATTCCCTATTTCTTGGTATATGACTTTCCTCTGGTCATAGTGACTGGTTCTGTGATGGTTGTGTGACCTACATGAGTCCAGTGAGATTCAACCCCGAGACTTTTATTAAAACCATCAGAACAGAGGTGCTGGGATTCCACGGAGTTTGCTGAAGCAATAGGATATAAATCTTGTGGGAAGTATGTAAGTGGGTGGCAAGCTTGTATGTATAAAGTCTGCTTGAATGAGGCCAGAACAGAGAAAAACCAAGCTGTGTGATAGAGAAATGGTCCCAAAAGTATTTCCAAAGTCCCGGATCCAGACATACTCCTTAGGCTCCTCAAAGATCTGACCCATTTAATTCGGGTTATCATCACTTTCCAGTATCTCCAACAACATCCATGCCTGAAACAATACATGGTAACATATCAAAGAGATAAAGTAACCAAAAATTGTATTGAAAAATACACACCCCAAAGGGATCATAATAAATAATTCAAATGACACTATAATAATACTATTAAATGATTCTCTCCTATGAGACCAGCCATGATCTCTCAGAATGACGACCCTGAATCTTTCTATTTTGAGCTCCTGCTACATTGCCAGATAGCATTATGAGGCCCAGTATAAAGTTAAGATCTCAGTTCACCTGTGGAGATGAGATATTCATAATGGAAACACTGGCATACAGTTTAAGAGATTATGTGCCAAAAATGAGTTCCACTAACAGCAAAGGTTGGAGTTGCCCCACTGTGAGCTGTCACAGTATGGGGTAAGTGAACTCCCTTAGTCAATCAATTATTTAATATATTCCCTCTAATTACTCTCTTGTTAACCCTGTTCAAGGTTGGTTTTTCACAAACAAGATCTGTAACAAACTGTTCTATCTTTGTTATCTACCAAAAAAATCCTACTCTCACATTTTAATGCTTCATGCACAAACTGGCTCAGTAGGATATGTACATTTAAATAGCTTCAATTAAAGCAGTTTTAAGCAAATGCAATGTAAAGTTTAGTAACATTAAGACACAATGAAATACTGTGGGAAATACTTTAAAATAGCAGATATTAAGCACATTCTGGCTACCATTATAGTTCTGTTCTCCTAAGACAATGATTTAGTTACTGACAGAAGTGTAGGCAGGTCTTGCCTTTTGAGTACTAAGCCTTTTGAATCAAGGAATAATCCTTCTTCTTTAAAACTTTAAATCTTTTAAGTCTCTGGTCAATTCTTCCTAGGTTACCAAGAGGATCAGCAATAATTTTCCTAGCAGTGATGTCTTGCCTTAGTTGCACATGATGGTCCAAAATACTGCAGATCTAATCTATAGCTTCAATTGTTGGTCAATCCCAACTTGGGAAGCCACATCAAAGGTGTGCTTCTGAAACAACAGAGATGAGACGGTGTCTCAGAGTCAGTGCTCTGAACCGCTACCACACACTGCATCCTTCTACAGACAGGGAAAGGCTATAGATGTTTCTCAATCACTTGTGTGCCAAATTGTGTAAAACAGGTTATTTCACAAAGGTCCAGGAAGCATGATTATTACCGAGCATTTCCACAGCAGTCAGCATGGTACAGACTATTCACAACACATGAAGAAGCCTTAAACTCAGCCCATGGAAGAGAAGAGGTAAAGTAAAGCCTCTATGAAGCTAATGTATTTTCCAGCTTCGAGAAATTTTAAAGAGCACCTCTGTAGACAGTGAGGAATAACAAATAAACTTTTTTAAATGTCTTCAGAGACTGAAAAGAAGAAATATAAAAATTTAATGAAAAGTGAACATGTGCAAATGCAGCAGCAGCCATACCACTAACAGAAAACATTACTGAAAACTGGAGGAGAGGATATTAAATAATTCCAATTATTCCAAAACCCTTTGAGAAGAGGATTGCTGAAACTCAACTAAAAGCTCAGAACCCATATAAATACTGCAAAGGAAAATCTCATGGGAATAAGATTATCAAGAAACATGTAAACTCTTACATATAAGATATATAGTCTTCAAGAACAGCAGAAAGAAGCCATGGCTAAACACACATACACACACACACACACCCATTTCAAGAGAAAGTCACAACTGTCATTCATTATGACACATTCATTAAATTTACCATGTGGTATAGTGCTAGGCATTTGAAGACCTATAATACCCTTTTCATGTTAAAACTTTAACTATTATTTTTCTTAAAACTGTCAGGTTCCAAGGGCCACTGAACAGACTGTTCTTAAAACAGCAGTCCCATTATTTAAAATTTTATGGAACAATAAAATTTTTCCATTATAAATAATTTCAGATCAATATGGGAGTGCCAGCATTTTATTTTGCAGACTCAGAGCCATTACAAAATAATTGCCACTTACTATAATTTTTTTTTAACAAAGGGAAATTTTAACAATATAAAATAGGAAAGTCAGACTCTCAGATGAAAATGCAATTTTTCAAGAAAAAAAAACTATTGTGGTTTTCAAATTCTTTTTCTGGTTCATTCTCTCTTCTATTTTTTGGTATTCCAATTATGCCTATGTTGCTGTATTTGATGGTGTCCCACATTTCTTTGAGATTCTGTTTCTCTTCATTATTTTTCTGTTATCTAGATTATATAATCTTTATCATTGTATCTTTACTAATTCTGTCTTCTGACAGGTTAAATCTTCTGTTGAAATCCTCTAGTAAAATTTTCATTTAGGTTATTTCAACTTTCAACTCCAGAATTTTCATTTGGTTCTTTTTAAAATAATTTCTATCTTTTTATTGACATTCCCTATTTGATGGAATACTGTCATCGTATCTTCCTTTACAAGTTATGATATTCTTTAATTCTTTTTATTAAACCAAAGTTCCTGTATGATATTATATAATAGGTGTACAATATAGTAACTCAGAAGTTTTAAAGGTTATACTCCATTTATAGTTATTATAAAATATTGACATATCCCCCTTACTGTAAAATATATCCTACTAGTTATTATATAGAGCTCCCCAGGTGTTGCAGTGGTAAAAGTCCACCTACTAATGCAGGAGACACAGGAGTTGCAGGTTCAATCTTTGCATTGGGAAGATCCCTTGGAGTAGGAAATGGCAACCCACTCTAGTATTCTTGCCTGGAAAATTCCATGGACAGAGGAGCCTGGCAGGCTACAGTCCATGGGGTCACAACAAGTTGGATATGACTGAGCAACAGTTTGCTGCTGCTGCTAAGTCACTTCAGTCGTGCCTGACTCTGTGCAACCCTGTGAGATCCCTGTCCCTAGGATTCTCCAGGCAAGAACACCAGAGTGGGTTGCCATTTCCTTCTCCAATGCATGAAAGTGAAAAGTGAAAGTGAAGTCACTGAGTCGTGTCCAACTCTCAGCGACCCCATGGACTGTAGCCTACCAGGCTCCTCCGTCCATGGGATTTTCCAGGCAAGAGTACTGGAGTGGGGTGCCATTGCCTTCTGCAGAGCAACAGTTTATTATGCACCTAATTGTACATACCTCATCTCTTACTCCTATCTTGCCCTGCCCCCACCACTGGTAACCGTTAGTTTGTTTTCTTTATCTGTGTCTGCTTCTTTTTTGTTATATTCATTAGTTTGTTGTATTTCTTAGATTCTACATATAAGGGATATTATACAGTATTTATCTTTGTCTGACCTATTTCACGTAGCGTAACACTCTCAAAGACCATCCATTTTGCTGTAAATGGCAAAATTTCATTTTCAGTGTTGAGTAGTATTCTACTGTATATATGTGGGTGTGGGTGTGTGTACACTACATCTTCTTTGTCCATTCATTCATTGATGGACACTTAGGTTGATTCCATATCTTGGCAACTGCAAATAGTACTGCTATTAAATATTAACATTGCGGCACATGTATCTTTTCAAATTAGTGGGTTTTTTTCTATCCTTTAATTCTTTAACCATATTTATGATAGTTGTTTTGAAATTTTTGTCTGAGAATTCTGACATCTTGGTCCTCTCATACGTGATTTGTCTTGCCCCCTTTTTTATCCCATGTATGAATGACACTTTGCTGTGTTTTTTTCCATGCCTTATAATTTTTTTTTTGTGAAAACTGGACATTTTAGACAATATAGTTCAGCAACTCTGAATACCGACTCCTACACCATGGGGTTGTCATTGTTTTGCTTAATTGTTTAGTGATTCGACTGGCGTATTTCAGTGAAGTCTATTTCTCCTGCAGTTTGCAGCCACTGATATCATTCTTCACAGGGCACAGGCTTGGGCATGCCCACAATTACCCCATGATGACAGTGATTTTAGCATGGCTCTCACTGACTGCCAATTTCCTAGATCTCAGTTAAGCTGTGTGCCTCTGTTAGTAAAATACAAGGCTATTAGCTTCCGTTAATTGCTGGCTGATTTCTCTGTTGTTTTCAACAATTCCCTGAGGAATAAATTGCTCCTCAGTTTAATCCAATTCAAGTAGGGGCCCTTCTGGTAGTTTGGGGGCTTGCTGGAACTGCAGAAGGACTGTTGTTAGCTATCTCTTTCTCTGGTTCTATCTGGTAAATTTCTAGCTGGCCAATAATTTATCTTTTGTTACCAAAGAGCTGCTGCTGCTGCTAAGTTGCTTCAGTTGTGTCCGACTCTGTGTGACCTCATAGACTGCAGCCCACCAGGCTCCTCCATCCATGGGATTTTCCAGGCAAAGAGTACTGGAGTGGGTTGCCATTGCCTTCTCCGACCAAGGAGCTAGGAGCCTCTTAATTGTTCACTTCTCCAAATCTTCATTTTTCTCAACACCAGTCTTAAGAGTTGAATATTTTCACATTCTAATCCAAATAGGGTCAGTTCCTTTGGGGAGAACTATGGAGTTGTCTGTCTTATAACCTGCTGTCCTCCTGGGAAAATTCTCTGTACCACTGCTGTAAATCTGGGGAAAGGATTAGTGGCCTGCTTCTCTCAGAGTAGCCCCTGCTTGCAAAGCAGGTGGCATCTAGGGAGAGCAGCCTCTAGTCTTATAGATTTACTTCTTCTGGTGAGGAACCTCTGTCCTGTGAGCAAGTTGGGATGAGGCTGCCTGAAGCCCATTATCCTTGGTCTGCCCTGCCTAGGATCAAGCTTTTACCCTATAAGCTGCAAATGGGAGCCCTAGACTTTTAAGTCTTCTTGCCTGGAACAGAGTTCTGCAACATAGAACTGAGGAGAAGGATTAGAAATGCTGGTGGCCTGCCCCTCCTCAGAAGATAATGTAACCCTAGACTAGAAGTCTGGGAGAGAGGAAGTTTCACATTTTTTTTACTACAACCACCTGGAATGTAGGTTCCATTATGATGAGCTGCCTGGGGATGGAGAGAGAGATAGTGGGTCATGGCTTACATGCTATAAACTCTAGCTCTTTTAACCTCAAATTAGTAGACTTTCTTTAAATTTCCAGTGACTTAAATGGTTCTGCCCTTAGGACAATTTCCAGAGACTTAAATGGTCAGGTTTTAAAATAATTTTCACTCGTTATGATTATTTCAATGAGGAGCCAGTCCACAGGTCTTCTCATGCTGCCATTTCAAAAGTAGATCATTAGCCTTTTTTCCTCATTGTGCTACAGACTGGTGAAAATTTTATAATAGCTCTCTATCAGTCTATAGACTAGCATTTATGGACCAGAGCCTAACAGGTTCCATTACATTTTCCAAAGAAAGGCGACTCCTTAAAGAAAGCTCTAAACTAGCATCTCACATTTTAGTGTGCATGACAACCATCAGGAGAGATTTTTTAAAGTTCAGATACCATTTCCAACTCAAAAATTTTTATTTATGATGCTGGGGTAAAACCAAAGAAACTGCACTTTTAAAGAGTATCCTGGTAATGTTTCTAAAAATTTAATTTACAAATGAATCATCTGACCTCCTGGGATATTTGTTAATGAGATTTTTATTTTGGAATACTTTCAAATTTACAGAATCTTGATTTTGCAAGGTACCATGGTTATGTAAGATGTTAATATTAGGGGAAGCTGGATAAAGGGTATATGAGAATCTTCTGCACTATCTTCGCAACTATTCTATAAACTAACATCAATATAATGTTATTAACTAAACTGCAGATTTTCCTAGGATTACATGAATTTCTCCACTAATATCCTTTTTCTATTTCAGGATTCCACATTGCCTTCAGTCTGGAATCTTCACAAAATGAAGTTTCTGCATTTATTTAAAGATATTTTCTACAATATTATTAGTTACAAGTATATTGAAACTTCCCAGAGTTTTCTGAATCAGAGAGCATTTCCCGCACCATGAAACTTTGGTTAATTATACATATCCATTCTTCTTTATTTATTCATCTGTTGCTGGACACTTAGGTTGGCAATAATATTTAAATAATGATGCTAAGAAGCTTGGGGTGCATGTATCATTTTTAATTAGTGGTTTCATTTTTTTTTTCTCAGATATACACCCAGGAGTGGAATTGCTGGGTCATGCTGTGCTATGCTGTGCTCAGTTGTGTCTGACTCTGTGTGACCCCATAGACAGCAGCCCACCAGGCTCCCCTGTCCCTGGGATTCTCCAGGCAAGAACACTGGAGTGGATTGCCATTTCCTTCTCCAATGCATGAAAGTGAAAAGTAAAAGTGAAGCTGCTCAGTCGTGTCTGACTCTTTGCGACCCCATGGACTGCAGCCAGCCAGGCTCCTCCATCCATGGGATTTTCCAGGCAAGAGTACTGGAGTGGGGTGCCATCACCTTCTCCAGCTTAGTTGATCAGTCATGTCCAACTCTTTGTGACCCCATGGACTGTAGCCTGCCAGGATCCTCTGTCCATGGGGATTCTCCCAGGCAAGAATACTCCCCTGGAGTGTTGCCATGCCCTCCTCCAGGGATCTTCCCAACTCAGGGGATCGAACCCACGTCTCCCACATTGCAGGCAGATTCTTTACCCTTTGAGTCTCCAGGGAAGCCCAAGAATACTGGAGTGGGTAGCCTATCCCTTCTTCAGGGGAACTTCCTGACCCAGGAACTGAACTGGGGTCTCCTGCACTGCAAGTGGCTTCTTTACCAGCTGAGCTACCAGGGAAGCCCTGTTGGGTCGTATGGCAGTTCTATTTTCAGTTTTTTGAGAAACCTCCAGACTGTTTTCTACAGTGGCTACTCCAATTTCCATTACCACCTTCAGCGGTACAACAGTATTTTTTCCACATCCTTGCATTAACCTTCAGTTTTAAATATTTTCTACTTTTTTATGTTTTCACATTGACTCTTGTTGTTTAGAAGTGCATTCATTAATTTTGAAATCTGGGGGTTTTTTTGTTGTTGTCTTTTTGCTTAAATTCTTAGTTTCCTGGTAGTCAGATACTGCCTATTCCCAATTCTTTCTATTCTCTCCTTCCAGATGCCTATAAAACACTGTATTTTCTCTTTCTCTCCAACATGTCTCAACTTTTCTCTCATATTTTCTTTTTCTCTTTAGTGCATTCTGATTGATGTTTTTTAACATCGCATTAAAGCTGATTAATTCTCTCTTCAGTTATGTCTAGTTAGTTGTTTAATCCATTTGATAATTCTTTATTTCAAGTGGTTTGTTTTCATTTTTAGAACTTCTACTTTTTGAAGACCTAACTTTTCTTATTCATAATTTGTTTTCATTGCTTAGTCACTTTAAATATTCTTATTTTATACTATCCTATTAGATATTTCCATCATTTAAAGGTGTTAGGTTTTAATCCTGCTCATTGTTACATTTTATAACTCCTACTCATGGGGGCCTTTTTTTCTTATATTTTATAATTTTAGGTTATAATTTAATTATTAGAAGGAATTTATCTGTAGGAAACCTACAAAGGTTGGATTTATGGAAATCTTCCTAAGAAATTTGCAAATGATTTTTCCAGATGTTTGAGAGTTATCAGTGGCCTAGGATCTTTTGAGTTAATTTCTCAAGTTGAGTTTCTTTTCTGTATTATACAAGGAGTACATATTCAAATCCCAAATCTAAATGAGGCACACATCCACACATCTTCTTTTCTAAGACACATCTTTCTTGTTTGTTCTGTGCTAATGGTGGATTTTCTTCTAGAGCCTCCCACTTAAAATCATAACTTTGTCTTGAAGATCTCTGTTTCAACACAGAGTCTCAATTTTTCATCTCATATTTCTGCATCATTGTTAAAACTGAAGCCCTTGCTTTAAGGAGACGAATTACATCCTCCTAAGACTGACCACAGCATCATTCACATTTTTATCCCTGAGATTTTCAATTCCATCTATACTTCTGACTCATAGTGATAGCTTTACTTCCTTTAAAGATCAGATATACCAGAAACAGGATGTTTATTTAATCTAGTATTTCTAAGTGTTTATACAAGCCACACTACTAACCTTATCAGCCAGTTTTCTAGACCTGAAAGTAAAAAATAACTTCTTTTCTCTAGTGAGAATTAACACTGTTACAGTTGGCAAGCTGAGTCATTATAAATTACCAATTGTGAAACTTCCAGTAATCTTGGGTTTCCCTTGTGGCTCAGCTGGTAAGGAATCCGCCTGCAACGTGGGAGACCTGGGTTTGATCCCTAGGTTGGGCAGATCCCCTGGAGAAGGGAAAGCTACCCACTCCAGTATTCTGGCCTGGAGAATTCTGTGGAGTGTATAGTCCACGGGGTCACAAAGAGTCAGACACTTGAGTGACTTTCATTTTAACTTTAAGTTCAAAAGTGTTTTATCCATACTTATTTTATACTCTCAGACCCAGTTTCAGGAAACCATATCTAAATATATATAATTAAGGTCCATACATAGCCCAGAATTCCAATTCTAAAACTTTACACTGTACCTCACATGGATCCCAATAAGTCCTTCAATTTTTCTGGACTTTCTCAGAAGTTCTTCTAATCACATTTTCCTAGAATATCTAAGCACAGATCACTTTCCATTTAAGTTTTCTCTGCTCACTATCAACAAATTTCAACAACTTTTCTTCTTTCTTTTCTTTCATTAGATATAGCTTTCCTAAGTGCCTGCTATATTCCAGACACTGGGGATGTTGTCCAAAACAAATCTAACCCCTGGTCACAGAGTTTAAATCTTGGTGCAGGGGAAAGAAGACAAATATAAACAAATTAATAAATATATTAATTAAATAAAAATATTTTAGGTTGAAATAAAATTATAAATTAATAACTATATTTTAGTTTAAAGAATATGAAATGGCCAAATTTAGTTTGAAGCATATGAAATGGCCAGATTCTTGACCCACAAAAAGGCAATTTCATACCATTTAACTTAATGGAATGTGACAGGTGATGATAAGTGCTATGAAGAAGAGGGCAGGGAGGGTAAATAGACAGTGATGAGTATGCTATTTTAGATACCATGGCTACAAAAACCTCTCTCAGAATGTGCTGTTTGAACAGAGATGGAGATGAATGAAGAAGTGAGTGATGTGGATGGATGTCTGGAGGAAGAGTACTCCAGTGACAGGCATGTGCATGTGAAAAGGTTCTTAGAAGGGAGTGTGGATGGCATACTCAAGGAACAGTGAGGAAAGGGGAGGGACCCGAGGGGAACAAATAAACAGGGTGAAATGAGACTAGAGAAGGGTCCAGGGCAGACCCTATAATGCAACATCAGCCACAGTAAAAAAAACTGCCTATCTCACTGCTAGTGAGATGTGAAGCCCTTAGAAAGTTTGGAAAGCAGAGTGGTAAAACCTGGCTTGTATTTTCAGTGGTGTGGAGGCCAGCCTCTGGAGCAGAAAGAGCACAGGGAACTTAGTGAGGAGGCTACTGCACTAGTCCAGGCGCTAGACCATTGTAACTAAGACTTGAATGGCAGCAGAGGTAACAGGAGAGGCTGCACTCACAATTCTTTCATGACTCTTCTAATCTTTCTTTTTTTAAGCCACTGTTTTATTACACCAGGTGTCTTGTCAAGCTTTCATATCCTGAGTTTGGTGATCCTGGTGTCAAAATCATCTTGCCTACCCGCTAATTCTGATAAGAAACTTCTAGATCATTCTGAATTCAGCACCCCCGAAACCTACATTTGCATGTACCATAGCCTAACACATCTATATCACCACTCTACATAATGCATCTCTAATCGCTCTCAAGACAATGGCACCATACCTGATTGAGGAGGAGCTGGCATTCACTCTGTAAGGAGCACCACCAGAAAATGAACATGCGTCTCTCCCCAGCGACTGTAACTGACAAGAGGACTCAGCCTGAGCCACAGCAGGAGATTCATTCATGGCCCACAGTGACGCAAGGTCACTCCTCTGAGTAAGAAGACTTCCTGACTGTATCCCTGCAGCTGGGCCCCTTCCTCTGAAGTTTCTATGCTTTACAACTCCCTGAAAAGGAAGTTGTCTTAAGGGGGTTGTAGCCCTTTAGGGAGAAGCTGACCACACAGCTTCATGGCATGTTAATGCAACTTCTGCAACTTCTGGCCCCACTTCCCCCTCATACCCACAGAGGGCTCCATGTATTCCATTCAACATTGAGGGAGAGTAATAAGTAATTAGCTGAGCAAGATCAATACCAGGTCGTCACGGCAGGATAGAAACCGTTTCTGTCTCTCGGTGTCATGTATCATTTAAGAGTAAAGTATAACAGTGTTTATAAAATCCAGTTGGTCCAAGACAACATGTCAAAATCATTGATCCACATATCTTAACTTTAAAAAAAGAAATCCTAAAATACAGTTTGCATGCAACATGCAAAGAACCTGCCAAGGAGAGGATTTGACATTAAAATATCACTAATGTTATTACTCAGCCCTAAGACTGACACACTGAAGATTTAACAGCACAGAACCTATATAGGGTCATAAGTAATAGCATTAAAATGAATATTCAAAACTTATTTTCTGAAAAGCATTTTTCAAAAACACAGTTGGACATACTTTTGTTTAAAAAAATCTTCATTTGCACAATGAAAAAGAACAAGAAAGCAGAAATAAAAATGCATTCATCACCCTGGTTTTTCCTCTGCTTGTAAATAAAACAGATGCTACACCACTTAGTATTTAAACAAAATTAAGGTAGATCTGAAGTGATGACATTTAAGACTACCAAGGCTGAAAATCACAGTCTGAATTCAATCTGCTATCAAAAGCACTCGAGATGTCAGATAATATAAAAGAAATTTGATGTAATGATTAAAAATTCCACTAAAAGGCCTTTCCTTGAATTTTGCTGCTGAAAATCCTCTTCTGCTAAAATTTCAAGGTTTCTTACAGTGTTTCTACATTTACTCTCTGACCCCAGTAACTGAAAATCTTCCTTTTCTGTAGACACTGATTTTATCACAAGACACATTGGTTCTGCAGAAAATTGGAGTCCACTTTAAGAGTTTTTCACAGCATGGATATTTTTCCATTAAAATTTTTTGTTCACTTTTCCTAATACTATGAAAATAATATAACAATACTGAGGAAAATTTTTAGTTTGAAAGCTGATCCCAGATAAAAGCATACTCTTCTGATGAACCTGTATCAGGCCCCCAGTCCCTGAGCAGTAAAGATAAGCATCTTTAGAGGCAGGCTGGGAGTGTCACCAAGCAGGCAATAGTCTGGGTCTGGCTTGGCTCAAAGAAGCAAAATTTGTACAGAAGAGACCCTGTGTCCTGGACCTCCTCAGTCTAGTAACTGATTATTTTCAAAATTTCAGATTAGGTGAATAACAAGGCTAAAAATGTATGGGGGTGGGGTAGAGAAATGCAAATCAAAACTACAGTGAGGTATCACGTCACACCAGTCAAAATGGCTGTCATCAAAAAATCCACAAACAATAAATACTTGAGAGGGTGTGGAGGGAAGGGAATCCTCCTACACTGTTGATGGGACTATAAATTGGTACAGTTACCATGATTTCCCAGGTGGTGCTAGTGGTACAGGACCCGCCTGCCAATGCAGGAGACATAAGAAACACAGGTTCGATCCCTGGGTCAGGAAGATCCCCTGGAGGAGGGCATGGCAATCCAGTTTTCTTGCCTGGAGAATCCCACGGACAGAGGAACTTAGAGTCCATAGAGTCACAAAGAGTTAGACATGCTGAAGAGACTTAAGCACACACTCACTCTCAGCCACTCTGGAGAACACTATGGAGGTTCCATAAAAAGCTAAAAATAGAGCTACCATGTGACCCCACAGTCCCACTCTTGGGCATGTATCTGGAGAAAACCAAAAGGATACATGCATCCTAATGTTCATCACGACACTGTTTACAAGAGCCAAGAAATGGAAACAACCAAAGGAATGGAAAAGAAAATGTGGTATATGCAATTGAGTATTCCTCAGCCATTAAAAAGAATGAAATAATGCCATTTGCAGCAACATGAATGGGCCTAGAGATTGCATACTAAGTGAGGTAAGTCAGACAGAGAAAGAGAAACATTCTATGACACCACTCACATGCAGAATCTAAAAGGAATGGCCAAAGAGAATTTATTTACAAAACAGAAACAGACTCACAGACTTAGAAAATGAACTTATGGTTGCCAGGGGGAAAATGAACTTATCGGGGAAAGGCAGTTAGGGAGTGTGGGATGGACAAATGGATAACCAGCAATGTATAGCACAGGGAACTCTGTTCAATGTTATGCGGCAGCCTGGATGGGAGGGGAATTTAGGGGAGAATGGATACATGTATATATATGCATGGCTGAGTCCCTTTGCTGTGCACCTGAAAATATCACAAAATTGTTAATTGGCTATATTCTAATATAAAATAAAAAGTTTTTAAGAAGTGTATGGGGGATGGAGAATATGGCATGAACATAATTTTTAAACAAAGAAAGATACATGTTTTACTTATAAATTAAATACTTTAAAAAATCCCAGTCTAATTTGCAAAATTGATACTCCTAAATCCACAGCTTACTTTTTCAGTATTTGTTTGGTCAACGACAAGCTACAGATCCATTTCAGTTTGTTTAGTTAGATTCTTTCTAATGATATTTCAAAATAGCTGAAGTTCTACTAAAAAGGAGAGCCTTTGAAATTATGGTAAACTAGTCACTGGGTTATAGAGACAGTTGAAAGACTTGTGAAAGTATGGTGGTAGTAATGGCAGGGTTCTGGACTGACAATGAGACATGTAGAAATGCCGGATTGTACAGCTTTCATCTCAGTTTTAAGATTTGATTCCTACAAAAGAAGTGGAAAATTGGAGCAGTATCTAAGAGGGCAGGAATCAACTGAAAGAAAAGTAATATACCCAGGACTGTACCTAATTCTTCTGGCTGGCCCCTTTTCCTCCTCATGGATCCTCTTTATCAATAAATTTAAAAAGTGTTTATACCACTCCTGGGCTCTATTCTCCATTCCATGGCTAAAAGTATATAGGTGACTCCTACCATTTGGAACTTGACTAGTGATGAACAGACTAGACTGAATTTTGGAGATAGTACAGCACTGGTGGATTAAGCCAATGCTTTGAAAGGCCAGTAATCACTGGACTACAAACAAACAGCTCACCAGTAAATGGGTTCACCAGCAACTAAAGGCCAAAGGACAACAGTGCTGAAAGCCAATTTATGGAAACTAATCAGATGGCAAAAACTTAACCAGAAAGCACCCATGGTTCTGCTGATAACATCTGCTCTCCAGGTTTCAACCATTTAATTTTTAATCTAGGCTCCTATAGCACAGACTCTTTGCACCTTGCCCCAGAGATTCTGAGTAAATGCATTTTATTTTTAGATGTTTCCTCTCTTGACACAGGGTTCCACAAATATGAAAAAAACAACTGATCCCCCAGGCATGCCAGGGGTGGTTGTTGTCTCCTGGAAACATTTAAAATAACAGTTAGCTGAGAAATGTTTTCCTGCAGAACAAGACACTTTTCCCTTGGCCCTAAAATGGGTGTGCACTAAAAGGATTGAGTCTGCTTTGGAACATTAGGTTGGCCCTTTTGATAAATTGAAGGTGCTTCAGAGTTAGGAGGCTGTCTTAATTTTACAGTAAAGAGCTCTCTTATGAGAACATAAGAAAAATCTCAGGTGGCATTTTTATTGAAAACATTATTATTCCCATTCTAGCAAAAGAATTTATTGTGAGGACAAAAGCCATACCATCTTAATTAATGTTATTCACTTTTCTTTACAGAGACTCATCTCTAACATGCTCAGAATTAGTACTGAAGTCAAGGGTATTAAATCCACAGGAGCCAAATGTCTTGATGGTTTCCAAAATAACGATTCAGAATGCATTTGTCAATATTTCACAAACTATATGTCCCAGATTAATCTGTAAACAGAACCTGACTCAATGATAAATCATTCTGGGAACTATGTGGTGTGATACACTGCTAATTCAACAAAGCCATCAACATATTACACCTTTAGAATCTTTCATGCTTCTGACAAGAATTCTCAATCAACCTTGATTCTTGGAAGAGTATATCTTTGATACAACTCTTCCTTCTACAGTCCTAAATTTTTATTTTAGTCAGAGTTGATAAACAAGAGGTAACGTAATCTTGTCAAAGTAAAGACTGATGTTTCTCAAAGGAAAGCTATGTGGGAGACTAAATATGATGCCCTTGTTCTTATCTAAGATCACTTGAAAACTGGAGTCCAAGCTTCAACCAGAAATGTCAGTATTACACTGAGAGGCAAGAAAATATTTCTCTTCATTAAATCATTAAGCTTCTGAGGTCATTCATACTCATTCACACATGTTAGTATCCTCATTCACTCAGATAACTCAAATGGGATTAACTCTGTGGATATTCAGTCAAAAATGTTATCCTGTCCAGCTCCTATCTTTAAACAGGTGAAGCATTATTGATTTCATTTTACAGGCAAAGGAAGTGATTCCCAGAGCATCTCTGCTGCCAGAATTTAACTGTCTTTCAGCTAAACAAAAAATACTAGTTCAGTTCAGTCGCTCAGTTGTGTCTGACTCTTTGTGACCCCATGAATTGCAGCACGCCAGGCCTCCCTGTGCATCACCAACTCCTGGAGTTCACTCAGACTCACATCCATCGAGTCTGTGATGCCATCCAGCCATCTCATCCTCTGTCGTTCCCTTCTCCTCCTGCCCCCAACCCCTCCCAGCATCAGAGTCTTTTCCAATGAGTCAACTCTTCGCATGAGGTGGCCAAAGTACTGGAGTTTCAGCTTTAGCATCATTCCTTCCAAAGAAATCCCAGGGCTGATCTCCTTCAGAATGGACTGGTGGGATCTCCTTGCAGTCCAAGGGACTCTCAAGAGTCTTCTCCAACACCACAGTTCAAAAGCATCAATTCTTCGGCACTCAGCCTTCTTCACAGTCCAACTCTCACATCCGTACATGACTACTGGAAAAACCATAGCCTTGACTAGATGGACCTTAGTTGGCAAAGTAATATCTCTGCTTTTGAATATGCTATCTAGGTTGAGTAATTAGTAACAATATACAGGGTTTCCCTTGTGTCCTTTAATGTAATCCTGCAGCACAAATTGATTAGAGCTTCAAAATCATCTAGGAAAAGCCAAGTGCAAAATTAAGTAGACTCTTTACAGTGCAAGAAGCAGGAAGTATTCGTAGTTGTTAATAAAAACAGACCATCATGTCATCATGAGGCTTAGGCATAATCTGATTCAGCCAATAATGAGATATGTGGTTTGAAAAATCATTTAATTTTTATCTCAAGCTCCTAGCCTGTGAAATGGGAATATTAATGGTATCTACATCATAGAGTCACTGAAGAAAATAAATGAGAACACATACATTAAGCATTTAATGTAGTGCCTGTCATATAGTAAATGCTCAACTAGTACAGCTATTAATATACGAGTGTAGATTAATGAGCATTGTTTTATGCATGAAAAATCTACTGAAAAGTAACAGCATGGTCCCAATACTTTCTAAAAGGGAGGACTGCTACCTGACTTTAAATTTTGCTTCCTTGGGACAGTGTCATATTCCTTTCTATAAGTTCAGTGATCACCCTTCACATCAGACCATCTCAACTATATCAGTTGAGATTAGAAAGAAGCACCTTTATTTCAGCTTTACCAACAGTAACTCATTGGAACAACTCAGTATCCACAAGGAGTCTCTCTTTTGTATGCTACAGTAACTATTCATGACTAATTTTCTATTTCCTAAAAACATTCCAATATCTCCAAGACGTGTGTCTTTGCAGTCAATGAGAAGTAGGTTCCAGTCCTGACTCTATTGCTTACTAGCTGTGTGACCTGGGCAACTCTCTTCTCTCTAAGCCTCAATTTCTTCATTTGTAAGTGAACATAATTATAACATAGAAGGCTGTTATATGTATTAAGCAATTTAAATTCACAGTTACTTGCTCTTTATCAAATTCTCACAAATAAACTTGCTTTTGGCTTTGCTTTACTTTGGGGTCTGAAAAGATCTTCCAGTCCCAATCTAACCTCAGCAAGTGATTCCTCAAACATTGCTTCTATACATATTTTTACAATTCTCTAAATTGATGATGTCATTTTGAATTATAACCTTGATGTTTAACAAGCTCATCATCTGTCTAGACACATACACTGTCAAAGAAAAAGTTCATGATTTCAGTATTACATTTAAAATCTCAGAATTTAATTCTAGTGGATAAACATGAGAGCACTTCTTCTATGCATCTTTACCAAGCCTAACTTACATGGAATCTCCAGGAAATTAATGTCATTGAATTGTCACTCCAATTAGCAAAAAGGAATACTCTCTATTCTAAACTGCTGCCAAAACTCTATTCTAAACTGCTGCCAAAACTGACAGTACGTGTAGATTCCCAAAATCACATAATCAACACAATCAAGGATATTATCTCAAATTCACCATCAACGTTTATAGTTTAAATATCTTTAACATGGCCTCATCAGAAATTCAAAAACATCTTTTTTTAAAGTGTTTTAAAACCACTTATTTAAAGACTAAAGGACAGACAAAAAGTCTGAGTCTAATTTCACAATGCTTAAATTATAGTTGCATTTAAAATATGAAATCAGTAGCCCTAAACATATGTGTCCCCAACCACCCAGAAATGTACTCACAACTTGAATCTCATGAATGTTTTAGAATAAAAGCTAGGCAAATAACTACGTTTACTAGATACATATTACATGAAAAACGTTCTAGTCAATACATTGAAAAGTAGAAATATAACTGGCTGTCCCCTCAAGGAAATAATAACACACATTCATAACCAAGAGGACTGATGTGCTGTGCTTAGTCGCTCAGTCATGTCCAACTCTTTGCAACCTATGGACTGTAGCCTGCCAGGCTCCTCTGGCTATGGGGTTTCTTCAGGCAAGAATACCGGAAGGGGTTGCCATGCCCTCCTCCAGGGGATCTTCCCAACCAGGGATCGAACCCAGGTCTCCCACATTGCAGGTGAATTCTTTACTGTCTGAGCTACCAGGGATGCCTGATAGATCAACACATTTGGTAGATGTGAGCTGACACAGGTGTATGAAGAAGTAGTGCCCACACTGACAGGGAAAGGAGTGGGCCTGGGAAAATACACATTGTGGTGGAAACAAAAAAGTTGAATTTTGAATTACTTAACAATACTACAGAGTCTAAAATTCACACAGAAAAGATGGCCAAGGAGAAACTGAATTTAATCCTATGTGCAACTAAGAGGCACTGTACAATCTTAAAAGGAAAAACAATGATAAAAATAGTATTGAGGCAAGACTATCCTCAAATCATTTCCACCTTTTCTTAGAAGTTCTGCACAAAACCTTCAATTTTAAGGAGCCTTTTTTTTTTTTTCTTTGTTACAGGACAATTTTCATAGCTTTAGCAGTTCCCAAACTAATTCTGAGTTTTTAAGGCAAAAACTACTATTTATTTTTAAACTATGACCTGCATGCCTCGATACAGTTTTTAAAATTTCTATCTTGTTGTAAATGGTGTCCTAAGCTTACAGTGTGTCTGGAGGCATTTAGCATTTAGCTCCCTGATAAAATGACAAGGGACTGAAATAGACTGCAGGAAACTTACATTAACTTCCGTCACGTCCAGTGGTTTGGGGAGTGAAGCTATGTGAGAGAAAGCATTACTGCCAGCAGATGCTGACAGAACACAGCAGCTCCTCAGACAAAATGGACATTTCTCTGTCAATAAGGGCCCCTCACCTCTGAGGAGTGTCAGAAGCAATCCCAGCAGCAGGGGGATGTGATTTGCTGAATATAGACACACTCTGTCTCCCTCTCCAAAAATGAGGTTGATTCTCATTACTCTTAAGGAGTCACACAAGCTGTTGGCAATTTGCTCCAGTGAAGAGCAAACCACATTGAGTGGTTGCAACACTTCAGACCTCCAAGAGCAGCAGAAGCAGAAGGTGCCCATAGCCCCCCGTTGACTGGCGATTTCTGGACCTTTCTAATAATAACTGAGACGAAGGGGCAAATGAAGTCTGTCACACACACATCACTAGCCAGGCGTGGTTTTTGCAATGCTGAGCTAATAGAAAGAGGGGACCATTTAGTAACTAACTGTATTACAAAACAGTCCCCAGCACAGCCTGCTCTGGATGCCAATCTTGATGGCAGCATCACTCAGGTTCATACTGTTGTCTTGGCATCACCTAAAGCAGTGGCGTGTGCCTGCACCTGTGGAAGACAGCGTGTTCTATGCAATGAAGCATTCATACAAGTCAGCAGGGAAAATAAACCAATAGACACGAATTGGAAATTCACAGAACAAAAATTATATATATATATGATATATATATATATCATATATATATATGAAAAGGTTGGACCTCACTAATAAGACCACAAAATGAAGCAAAATCAGGAACCATTTTTCCAATAAAATCAGTCAACATTTTTCAAAGTAAAAAAAAAAAATCACTACTGGTGAATTTACGCTGAATTTAGAATGTTCCTACCCATCAGAAATAGCAAATACTTTACAAATATAATTATGTAAACATCATATGCAAATATACAAATTCTGGCAAGGCACTGAAATGAAAAACCCACATGGTGAGATTTAGGATTTTCTTTTTATAATTTTTAAATCTTACCATTTTTTGTATACATAATTTAGCTTTTCAAAAGGAAAGAAATAGCAAATACTGACACAAACATCTGAAAAGTAGTTTGCCAACAGGTACATTATGCTTAAAAATACCCATAGGAAAAACAGGGAAAAACTTCATGTTCAAAAATATTTAATTCAGCCCTTTTATATGGCATCTGAAGATAAAGATAAAATTTATCTGAATAAATAAAGATAAAATGAGAAGGAAAGCTTAATAAGAAATAGGATAATAAAAGTAAATAAGAAAAATTTAAAATTCTTTTTGTTAAAACTGTGTCACCTGGGACTTATAAAATTTTTAAATTTTTATTGTGAAATATTTCTTATGTACAAAATAGTGCATATAATGATTATAAACACTTTACATAGTTTCAAGCAAAAAAGTGGGCTTCCCAGGTGGCCCGATGGTAAAGAATCAATCTGTAAAGCAGGCAGATTGATTTGTGGGTTTGATCCCTGGGTGGGTAAGATTCCCTGGAGAATGAAATGGCAACTCCCTCCAGTATTCTTGCCTGGAAAATCCCATGGACAAAGGAGCCTGGGCTATAATCTATGGGTTTGCAAAGAGTTGGACACAGCTTACCAACTAAATAGCTGCAAGTGAAAAAATCAGGACATAGTTATATATAGCACATGATTACAATTGTATATAAAAATTCCCTTTGCATAAACTATGTCTACAGGAAATAATTAGAAGTCTTGACAGTGATGATTCTATGTTAGTAAAACTATAGGTAATTTTTTTTCCTATTTTCCCCACTTTCAAAATTTTATTTAACTTCTGTTAAATAGAAGCTCTTATATTTACCATCTCTAACTTGAGATGCTAAATTGGAGAAGTGTCAGAACCATCATATTTGGATTTATATTTTTCAGCAAGTATTTATTGAGTTCTTCCTATGATCACAAAACATCAGATATTAAAGAAGGATAAATGCATATTAGACATATTTCATGCTCTCCAAAAGCTCATAAGAAACACTACAGAATGATGGAATAGCAAAGTAGAAAAATAAACTCTGCATAAATTTAATGAATTAAATTCATAAGTACACAGTGGCAATATCCAAGATGAAAGATGAAGCACATTTCATAGGGTCTTGTCCCTTCCTTACGCATTGGTAATCTGGATGAATGTCCTCAATTAACAAATCCACATTCTTAGGCAGAATCTAGACTCATGCTGATGGGACAGGTTACCCAGACTCAGGAAAGAAGCCAGTAACAACTTCTCAAAAAGCCATCCTCGGCAGTTCTTTAATCTCCCTGTGATTCTCTATGAGTAATTTTATTCTGTTATCTTTATAACCATATAAGAAACTCATAAATTTCTGATCTTAGATATTATCTTTCCTGAAAATCCCATCCATTTCAAAAATCCACTTTATAATAACACACAGCTCAGAAATTTTCAAGGAAGTGTCTTCCATTTATGAACAGTTTGACTCCATTCAACACATTTGTTACATATCTTTGAAATGTCAAATGCTAGATTAGGCTCTATTTACACAAGATGACAAAGACAAGGCCCCTGCCCTCAAATAGGTCAAGAGGCAAGAGGAAACCATGGAGCATGCCAACTATTTTCTATGGCTTATTTATAGAGTCTCAAATGCCCTCCTGGCAGTTTTACTACATTTCTAGAATGGGCAATAAGGAAAGAATGGCTACTTCTGCTTTGCAGATAAGCCCAGTTAAGACTGGGTGGCCTTAAGGTAGTATTAGAGGGAAAAAAGGAATCATAGTTTGATAACTTTAGAAAAATTTTCTTGAAGATTTATAATGTACTTGTTTTTAAGGTTCAAGTATTTCAGTAAAGAAATCTATTTATATTCATTTATTCTTGTGCATCCCATCATCACCACCATCACTACCACCTGTTTTTAAAATGGGACCATTTAAAAACATCTTATATCTGTTAATATTTCATGGAAAACCCACAGGGAAAAGCTGCTCTAATCTGGCCACACAGTTAATGGTGATAAGTTGAAGCTCAGACACATAGTAAATCATACACTCAAAGTCAAACTGGTAGCTGTGGCAGAAACAGCACTGGATACTAGGACACTAAGTCATTCTGGTATTCATCTGATGTCCTATAGATCATACATGTCAATATCACATTTAAAAAATTCAAATATTCTGGATATTGACTAATGGAACCAGCACGATTTTAGCACAGAGAAGGGAAATTCCAGCAATGCATATAGTTAGGGGGGTGGGGGAGTGAAGCTCTAAGTGAATGTAAGTCAACACTACAATATGAATTTAAAATAGAAAAGCCTCTGTTCTCCATCTAGAGGAGAGAAGAGAAACGAGTCACACGCTGAAGGGACTGGAGCCATCGATCTTTAGGGTAGGCATGTCCTCTAGCTGTCAGTCTCTTCCAGGACCACAGACAATGGTGGTACATGGATACAACTGTTTCTATAAAGCTGATCATCCCAGTGGAGGGGATGAAGAGCAAAAACTGACAATAACAGGATCCTTCTCTGAAAACCATCTAACCACGCAATGGGTTCCCTTAGAAGTTGGTGCCCTCTACATTGGAAGTTTCATTTAAAAATAGGATAGACTATCATCTTCTGAGAAATGTATAAGAATAGTTCTGCCTAAAGAAAAGAGATGGACTTGGTAAAATTTCAGAGTCATCGTCAACCTTTTGAGACAGCCTGTGAGTCAGAGGCTTGCCATGCTCCCAGAGACTGCCTCATATTCTGCTTCCTTGCCTAATCTTTTGATCATTTTATTGTTTATTGACATCTCTGTCTTCCCCATGAGGAAACATGAAAACGAAAGAAGACTGGAAACAAATTATTCCATTGACTTCTTTCCTAGAAAGATTTATTTTTTAACATAAGATATAACAGAAAAGAGTATAAATTATACCTAAAACACGATCTGGCTTATTCATCCATTCCCATTTCTTGATCAAATAGAAACAACATGAATACTGGAGCCTATCACTGACCAGGGTACATTAGAGAGGAGTTGCTCTGATGAATGTTCCAAACTGAGACTTTTCAGAACCAATTTTTCTACGCCAAATCAGAAACCATGAAGGTTTGAAACAATTTCCTTTCTCCCATATATCCTGTCCCACATATCTTTAAAAATCTACTGCTAAAAAGAAATGGTTCTGAGAAGGCTTTAGAGGAGTTTCAACATGTAACTCAATTAACTACTTTTCTATTCAGTATAATTTTAAATCAAAACAAAGTAAAACAACTCCAACACTAAAATCCCTCCATTTAAAATATGTATGCTTTTGGTGTATCAGAATTAACATTGATGGTCTCTAGATGAATTTTACACTTCATGAAACAAGAGATAGACTGAGTTTCACACTTACAACTTAAGGATAATGTCCAAGTTTAAAGATTTTAATGGTTTTTTTTAAAAACCAAGTAGTATTGGTCCAGATGAAAATATAATCCTATGAGCACTACCTAGAAGAAAAGCCTCTTAATTACATAAGAAAAAAGAAATTGACAATTTCCTGAGCTCCAAGTATGCATGAATCAGATGAAAACAGTATTTCTGCAGTTTGTTAGTCTTTCAAGTTCCCCCAATACTCCATCCTATATTACATTCACCAGAAGAACTGTCACTTTCCTGTGTCCTTTTGACACTAATCATGTCCAATAATTAGCTGACTGACAGAACTTCAGTGCAGTCTGTGTAATTCGGGCACAGAGAAACTACCTCCACCCAGTCCCTGTAATCTCCTCAACAATCTTCCATCTCAGAGTATGACAGAGAGGGAGAAGATAAATACACTAAAGTCCACAGGATTTGCCACTCTTACCCGGAGAGATTATTATCACCTGGATTTAGAAAAAATATTGATTGCACCATGGCCTGAAATACACTTGTAGAATTGTTGAATGCAGAAACAACTGTAGAATGGATAGCACCAATACCTGAGTTGGTTCCTCAAACGCTGAAAAGAACACACGGTCTGATAGATAACTAATTTAAATGACTTGTAAGTGGGGTCACATTATAGAAACCAGAAATCACCTTTTAAATACATTCCCAAAACAATCGTGAGACTGGAACTGGAGGAATCAACCTGCCTGACTTCAGGCTCTACTACAATGCTACAGTAATCAAGACAGCATGGTACTGGCACAAACACAGAAATATAGATCAATGGAACGAAATAGAAAGCCCAGAGATAAATCCATGCACCTATGGACACCTTATATTTGACAAAAGAGGCAAGAATATACAATGGAGAAAAGACAATCTCTTCAACAAGTGGTGCTGGGAAAACTGGTCAGCCTCTTGTAAAAGAATGAAACTAGAACACTTTCTAACACTATACACAAACTCAAAATGGATTAAAGATCTAAACTTAAGACCGAAAACTATAAAACTCCTAGAGGAGAACATAGGCAAAACACTCTCTGACATAAATCACAGCAGGATCCTCCATGACCCACCTCCCAGAGTAATGGAAATAAAAGCAAAAATAAACAAATGGGACCTAATTAAATGTAAAAGCTCTTGCACAACGAAGGAAACTGTAAGGTGAAAAGACAGCCTTCAGAATGGGAGAAAATAATAGCAAATGAAGCAACTGATAAATAATTAATCTCAAAAATATACAAGCAGCTCCTGCAGCTCAATTCCAGAAAAATAAACATCCCAGTCGAAAGCTGGGCCAAAGCCCCTAAACAGACATCTCTCCAAAGAAGACATACAGATGGCTAACAAACACATGAAAAGATGCTCAATATAACTCATTATCAGAGAAATGCAAATCAAAACCACCATGAGGTACCATCTCACGCCAGTCAGAATGGCTGTGATCCAAAAGTCTACAAACAATAAATGCTGGAGAGGGTGTGGAAAAATGGGAACCCTCTTACATTGTTGGTGGGAATGCAAACTAGTACAGCCACTATGGAGAACAGTGTGGAGAGTCCTTTAAAAAACTGGAAACAGAACTGCCATACAACCCTGCAATCCCACTGCAGGGCATACACACTGAGGAAACCAGAATTGAAATAGACATGTGTACTCCAGTGTTCATCACAGCACTGTTTACAATAGCCAGGACACAGAAGCAACTTAGATGTCCATCATCAGACAACTGGATAAGAAAGCTGTGGTACACATACACCTTGGAATATTACTCAGCCATTAAAAAGAATGCATTTGAATCAGTTCTAATGAGGTAGATGACACTGGAGCCTATTATACAGAGTGAAGTAAGTCAGAAAGAAAAATACCAATACAGTATAATAACACATATATATGGAATCTAGAAAGATGGTAATGATGACTCTATATGCGAGACAGCAAAAGAGACACAGATATAAAGAACAGTCTTTCAGACTCTGTGGGAGAAGGCGAGGGTGGGATGACTTGAGAGAATAGCATTGAAACATGTATATTATCATATGTGAAACCGATCACCAGTCCAGGTTTGATGCATGAGACAGAGTGCTCAGGGCTGGTGCACTGGGATGACCCTGAGGGATGGCATGGGGAGGGAGGGAGGGGGGGTTCAGGATGGGGACACATGTACACCCATGGCTGATTCATGCCAATGTTTGGCAAAAACCACTACAGTATTATAAAGTAATTAGCCTCCAATTAAAATAAGTTAACTTAAAAATAAATACATTGACAATGTATACTTATTTTTCACCAATACTTGCTAGTTGTGTCAGCTAAACCTTGGTGAGAATCGCTCCCATGCCACAGGGCACAGGTTCACAGGAACAGTGGTGATAAGGGGAAGGGTGATAAGACAGGAGGAGCTCACATCTGCTCACATCTGAAAGGTAACCCTGGGGAGGATGGAAAGTGGAGCAAAAGCACAGCTGGAATCAAGTAAGATGTGCCTCGACTCTCTAATTTCTTATACCCTGGGCTGACCATTTGTCATTTGCAAGAAGACGAGGCAGTCTGGATCGGGATGGGGGAAAAGCAGGAGAGGGGAAAGCACTACAAACTATAAACAAAAACTCTGTCTTTGCAGCTGACAACTTCTCCTGGGACTTCCCAGGGAGCCAATTAGTGTCGGTTGCTGAGGTGGGTTTGGTCATACAAACCTCCCTGCTAACGCCCACCTGCGCTACACCTTCCTCCTGTGAAGCAACAAAGCCACTGTTAATGAGGTTCAGGACCACAGAGAGAGAGTCCCACTAAGAACGCTACAGCAGATGTTCTTAGGGTAGCCAGCAGGGAAACTCCCTTAAATTCTACTGTCTTATTGGAAACCAAGACACTTTAAAAATAATAGCTGGGCTCATTCTTTCTTTCCACTCCTCTTTTCCTTTCCTACTTATTATCTGGGGCAGAGGGACCACACACCCGATATAAATTCTAATCCATTGCTCCAACTGCTAGGCATGGCTCTTTTCATATGTGAGAGAAGTGATGTCACAGGAGTAAATTAGAAATCCAGGGAAAGAGCAAATGACAAGAATTAGCCCTGACTCTAGGGTCACTGCCTCCAGGAGCACTGAGAGACACAGTTAACATGAGCCCTACAAAACAGTGAAAGCAGAGCTTAGCAACATCTGGGAACCTGCGTGGTCAACTTGCTCTTGTCATAAAATTCATCATGGTGTCTCCACTGCTTCAACATACAGAGCTCAGGATGCCTTGTGACTCCATTTAGTGTAACTCAGACAAACTGACACCAGTTTTGTTGTCCTGATAAATGACACTCATCCTTGTGGAGGCATACCCACTTGGTTCCTGCTATCAATCAAGCAGCAAACGTTGACAAAATCTATTATAAACACAGAACACAGCACTCGATAAGGCACTCTGGAAAAGAAATAAAATGTCTTAAAGTCCTTGGCTTCCAAAAGCAAAAATGAAGAAAATTAACACACTGTATGGTACTACATGTGAAAAATAATAAAAAAAAATTAGGGAGTTCAGATGAGGAAACAAAGAGATCAGTGCAGCAATGGCTTCCCAGTGATGATCAGATGAGAGCTTAACTGCTTAAATGGGGGACTTAGACTAGAGCAATGGGTAAAGAAAAATTGTAAAGTGAGGAATGCACAAAATGCCAAGCCCTAACCTATAAGATCTGATGATCTAAAAGATATTCAGATTCAAGCTCAAGTCTTCATGGAAACAATCAAAGGGAAATCACAGAGTTCTAGAAGCTTTGCAAAATTTCCCTGCCACGACTCCATCTTTGTGGCTGCTGACTAATTCGATCACTGTATGTGGAGAATAGGATGGCACCTTGGCCTAGTGGTAGCTAAAGAAGTCACAAAAACAGTGGCATGGAAGAAATCCACCTCACCCCTGCCCTCTCTCTGGCTGACAGCAGTTTTCTCCATGAACATCTAAGAACTGGGGAAATAGTCCAGGCAAAACAAAATTGAGAGAGACAGGCACTAAATTCTTTTCAACTTCATTAGGCAAATGGACCAGGATGTCTCAGAAGGTATGAAATATAGTTGGTTGCCAGTTTCAGCAACATTTGGCAAGGTTTGCCTCAACAAAAGGCAGATTGTATATCAATCTGACACTAAGCTGTGAACAGGGGATGAAGGTTATGTCTTCAGGATCCATTCTTCCCGTTGGCTTCCTTCGGGATACCTCTGAGGTTGGAAGAAGGTAGAATGCAACTCTGCACCCTGCTCGCACGCTTCACCCCATCCCTCATTGTGAAATAATAAAACTCTGTAGCTGGAAAGAGAGAGCATATGCAGTAATCCTTACCCAGAAAGGGCCCTTAGAATTCACTCATTCACTTATTCAATAAATATCTATTAAATGCTTGTGTAGTGTCAGGAATCACTGTGCTAGACACCAAGGATATAGTCATGAAATTATGGGAATGTTTCCTGTTCTGTGCAGATTACCAGAAACAGGACACATAATTGTTAAGTAGAAATATATTCAATATATGCTAAGAACAAAAAAGTAGGTGCAGTGATCACCTCTTTTTCACCCATTAATCAGGGAAAGATTCCCACCCTAGGGCCTGTGGGAACGGCTGAATGACATCCCAATGCAGATGACTGAGATCTACATCAGTTCATCAGTACTATATAATCACAGCCCAGGGGAAGACACTATATGCCACACAGGGTCATATTGGGGTGGCACTCAGGAACAGAATGAAAAAGCAGAGGCCATAGGAGGCAGGTTTTATAGTAACAAGATGGGGAGGTGAAGCCTAGTTGCCACAAAAGGATGTGATTGGCTTGTTTGAATAATTCCCCAGCCAGGCAGAGAACTAAAGCCCACCACTCAAGGTGAAGTGAGCCTTGGGCTTGGTCCATGTGATGAGGAGCACTGTTTGGCTGGAACAAATCATCCACAGAAGTACAGCTGGTGGGACGGGGAGGGACCTGCATTTGGGCCGTGTGAGGCCTTTGCAGTTTTACCAGATGTCAAGGTCACACATGATCTTGAACCTATGACACAGTGTGTGTGTGTTAGTCACTCAGTCGTGTCTGACTCTTTCTGATCCCATGGACTGTAGTCCGCAAGTCTCCTCTGTCCATGGAATTCTCCAGGCAAGAATACTGGAGTGGGTTGCCATTTCCTCCTCCAAGGGATCTTCCTAACTCAGGGATTGAATCTGGGTCTCCAGTATCACAAGCAGTTTCTTTACTGTCTGAGCCACCAGGGAAGCCCTATCACACAGTGGGAGCACATAAAGGAATCTAAAATCCAAACCTGAGATCACTTACAATTCAGTCGGAAAGCCTTAGTCAGTGGGACCCTAGAGCCAGAAAAGTTCTATTTTCTCTTCCATTTCCCCTCCTTTCTATATGGCAGATAATGCAAGTATACAAAGTATACTGAGGTTACCCTTCCGTGTCTTAGGTGCAGCACTAATACCCTGCTCCTTCAAAAAAAAAAGACAAAGGAGAAAAGGGAACCCTCTTACACTGCTGGTGGGAATGCAAACTAGTACAGCCACTATGGAAAACAGTGTGGAGATTCCTTAAAAATTGCAAATAGAACTGCCTTATGATCCAGCAATCCCACTGCTGGGCATACACACCGAGGAAACCAGAATTGAAAGAGACACATGTATCCCAATGTTCATTGCAGCACTGTTTATAATAGCCAGGGCATGGAAACAACCTAGATGTCCATCAGCAGATGAATGGATAAGAAAGCTGTGGTACATATACACAATGGAGTACTACTCAGCCCTTAAAAAGAATAAATTTGACTCAGTTCTAATGAGATGGATGAAATTGGAGCCGATTATACAGAGTGAAGTAAGCCAGAAAGAAAAACACCAATACAGTATACTGACACATATATATGGAATTTAGAAGGATAGTAATGATGACCCTCTATGTGAGACAACAACAGAGATTCAGAGGTATAGAATGGACTTTTGGACTCTGAGGGAGAGGGAGAGGGTGGGATGATTTGGGAGAATGGCATTGAAACATGTATACTATCTTGTAAGAATGAAGCGCCAGTCTATGTTCAATACAGGATGCAGGATGCATGGGGCTGGTGCATGGGATGACTCAGGGAGAGGATGTGGGGTGGGAGGTGGGAGAGGGCTTCGGCATTGGGAGATCGTGGACACCTGTGGCTGATTCATGTCAATGTATGGCAAAACAAATACAGTATTTTAATGTAGAATAAAGTATTAAAAAAAAGACAAAGGAAAAAACAAAATAGGCTGCATCCTTTCTGGGATCCAACACTGCCTTCCCAAGCTGAGGGCTGTGCAGGGAAGGGGAGGGCAAGAGGTTCTTTGAAGCAGCCTCTGTGATAGTTGTATTTAATCAAGTTAATAAAGACAGGAAGTCCCACTATGTGAGTGAATATAAGTTTGCAGGTACAGAACTGATTACAGAGGTGCAGAGACCATCAGTCCCTCTTCTCTCGACAGCACACAGCTTGTAAAAGCAGCCATCAGCAGACAGAGGAGGAAGGGACTTGTTGAGAAACAGCAGAAGGCAGGAAGTGGGAAGCCAGATGCAACAGGAAGAAAGGCAGATGTTTACAAGATTAAGCCCAGTGTTGTCACTCGAACAGGAGGATGCATTCCTGCTCTAAACACAATCGTGAGTGTGAAGGAATGAGACAGTTTAGAGAGGGTAAATTTCTTGTAAAGAGTGTAGTTTGTTTCCCCACCGCAGGCTACTAGGAGGCCTGTGAAAGCAGACTCTTGAGAGACATAGAAAGTAGAATCAGAGTGCATTTTCATGGGATTTATAAAGGAGGAACTCGTGCAGTTTAAGAGTCTAGCCATATAAAAATTCTATAGAAGAAAAAGGTCAGCTTCCCAACAGCAAAGTGCCAGCCAGTGTCTTTCTAATTTGTTGCCTTTCCTTCCTCTGCACCACTGTCAACAGCATCCACAAGCTGGTGCAGACTCACCCCTGGGAGGATGCTCACAGGTGATAAGGTAGGGCAGGAGGGCAGCCTCCAGCTGTCTGCTTCCAGAACTCTGACAGTGTCCACACACAGGCGTACATCCCATGAGAGTCAGTCCTCACTTGCTGACCCTGACCCAATTCTTCTCAATAAACAGAAACAGTTCATTAGTAATCAGAAAGAAGGAAGACATCTGAAAGTCACATCCATCTGACAGTCTCCTTAGAGCTGTGGATGAAGAGGAAATGGAAGGTCAGCAGATACACCATGTCCTGAATGCTGCACTAAGCCAAAATCATACCTTTGTTCTCCTACGATACAGACCAAACGATAACATGTCAACCATTTTCCTTTTGATCATACCAAAAGGACTGAAAAAAGCACATGGGTGTCATTGTGACCACCTAAAGTTTCTGCCCAGGTCGCTCACAGACTGCTTGACTCTTTGTGTCTCCTGTTGCCATGTGTGCGTGCTGTTGCTTCAGTTGTGTCTGACTCTTTGTGACCCCATGCTCGCCAGCCTCCTCTGTCCATAGGATTCTCCAGGCAAGAATACTGGAGTGGGTTGCCATGCCCTCCTCCAGAGGATCTTTCCCAAGCAGGGATTGAACCCATGTCTCCTGTATTGCAGGCCAATTCTTTACTCTCTGACCCACCTGGGAAGTCCCTATTCCTTTGCCCAGACAGATGTTTTTAAAATGACAACTTTAAAAGAGCACTAATTGATAGGTGACAGAATGAAGCACTAGAAAAGTTAAAACTGAATATACAGTTTGGTGCTAATTACTTTAGAAATGTACATGAAGAAAAACGAGTAGAAAAATACAACACTATATTAACAAAAAGCAAATAAACAGAGGAAATCTTTATTAGGGCCAGCTGCTATATATCAGGTTCTATGTGCTTGGGGCTGGGACAGAACTATTTCAGGTATGCACTTAAGTGTGTATTTTCCAATTTTTATTAACATGATTATAGCACATGAGGGCTTTTAATAATGAGATTATAGTATATAAGGGCTGCCCTGGTGGCTCAGATGGTAAAGAATCTGCCTGCATTGCAGGAGACCTGGGGTAGATCCCTGGGTTGGAAAGATGCCTGGAGAAGGGAATGGCTATCCACTTGAGTATTCTTGCCTGGAGAATCCATGGACAGAGAAGCCTGATGGGCTACAGTTCATGAGGTCACAAAGTTGTCAGCAAAACAGTAATTATGTGGGCCTCAGTTTCCCCACCCATAAATATAAGGATAACACCAGCTACCCCATAAGAAGTCGATGTTATAACATCTGTGAATGAATCTTGCTCAGGACCAGTACTTGGAAGTACTCAAAAATACTCATTTCCTTACCTGCTACAAAGTCCTCTGTTCAATGTCTGGATTTCCTCCTCTGTTTTGATTCAAGGCCCTCTGCAGAGATTAGATTGCAGAGGGTTTAACAACTTGCAGAAAACTATCAGACAGCTCTTTCGATATCTGCATTTGCAACTTTATGACACCAAGGAAACACCTCCTTTATCTGTAAAATCTTTAGTCTATGGCAAGATTGACTGGGGCCCAGCTAGGCTTTTGAACAAGTAAGGGCACCTAGTCTTCATTCCCGTTCAAAGGATGGCTCTAGTGTGTGTGCTGCTCTTGATGGTGCCATTTTCCTCACTTACTGATTAATATAAGGCTATGAGAAGACAGAATCACCCACCTCCAGGGCAAGGGAGGTTTTTCTAGCCCCACACTGTGCAGGCTGTTCAGGCACTAGGCAGGGGAATTGCTGTGGCATCAAGCCCAATGAATGATCCAAGCACAGAGTGAGGCCTCCACCCTGCCCTGCCAACATCATCATAACCAAGATGAAAAAAAAAACACCCTGCCAAATAACAGAAGAGATCATTCTCTGTTGCAAAGAATGCTACAAAGCAAGTCTCTGTCACCCTTACACACAATAAAATTATAAGGTATGGGGGGACATGTTTAAGAAAAATAATAGATACTAAATGCAGTGCTCTCAGACATACATTATATTTGCTTACATCTAGGGGTTATCAATGACTCAAACATTATCAATGGCTATCAATGGGTCTCTCTAAGGAAACTTTGGCTTTCAGGGAAGAGGGGCAGAGATGCCACTTCCACGAACAGCAGAGGTTACCACCATTGAGGGCCCTCTGCAGAGGTAAAGGGGAACCTCTTTGGGCATGGCCTGGTTCCTCACAGGCTTAGCAATTCACAGAGCATCTGGAGAGGTGTAATGGGATATCAAGTTTTAAGGCAAAAGCTAGAAACCCAGTATCTAGTCCTGGCTCTTCCTCCCATCCCATGTAAGAGAGGAGACAAATCGCCTGGGTTTTTTCTTATCTCCTAAATAAGAGCATCATTCTGTTAAAAGTCTCTGAAACTGAGATCTAAAATTCTGCCAAAATTATGTACCAGTTTTTGTCTATGGATGTTTATTTTTCAGAGAAAATTCCATATCTTTCATCAGATCCTCAAAGAATACTGTAGTCCAGAAATACATTAAGAGCAACTAAACCAAATAAGTCACAAGTTCCCTTCCAGATCCCAACTGTTAGAGCAAACTTTTCTGATTATGAAACTCACAGTCTTAGAAAACAGATCTATGGTTACCAAAGGGTAAAATGGGGGGCGGGAGGAGGGATAAATTAGGATTTGGGGGTTAACATATACACACAACTGTATACAAAATAGATAATCAACAAGGACCTAGTACACAGCATGGGGAACCCTACTCAATATTCTGTAATAATCTAAGTGGGAAAAGAATTTAACAGTGAGTATGTACGATTGAATCATTTTGCTGTACACCTGAAATTAACAAATCATTGTAAATCAACTATAGTCCAATATAAAATTCAAAAAATTTTAAAGATAAAATATACATAAAAAATATATATTCATAGTTGAAAAAATTTTCAATTTTCCAAAAAGAGAAATTCCCCATGACTAGACCATTCAGAGGTAACAACTAGTAACACCGACATACACAAGAATATTTTTTACCATGGTTTGGTATGTTCAATGTTATACCCTACTTCACTGCACATTTTTAAACATTCAAAATTCTTTCAAAAATTCGTCAAAAACAACACCTTTAAGCCAAATAATATTTCATCATAAGATTTTAATTATATTTTAACAATTTCCCCATTTTTGAACATGGTGATGCTGATTCTATGCTGATTCTAATGTTTTGCCATTATTAACAATCCCACTGTGGACATTCCTGAGTCAAATTTTGCTTATCATACTTTTGGAGGGAATGAGGAACTACTAAGAGTTTTTGAGCAAAAAAAAGCAAAGTCAACATTTGTCCTATGACATTCTAGGAGATGAGTTGAAGTAGGAGAGAATAAAGTCTTAGTCAGAAGGCAAAAGGTTGTTATCTGAGAAGCTGAACTGAAGAGGGAACAGTGAAACTGGACACAAGGGTCAGATTTGGAACACATGCCATAGGGAAATCACCTTCGAGTCAGTGGTCTGCAGGGAAAGAGGAGAGTCCAAGCTTAAGCTGAGTTTCCTAGGCATTGGTGACTGGAAGGTAAAATACACCATTAACCAAGACAAGGAAGCAAGGCTGAGAAGCTGGTTTGGAGATAGGAAAATAAGGAGTCATATCTCTAGAAGGTCATTGCAATTTGAAGATGTCCTTATTGAGCTACTTTTTTAATCATAAAAGAACTTTTAAAAGTGATATACTTTAGGATACCAATGCATAATAGCATAAACTGGGAAGTATGATCCTAGAGAACTCACTGATATATCTTCTCTTTAGTTCTTGAATGTTCAAATTCAAGTAATAAGGTATTAGCAATAAATATCATTTAAAACATAAAAGCTGAGCAGTTTGCATCATTCAGAACAGAATATTTCATAATCATGACTATAATAACATATTTTTTAAATTATAATACATTTTAAAAGTTTATGATTTTACTTTATTTTGTAGATTCTTTTAATCAGTGTTTCTGTTAAATGAGCTAAATGCTGGCGGGGGGGTGGAATCCAGAAATTAATGCCACTAGCATATAAAATGCTACTACATCTCATGGGCTCAGAGCTCTATTTCTAGGAGAAGGTCACCTACGAGTCTAATTTAGTGAAGAGTTTTTTGGCTTTTTCATGACATGGTAAGGAATGACAGGTCAAGATTTTTTTCAGTGGGGTCTCTGCTTATCATTATCATTCAGGTCCCCATGTACAGGTCTGAAATAGTAACTCTGGACTTAGGTTTAAAATGCCATCTTCTATTTAAATGCTTACCATATAAAGATTTCTACATCGTTCTTTATTACTGGAATATATTCCTACCCCAAACTTTAGCTTGCCAAACAAGAACATAGATGCATTTCTCATAAGATTCTTTGAAAACACTTATTTTTACTGATTGTAGAATACTAAAAGAATCAAAGATGTAGCCTCCAATTGGCAGGGAGGCTATTAGTGTTATTTCCATTTTAGTATGTAATAACTTCTATTTTTTATAAGCCACTCTCTCTAGAATGATAAAACTTTTCCACAGGTATTTATTGAAAGCCTTTCTCATGTGCCAGACACTGAGACTAGATGCTGATGGCTTTTAAGCTACCGAACACTGAGATCAAGACAAGAGAAATATAATTGATCAAATTTCTTTCTTATATCTGGGAATTAAAGGGACAAAGAAATTAACCAGTTTCTCCTAACTTCTAGTCCTCTAATTTCACCTTTTAAATCTTTCTTTTTCATTCCCATACTGGGTGAAAGGAAAACTGGCAAGTTACATGACAGCAGAGTTACCTAAGCCCACCAAAAAAAAAAAAAAAGCCCTATATAATAATTAAAAAGACCAGAAAATACCAGCAGAATGTTCTATGTTCTGATAGCCTCAAGTCTTGCCTGTGCTAAGGGGGTATTCGGTAAGACACTGAGATATATGATCCAAACAGCTTGACGTGTCATTGCAAATGAAGCATGGCACTTGAGTGGCACTTGAGTGGACTGAGTTATAAGCTGCACAAGGTCATACTTTTACGGTTAAAGTAAAACAACATAAACTAATTTAAGAGACTGGCACAAAGTATGGCAAAGCTCCCAGAGACCACGATCTATGTCCTAACTTCAGGGGAAAATGAAATGAGGTGAATCCTGACAAATAAGATTGAGATGAGCAAAGGAGATGTAGAATGAAGAGATGGATTTGAGTTCAATTCCTGGGTGAAAGTGCAGAAGGAAAGGCACAGGAGCAGAAATGAGTACATCTACTTCCCAAGTTAACATTAATTCTCACTACAGTGTGGTCTAAAAAGGGACCATCAACCCTCCACACCACCAGCATCAAAACTGTGCTGCAGATTGCTAAAGCAGTTGACCTTCTGAAACAGAAGTCAGGAGATGCTGTGAAACCCAGATGGCCTCTTGAAAGAATTCTGAAGAACCCTGGAGATGCAGAGCTACAGCGTCTGTTGCCAGTCTATATGCATCTTCATTCACTGTTTATCTCCTAAACTTTGGTTTATGTTACAAAATTCCCCTTGGTAAATATGTGTGTAGGAAATGCACTGCATTCTTTTAAACCTATTATCTCCTTCAAACTTTAGAAGTATAGATTCCTGGAAAAAGTGATCCCATAGACATTCAGATCTTTTAGAATGCCTTAGGGTTACTCTTCACCAAAGAAGAGCTCCATAACCTGAAGAAACAGCATTCTTTTCTGACCTACTGCTGGTGAGATGTATATTGGGCAATTCACTACAAGCAACCTAGAAACTGAAGTAGGAAAATGAGTGAGAACGCAGAACATGGAATTGTGTCAGTTAACCAGAATCCCCATCTGATTCTAGAAAGAAATGGAACCTAGGGGAAAAAAAAAAACTACTACAAGTAAATAAAAAATTCAATTGTAAGGTCTATAAAAAAATATAATAATGATATCTTGGAAGAAGAAAATATGCCATTCAGTCTAACTAGAATACTCCTTCTCCACTTATTTTAGGTACATTTATTCCCCCTATACTCTGTTATAAGCTGAGAACAGTAATGAACACAAACTGTCACCTCTAATGTGGCTTGAGTCTTCCTAAGAGTTCCACCTACCTTTCTTTCACTGATTTTTCATGGCAAGCTCCTTTCTTCATACTACTGGGAATTTTATTTATTAACATTTATTGAGCTAGACTCTAAAATAGGCACTGGGCTTAATGCTAAAGTAACAGTGGTGAATGAGATAAGCCCTACTTTTTAAGGAAGTATTGAGGAAGATAAACCAGTAAAAGGGGATTGGAACTCAGTCATGATAACTATAACACCAAGTATAATAAAAGGGTTGAATCTCAGCCTTAAGAGAGGTGGGATCAAGGAAAGCAACTGTTCAGAGGTGGTAACTTAGCAAAATGGAGAGTTAGGCCTATGGAAGAATGAAAAGATACTCTAAGTAAAGGCATCACCTACTCAAAGGCTAGAAACCTACAGAGAAAATGGTGCATATGGAAAGATGCAGCAAGTTCAAAATGGAGAGAATTCCAAAAGAAGTATGCAAAGCACTGAGTCATTAATGATTTTTAAGTCATATTAAATAGTTTAGACTTAATTCTGAGAACAATGTACGATCACTGAAGCATTTTGGAGATGAGAAGTGGCAAGAGCAATAACACTCTGGATGCTATATGGAAAATAGATATGAGAAGGCCAGGCTGAAGGCAAAGAAATAAGGCAGGACACTGCAATTTAAAAGATGAAGAAGACCTGAACCAGAGTAGTGAGAGTGATAATGGGTGAAAGCACATGGATTCAAGAATGACAGGATCCACAGACTGACAAACGGAACTCTGCTCCATCTGGAGTGGAACAAAGGGGAAAGGGTTCAAGATGACTCCCCAGTTTGTTACTTATCACTGTGATAGGGGATGCAGAGAGAGATGGAGATGTACTTGAGAAGATGAGTTCTATATTGGGTATGCTGAGTTTGAGGCAACTTTGAGATATCCAAGGAAATATCTGACTTGGCATGTAGGGATGAAGTTATCATCACATGGGTATTTTTCATAAAATCAGAATACTAGGTAAGCATATTCATTAGAATATGAGAATATGAGAATTACAGCATATTCTAAAGACATTATTCTGAAGACTCTAAAGACATTATTCTCAAGGCACTACCTCATAATTTGGTTTTAAGATCCGTGTTTCCTGAAATTCAGTCAGTTCAGTCGTTCAGTCATGTGTAACTCTTTGTGACCCCATGGACTGTAGCACACCAGGGTTCCCTGTCCATCATCAACACCTTGCTTGCTCAAACTCATGTCCATCGAGTCAGTGATGCCATTCAACTATTTCATCCTCTTTGTCCCTTTCTCCTCCCACCTTCAATCTTTCCTAGCATTAGGGACTTTTCCAATGAGTCAGTTTTTCACATCAGGTGGCCAAAGTATTGGAGCTTCAACTTCAGCATCAGTCCTTCCAAAGAATATTCCAATGAATGTTACCTTATAGGGGAGAGGTTTAACCCTCTCACAATATAATGGAATCATTGGTTTATCTCATTAGCTAATTTTTAACTGGCAATGAAGAAGAGATCTTTTCTGTATAGTGATGACTCATCTAGAGCCAGACATATGGAATGTAAAGTCAAGTGGGCCTTAGGAAGCATCACTATGAACAAAGCTAGTGGAGGTGACGGAATTCCAGTTGAATTATTTCAAATCCTAAAAGATGATGCTGTGAAAGTGCTGCACTCAATATGCCAGCAAATTTGGAAAACTCAACAGTGGCCATGGGACTGGAAAAGGTCAGTTTTCATTCCAATCCCAAAGGAAGGCAGTGCCAAAGAATGCCCAAACTACTGTACAATTGCACTTATCTCATACATGAGCAAAGTAATGCTCAAAAATTCTCCAAGCCAGGCTTCAACAGTACATGAACTGTGAACTTCCAGATGTTCAAGCTGGATTTAGAAAAGGCAGAAGAAACAGAGATCAAATTGCCAACATCTGCTGGATCACCAAAAAAGCAACAAATTTCCAGAAAAACGTCTACTTTTGCTATATTGACTATACCAAAGTCTTTGACCGTGTGGATCACAAAAAACTTTGGCAAATTCTTAAAGAGATGAGAATACCAGACCATCGGACCTGCCTCTTGAGAAATCTGTATGCAGGTCAGGAAGCAACAGTTAGAACTGGACATGGAACAACAGACTGGTTCCAAATAGGGAAAGGAGGATGTCAGGGCTGTATATTGTCACCCTACCTATTTAACTTATATGCAGAGTACATCATGAGAAATGATGGACTAGATGAAGCACAAGCTGGAATCAAGATTGCTGGGAGAAATATCAATAACCTCAGATATGCAGATGACACCACCCTTATGGCAGAAAATGAAGAAGAACTAAAGAGCCTCTTGATGAAAGTGAAAGAGGAGAATGAAAAAGTTGGCTTAAAACTCAACATTCAGAAAACTAAAATCATGGTATCTGGTCCATCACATCATAGCAAATAGATGGGGAAACAATGGAAATAATGACAGACTTTACTTTGGGGGCTCCAAAATCACCACAGATGTTGACTGTAGCCATGAAATTAAAAGACGCTTGCTCCTTGGAAGAAAAGCTATGAGGAACCTAGACAGCATGTTAAAAAGCAGAGACATTACTTTGCCAACAAAGGTCCATCTAGTCAAAGCAATGGTTTTTCCAGTAGTCACGTATGGATGTGAGAGTTGGACTGTAAAGAAAGGTAAGCACCAAAGAATTGATGCTTTTGAGCTGTGGTGTTGGAGAACACTCTTGAGAGTCCCTTGGACAGCAAGGAGATCCAACCAGTCAATCCTAAAGGAAATCAGTCCTGAATATTCATTGGAATAACTGATGCTGAAGCTGCAACTCCAATACTTTGGCCACCTGATGTGAAGAAGTGACTCACTGGAAAGACCCTGCTGCTGGGAAAGATTGAAGGCCAGAGGAGAAGGGGATGACACAGGATGAGATGGATGGATGGCATCACTGACTCAATGGACATGAGTTCGGGTGGACTCCGGTAGTTGGTGATAGACAGGGAGACCTGGTATGCTGCAGTCCAGGGAGTCGCAGTCAGACACGACTGAGTGACTGAACTGAACTGAATGAAAGGACCTAGAAAGATGGTGTGTCAGGCAAATGTTGATGGTGGGGGGTGTAGTGGTATAAGATGGAAATAGAAATCAGGGTGTTCAACATTGGTTTTAGAAAATCAGAGATAAAATCATCACAAACGGGCTTCTTAGGCAACTAAGTAGAAACTTAAACTCCGTGACCGATACTTTAAAGAGAATAAGAGTTACGCACTCTTCAGTGACCCCACAGACCCAGGGACACAAAAAACAGGGAAGATTATTCAAGTTTCACGGGCTATTGGAAGTTTCAGGTAGAGATAGTTGTTCTCAACTAGTTGAGACTAGTTGAGACCATCTAGACTAGTTGTTCTCAACTTCAGCTGCAACCCCACTTGGGAAATGTTTAGAAATGCAAATGTCCAGATGTCCTATAGACCTCTGTTATTCAAGTTGCAGTAAACTACCAGTATCCTCCACAAACTCCACATGGGAGTTTGTTAATAATAATCTCAACTCCCACACCAGACCATGAGTCAAAATTTGTATTTATGTAAGAGTTCCCAGGAGATGTTCGTGAACTTGTTTAAGAAACACTGACTCTGAATCACTGGACTTGCTAGCTAAGAAACACAGACTGCTAAATTTAGGGGTGGGGTCCGTGAACCTATGTTTCTAACAAGTTCCCAAGTGTTGCTGATGTTGTTGCAGGTCCGAAACCATATTTTGAGAACTTTTGTTACAGCCCAATTAAATCAGAATCTCCTGGGTGGAATCCTGGCATCAGTATATTTTAAAGCTCTCTAAATGATTCTAATTTGCAATCAATGTTGAGAACCACTGGTAAAAATATTTTTCTGCTCCTGATTATACAAACAAGGAAATAAACATGAGAACAACTTAGTTATCCTCTAAACACTAGCTCAAGCTCATTAATAAAATATTCTTTAATATAAGACGAATTTTGATTAATCAAAGGAGAAAGAAAATGCTGATTCATCCTTACTTAGTTCCACAGACGTTTGCTCATTGCTGAAAAAAAAGTCATCGTAAGTAATCATTATCTTAATCATCATAGTAACAATCATTTTTAAATTCATTTTAATTCTCTTATGATTCTCATTTAATTGGGAAATGGCATTTTGAAGACCAGAAATATGTTTCTTTTCAACATATTCTTTAATAGAAACAATTCTGAATAAAACATTGTTTTTTAGTTAGCCTACCAAATAAATTGTTTCTGTCCAGCTATTTACTCTAGGTTTATTTTCATTTTCTTTCTCTAGGTTCTTGAAGTGGGAGTTAAGAGTACTGATTTAAGATATTTTCTCTTTTCTAATGTATATATTTAGTGTTATAAATTTCCCTCTCAGAACTACTTTAGCTGTGTCCCACAAATACACTGCATTTTTACTTTTATTCAGTTCAATGTATTTTTTAAAAATTTTCCCTATGATTTCCTCTTTGACCCATGGATCAAAAGTGTATTGTTTTTTTCCAACTATTTAGAGATTCCTATTTTCCTTCTGTTATCCATTACTAGTTTAATTCTGTTTTGATCAGAGAACTACATCTGTATAATTTCTATTATTTTTAAATTGGTTGAAACTTTTATTATATATTCCGATATGATCTATATTGATATAAGTTCTGTAGACATCTGAAAAAATTATATTTTACTGTTTTAGGGTGGAATGTTCTCTAAATATTAAGAATGTTCTCTAAATATTAAGATCCTGTTGGTTGATTGGGTTGTTGATTTCTATATCCTTGATGATTTTCTGACGAGTTGTATCAATTAATGACAGAAAGGTATTGGAGACTTTAACTATAATTGTAGATTTATCTATTTCTTGCTTCAGTTCCATCATGTTTTGCTTCCATATTTTCAGCTCTATCATTTGCATCATACATATTTAAATGAATATCTTCTTGATGAAATGACCCTTTTACTATACATAATACCCTCTCTGTCTCTGGTAATCTTCTCTGCTCTGAAGCCCAGTTTATTTGATAGTAATACAACCACCCAAGTTTTCTTTGATTAATGATTACCATATATATAAACATATATTTCTTTCATTAATGTTTACCATATATGTAAGTATATGGTAAACATTATATCTTGTTAATTTCACCTGCTTATATCACTGTGCTGGTCAAGAAGCAACAGTATAACCCTGTATGGAACAACTGATTGGTTCAAGAAAGGAGTAAGACAGTGCTATCTGCTGTCACCCTGTTTGTTTAATCTATATGCTGAATACATCATAAGAAATGCCGGGAAGGATGAGTTACAAGCTGGAATCAAGATAGGCGGGAGAAACAGCAACAACCTCAAATATACAAATAATACCACTCTCATCAGTTCAGTTCAGTTGCTCAGTCCTGTCTGACTCTTTGCGACCCCATGAATCACAGCACACCAGGCCTCCCTGTTCATTACCATCTCCCGGAGTTCACTCAGACTCACGTCCATCGAGTCAGTGATGCCATCCAGCCATCTCATCCTCTGTCATCCCCTTCTCCTCCTGCCCCCAATCCCTCCTAGCATCAGAGTCTTTTCCAATGAGTCAACTCTTGGCATGAGGTGGCCAAAGTACTGGAGTTTCAGCTTTAGCATCATTCCTTCCAAAGAAATCCCAGGGCTGATCTCCTTCAGAATGGACTGGTTGGATCTCCTTGCAGTCCAAGGGACCTCTTTTTTTTAATTACAATATTGTATTTGTTTTGCCATACATTGACACAAATCAGCCATAGGTGAACACAATCTCCCAATGCTGAATCCCCTCCCACCTCCCACCCCCCGTCCTCTACTTGAATCATCCTGTGCATCAGCCCCATGCCTCCTGCATCCTACATTGAACATAGATTAGCGTTTCGTTTCTTACAGGAAAATATACATGTTTCATTGCCATTCTCCCATACCATCCCACCCTTTCCCTCTCCCTCAGAGTCCAAAAGTCCACTCTATACCTCTGTGTCTCTTGTTGTCTCACATATAGAGTCATCATTACTGTCTTCTAAATTCCATATATATGTGTCAGTATACTGTATTGGTGTTTTTCTTTCTGGCTTACTTCACTCTGTATAATCGGTTCCAATTCCATCCATCTCATTAAAACTGAGTCAAATTTATTCTTTTTAAGGGCTGAGTAGTATTCCATAGTGTATATGAACCACAGCTTTCTTATCCATTCATCTGCTGACGGACATCTAGGTTGCTTCCATGACCTGGCTATTATAAACAGCGCTGCAATGAACATTGGGGTACATGTGTCTCTTTCACTTCTGGTTTCCTCAGTGTGTATGCCCAGCAGTGGGATTGCTGGGTCATAAGGCAGTTCTATTTGCAATTTTTTAAGGAATCTCCACACTGTTTTCCATAATGGCTGTACTAGTTTGCATTCCCACCAGCAGTGTAAGAGGGTTCCCTTTTCTCCACACCCTCTCCAGCATTTATTGCTTGTAGACTTTTGGATCGCAGCCATTCTGACTGGTGTGAAATGGTACCTCATTGTGGTCTTGATTTGCATTTCTCTGATAATGAGTGATGTTGAGCATCTTTTCATGTGTTTGTTAGCCATCCGTATGTCTTCTTTGGAGAAATGCCTATTTAGTTCTTTGGCCCATTTTTTTGATTGGATCATTTATTTTTCTGGAGTTGAGCTGCATAAGTTGCTTATATATCTTTGAGATTAGTTGTTTGTCAGTTGTTTCATTTGCTATTGTTTTCTCCCATTCAGAAGGCTGTCTTTTCACCTTGCTTATAGTTTCCTTTGTTGTGCAGAAGCTTTTAATTTTAATTAGATCCCATTTGTTTATCTTTGCTTTTATTTCCAGTATACTGGGAGTTGGATCATAGAGGATCCTGCTGTGATTTATGTTGGAGAGTGTTTTTGCCTATGTTCTCCTCTAGGAGTTTTATAGTTTCTGGTCTTACATTTAGATCTTTAATCCATTTTGAGTTTATTTTTGTGTATGGTGTTAGAGAGGGGTCTAGTTTCATTCTTTTACAAGTGGTTGACCAGTTTTCCCAGCACCACCTGTTAAAGAGACTATCTTTACTCCATTGTATATTCTTGCCTCCTTTGTCGAAGATAAGGTGTCCATAGGTATGTGGGTTAATCTCAGGGCTTTCGATTTTGTTCCATTGATCTATATTTCTGTCAAGAGTCTTCTCCAACACCACAGTTCAAAAGCATCAATTCTTCGGCACTCAGACTTCTTCACAGTCCAACTCTCACATCCGTACATGGCCACAGGGAAAACCATAGCCTTGACTAGACGGACCTTAGTCAGCAAAGTAATATCTCTGCTTTTGAATATGCTATCTAGGTTGGTCATAATTTTCTTCCAAGGAGTAAGCGTCTTTTAGTTTCATGGCTGCAATCACAATCTGCAGTGATTTTGGAACCCCCAAAAATAAAGTCTGACACTGTTTCCACTGTTTCCCCATCTATTTCCCATGAAGTGATGGGACCAGATGCCATGATTTTCATTTTCTGAATGTTGAGCTTTAAGCCAACTTGTTCACTCTCCACTTTCACTTTCATCAAGAGGCTCTTTAGTTCCCCTTCACTTTCTGCCATAAGGGTTGTGTCATCTGTATTTCTGAGGTTATTGATATTTCTCCCAACAATCTTGATTCCAGCTTGTGTTTCTTCCAGTCCAACATTTCTCATGATGTACTCTGCATAGAAGTTAAATAAGCAGAGTGACAATATATAGCCTTGATGTACTCCTTTTCCTATTTAGAACCAGTCTGTTGTTCCATGTCCAGTTCTAACTGCTGCTTCCTGACCTGCATGCAGATTTCTTAAGAGGCAGGTCAGGTGGTCTGGTATTCCCATCTCTTTCAGAATTTTCCACAGTTTATTGTGATCCACACAGTCAAAGGTTTTGGCATAGTCAATAAAGCAGAAATAGATGTTTTTCTGGAACTCTCTTGCTTTTTCAGTGATCCAGCTGATGTTGGCAACTTGATCTCTGGTTCCTCTGCCTTTTCTAAAACCAGCTTGAACATTAGGAAGTTCACAGTTCACGTATTGCTGAAGCCTGGCTTGGAGAATTTTGAGCATTACTTTGCTAGCATGTGAGATGAGTGCAATTGTGCAGTAGTTTGAGCATTCTTTGGCATTGTCTTTCTTTGGGATTGGAATGAAAACTGACCTATTCCAGTCCTGTGGCCACTGCTGAGTTTTCCAAATTTGCTGGCATATTGAGTGCAGCACTTTCACAGCATCATCTTTCAGGATTGGAAATAGCTCAACTGGAATTCCGTCACCTCCACTAGCTTTGTTCGTAGTGATGCTTTCTAAGGCCCACTTGATTTCACATTCCAGGATGTCTGGCTCTAGATGAGTGATCACACCATCGTGATTATCTGGGTTATGAAGATCTTTTATGTACAGTTCTTCTGTGTATTCTTGCCACCTCTTCTTAATATCTTCTGCTTCTGTTAGGTCCAGACCATTTGTGTCCTTTATCGAGCCCATCTTTGCATGAAATGTTCCCTTGGTATCTCTAATTTTCTTGAGAGATCTCTAGTCTTTCCCATTCTGTTCTTTTCCTGTATTTCTTTGCACTGATCGCTGAAGACGGCTTTCTTATCTCTTCTTGCTATTCTTTGGAACTCTGCATTCAGATGCTTATATCTTTCCTTTTCCTTTGTTTTTCTCCTCTCTTCTTTTCACAGCTATTTGTAAGGGCTCCCCAGACAGCCATTTTGCTTTTTGCATTTCTTTTCCATGGGAATGGTCTTGATCCCTGTCTCCCATACAATGTCATGAACCTACTTCCATAGTTCATCAGGCACTCTATCTATCAGATCTAGGCCCTTAAATCTATTTCTCACTTCCACTGTATAATCATAAGGGATTTGGGTTGCTACAGAAACCCTTATCCCCACCCCTTTTCCTCCCAGCAAGCTGTGCTGTGCGCTGTGCCCTTTCCCCTTTGTGCCATCCAGGTCTCTTGCGCGAGCGATTCAGTCTGTGGCGAAGCGTCGAAGCGGCCAGTACTGTGAAAAGTGGCAAGTGGAGGCAATGCCGTTGCGGCCAAGACTCTGGACTATGGCGGCTAGTGACACAGAACGAGATGGACTAGCCCCAGAAAAAACATCCCCAGATACAGATAAGAAGAAAGAGCAGACCGATGTATCTGTTTCCTCCCAGAGCCTCAAAACATCATTATTCAAGATCATGGTCAAGGTCAAGAGAAAGAAAATGAAAGTCAGATAATAAAGGAAGAAAACACAGGAGCCGGGGCAGAAGCAAGAGGCAAGAAGACATGAATCCAAAGATAAGTCATCTAAGAGACACAAGTCTGGGGAACATAATGACAAAGAACATTCTCCTGATAAAGAAGAGAGCGGCTAAATTCATCTGAAAATGGTGAGGATAGACACAAATGCAAAGAAAGAAAATCATCAAGAGGCAGAAGTAACTCAAGGTCTAGGTCTCGTGAAAGGCATCATCGCAGTAGAAGCAGAGAGCGGAAGTCAAGATCCAGGAGTAGGGATAGAAAGAAGTCAAGATCCAGAAGCAGAGAAAGGAAGAAATCACGATCCAGAAGCAGGAAAAGAAAACGTCGGATCCGATCTCTTTCTCGCTCAAGATCAAGACACAGGCACAGGAGTAGAAACAGAAGTAGGACAAGGAGTAGAAGTCGAGATAGGAAGAAGAGAATTGAAAAACCGAGAAGATTTAGCAGAAGTTTAAGCCGAACTCCTAGTCCACCTCCCTTTAGAGGCAGAAACACAGCAATGGATGCACAAGAAGCTTTCGCTCGGAGGTTGGAAAGGGCAAAGAAATTACAAGAACAGAGAGAAAAGGAAATGGTTGAAAAACAAAAACAACAGGAAATAGCTGCAGCAGCTGCTGCTACTGGAGGTTCTCTTCTCAACGTTGCTGCCCTCTTGGCATCAGAAACACATGTAACTCCTCAGATAGCTATGGCAGCTCAGATGGCAGCCTTGCAGGCGAAAGCTTTTGCAGAGACCAGAACAGCTGTACCTAGCTATTACAACTCAGCAGCTGTGAATCCAATGAAATTTGCTGAACAAGAGAAAAAAAAGGAAAATGCTATGGCAAGGCAAGAAAGAAGGAGACAAATCCCAGTCTGCTGAAATATGGGAGAAATTGAATTTTGGAAACAAGGACCAAAATGTCAAATTTAGGAAATTAATGGGTATTAAGAGTGAAGATGAAGCTGGATGTAGCTCTGTTGATGAAGAAAGTTATAAGACACTGAAACAGCAGGAAGAAGTATTTAGAAATCTAGATGCTTAGTATGAAATGGCAAGATCAAAAACCCACAACAGAGAGGAATGGGTTTGGGTTCACCTCATCGATGTGAGGAATGGACACGATTTGAAGACCACACTATATTGGGGACTCTTACAGACTGGTTCTGATGCCAGGTCCTTGATCACCGAACAGCTGGCATTCTATGGGCATTGCATTGACTTTAATTTATTGAAAAATATGATTTTTTTGTAAATATCAGATCAATGATACTGGTGTTAGTGTTGTAATCAGGTTAAACCCACTTCCATTAAATTTGACAGGACTATAGAAGGACAATATTTTTTTAGTTCATGAATTCTACTTTTCAAGTATATAAAAGCTGCAGGTGGGATAAATATCTCATACATGAATTTTTGGTGTCCGCTGTCTTGTGTACCTTTTGTACTTAACCTTGTACAGTTATTTTCATCTCTTGAAACATGAAAGAAATGTTATGTAGATGTTCTTTAGAAGATCTGGCCATTTGGTACATAATCCAGCACAAATAAGCTGGGTGGTAATGATAATAAAATTGGTTTTCTCAAGACTGGTGTTAAGTTACCTGGAATTCTTATTTGAATTTGTTTTATAGTTTCTATGGCATTTTGCAGTTTCTGTTAGAAGACACTGGCTGGAAATTCCTTTATTTTTTCAAGAACAACTATGCTATAGGCAATACCATGGTGAGCAAAAATGTAAAAGGAAGTTGGGAGCAGTGAAAAAACTTACTAAAATAATACTGTTTTCCTTCTATTATAAGGGACACAATTGGTGTACAGTATTTTTAAATATTCCATATGTTATTCAGTAAATAGATTAATACATTAAAGGAATGTAAGCACTTTTAATAAAGTGCCTTATAACAAAAAAAAAATCATAAGGGATTTGAATTAGGTCATACCTGAATGTTCTAGCTGTTTTCCCTACTTTCTTCAATTTAAGTCTGAATTTGGTAATAAGGAGTTCATAATCTGAGCCACAGTCAGCTCCTGGTCTTGTTTTTGTTGATTGTATAGAGCTTCTCCATCTTTGGCTGCAAAGAATATAATTAATCTGATTTCGGTGTTGACCGTCTGGTGATGTCCATGTGTAGAGTCTTCTCTTGTGTTGGAAGAGGGTGTTTGCTACTCTAATGGCAGAAAGCAAAGAGGAACTAAAGAGCCTCTTGATAAGGGTGAAGGAGGAGAGTGAAAGAGCTTGCCTAAAATTAAATATTAAAAAAAAAAAAATCATGGCATTCAGCCCCATTACTTCATGGCAAATAGAGAGGGAAAAGATGGAAGTAGTGACAGATTTCCTCTTCTTGGGCTCTAAAATCACTGTGCATGGTGCTGCAGCCATGAAACCAGAAGCCGTTTGCTTCTTGGCAGGAAAGCTATTACAAACCTAGACAGTGTGTTGAAAAGCAGACGTTTATTCTGCTGACAAAGGTCCATATAGTCAAGGCTATGGTCTTCCCAGTGGTCAAGTATGGCTGTGAGAACTGTACCATAAAGGAGGCTAAGTACCAAAGAATTGATGCCTTGGAACTGTGGTACTTGAGAAGACTCCTGAGCATCCCTTGGAGAGCAAGATGATCAGACCAATTGGTCTTAAGGGAGATCAACCCTGAGTACTCGACAGAAGGACTGATGTTGAAGCTGAAGCTCCAGTATTTTGGTAATTTGGTCATCTGATGTGAACAGCTGACTGATTGGAAAAGTCCTGATGCTGTGAAAGATTGAGGGCAGAAAGAGAAGAAGGCATCAGAGGATGAACCGGCTGGATGGCATCACTGACACAATGGACATGAACTTGTGCAAACTTCAGGAGATGGTGAGGGACAGGGAGGCCTGGTGTGCTGCAGCTCATGGGGTTGCAAAGAGTCAGAAGTGACTGGGCAACTGAACAACAACAAATCACTATATTTGAAGTGAGTTTCTTACAGATAGCATATAACTAGGTCACATTCCATAATGCCGATCTCCATCTTTTGGTTAATGCATTTGAAACATTTACATCTATCTATGTAACAAAAAATATGCTAGGGCTTAAGATTGTCATTTTAATTTTTGTTTTCTGTTTGGTTTGTTTATGTTTGGTTTTAATTTCTCTGTTATCTTAATCCTGTCTTCTTATGGGTTACTTAAACATGTTTTAGAATTTCATTTTATCTATAGTGCTGTTGAATGTATATTTTATACAACTTTTTAAGTGTGTATGTTAGGCATTCCATTATATATACATAACTTATCACATACTCAAGGCAGTGTCCTTTAACCAGTTCAAGTGAACTATAGGAATTTCATCTCCCTTAACATCTTTTTACCCTCCTGCATTTATAATTGTCTTAAGTATTTCTTCTACGTATGTCTAGAACCCCATCAGAAGGAATTATAAATTTTGTCAAATGATCATATATGATTTAGAAAACTCAGGTGGAGAAAGGAAGTCTATTTTTATTTATATATATTTTTGTTTATCATGTTCATTTTTCCTTCCTGATGTTCCAAGTTTCCATTATTTCCTTTATGTCTAGAGAACTTTCTTTAGCTATTCTTTTAGGGTAGATCTGCTGATAACAAATTCCTTGGTTTTAAGAATGTCACACCAGCCCAATTTGAAGGAGGAGGAGAACCTTATTATTGCCAGATGAATTTGGAAGGCCACACTTCCCATGTGGTCTCCACTGACACAGTAGAGAGGGCAAGGGGACCGAAGTGAAGCCAAAAATTTCTTCTCGCATATTTGGTCCTTTCTGATATTATCCCAGTGGGGTTTTGCAATATCTCACTAAAGCCTCAGCAAGACAAAAATCTGGACTTCGTTGGCATGACTGTGGGTAGGTCCATAGATTTTCTCTGCTGTCTGCCTAGAGTTAAAGCAGCTATTTTGAAAAGTTTTATGCCATGCTAGGGTATTCGTTTCCTGGTATGCTGGCAAAAGAGAGCAGAATTCTGTTAAGGATTTTTTTAAAAAAATTTGTATCCACTGTCATCTCTGGGTTGCCTGCTTCTTCAGTTCTGAGTCTAAGATACATGAAGCAAAAAGAAAACCCCAGGGAAAATACCAACTTTTACCATGTTGTTCATTGGGTCTCAAGGTCCCTAACTGGCCTACCTTCTATCTTCTTATCTCTACCACCCAGAGTATTCTTATTATATATACGTATATACGATTTTTATTTGTACTTAATAGGAGGAATTGGGGAAAATATGTGTATTCCAGCTTCCTGGAAGCAGAACTCTCCAATCTTTAACATGATGACTGAACTAAGGAATGTGAAGAAAGTGTATCCCTTGGAGAACAGGAATGACCTGAAACATTACCAAGTCACTAACAATGGCTAAACCATAATAAAAGGATAATGAAATTTTTGAAAAGCAAATTGGGAACAAGTGCAAAATAAAGTTCTAGATGTAATCTGAGGGACAGAAAGCAACACCTCATGGCCTCAGGTTCACTTGATCAAATGTCAGAAACTGCTGGAAACTTAGCATCCAATTCCCGAGAACTGAATGCATCATGGGTCTGGGGAAGCTATGTAACTTCTCATTACACAGCATTTCTGTGAGAAATGAATGACTTAATAAATTCAAATAATTTATTAATAAGTGCCTGGCTCATTTAGGGCTCTATAAATATTAATTATTAATGTTGTTAACTAAAAAATATGTATATTAACTTAAAATTACTTTTAATTAACTTATATCTCTTCCTGAGATAACAGAAGTCTATCTGGATAATTCTTAGGCCACAGTTCTCCAAGGCTTGGAGGTCAGTGTTGAAGAGGGAACTGTGATCATCACTACTAAACTTAATGTGGAGAACACACTCTACCAGTTAAGAGGATTTTTTTACTTATCTCAAAGTACCTGCTTAAGTTCACAGGCAGCACTGTTAGTGTAGTTTAGAAAGAAATATTTTTTAAAAGAGATACAAACCAAGGAGAGAACTAATTCTACCCTCACTTACCCTACACTGATCACTTAGACTTCCACATATTGGCAAGACACGGATCTTCCTCAGATGAAATAAAAGCACCTTAGAGTCACCAAGTCCAATGTCAAACTTCTTGTCCTTCTTGTCGAAACCTCCTCTTCCTCCAGATTTCCCTATTTCAGCAATTCCATGATGAAACATTAGCCTCCAAGGAAACCAAGACAAAAACTGTAGTCATCCTTTATTCACTATTCTTAAAAAGTCACTAAGTTGACTGATCTGTATCAGAAAATACTTTGACTCTGTCACTTTTGTCTCTCCCCACTGTCATTTCTGTAGTAAAATCTACTACCTTCCCATCCTCACTCCCACCTGACTCAGCCCCGACTTCTCCCTTCGCTTCCCTTCCTGGCTCAGGAATGCAGCCAGATCTCAAGGGGTTTGCTATTCTGCTAACATGCCGACATCTCCTGCAGCTCAATGCTTTTGCATATCAGTTTCCCTCTGCCTAAAATTCCTTCTCTCTCTTGCATTTATAGCCTATCTGCAAACTCCTATTCATTTCTGAAAACCACACTGAATAATGCTTTTCTCTTCACTTTTCCTAATAATTTGAGATCTAGACATAGTTCTTTTTCTACTATACCTATCTTCTCCCACTAGGCTATAAATTACTCAAGTGAGGGTCATGCATTTTTCATCTTTACAGTCTTAGGGCTGTTGAAAAAAGAAAGGCTATGGGCTCTAAGAGTCCTGAATTCAAACTCTAGTTTTGTCACTTCCAAAGTGTGTGACCTTAGATAGTTTACTTTACATCCTGTCAACTAATTGGACTGAGAATACAGTTTGCAGAAATGTTGATTCTGTGAGCCTTCAAAATAGATGGGGATACAGAGCCACAAAATGCCTCGTTAGTGGTCTATCATTAATTTCAAGTGCTATTCAAATATTCTATATGTAACAAGACCAGAAAAGTTTGGGAAGCATACAATTACTTAAATGACCAGTTGGTTCATATATAAATTACTGATGACAATGCCTGATTCAGGGCTTCCCAGCTGGTGCAGTGGTAAAGGATCTGTCTGCCACTTAGTGTGCGTGTACACACACACACACACGCACACACACACCCAATGTCTAATTCAGAGTCTAACTAACACAAAGTCTGGGACATGGTTGATACTCAACAAATGTTTGCTTTATTTATTTCCTTTTTATTTTTCTCTTTAAAGTCCTTTCTCCATTTTTCTGTTTTATTTCTGCTCTAATTTAAAAAAAATTTTTTCAGTCACTTCAACACTTCTTTTACTTCCTCTGTTTTCTATTTCTTTTACTTTTCTTAACTCCAGCCCACTCTTCTCTTATATCCTGGTTCTATCTTCATTTGAACTCAAGAACACACATTTCACAAGGCTTTCCTCCTCTCACTATGCATGCCTACAAACACTGTACCATCACCCCCAAAATACCAACTCTGAATGCTGAGAAAGCTTGAGTAAGAATTATTCCACCTAATAAAAATATATAAGTGCAAGAAAGAATTAATTTTCAAAGAGAATAGAACTCATTTAGGACAGTTTTAACATAACCAGAATCTAGAAAAGATAAGCCAAAGAAAGGGGAAAATAATAGAAAGAGATTGTCTCAATATTATAACAGAAATAATATTGTTTCAAACAATATTCTTCAGCACAGGAAACAAAGAAGTCATTATCATTCTTGGAGTGAAGAATCTAAATTAATTGAAATTCATCTGACATAGAAATGAATCTCCCAAAAAGAAAGAAGAGAAAGAGATCTAAAAATATATATTTCCCTAAATGAGTGCTCAAAAACATTAGTCATCCAAGATGATTCAGGAAAAAAAGAATTACATGGCAAAAAAAAAAAGGTTGGATTTGTTGCACTTGATCTGCACTTTGCCAATAGAGATTGGAAATTGTATTAGCATGTTATAAGGTTGAAATCCTGTGGTAACTAGTTTACTTTGGTCCAATATGGAGTTTCCAAGTTTTCAACAGCAGTGGAATTTTTTTTTTTTACTTTAAAGTAGCATCTCCTACAAGAGGCAACATTAGAGAAAGCAATGGCAACCCACTCCAGTACTCTTGCCTGGAAAATCCCATGGACAGAGGAGCCTGGTGGGCTGCAGTCCATGGGGTCGCTAAGAGTCAGACAGGACTGAGCGGCTTCCCTTTCATTTTTCACTTTCATGCATTGGAGAAGGAAATGGCGACCCACTCCAGTGTTCTTGCCTGGAGAATCCCAGGGACCGGGGAACCTGGTGGGCTGCCTTCTCTGAGGTAGCACAGAGTCAGACACGACTAAAGTGACTTAGCAGCAGCAGCAGCAACATTAGAAATCTTATTGATGGGTTTGTTTCCACTAGAACCAGGAAAGTAAAAATTATAGACTGCTTTTTGTATAAATAAAATTTCAAACTTAAAATATTTTGAGTTTTAATATAACTACTTTTCATTTTTTTTTCAATGGTTTTCACCAGCTTTAAAGTTCTGGGGAAAAAAATCAACCGTTAATTTTTTTTTCCTTTTGCTTTAGCCCCCAGTATCCCTAGGGAGGGTCGCAGCAGTTGCCTCTGCATGGGAGTTAGGGTTTATTGGGAAGGAGCATAAGAGAACATCCTGGAGTGATGGAATAGTTCAGTGTCTAGATAAGGGCTTGAGTTACAAAAATGTATACATTTGTCAAATCTCAGCAAATGTTCACTAACAAGCATGGCATTTCACTTTAAGTTCTTTATAAAAAGAAAAAGACTGAATAATGAGTTCTAGTTAATGATGTACAAGCTCAAGTATGTAGGGGAAAGCATACTTAAGTCTATAATTTACTCTGAATGCATAAAAATAAAATGGATTAGTGGATGGAGGGTTAGTTACATGTGATAAAATCTAGTAAAATGTGACTGATATGATTGGTGGTGGGTACACAGATGTATAGTGTAAAATTCCTTCAACTTTGCTATATGCTTGCCAGTTCTCATAACAAGGTGCTAGGGAAAAGAGAAAATGAATACAAGAAAATAAAAAGCAGTATCTCAAAGAAATAATGCAAAGTTCTAGTCTAGAAGCCACATGCAGATAATCATGATTTATTCACTGCTGAATCACTATAGAATATTGGATATGTGACAGACCCTGGTGATATTATTACATCAATGAATAGAACAAAAATCCCTGCCCTCATGGAGCTCATATGCTAGTTGGCTAGAGTAAGATAATATACTTAATAAACCACTAAATTGCCTATTAGGCTAGAGGATGGCAAGTACTATGAAGAATAAATAGTGCAGTGAAATCAGGAATACAATTTTAAGTAAGAGAGATGGGAAAGATCTCAAAGAGAAAATAACATTTGTGCAAAGACTTCAGGGAGATGACATAATGAGCAAAGTGGAAAATCTTGAGAGGCAATCTACCCCAGGTGGACTTCCTGCCAGAGAAAATGCCCTTGAATGAAAACATGCCTGGCATGTTTTAAGATTCGCAGCAAGGCAGATGTGGCTCAACAGATTCCAGGGGATAGACTAGAAGGATATGAGGTCAGAGACGTAATGAAATGGCAGATCATGTAGAATGTTACGGGCTAAATTGTATCCACAACAAAAAACTTCATGACCCAGATAACCAAAGTCAAGTGGGCCTTATTAGGAATCACTACGAACAAAGCTAGCCAGAGTGATGGAATTCCAGTTGAGCTATTTCAAATCCTAAAAGATGAGGCTGTGAAAGTGCTGCATTCAATATGCCAGCAAATTTAGAAAACTCAGCAGTGGCCACAGGACTGGAAAAGGTCAGTTTTCATTCAAATCCCAAAGAAAAGCAATGCCAAAGAATGTTCAAACTACCACGCAATTGCACTTATCTCACATGTTAGCAAAGTGATGCTCAAAATTCTCCGAGTCAGGCTTCAGCAAAACGTGAACCATGAACTTCCAGATGTTCAAGCTGGATTTAGAAAAGGCAGAGGAACCAGAGATCAAATTGCCAACATCTGTTGGATCATAGAAAAAGCAAGAGAGTTCCAGAAAAACATATACTTCTGCTTTATTGACTATGCCAAAACCTTTGACTGTGTGGATCACAACAATCTCTGGAAAATTCTAGGATGGGATAACAGACCATCTTACCTTCAGTTCAGTTCAGTCACTCAAGTTGAGTCTGACTCTTTGCAACCCCATGGACTGCAGCATGCCTGGCCTTCCTATCCATCACCAACTCCCAGAGTTAACCCAAACCCATGTCCATCGAGTCAGTGATGCCATCCAACCATCTCATCCTCTATGGTCCCCTTCTCCTCCTGCCTTCAATCTTTCCCAGCATCAGGGTCCTTTCAAATGAGTCAGCTCTTCACATCAGGTGGCTAAAGTATTGGAGTTTCAGCTTCAACATCAGTCCTTCCAGTGAACACCCAGGACTGATCTCCTTTAGGATGGACTGGTTGGATCTCCTTGCAGTCCAAGGGACTCTCAAGTCTTCTCCAACACCATAGTTCAAAAGCATCAATTCTTCGGCACTCAGCTTTCTTTATAGTCCGACTCTCACACCCATACATGACTACTGGAAAAACCATAGCCTTGACTAGACGGTCCTTTGTTGGCAAAGTAATGGCTCTGCTTTTGAATATGCCATCCGGGTTGGTCATCACTTTCCTTCCAAGAAGTAAGCGTCTTTTAATTTCATGGCTGCAGCCACCATCTGCAGTGATTTTGGAGCCCCCAAAATAAAGTCAGCCACTGTTGCCACTGTTTCCCCATCAATCTGCCATAATGTGATGGGACCAGATGCCATGATCTTACTTTTCTGAAAATTGAGCTTTAAGCCAATTTTTTCACTCTCCTTTTTCACTTTCATCAAAAGGCTCTTCAGTTCTTCTTCACTTTATGCCATAAGGGTGGTGTCATCTGCGTATCTGAGGTTATTGATATTTCTCCCAGCAATCTTGATTCCAGCTTGTGCTTCATCCAGCCCAGCATTTTTCATAGTGTGCTCTGCATATAAGTTAAATAAGCAGGGTGACAATATACAGCCTTGACGTACTCCTTTTCCTATTTGGAACCAGTCTGTTTTTCCATGTCCTGTTCTAACTGCTGCTTCCTGACCTGCATACAGATTTCTCAAGAGGCAGGTCAGGTGGTCTGGTATTCCCATCTCTTTCAGAATTTTCCACAGTTTATTGTGATCCACACAGTCAAAGGCTTTGGTATAGTCAATAAAGCAGAAATAGATGTTTTTCTGGAACTCTCTTGCATTTTCAATAAGCCAGCAGATGGCAATCTGATCTCTGGTTCTCCTGCCTTTTCTTTTTAATTTTTTTAAATTTTATTTATTATTATTTTTACTTTACAATATTGTATGGGTTTTGCCACACATCAACATGAATCCAGCTTGAACATCTGGAAGTTCACAATTCACATATTGCTGAAGCCTGGCTTGGAGAATTTTAAGCATCACTTTGCTAGCATGTGAGATGAGTCAGTTTTGCAGTAGTTCTAATTAGGTCCCATTTGTTTATTTTTGCTTTTATTTCCAGTATTCTGGGAGGTGGGTTATACAGGATCCTGCTGTGATTTATGTTGGAGGGTGTTTTGCCTATGTTCTCCTCTAGGAGTTTTATAGTTTCTAGTCTTACGTTTAGATCGTTAATCCATTTTGAGTTTATTTTTGTGTATGGTGTTAGAAAGTGATCTAGTTTCATTCTTTTACAAGTGGTTGACCAGTTTTCCCAGCACCACTTGTTAAAGAGATTGTCTTTTCTCCATTGTATATTCTTGCCTCCTTTGTCAAAGATAAGGTGTCCATAGGTGCATGGATTTATCTCTGGGCTTTCTATTTTGTTCCATGGATCTATGCTTCTGTCTTTGTGCCAGTACCAAACTGTCTTGATGATTGTGGCTTTGTAGTAGAGCCTGAAGTCAGGCAGGTTGATTCCTCCAGTTCCATTCTTCTTTCTCAAGATTGCTGTGGCTATTCGAGGATTTTTGTATTTCCATACAAACTGTGCAATTATTTGTTCTAGCTCTGTGAAAAATACCACTGGTAGCTTGATAGGGATTGCACTGCACAACAAAGGAAACTGTAAGCAAGGTGAAAAGACAGCATTCAGAATGGGAGAAAATAATAGCAAACAAAGCAACTGACAAAGAACTAATCTCAAAGATATACAAGCAACTCCTGAAGCTCAATTCCAGAAAAATAAATGACCCAGTCAAAATGGGCCAAAGAACTAAACAGACATTTCTCCAAAGAAAACATACAGATGGCTAACAAACACATGAAAAGATGCTCAACATCACTCATTATCAGAGAAATGCATATCAAAACCACCATGAGGTACCATTTCATGCCAGTCAGAATGGCTGCGGTCCAAATGTCTGCAAGCAATAAATGCTGGAGAGGGTGTGGAGAAAAGGGAACCCTCTTACACTGTTAGTGGGAATGCAAATTAGTACAGCCACTATGGAGAACAGTGTGGAGATTCCTTAAAAAACTGGAAATAGAACTGCCTTATGACCCAGCAATCCCACTACTGGGCATACACACTGAGGAAACCAGAATTGAAAGAGGCACATGTGCCCCAATGTTCATTGCAGCACTGTTTATTATAGCCAGGACATGGAAGCAACCTAGATGTCCATCAGCAGATGAATGGATAAGAAAGCTGTGGTGCATATACACAATGGAGTATTACTCAGCCATTAAAAAGAATACATTTGAATCAGTTCTAATGAGGTGGATGAAACTGGACCTATTATACAGAGTGAAGTAAGTCAGAAAGAAAAATACCAATATAGTATACTAATGTATATATATGGAATTTAGAAAGATGATAATGATAACCCTGTATCTGAGACAGCAAAAGAGACACAGATGTATAGAACAGTCTTTTGGACTCTGTGGGAGAGGGAGAGGGTGGGATGATTTGGGAAAATGGCATTGAAACATGTATAACATCATATAAGAAATGAATTGTCAGTCCAGGTTTGATGCAGGATACTGGATGCTTAAGGCTGGTGCACTGGGATGACCCAGAGGGATGGCACGAGGAGGGAGGTGGGAGCGGGGGTTCAGGATGAGGAACATTTGTATACCTGAGGCGGATTCATGTTGATGTATGGCAAAACCAATACAATATTGTAAATTAATTAGCCTCCAATTAAAATAAATAAATTTAAATTTAAAAAAAAACAGAAAACCAAATCCCAGTCTGTTACAAACTTAAAAAAAAATTGTACAGTAGTTTGAACATTCTTTGGCATTGCCTTGTTTGGGATTGGAATGAAAACTGACCTTTTCCAGTCCTGTGGCCACTGCTGAGTTTTCCAGATTTGCTAGCATATTGAGTGCGGCACTTTCACAGCATCACCCTTAAGAATTTGAAATAGCTCAACTGGAATTCCATCACCTCCACTACCTTTGTTCGTAGGGATGCTTCCTAAGGCCCACTTGATTTCACATTCCAGGATATTTTGCTTTAGGTGAGTGATCACACCATTGTGATTATCTGGGTCATGAAGATCTTTTTGTACAGTTCTTATGTGTATTCTTTCCACATCTTCTTAATTTCTTCTACTTCTGTTAGATCCATACAATTTCTGTCCTTTATCGAGCCCATCTTTGCATGAAATGTCCCCTTGGTATCTCTAATTTTCTTGAAGAGATCTCTAGTCTTTCCCATTCTGTTGTTTTCCTCTATTTCTTTGCACTGCTCACTGAGGAAGGCTTTCTTATGTCTCCTTGCTATTCTTTGGAACTCTACATTTAAATGAGTATATCTTTCCTTTTGTTTCTCTTCTTTTCACAGCTATTTGTAAGGCCTCCTCAGACAGCCATTTTGCTTTTTTGCATTTCTTTTCCATGGAGATAATCTTGCTACCTGTCTCCTGTACGAACCTCTGTCCATAGTTCATCAGGCACTCTATCAGATCTAGTCCCTTAAATCCATTTCTCACTTCCACTGTATAATCATAAGGGATTTGATTTAGGTCATACCTGAATGGTCTGGTGGTTTTCCTACTTTCTTCAATTTAAATCTGAATTTGGCAATAAGAATTTCATGATCTGAGCCACAGTCAGCTCCTGGTCTTGTTTTTGCTGACTGTATAGAGCTTCTCCATCTTTGGCTGCAAAGAATATAATCAATCTGATTTCAGTGTTGGCTTTCTGGTGGTGCCCATGTGTAGAGTTTTCTCTTGTGTTGCTGGAAGAGGGTGTTTGCTATGACCAGTGCATTTTCTTGGCAAAACTCTTTTAGCCTTTGCCCTGCTTCATTCTGTACTCCAAGGCCAAATTTTCCTGTTACTCCAGGTGTTTCTTGACTTCCTACCTTTCCATTCCAGTACCCCATAATGAAAGGACATCTTTTGAGAGTGTTAGTTCTAAAAGGTCTTGTAGGTCTTCATAGAACCATTCAACCTCAGCTTCTTCAGTGTTACTGTTGGGGCATAGGCTTGGATTACTGTGATACTGAATGGTTTGCCTCGGAAACGAACAGAGATCATTCTGTCATTTTTGAGATTACATCCAAGTACTGCATTTTGGACTCTTTTGTTGACTATAATGGCTGCTTCATTTCTTCTAAGGAATTCCTGCCCACATTAGTCGATATAACAGTCATCTGAGTTGAATTCATTCATTCCAGTCCATTTTAGTTCTCTGATTTCTAGAATGTTGATGTTCACTCTTGCCATTTCCCATTTGACCACTTCCAACTTGCCTTGATTCATGGACCTAACATTCCAGGTTCCTTTTCAATATTGCTCTTTACAGCATTGGACCTTGCTTCTATCATCAGTCACATCCACAGATGGGTACTGTTTTTCCTTTGGCTCCATACCTTCATTCTTTCTGGAGTTATTTCTCCACTGATCTCCAGTAGCATATTGGGCACCTACCGACCTGGGGAGTTCTTTCAGTGTCCTATCTTTTGGCTTTTCATACTGTTCTCAAGGCAAGAATACTGAAGTGGTTTGCCATTCCCTTCTTCAGTGGACCACACTTTGTCAGAACTTATACCTTACTTCCTGAGAAATATGCATGCAGGTCCGGAAGCAACAGTCAGAACTGGGCATGGAACAGCAGACTGGTTCCTAATCGGAAAAGGAGGATGTTAAGACTGTATATTGTCACCCTGCTTTTTAACTTATATGCAGAGTACATGATGCGAAATGACAGGTTGGATGAAGCACAAGGTGGAATCAAGATTGCCAAGAGAAATATCAATAACTTCAAATATGCAGATGACACCATTCTTATGGCAGAAAGCAAAGAAGAACTAAAAAGCCTCTTGATGAAAGTGAAAGAGGAGAGTGAAAAAGCTGGCTTAAAACTAAACATTCAAAAAATTAAGGTCATGGCATCTGGTCCCAGCACTTCATGGGATATAGATGGAGGAAACAATGGAAACAGTGACAGACTTTATTTCTTTGGGCTCTAAAATCACTGCAGATGATGACTGCAGCCATGAAATTAAAATACGCTTGCTCCTTGGAAGAAAAGCTATGAGGAACCTAGACAGCATATGAAAAAGCAGGGACATTGCTGACAAAGGTTTGTCTAGTCAAAGCTATGGTTTTTCCAGTAGTCATGTATAGATGTGAGAGTTGGACTATAAAGAAAGTTGAGCACCAAAGAACTGATGCTTTTGAACTGTGGTATTGGAGAAGACTCTTGACAGTCCCTTGGTCTGCAAGCAGATGAAACCAGTCAATCCTAAAGGAAATCAGTCCTGAATATTCATTGGAAGGACTGATGCTGAAGTTGAAGCTCCAATAATTTGATCACTTGATGCAAATAACCGACTCCTTGGAAAAGACCCTGATGCTGGGAAAGATTGAAGGCAGGAGGAGAAGGGGATGACAGAGGGTGAGATGGTAGGATGGCATCACCGATTTGATGGACATGAGTTTAAGCAAGCTCTGGGATTTTGTGATGGACAGAGAAGCCTGGGGTGCTGCAGTCCATGTGGTAGCAAAGAGTCGGACACAACTGAGCAACTGAACTGACTGAAATTGTGCCCTATAAAATTCATATGCTGATGCTTTCCCTAATGTCCAGTCCCTCAGAATGTGACTGAATTTGGAGACAGTGCCTTTGTAGATCTAATTCCAAGGGTTGCTAGTGTGTGTCCTACTATAATATGACTGGTTTTCTTAATAGAAGAAGGAATTGGGAAACAAAGTGACAGCCATGTGAAGACACAGTGAGAAGGTGGCCATCTGCAAGCCCAGGAGAGAGGCCTCAAAACAAACCATACCTTGATCTTGAACTTCTAGCTTCTAGAATTTCTGTGGTTTAAGCTACAGTCTGTGTTATTTTTATGACAGCCCATCATCCCTCCTAACTTCACAACAAGAACAAGTCAAAAAAGTTCCAAAACCATGTCTGTTTTAATCCTCAGAGAACTAAGAATACAAAGAAAGCTAAATGAATTAAATTCCAGAAAGGAAGGAATCTTTCCTGGCAAAGAAGAGACCTATTACTTCTTTTACCCCTGGTTTAAGAGACCCATTACTTCTTTTACTTCTTCTGGTTTAAAGGGAAGAAGAGCAAATACGCTATCAGTAGGAGTATGGAGAAAGCAGCTTAACTTGTAAAACTGTTAAACACTACCTGTGAGCTGGAGGGATGGATTAGATCGCACAAAACTTCATCACAGAGGGAGGCTGCAGCCCTGACCCAGAGGCACATAGGCCTTCCCTGAGAGAAAGGCAGGAGCTATCTGAAGGCTGAGGCTAGGAAAGGACAGCAGAGAAACAACTGACTTCTTTATTATCTTTTACATCTCCTTATTCTCTGCTAATAGCTGTTGAATCTGTAATTATGTCACTTTTTTTATTCCTGATACGAGTAATTTGTGTCTTTTCTTTTTTCCCCTGAGCCAAACTATTGAACTTCTCAAAGAATAAATTTTTGTTTTCATTGATTTCCCATTGTTTTTCTGTTTTCTATACTCTTGGTTTCTGTTTTGATATTTATCACTCCCTTTTTTTCTTTATTTTGGTTTTAATTTACCCTTTTTAGTTTAAGATAGAAACTGAAGTCATTGTTTTCAGACCTTTCTTCTAGCAGGACCTAGTGCTATAGATTTTTCCTGAAGTACTGCTCCATGAACAAACAACAAATTTTGATATATTGTATATACACTTTCATTTCATTTGAAATTCTTTCTACTCTCCCTTTACATTTGTTTTGATCCATAGTGTATTACTTTCCTATAGCTACCTCAGTTAACTATCACAAACCATGTATCTTAAAACAAAAAAACAAAAACCCTATTTTCTCACAATTCCAGACTGTAGGAGTCCAACATTAGACTGTTAGCACTCCCATCTCCTGTCTCTTCCAGCTTCCGTTGGCTCCAGGAGTTATGTGGCTTATTGCTCTTTAACTCCAATCTCTGCCTCCATCTTCACATGGTCTTCTCCTCTATGTCTGTGTGTTCTCCTTTCCTTTCTTTTATAAGGATATCTTTCATTGGGTTTAGGACCCACATAGATAATCCAAGATTATCTCATCTCAAAATCCTTAACTTAATTACATATGCAAAAATCCTTTCCCCAAAGAAGATCATATTCACAGCCTCCAGAGATTAACACATGGACATATCATTTTGGGAACCACAGAGCAACCCACTACACAGACATTATTCAGAAGTATGCTATGTGGTGTCCAGATATTTGGGGGCTTCTAGACATTTTTTTGTGATTAATTTTCATTTAATTTCACTGTGGTTGGAGAACATAATCTGTAATAACTTTAAACATATTGAGACTAACTTTTATGACTCAAAACACAATTTATCTTGGCAAATATTCTGCGTGCATTTGAAAAGAATGTACGTTCTGCTGTTGTTGGGTGGAGTACTCTAAAAATGAAAATAGGTCAAGTTAATTGTGTTTTTCAAATCTTCTATCTACTGAACTTCTCTCTAGTTATTTTATCAATTAGTGACAAGGGCAGTGATATTTCTGACTATAATTATGGATAATATGTACTATATTACCATATTTTCTAACATTATCTATATCTCACACCCATATGTTCACTGATATCAACATGTGGTGGGGTGGGAGTCAGGGGTTACTTCTAATATATTCTCCCTCTCTTATATTACGAGTCCTATTCATCTTTTTTCCTATTTTATGTATAGATATTTTCCCACCGAAATTTGGTTAATATATATGAGATATTTGACTCTGCAAAAATTTCAACTTGTTTTTACTCCTACTTTGATGAATATACTTTCATCTTATAAAGTGTTGTAAATTATGTTTATACTCTTGGTTTCATGAGCTGTCTGCTCCTGAACACATGATATAATTCAGAAAATAAAGCCACTTACGAAGTTTTGTGAGAGGTACTAAATGTTCTGCTAAAAACTTCTTGGTCTTAAATATTTAAATGGAAATTAGAGAACTAGTAACATTTTTTTCAAATATCAGCAAATTCAAGAAGCAGATTATACTAATTACCATTACTGAGAAGTTACACGTCATGAACTCAGATTTCTCTTTATGAGGCTTAATGTAGCTTAATGCATTACCTCATGGGAGTTACAATATGTAAAAAAATACATAAAAGACTTGGGTTAATTGTATATCACACCAGGATCTGCAAAAAGTGCCATGTCTCCCAGAGTGGCAACACTGTCTGAATATTTCACCCCTGACTGTTATATTCGAGAGAAATATTAGAAGTTCTATGAGTGACCATCTGCAGAAGAGGAAAAGACAGGCCAGGATTACGAACCGTGAGTTGCACGTGCAGAGAATCAAGCTCACTACTGGAAAAAAATTGGTCCCATATTCAGCCAATTCTAAGAAAACAACTGAATAAATACAATGTAGTCCCATCTGAACATTAAAATACATAGTACCATCTATAAGGCCTAGAGCAATAAATGGAAAGATGAGTTCAGATCTAACAAATCAATGTGGTAAAACTGCAATTTGTCACAGGAGACAAATCTTCATTAAAATGATCATGCAGAAGTACAAAATATTCCAGTTTGGGAACTTTATCATTATTTCTACCTCTATTCAAAGCACTTTCATATGCATCATCTATGCTTTCAAGTTTTATTTCTTTAAAGTGAGAAAATAAAAAACACTTGAGAAGCAATCTGAGTTAAGAATCATTCTAGGGTTCTTAGCCACTTACTTTTCTCCCATTTTGCTTTAGCAAATTGACTAGCAATCTATTTTAGTGTTCATACAAACATTTCTCTTTACTTGTAGATGTTATGCTCATTTACAGAATAATTAATAACATTATATAGTAGCAAGTAAAACTGCCACATACAGATTTGGGACTCTTGGTGACTTACATCATTACAAGAGGCACCACAAGAAATAGTGAAGAACAGCCTTCTAGAATATCATAGGTAGTGTTTAAGCTTTATGGAGGAAATAGTGTCAGTTAATCCACCCAGCTAATTAAAGGAAAATGGGATAAAAGGGATACTATTTTTACTAAAGTTAAGCTTGTGACTTTTTGTAAAGACCTATTTATTTAGAAAAGGGCTTCCCCAGTGAATCTGTGGTAAAGAATTCATCTGCAACACAGGAGATGCTGGGGATGTGGGTTCAATCCCTGGGTTGGGAAGATCCCCTGGTGGAGGAAATGGCAACCCACTCCAGTATTCTTGTCTGGAAAATCCCATGAACAGAAGAGTCTCGCAAGCTAAAGTCCATGGGGTCGTAAAAGTTGGACATGACTGCGCACATGCACTATGCTATTTAGAAAAGAAAAGAAAAAAGACCAGCGACTCAAGTTCCTCTCTACACCTAGAAAACTATCTTAATCAAAATAGACATATATAACCAAAGATTACAGAGAGGGAAATAACAAATTTCACCTGGCATTTAAGAATAAGAAAAGTAAATTTCAGAAAATCAAGACAGCAAAGGAGTAGTAGAGGAAGACCTTAACTGCATTGCTTCTCCTAAAGCAAGAGCTTATTTGATGCAACTCTAAGGACATGAAAACAAAGAGATACTACCTGACCAGACCCAACACACTTCACACAAGTTTACAGTGACGTGGTGACCACAGCACCTCAATGTCATCACTACTAGTTGCAGTAAAAATGACCTTGAACATTCCTTTCAGGTCTATTTGTACAAAATTTCACACATGAGTGGTACTCATAAATAAAGTCCAGCAGAACACATGACTGGCTTTGCATGCTTATAAAGCCATATCAATGCAATAAGTAGATTCCCAGATTTGAAAAGCATTTTGAAACATCTCATAGTGCACATGTAAAAGGAACAGAGTGATTTCAGGGTCTCTGATCAAATATAGAACTTTGAAGAAATAGATGGTGCCAATGAAGACATTTGTCATAGCTTGGCAACAGTTATGACAAACCTAGACAGTGTATTAAGAAGCAGAGACATCACTTTGCTGACAAACATTCATAGAGTCAAAGCTATGGTTTTTCCAGTAGTCACGTATGGATGTGAGAGATGAACCATAAAGAAGGTTGAGTGCTGAAGAAGTGATGCTTTCAAACTGTGGTGCTGGAGAAGATTCTTAGAGTCCATTGTAGGAAGTCAACCCTGAATATTCACTGGAAGGACTGATGCTGAAGCTGTAACTCCACTACTTTAGCCAGTTGATGCAAAGAATCAACTTATTAGAAAACATTGATGCTGAGAAAGATTGGGGGCTGGTGGAGAAGGGGGCGACAAAGGACGAGATGGTTGGATGGCATCACCAACTCAATGGACATGAGTTTGAGCAAGCTCCAGGAGTTGGTGATGGACAGGAAGCCTGGCATGCTGCAGTCCATGGGGTCACAAAGAATTGGACACAACTGAGCACTGAACAACCATAACGACATTGAAAACATTTTGGTCAGACAACTTCAGGTAAACAAGACGCCATTTGATTCTAGCCCATTCCCTTCACCATGAGTTGGGATATGACTGTAGTCAATCTGTCACAACAATCCGCAAAATATGATAATTTTCATAAGTGACATAAGGAACTATTTAAGAACTCGTAGAAATAGTCTGTTTCCAAAGAGACAGAGGAGATTTATATACACCCTGAAAGGAACTTATAGGTTTATGCTATTCCTGTGAAATGTGACAAGCCATTATAAATATTTAAGTAATAGTTTTCTAAAGGGAAAAACAATATGTTCAAAGACCATTTTTGACAATGATGAAGCTGCCATAGCTGCTTTTTTCTGATACATCATCTCTGTAACATTCATAATCAAAAGACATACAGACACTTGTTTATGTAAAATAAAACATCATAAATTACCAACTATGATAAGAAGTGGGTCCAAACCCCTACAAATGATATCTTAGTAGAAACTATATGGTAATGTCATACAGCCACTACGTGATTCAACACTGGTTATTTCTGAAACTCCAGTCTATTACACCAACTACCATTACAGCTATTTAAGCATGAAATGTTTGCCTTCATTTTTATTCAGAAACTTCATGGACCATTTACTTTCAGCTATAAAATCATTTGAAAGGTAATTGAGTTTACAGCTGAGAAAAATAAGAAGCCTCCTAAACAATCTGGGAATACTGACTTTGTGTCTTATAGGTAAGGATGAATGTAAATTGAATGTGAAATCCGGGTAAAAGGTGACTTTTTAACAAGAACATTTTTAAAACAAATGAGCAGAATGGCTTGTTGATGTTCAAGTTTCTCACCCTCAATAAGAAAAAGCTTAGCCATAAAGAGAAGAGAACATTAAAAGGACTGAAAAGTCCTCATAGTTCAAAAAATAGTATCAAGGGTCTAAGCTGTGTTCAACACAACACTAACCTGAGCTGTAAAAATTGTGAAAGGCTGGGTTAGTAAGGCTGACAACTTCTAGAAATAGGATGCCTTTTCTCATAGGCATACGTTCCATCCAGTATGTTTTATTTTCCAATACAAAACTTAATTACATCCCCAAACTCTTTAAGGCCCACTGTAGATACTGCAAAAGAACACAAAGATGATAGAACCTAACTTTGTGGCCTCCACAAACAGCAGTCTAGAGGAAAGAGAAAGTCAACTTGTCTAAGAAAAAGACAAAATGCGCCCTCTGCTGGATGGTGGAGTTCACCCAGCTGTCAGCCAGGCTGAGGAGCCTGGAGAATGAGCCCCGCCCACTCTGCTACCTTTACACACTGTTCATGCAGTATTCTCAAGGCAAGAAAGCTGAAGTGGTTTGCCATTGCCTTCTCCAGTGGACCACTTTTTATCAGAACTCTCCACCATGATCTGTCCATCTTGGGTGGTCGTACACAGCATGGCTCATAGTTTTGTTGAGTTAGACAAGGTTGTGATGCATGTGATCAGTTTGGTTAATTTTCTGCAATTGTGGTCACTTCATGGCAAATAGATGGAGAAACAATGGAAACAGTGACAGACTTGATTTTCTTGGGCTTCAAAATCACTGCAGATGATGACTGCAGCCATGAAATTAAAAGACGCTTGCTCCTTGGGAAAAAGCTATGACGAACCTAGACAGCATAGTAAAAAGCAGAGACATTACTTTGCCAACAAAGTTCCGTCTAGTCAAAGCAATAGTTTTTCCAGTAGTCATGTATGGATGTGAGAGTTGGACCATAAGAAGGCTGAGCACCAAAGAACTGATGCTTTTGAACTGTGGTGTTGGAGAAGACTCTTGAGAGTCCCTTGGACTACAAAGAGATGAAACCAGTCAATCCTAAAGAAAATCAATCCTGAATGTTCATTGGAAGGACTGATGCTGAAGCTGAAGTTCCAATACTTTGGCCACCTGATGCAAAGAGCCGACTCATTGGAAAAGACTCTGATACTGGGAAAGACTGAAGGCAGGAGAAGGAGGTGACAGAGGATGAGATGGTTGGATGGCATCCTTGACTCAAACAAAGGACATGAGTTTGAGTAAAGTTCAGGAAATGCTGCAGGACAGGGAAGCCCAGTGTGCTGTAGTCCTGGGGTCTCAAAGAGTCAGATAAGACTGAGCAACTGAACAACATCAACAACACCTGCTGCAGGGGAGGCACTCCCTGCAGGTCTTAGGGCACCAAGATCTGCCTCTAGCACATACCTGATAAAACTGCTTCTGCAACATGAGTGCTTCCCCAGCTGTGAGCAGCTCTTCAAAAAGAACTGCATTTCTTTATGTGTCTTGTGTTCCCAACACTTAGTTTAAGATCTGTTACATAGGAGGCAATCAATAAATGTAGAATGGAAAAGTTAATAAACTACATTCCCTCAATCTGGAATGGACTACTGTTCCTTTTCTCTATACACACACATTCACATTTCTGAATATAAAATTCCTACTCAGCTCAAATGTACTTCCTTCTTATAGCAATTTTGAATCTTGCCTCCTTCTCCTACCCTAAGCAGTAGCTTTTTATCCTTTCCCTGGATTTTTCTATCACTGATATCCCTCAAAGTTCTAAAACGGCTTTAAATGACTGTATTCTTTTTTTTTTGTTTTTGTTTTATTTTTACTTTATTCTACTTTACAATACTGTATTGGTTTTGCGATATATTGACATGAATCCGCCACAGGTGTATACAAGCTCCCAGTCCTGAATCCCCTCCCACCTCCCACCCCATATCATCTCTCTGGATCATCCCCGTGCACCAGCCCCAAGCATTCTGTATCCTGTATCAAACATAGACTGGCGCTTCGTTTCTTACATGATAGTATACATGTTTCAATGCCATTCTCCCAAATCATCCCACCCTCTCCCTCTCCCTCAGAGGCCAAAAGTCTGTTCTATACATCTGTGAAAATGACTGCATTCTTAAATCAGTGATTCTCTATTCCCCTCATCCACAATCCCTCTCAATAGTTTCTGATATCATTGCTATTTGTGTGCTGCTTTTCTGTGTAAGCTCCTAGAGGGAGGATTCTGACTCTTAATACCTCATTTCTGATGCCTTAAGCACCCTAAGAGCGCATCCATTAATCGGATTCATAAGAACTTGTTCAGCATCAATGTTAGGCCCGAAGCAATATAAAATTTTGACTAAGTGAAATTATGTTTCTAGATGTGACTGAGAGATTCCGGTGGGAAGGGGTCTTTTTAAACCTCTGCAGCCTTTGGTCTGATGTAACACTGCTGTGTTTGCTCAAGGGCTGCTGACAAAAACTGCTTCATGTATTTTTTTTCTTTATTTCAAACTTCCAACCAGTTTCCCTCTAATTCATCTTCCTCTTGGATTATATCACTGATGACATATACTGATGACCTTTCATTTATGTCTTATCTTATATGGAACAGAGTAAGAGGTTAAATGATCATTTACCATCAAAGAGAAAGCAGCTTCTAACTTTGACCTCCCAAACTACTACATAAGTATGAATTTTCCTCACCCTTGGGTAAGGGATTCCCTGAATTAAAAATGCAAACGTGCTGCCCCCTCCCCCAAAAGTTTCAAGACCCTTTATTTGCCCCTTCATGTCTCTATACATAGCAAAACAAAGCAAAAATAAAATGAGGAGTGTGCTAAATGCACAGCCTTTAGTACTGAGCACACAGGAGAGACTAGGATACACATTGTCAACTGGTAAAACATAAACAAAGAAAGTTTCCTAACTATAAAGAATCCTGTACGTAACTGGGTACTTTGTTTCACAGACAAATCTCAAGTAGTCAGGGTATTCAAAACTCAGCACTCAGAAAAGTTTATTTTTAAAGTGTGGCACTTCCCTGGTGGCTCAACGGTAAACAATCCACGTGCCAATGCAAGGGGCACAAGTTTGATCCCTACTTTGGGAAGATTCCACATGCTGTGGAGCAACTAAGCCCATGCAGCACCACCACTGAGCCTGTGCTCTAGAGACTGGGAGCCGCAACTAATGGGCCCACGTGCCACAGTCGTGGAAGCCCACGTGTCTTCGAGCCCGTGCTCCACAAGAGGGGTCACTGCAACCAGACAGTAGCCCCATTCACCGCGGCAACAAAGCCTGCCCAGCAACAAAGATACAGCACGGCCAAAAATAAGTAAATACAATAAAAAGTCTGAGTCATGCTGAGCAGACTATAGCTGGTATTTTATGTGCTTTCATTTTGAAGTTTCTCATTTACAAAGAAGCATTCATATTTTCTCTAAAGAACATACAGAATTTTCGTTACTTTCGGTCACACATCTAATTGGTTTTATTCTTGACATTCCAACCATAATTGCAACAGGAACACTGAGGATCACAATGGGATATGAGTATTTCACCAGAGCATTTCATACTCACAAGATTATGCCATGGATGTACCTTATATTTGAGAATTCATTCTACAAATGTATCTTAGAGATTTCTAATTTTCATAATAAACTAAAGCTGCTTATTCACCTAAGAGAAAACAGAGAAAGAACATGTATAATTGTATTTGAATCAACAGCTACTATGCCTACTAAAATCTTCCCCTTGTTTCACATTGAAGACACCATCACTATGTTTTTGCAACTAAAATTTCTAAACGCAGATAATCTAAAACTAGTCATCTTACTTTCACGTCTTTCCCCCAGAGTGGTTTAAAAGAAATGCTTCAGGAAACATTTACAACATTCAAATTTGTCAGTTGCTGGAAACTTTTACAAAGTCCAATGTAGGCTGCTTCTAAATGCCTTAAAAACTCAAAGAAACAACAGAATGGAAGGTCCAGTGTAACTGCATTAAATGTGTTGGTAGGAACTCAAAATAAACATGACATGCTGCCCTAACTAATAAAAAAATTCTGGCATAAAACTCAGACAATCTGAGTGATCCTAGAAATCATTATAATCTCTCACCATCTGTCTCTTCTAATTTCTCCATTTCTAACTTCTGTTCCATTTTTCTCAACACAGTCCTGAAGTAAAAGCCTGCTTTGAAGGTTACAGCTCTTTCCCCACCCAAAGGTGGAAGCAGACTTCCCTGCTCTTAAAATAGCAATAAAAAAATAACTCTTGAGATGGTTACAGAATCTCCTATTGGACTATACTCTGGTTAAATGTTTAAAGCTCAATTAAAATGCAAATTAACACTAGACAATGAAGCAATTATGGCTATAGCATGACAAGAGAAAAAAATCTGTTTCACCCAAAAATGGAAATTTGGGAAATCGCAATTAAATGCATAGTTATTTTGATTTGACAAAACTTTTACGGCTTGTAAAGGAGTCAGGAAACCCCAGCTAAAATTGTGCCAGATAAGGGTTTCCAGTCTGGCCAAAAAGAAAAATACCACTTTGGAGACACCACAATTTTGGGCAGTACATCTTTTAATTTCATGTCACAGAATTGATTTTTCCTGAACTGTTTGATTGGGTAGGTTAATGTAGCAAAACTCAGTTCTTTGGGGAATGATAAGGATTAGTTGGCAGAGTCATTTACTGATGTGGAAGAAATATATCTCCAGATGTTTAGAAATGATTGCTGAGTTACAAAGAGACTGGCATTTGCAATCTCATATGTGTGAATAGAAGTGGTGTCTACAAGCAGCTTTGGTAAAATGTACACATACATATGAAGCATTGGCTTATTTCATGTGGCAAGCTTTTTCATCTGACAGTAGCAAATTGTGGAGGTGGGTAGAAGAAAATGAAATTAAAACAACAGAAGACCAATAGCAATGAGAGCATAACAGAAAGCATGAGGCACCAAAGAGGGATCATATGAGAAGCAGATGATTAACATCATAACAGAATGGAGACTGATTCACATTCTGAAGATCTCAGGAGACAAAAAATATGAGGAAGGAAAAAGTTAATGATTGGTGAAAATTAAGGAATGACACAAAAATAATAAATGACTATGGAAGAGTCAGTTATTAACAGTTTATTAATATTAATTAATTAGTAGAATTAATAGAATTTATATCTGAGAAAAGCAATATGTTCATATTAAATAAGTAATGGAGGAGTATAAAGACACAGATGAAGCAAGTGTACAATGAATTTTAAAAATCTTTCCTCTATGTATTCATTGTTACAAAAAAAGTTACAGTCCACTAGTACAAACAACAAATAGTAAGTACTAAAACACAAGGAAAGAGGCCTGAGTATTTTCTAAAGAACAAAATGTTCTGCACTGTCCTGAAGGATGTGAAGTAGCATCAGAAATTATTAGGATCCTATTGCTGGGTCTCCTGTTGGTCCAAAGAGCAGCAGCTTTAATGAGCAATGACCTGGACACTGATTTAACATCTTGACACGGCCACAAACCATCTTGACATTGCCAGCCTCCATTAGAGACTGATAATATTGGTTTCTATCCTGGATATTTTCAGGGAAGTGGAAAACAAGTTAACCATCTGCCTTTCTTTAGCTGTAGTTTTAAAGCTGTGAAATTCAAAAATAAAAGCTAACTATATGCCACAGATTAAATATCAAACTACTAACGATATCTACTATTCAGGTAATATAAGATTCCATTTTCCCATAGCATTCTTTGCCAAAATCATCAATATCAAAGGATATTGTTTAATCACAATAAAAGAATCTACTCCTCTGAATTAAAAATCAAAAATATAATTAGGAGGCAAATGCCTAAACATCAAAATATCTGTTACAATATGATGGATAAGAGTAAAATTCTTATGAAAGAGATAATGTTAATCATGAAAATCCTAACAAACAAAGGTAGGGAAGACAGGATTTTACATTTCAGTTTCATTAGCCATCTAAGAAATGCAAACCAACACAATGACATTCCATCTGCAAAGAGCAAAAATAAAAATTGCAACATGTAAGCCTGACAAGTGAACAATGAGACAAGAATACTTATACAGGAAAATGTCTATGATAAATTACAGAATTCAACATTTTACATTAGTTATGATGTCAAACTCTATGAGTTTGTGTTTGTGTGTCTGTATGTCTGAATTTATGTCCATTCCACATATACATATAGAAAACTACATGATGAGAAAACTAACTCTAAAAGACACATTATTTTTTAAAGAGAAAAACATAATTAATGGAATAAAATTTTCACTGTTTTCCAATAATGCTGTGCAACATCACCTAAATATCATTTTTTTGATGGAAGTATATCATACAAATGTTTTACAGTCAATTACGAAAAACAACTATCACTCACATACTAAAAATCCACTGTTACATTTTAATCTACTTTTAAAAGGTTGTTTCTGTCCATCTAAACACATTTTTCTCCACATCATCCTTTCTCAGTATTTCCAGATCTTTTAGGAACTTGAGGGGAAAAGTATGGGAAATATAGACATTTAACAGTTCCTGCAAAAAACCATATACAAAACATCTCTATACTTACGGAGAACGGTAAAAGAGCACCTCAAAACTTAGGAGGATATCTGTATATTAAAACACTTCTCTCCAACTATGGCAAAGCGTGCCGCTCTTAACCGTCGGCATGCAGAGTCACCTGGAGGGCTTGTAATAGACTGCTGGGCCTCACCCTCAGTTTCTGATTCAGCTGATCTGTTGGGGAAGAGAATGTTTTGGCACGGTTGGTCTCAGGGCCCTAGCACCTCTGCTCTAACCATCTCCTTTTCTTCCCCTTGCCTTCTCTGGATCTTGCCAAGACTCCTTTCTCTGGTGAACATCTTCAGGATTTGCTCTAGTCTTCAATACTGTGCTTGTGCTTTTATTAGTCCCCACATTTCGCAATTTTACCAAGTGCAATGCAGTGGTAGGAAAACTTCTTTGGGCCATAAGTTTGTTTTGCTGGGCTTCTTACAAACTGTATAATCTACACACTTCAGCATAATCACTCAATGTCCTTGTTTCTTCTCAATGTTGCTATTTCTTGGGCATTTGATGTTCATCTGTTTTTGCCCTTAATGTAGATGAAAGCATCTCTGGACCACTTGCATTTAGTGCTAACAGCAGAAGCCACCAATTTCCTCACCAGTTTTCTAATGGGGTAGAAACCCAACATGACTGCTGTCACTATTTGCTATTCCACTAACTGTCAAAACTAGAGTTGGAGATAAGGAAATACTGACAACTAGAATGCGAGGCTCAAACATTAACAAAGGAAGCAGCTGACAGTGAGAGCAACCTGCTCCCTCCACCCCTCCCACCATCATATGACCCATGATACAGCTAGGAGCTATGCCCCAGCGCATCCACAGCTGCTGGAGAGTCACTCTGTTCTCACCCCAGCTCAGATAAGTTTCACCACAAGTACAGAATGCTGAATACAGGTTCCAATGCTGAGATTTTTACCTAGCCTAATTCCCAGGAAACAAAAGCTTGTGGCTCAGAATCATGTAGTGAAGCCAAAATAAATAAAACAAAAGACTTGACATGAACCATGCATCACCAGGAGCCTTTGCCTTGAGCCATAGTGGAGAACCCATTACACCAGCCACGACAGCGCCAGACTGGCTCCTTCCTCACTCAACACTCTGTGACTTGTTCAGCTCTAAATGACTTCTGCAGTAACTCTGCTCCTATACTTTGAGCATTAAAACTGGCTGTGCTGTGGTCTAGACTGCACTTCCGAATCCAAAATGCAGAGATTTATCAGATTCATCCCTTTGGGATTCACTCAGTACAAGATGCCATAAGCATCACTGATTAAGCTTTATTTCAGCCTTTGTTTGATGATGTATATCATGGCAGTCTAAAGTTTCTTGATTATTTGGGGTATCATTTTGCTGGTTATTGTGTCTTTCTCTTGGTCATGCTCATTTATAAGTGTATACATTACTCCTTTTTTTCCTATCAGGAAAATTGATGAACTATTTTCTAAGCTATTTCTGTTGAAGATTTTCCAGGCAAGAGTCCTGGAGTGGGGTGCCACTGCCTTCTCCGTCTTTACCACTAGTGCTACCAATTTTGTTCTGCTGCTGCTACTGCTACTCACTTCAGTCGTGTCCGACTCTGTGCGACCCCATAGACGGCAGCCCACCAGGCTTCCCTGTCCCTGGGATTCTCCAGGCAAGAACACTGGAGTGAGTTGCCATTTCCTTCTCCAATGCATGACAGTGAAAAGTGAAAGTGAAGTCACTCAGTCGTGTCCGACCCTCAGCGACCCCATGGACTGTTGCCTTCCAGGCTCCTCCATCCATGGGATTTTCCAGGGAAGAGTACTGGAGTAGGGAATTTTTGTGGTGGTTGTTCTAGAACATCATATAAATGGAATTACATATGATGTATTCTTTTTATTTTGATTCTTTTCTTTTGTGACAGTCATTCATGTTGTTACATGGATCAGTAGTTCACTCATTTTTATTAAGGAGTAGTATTCCATTGTATAACTATACCAACATTTGTTTATTCATTTTCCTATTTATAAATATGTGAGGTGTCTCTGGTTTGGAGATATTGTGAATAGAGCTGCTATAAACATTCTAAACAAGTCTTCGTGTGTATGTAAATTTGTATTTCTTATAGGTAAATAACCACAGTAGAATTACTGGGCTAAAGGGTAGGTGTATGTGGCATTTTTAATTGCAAAATCCCTTTTCAAAGGTATTTATAACATTTAATATTCTATCAGCAATCTATAAGAGTTCAGTAACTCCAATTCTCACCAATATTTGGTGATGTCAGTAGTTTTAAATTTAGCCATTCTAGTGGGTACTTAGTAATATCACACTGTGGTTGTAAATGCATTTCCCTGAAGACTAAAAATATCAAACATTGTTTACGAGTATTTATACATATATCTTTGCAAAGCATCCACTGAAGTACTTTGTCCATGTTTACTGATTTGTATTTTTCTTATTGACTATGGGAGTTGTTTATATGATACTTACTAAAGCCCTTTGTCAGATAAGTTTTATAAATATTTGCATCCTATAACTCACTTAATCATGTCTTCTGATGAGCAGTCTAACTTATCAATTTTTATTTTCCATCTTATAAAGAAATATTGGCCAGCTACTATCTTAATTCAGGCTGCTGTAACAAAATATCACAGACTGGGTGGCTTTTAAACAATATAATGTATTTCTCACAGTTTCATAATCTGAGCAGTCCAAAGTCAAGGTATCAAAAGAGTCAATGTCTGGTAAGGTTCTGCTTCCTGTTCCATAAACAGCCATCTCTAGCAATATCCTTATGGAAACTTGATTTCCATGGGAAAAAAAATAATTCTCTACTTCAACTGCAGATGATAAACAAAAATTTATTCATAATGGATCACAGACAAGGTAAAAACTAAAAATACGACACTACTGGAAGAAAACATAAGATAATGTTTTCAAGTTCATGGTTGTGATGGACTAGAAGGTTGAGTCCTCCCAAAATTCATATATTAAAATATAACTCCCAATGTGATGATATTAGGAGATGGAGCCTTTCGGAAGTAATTAGGTTACGAGGTTGGAGCCCTTCTAAGGGACTGAAGAGACCAGAATTCTCCCTTTCTGCCATATAAGGACATAGCAAGAGTGAATGTCTGGCAAAAAAGAAACAGACTCACAGATACAGAAAACAAATTGCGGTTTCCAAATGGGTGAGGGAAGAGGGGCAGGGACAAATTAGGGGTATAGGATTAAGAGATACAAACTACTATGTATGAAATAGACAAGCAACAAGGATATATTATATAGTACAGAGAATTATAACCATTATCTTATAATAACATACTGGAGTAAAATCTACAAAAATACTAAATCACTGTGCTATACATCTGAAAATAAGATAATATTGTAAATCATCTATCCTTCAATAAAAATTAAGTTTTTTAAATAAAGTAATAAAAGCTACAAGCATGGAGAAATAAGAATCATTGGAGAGTTTTCTAAGATTCACTATGAATAGAACTTGTTAACATAGATGGTAAAAATGTATTATGGAACTTTAAATGTGAGAAAAATAAGCATTTAGATGGAAAGTAATGAGTCTAGAAGTGTATTACAGTGTCCATTTACATTTAAATCAGGTCATCATCTCAACTTCATCACTAAAATAATGGTTTTAACTACTCAATCTTCTGGGAAATTACTTTCCATGAGATTGTACTCCCAATTGTGTAATAAAAATAGGGTTGCAATTACTGAAATACTCCTTATAATAAAATTTTTGGTATTATTCTATAAACAAAGGTCAATAGGTTCACCTTCTTATAAGCCAAAGCATTTTTATTTATAGGAGAGAATATCTATTTAAGCCACTTTAAATATCTATTTAAGGAAATGTCAATGTTAATTTATTGTGAAAATTTTAACACAGTATAGCTTTAATGCAAGCTTAATTTGGTATATCCAAAGAAAATACAACTTCAAGATATTCCAAGTGTGAAGCCCATCCCATTTATAAATTACTAATTTTTATGGATGTGATTAACATGCTTCTAATGCACTCAGCTCTAGAGTAGGATTTTCAACTAGTCCAAATGTACATTCAAAATAATGTATTCCTAGAGTTTCTAGTTCTTTTCGTACTTGAATTCTGAATATCTTCTACTTGAATAAAAACTGAATTCTTTATTTGGCCATGGTTTATATGTAGTCTGATAATTCTTTTCATCTCTCTTCAAATCAACTAACATCTATCGTAAAATAAAAGCAAATTATAGGTAGAATCTCAAATAACTGATCAGGTACAGAAGATTCACTTGCATCAAGTATGTTATTTTTCCCTAATATCTCCTGTTTATGGCTAACTTTCTGTCATTCAACTAATGTAAATGTGTTTACCTAAAAGATCAGAGAAGTTATTTACCTTCATAACCATTCAGAAGAGGAAAAATCTTTCTACTTGTTTCAAAATACAATATACACACATTCCTAAAGTATTTGTAAATAAATTTATTCCTCTGAAACTTGATTTTGAAAAATACACAACTGAAAATTACATGTAGAGAATATATACATCATAACTATGGAAGAACAATGACTATATCTAGATACATAATTAGGTCACTATTTTGAAAATGCAATTGCACACTCAAATAAATATTCACTAACTTCTATCACTTTTCCTCCCACTCCAACCTTTCAACATATTTCTGTGTTTTTCATGTCAATTTTAACTCCCATATCATTTTTTCCTCTATTAAGAATTTGTTGAATGGTTTCATTTCTTTAACAAATGCAATTCAATTTGTTTTCTTATTAATGTATATAACAGTGAGGCTGATTTATTCAGATTATTTGAGCTTTCATTTTCTACTTGTATGACCCTTGCAAGTCTATGGCATAAAGGAAATTCTTGTTTTCCAGTTATATCATCTATCACAATTTGGAAAATACAACAAACAGATGAAAGGCATTTGGAATATAATACAATGGATTCAAACCCTGTGAAATTCTGTTAAATTTTAACAGTAATTTTTGAACTTTTAGGGTTCTCTATTACCATTTTGAGCTATTCTTCAAAAAAAGGAAAGGAAGAATAGATCCTATTTTGAATTCATATTTTAATATTATACATAGAATTGTGTCTTAATTCCAAGCAGAGATAAAGATTCAAAAATTAAATTATTAGTGTTCAATCTTTAAACAAAAGCAAAATACTGTTTTTTCCTTAGCTTCCTGATAGGAGGTTCAAGTTCAAATAGTTTCTGGCTAGCACCCTTCAATGCTTATCACTAAAACTACTGAAGACAATTTTTTAAAGCAAACTAACAGAAAACCAATTCCATAATCTATAAGGAATAGACAGATACTAACTTTGAAAACCCAAAAGGGAATTTAATGATACTATGCAATATTCAATTTTCACTTCAAGTCACCAGGCTCAAAGACATAGAAAATTAAGAATACATCCTTCTTTTCTTTATAAGAGAGTTGTCCAGAATTCTTGGCTTTAGGAATTATTCTTTGAGGCAAATACTCTTTCTCTCATCATCCCATCATCTCTAAGAAAAAAAAAAAAAGAACACAAAGTAGGGGGAAGAGGCTGGTAGTATACATTGTAGAAAGATAAGCCTGGATAGGTAAAAACTTTGGTGGATGAAGTGGAAAGGACAGGTGAATAAGAAACAGAGGAATAACCCTGACTCGGGAGGAATTACAGATACCATGTATAATTTCTCCTTAGAGTAACAAACACATCAGACTATGGGAGTTGAAAGAAGATCAAATTGCAACTGAAGGGAAGTACCTTAAAAACTGCCAGAGAATGCTAATTGAAACAAAACAATAAACTGAACATTGGAATTTTCATCACCATTACTGTAGAAAAGGTAGAAAAGAAGCTAAAACAAGGAAAATCTGCTCAATCTGTGCATTCTTCAAATAGAAAAAAAATTAAGCATATAACAAGGGAGAGAAAATGCTCCAAAACTTCAGAACAAACTTCTAAAAGCTTTCTTACTGGAGAAGCCAAAAGAAAATTTCAGAAAGAAATCAGCATCCTCAGAGAAAGGAGACTCATGGATCCAGAAAAAAGACAAAGGAGTAAAGACCTACTTTGAAATACAATCTCTGGTTTTCCACTTCTCCTCAATTATCTTTTACTTTCTCCTTATCAGATCTATGGGCTTTCCTGGTAGCTCAGACAGTAAAGAGTCTGCCTGCAACATGGGAGACCTGGGTTCTATCCCGGTCAGGAAGATCCCCTGAAGAAGGAAATGGCAACACAATCCAGTACTAAATTCTAGGGATGGAGGAGCCCTAGTAGGCTACAATCGCAGAGTTGGACGTGACTGAGCAACTTCACTGGTTATCAGATCTTGAGTGAGTGAAGTCTCTCAGTCATGTCTGACTCTTTGCAACCCCATGGACTGTAGCCTACCAGGCTTCTCTGTCCATGGGATTCTCTAGGCAAGCATACTGGAGTGCATTACCATTTCCTTCTTCAGGGGATCTTCCCAACCCAGGGATTGAAACTGGGTTTCCTGCATTGGAGGCAGATGCTTTAACCTCTGAGCCACCTAGAACAGTTAAACAGGCCTTAAAATCACCATCTTCAGTATCAATTCAGTCATCTATTTTTAATTTATTTGTAATCTTTCTTTTTAAATACTCTTTTCTCTTTTTCGTATCTAACTTTAAAATAATTGAGTAAAGACTTAAATCATCATTTTTAACTAGTGGATAAAGAAAAATCCATAAGATTTCAAAGAAGATTAAAAATCTTCACATACAAAAGAAATTTAAAATATGCTAGTTCTGGTGACATCACCAATAAGGTTGAATAAGAGTTTTCTACTAATATCATCCTCCCTTAAAAGAATACCACTTTTGACAATAACCCAGGAATGAGAGAGCTCTTGTGGAAATCCAGGAGTTTGGTGGAATCGGGAATATAATACACACACAAAATGAGAAGTTCAACAGAGATATGTAAATCACAAAAGAACCAAACAAATTCTGGAGCTGAATAATATAAAAATGAAAAAAAAAAAACCACAACAGATAGTATCAACAGTAGACTGGATCAAGCAGAATCTGTAAAGTAGAGACAGATCATTTAAATGTCCTCGTAGCTCAGTTGGTAGAGAACCTGCCTGCAAAGCAGGAGACCCGGGTCCAATCACTGGGTTGGGAGGATCCCCTGGAGAAGGAAATGCAACCCACTCCAGTATTCTTGCCTGGAGAATCCCATGGACAGAGGAGTCTGGCAGGCTATAGTCCATGGGGTGACAAGAGTCAGAAATGACTTAGCATAAACTACCACCACCAGAGTAAAAAAAATAAAGGAAGAAAAATATGAAAAAAAATAAATAAAGGCTATATGAAGCATAGAATACTAGTGAGAAACAATCTATAGGCTATGAGAGTCCCAGCAGAACAAAAAAGGCACAGTGTTTATTTAAAGAATCAAAGGTTGAGAGCTTTTCAAAACTGTGAGGCTATTTAGACATACAAGTTCTTGAAGCTCATAAGTGTTCCCTAAAATTTTAATTCAAAACAGTCTCTTCGAGACATAATAAATTACCTAAAATCAAAGACAAAAACAAATTTAAAGCAGTGAGAGAAAAAAAGTATTCACATATAAGGGACTCTTATAAGGCTACCAGCAGATTTCTCAGCAAACCAGGAAAAAGTGGGATAATATATCCAAATTGTTGAAAGAGAAAACAACCAGCCAAGGGTACTTTACCCAGCAAAATTGCCCTTCAGACATGAAAGAGATATAAAAACCCAAACAAACAAAAGTTGAAGGAGTTCCTCGCTGCTAGATCTGCCTTACAAAAAGAGTAAGGAGTGCTTAAATGAGTTCTTTAAGCCGAAACTTTAAAATCTTATTAAGTAACAATAAATCTTCTGAAAATTTATGGCACAATGATAAAAGTACAGTTGACCCTTGAACAATGTTGAGGGGATAACCATGTATAATGTATAATCTGCCCTCTAAATGATGTTTCTTGTTTGGCAGATTCAATGAACCAGGAATCGTAGAGTGCTGTAGTATCTACTACTGAAAAATAGCCATATGTAAATGAACCCATGCAGTTCAGATTGTGTTGTTAAAGAGTCAACAGTGTACAGTCAAAATCAGAAACTATTATACTGTAATATAGGCTGTATTAATTACTTAACTCTAGTATAAAATTTTATGACATAAGTATTAAAAATAAGTATTGCTAAAATAACTTGTTAATGGAGACAAGACACAGAATAAAATGAGATAAACCTTGACATCAAAAATGTAAAATTATGTGTGAAGAATAAATGTGTTGAGTTTTCATATTCAATCAAAGGTAAGTAGTTATCATTTTAAAACAGACTATTATATCTAGGTTTTATTTAAGCCTCATAAAGCACAAAGTAGTTACCTACAGTAAATACACAAAATTAAAAGAAAAGGGAATCGATCAAACAACTACAGAAAATCAACATTTCACAAAGGAAGACAGCAAGAGACAAAGAAAAAGACAGGAAACTATAAAACAATCAGAAAACTATTAATAATGGCATTAGTAAACCTTTGCCTAACAATAATTAGTTCAAATGTAAGTGGATTAAATTCTCTAATCAAAAGGCATAGAATAGATGATTAGATTTTTTTAAAAAGACTTAACTATATGCTGCCTATTAGAGACTAATTTCAGTTTCAGGGACAAAAGTGAAATGACAATAAGGCTCAGAATGAAAGGATGGAAAAAGTTATTCCACTTAAAAGGAAAACAAACAAAAATCAGCAGAGGTAACTATGTTTGTATCAGACAAAAGAAACTTTACGTTCAAAACTGTAACAAGAGACAAAGAAGGTCATTACATACTGATAAAGGGGTTGATTCATCAAGAGAATATAACAATTGTAAATCTAGATGCACCCAAAATTGGAACATCTAAATGTATTAAGCAAATCTAACAGAACTGAAAGAAGAAATAGACAACAACACAGAAACAGCCTAAGGCTTCAATATCCCACTTTCAACAATGGATAGATCATCCAGACAGAAAATCAATGAGGAAACAGCAGACTGGAAAAACACTATAGGCCAAATGGACCCAACAGACATATACGAAACATTCCATCCAAAAGCAGCAGAATGCACATTCTTCTCTTTTCTTCCTGGGGTCTCAGTTGCAATTTATTATCATGGCTCATAAGATACATTTCCTAAGAAGTTATGCAATAGTTTTCACAATACAGGATCTAGATTTCTCAACAGGATCTAGATTTTCTCAGAGTCATAACTCTTTGCTGCCTAGGAATAATAGTCATATTGCAAACAAGATTTACAAGATTACCCAATATTTAACTATGTTTTTCATGAATTTAGAAACAAAAACAGTGTGTGCATCCCTCTAGGATCTGAAATGCAAATCTCAATATACTTTCCCATAATTACATCTAAAAGGGAACTTTCTCCCCAAAATTTAAGAAGCCAATTAGGTTTTATCAGATAATTTAAGGTCCAATTCCTCTCCCAACCAGTAACACATATATCCATTTTAAAGATGACTCCCCATTGCAATGATAGATCTGTAAGATTCCTTTCCCCTTTACCTCTGAGTTTCACGTAGATCTGAAAATAAAGGAAAAATAAAATCATTTCCACAACAATTCTATAATTTAATTTTCAAAATGTTATTAGACAAGAGGTCAAATTCACTGAAATATCAACAGAAAATAGTTTCAGCAAGCTAAAAGCAAATGACCATCTTATATATTACAAGGTTTTATTATTTATTTATATAATAGTTGTGTTAATTAATTATGAGAATCCTTTATAACATATACATATAAGATCATCACAAGGTACACTTTAAACATACTAGGATTTTTAAATTGTATTTCAATATAGCCAAAACAACAACAACAAAAAATATCATATATTAGGAACAGATAAAAATATCAGAGTTATAAAACATAAAAATCAAGCAGGCCATCTATTGGGCTTCCGTTGTGGCTCAGCTGGTAAAGAATCTGCCTGCAATGTGAGAGACCTGGGTTCAAGATCTGGGTTAAATCCCTGGATTGGGAAGATCCCCTGGATAAGGGAAAGGCTACCCACTCAGTATTCTGGCCTAGAGAAATCCATGGACTGTAAAATCCATGAGGTTTGCAAAGAGTCGGACGTGACTGAATGACTTTCACTTCACTTCACTTCAGGCCATCTATTTGCTCACACAATGCACAAGTAAGTGAATCACGTACATAAAAACACAAGAGAAATTAATATCAGAAGATAATCTTAAAATAAAAACATAGAAGGTATATTTAAAATAAAATATTCCAAAATGGCACAGACTAAAGAAGAAATCAAAATTCCAGTTACAAACTATTTTAACATTAATAACATAAAACCTAATGATAGTGGCAAAAAATGGACTCAAAGGGGGAAAAAATCACGATATTTAGGGGTCTTACAAAAATGAATGGAAATAAATGAACAAGGTATTCAATTTGATAAACTGTTAGATTTCAATAAAATTCAATAAAACAACCATAAGAAAAGTAGCAATAATGAATCAATAAAAATAAACACAGAAGCAGATATTTATTTAATAAGCTAGAAAAAGATCAATAAAATAAAGCTAAGGAAAATCAGAAAAATGAATTAATAAAAATAAAAGAAAAGGGGGCAATGAGATAAAAACCATAAGATCATCTCAATAGATGCGGTATTTGAAAAAAATTCAACAGCCATGTATGATAAACTCTCAAAAAAATCAGTATAGCAGAAACATGTCTCAAGATAATAAAGGCCTTATATGACAAACTCATATGACAGCTAACATAATACTCAGTGGTGAAAAACAAAAAGCTATTCCACTAAAATCAGGAATAAGACAAGAATATCAACTATTGCCATTCTTAATAGCATAGTATGGAAGTCCTTGCCAAAGCAATTAGGTAAGAAAAAGAAATAAAAGCCATCGAAATTGAAAAGCAAGAAGTGAAAATGTCACTATTTGTGAATGACTTAATTTTATGTAGAGAAGACTATAAAGACTCCACCAGAAAAATATTAAAAATAACTTAACACAGTAAAGTTGTAGGGTACAAAATGAACATAACAAAAATCTGTTGCATTTCTATACACTAACAATGAGATAGAGAAAGAGATATTAAGAAAATAATCCCATTTACAATCACAATGAAAAGAAAACACTACCTAGAAACAAATTTAATTAAGGAGGTGGAAAACCTGTATTTTGAAATCTGTAAGACATTGTTGGAAGAACTGAAGAAGACACAAATTAATGGAAAGATATTCCGTGCTCATGGATTGGAAGAATTAACTTTGCTAAAATGTCCATATTTCCTTTAAAAATCTACAGATGCAATGCAGTTTTCATTAAAATCCTAAGAACATTTTTTCACAGAACAAAAATATTCTAAAATTTATATGGAATCATAAAAGATCCCAAAGAGCAAAAGCAATCCTGTGGGAAAAAAAAAAACCTGGAGGTAGCATGCACTCTCATTTCAAACTATTTCACAAGGCCACAGCAATCAACACAGCATGCAACTGGTAAAAGAAAAAAGCAGATACATAGATCAGTGCAACAGAATTGAAAGCCAATATAAATTCACACATTATAAACAATTTATGACAAAGGAACAAAGAGCATACAATGGAGAAATGATAGTCTCTTCAATAAATGATGTTGGAAAAATTTAACAGCCACATACAAGAAAAGGAAACTACACAACTATCTTTCACCATACACAAAAATCAATTTAAAATGGATTAGAGACTTGAATGTAAGATCTGAAACCATAATCCTAGGGAAACACATAGGCCATATGCTCTTTGACATGAGTTTTAGCAATATCTTACTAATTATGTCTTCTTAGGAAAGAGAAACAGAAGAAAAATAAACAAATGGGATTACATCAAACTAAAAGCTTTTGCACAACAAAGGAAACCACCAAAAAAACAAAAAAGACAACCTATAAAATGGTAGAAGATATCTACAAATAATTATTTGAGACAGATTAATATCCAATATATAAAGAATTCACAGAACTCAGTAAGAACAAGCAAACGAACAAACAACAACAACAACAAACCCAACCTGATTAAAAAATGGGCAGAGAAGTTGAAAAGATATTTTTCCAAAGAAGACATACAGAAAGCCAACTAGTATATGAAAAGATTTCAACATTACTAATTATTATGTAAATGCAAATCAAAATCTCAGTGAGCTATCACTTCACACCTATTAGAAGGGCTATTATCCAAAAGGTAAGAAATAACAAGTGTTGGCTAAGATGTGGAGAAAAAGAAATCCTCAAGTGCTGCTGGTGGGAATGTAAGTTGGTGTGCAGCCACTATGGAAAATAGTATGGAGAGTCCTCAAAAAATTAATAAGAGAACTATCATATGATCCAGGAATTCTACTTCTGGATATTCACTCAAAAAATTTGAAAACACTAATTCGAAAAGACATATACACTGCTATATTCCTTGAAGCTTTATTTACAGTAGCCAAGATACAGAAGCAACATGTGTCCATCAAAAAATGAACGGATAAAGAAGATGTGGGAGTGTGTGTGGGGGGGCATGTGTGTGTGTGTGTGAGTGTGTATGAAAGTGAAAGTCACTCAGTCATGTCTGAATCTTTGCAACCCCATAGACTATACAGTCCATGGAATTCTCCAGGCCAGAATACAGGAGTGGGTCAACTTTCCCTTCTCTAGGGGATCTTCCTAACCCAGGGATCAAACCCAGGTTTCCCACATTGCAGGTGGATTTTTTACTAGCTGAGCCACAAGGGAAACCCAAGAATACTGGAATGGGTAGCCTATCCGTTCTCCAGTGCATCTTCCTGACCCAGGAATTGAACTGGGGTCTCCTGTATTGCAGGCAGATTCTTTACCACTGAGCTATCAGGGAAGCCCATAAGATATACATACACATAAAAAGTTTTTAGGAAATCTTTCTTTAAAAAGGGAAAAGGCTATTTAAGAGGCAAATTACTTTAAAATTATACTACATCTCACAACATAAACATGGAAGGCTGCCATATCCATTTTACCTAAATATTTTAAACCTGAAAGCAAATCTGACAATGATAGTTTTTTTAAAAGACATACTTACCTTACTTGTATTAAAATGAAGATATAAGTAAAGCATTTGGGGGCTTTCCTGGTAGCTGACAGGGCTTCCCCGGTGGCTCAGATGGTAAGGAATTCACCTGCAATGTGAGAGACCTGGGTTTGATCCCTGGGTTGGTAGGATCCCCTGGAGGAGGGCATGGTAATCCACTCCAGTATTTCTGCCTGGAGAATCCCTACAGACAGAGGAGCCTGGCGGGCTACAATCCATGGGGTAGCAAAAGTTGGACACGACTGAGCAACTAAGCACACACTGGTACCTCAGATGGTAAAGAATCTGCCTGCAATGCAGGAGACCCAGATTAAATTCCTGTGTTGGGAAGATCCCCTGGAGAGAGGAATGGCAACCCACTCCAGTATTCTTGCCTGGAGAATTCTATGGACAGAGGAGTTCGGCAGGTGACAGTTCATGAGGTTGCAAAGAGTCAGACACGACTGAGTGACTAACACTTTCACATAAGTAAAACATTTACATAAAATGTAATTAAAAGAAACTGATAAGTTTACAACTAAGAGATACAAATACTTAAAACAATAAGACAAAGGCAGAATTATTTTTCATAGTCACTCTTTTTCTTAAAATATCAAAGGAAAAACAGATAACGGGAGTTATGCCATTTTAGATAATAGAGTATTAGAGACCTATAACAATTAAAACACGATACCAGCTTCCGACAAGAAAGACAAATGATTGCAAGAAAAAGATTAGCTGCCAAAGATTCATAGGCTAAATATGTATGGTATAAAATTTCAGTATAAGAAAATGTGACATTTCAAATCACTGAAGAATGTCAAGATAAATAAATCACAACAAGCTATGAAGACAACTGGCATGTACAGGCCCAGAAAATACTCAAGTCATAAAGGGAGAGGCTAAGTGCCAGAGGCTAGACTCCAAATTCAGCAAGACAAACCATTTGAAATTAAGCAGCTCATCAGTCATGCTGCTGGAACTATGGATGTGCATCAACTCTGCCTGCATTTACTAGTCCATCATTTTCCTTCCTCCTCATCCTTCGTTTGCCACTGTCTCAGCATCACACTGGGCTTCCTCGATGGCTCAGATGGTAAAAGAATCTGACTGCAATGCAGGAGACCTGGGTTCAATCCCTGGGTCAGTAAGATCCCCTAAGGAAAGGAATGGCTACCCACTCCAGTATTCTTGCCTGGAAAATTCCATGGACAGAGGAGACCAGCAGGCTACAATCCATGGGGTCACAGAGAGTTGGACACGGCTGAGCGACTAACACTTACACTATTTTCAGGATCACACTAGCTTTGGATCAGTTCAGTCGCTCGGTCATGTCCAACTCTCTACAACCCCATGGACTGCAGCATGCCAGGCCTCCCTGTCCATCACCAATTCCCAGAGCTTGCTTAAACTCATGTCCGTGGAGTTGGTGATGCCATCCAACCATCTCCCACTCTATTGTGCCCCTTCTTCTCCTGCCTTCAATCTTGCCTAGTACTGGGGTCTTTTCCAATGAGTGGGATGAGTTGAGAAAGTAGCATTGACATATATACACTACCATGGGTAAAATAGCTAGCTAGTGGGAAGCTGCTATGTTGCATGGGGGAGCTCAGCTTGGTGTTCTCTGACAAGCTAGGATGAGGGGCTGGAATGGGGCTCAATAGGGAGATGATATATATATAATTATGGCTGATTTGCACTGCAGAAACCCACACAACATTGTGATGCAATTATTCTCCAATTAAAATAACAATAAAAAAATTTTTAAAGAAAAAACAATCACAATGTCCCCACAAATTATGCCCCCTAAATTAACCAAAATGATATAGCAAGAAGAAATTTTAAAACTCTTTTTGTACAGGGGCCATTTCTTATTTTTATGCCACTTAAAAAGAGAGATGTTTCTATTCTATTTATGTAGAACAGGAATATTTAATCTCATAAAATGCTATTAAGGAAAAGAAAATATAACTTTTGCCTTGACATATGAGAAGCACTTTTATATCCAAAAGTCTGGTAGATGCCAAATTCTAGCATGTTTGACTTTCCAACTAACCTTCTTTTTTTCAATATATTCTATAACATAACCTTTTGTAAGACTGAACTTAAATTAATTTTATTTTGAGAAGTATCCACCACAATTCCATAGTACCAAATATCCAGGAGAGGAGGTTTCTAAACTATCCTGCCACACAATTTTCTGGGCTGTTTTTAACTTTACTGTAGACATGTAACAATAGCCTAATTTTCTAAAAACAATAACAAATCTTTGGTAACTGGTCACAAAACTAATGTCATTAAAAGATTACCAACCCATCATATAAAGAGAAAAGTCAGAAACCCCACAAAGCCTTGGGTTTCTAAATGATGTCATAGAGGCCAAGATGTGTTCAGAGTGCAGTTCAGGATATTCTCCAATGAATGTTACACCCTAACTCAGCATGGTTCATATTTATGGTATTATGGAAAAGTCAAAGAAGAAAATTACATCTGTAGTCTTTACAATCTTTTTTCTCCCGGATACCCAAAGAGCATTCAGTCAGCAAAACAAATACCCTGTGACAGAGCACAGGGATTCAAAATTGAAAATTCCCCTAGATTCTCAATGCTTTTTCCTAGGTAACAAACATACCCCACCACTATCACCATGTGCCTTCAATATCCTCTTGATGCATCTATGGTTAAACTCTTCCCTGAAAAATAATAGCTTGACAGATAATAACCAAGTAGAATATAGTTATTTATATTGTTTCTGTGTTTCTGTCTTCATATATATTATAAACATGTTGAGATCTGAAAGTATATGGCTTTCTGCCTAGATACTTACTGTTTTGTTTATTCTAAAGAGCCTTTTGAAAATCTGTTAGTATCACTTAAACATTATTGGGGAGAACCAATACACAAACCAGTATTTGTGTATTAGTGTCTGTGTTTATGCACAAATGTTTTTGCCCCTCCTCTGGCATTTTTCTCCTTAGAGATAACCTGGTGACAAAAAGAAACAGGAATCGTAACAGGAAACTAAATTTGAATTATAATTTTAATGAATTCTGTTTGATGCAATGCCAACACCCAAGAGCAACCACATTTGTAGAAAAATAGAAGTGTGGTAGTCACTGTTCACAAGTCTAGCCATAAACCATTGAACAAAAAAATTCGGTACACTGAAACCTTGACATTACAAACTCAATTTAGGAAAAAGAAAATTTGAAATAGGTAAGCACATTGGTAGATTATACAAAGAGATCCATAGGTTTTCTCTCTTCTTGGAATTTAGACATAGATTGTTTTTAATAAATTCTTTCCTCCGATAAGAATGAGCACTTGCCTTGGGTTATAATATTTCCCAGTAGGGAATAGTGAAAGCACAGCTACTTCAAAAAGAAAAAAAGAAAAAGAAAGAAAGAAAAGATGCATTATTTCTCTCTTAAAGGGTCACTAGATGTAGACATCTGGAACTCAGGCCACTGGGATATGTTGAAATGGCAAGACATCAATAGTTTCTTATCTAATTGATGTGATAATGTACAGTGACAGCTTTTAGTTCCACAAAGCAATGATAACTCGCTTACATATCATTTAAGCATGTTCACTACTGGCTAGATTACTGAATGCAACACTTACATCACTACGTAAGACCAGTGGAATGGGTAACATTGCAATAAAAGATTTTAAATACAGAAGTTTTTGGTGTTTTTCCTCATTTAAATCCAAAATCTAACACAAATGTAATAATATTTGAAAGCATTTCTTTCTTCTCCTTGAGATCACTTTAAACTTTGTATAAATGAACTGGTTAATTCATGTGTACATGTACTTTTTTTCTTCGTTCAGAAGTAGGTAAGAATAATCTATAACCACAAATGCTTAATACAACTGCCCGATAGAAATGGCATCCTAGCAACCCCTTTCATCCTTCAAATAATCTTCTTTATGGGATTCCATTATCTGCTTCTCATTGGGAAGTCTTCCCAATACTGGCCCTCTCTTTGGCCTTATAGTTATGAAATCAAATAAAATAATCCCACTTTACCAGCATTTGGGTGGAGCCCATCCAGAGGATTTTCATTCAAATCCCAAAGAAAAGCAATGCCCAAGATTGCTCAACTACTGCACAATGGCACCCATGTCACACACTAATAAAGTAATGCTCAAAATTCTCCAAGCCAGGCTTCAGCAATATGCGAACCGCGAACTTCCAGATGTTCAAGCTGGATTTAGTAAAAGAGGAGGAACCAGAGATCAAACTGCCAACATCAGCTGGATCACTGAAAAAGCAAGAGAGTTCCAGAAAAACACCTGTTTCTGCCTTATTGACTATGCCAAAGCCTTTAACTGTGTGGATCACAATAAACTGTGGAAAATTCTGAAAGAGATGGGAATACCAGACCACCTGACCTCTTGAGAAATCTGTATGTAGGTCAGGAAGCAACAGTTAGAACTGGACATGGAATAACAGACTGGTTCCAAGTAGGAAGGGGGGTACATCAAGGCTGTATATTGTCATCCTGCCTGCTTATTTAACTTATATGCAGAGTACATCATGAGAAACACTAGGCTAGATGAAGCACAAGTTGCAATCAAGATTGCTGGGAGAAATATCAATAACCTCAGATATGCAGATGACACAACCCTTATGGCAGAAAGTGAAGAAGAACTAAAGAGCCTCTTGATGAAAGTAAAAGAGGAGAGTGAAAAAGTTGGCTTAAAGCTCAACATTCAGAAAACAAAGATCATGGCATCTGGTCCCTTCACTTCATGGGAAATAGATGGGGAAACAGTGGAAGCATTGTCAGACTTTATTTGGGGGGCTCTAAAATCACTTCAGATTGTGACTGCAGCCATGAAACTTACACAGCATATTCAAAAGCAGAGACATTACTTTGCCAACAAAGGTCCGTCTAGTCAAGGCTATGGTTTTCCAATAGTCATGTACGGGTGTGAGAATTGGACTATAAAGAAAGCTGAGTGCCAAAGGATTGATGCTTTTGAACTGTGGTGTTAGAGAAGACTCTTGAGAATCCCTTGGATGGCAGGGAGATCCACCAAGTACATCCTAAAGGAGATCAGTCCTGAATGTTCACTGGAAGGACTGATGCTGAGGCTGAAACTCCAATACTTTGTCACCTTATGCAAACAGCTGACTCACTGGAAAATACCCTGATGCTGGGAAAGACTGAGGGCAGGAGAAGGGGATGACAGAGGATGAGATGGCTGGATGGCATCACCAACTCAATGGAGATGAGTTTGGGTAAACTCTGGGAGTTGGTGATGGACAGGGAGGCCTGGCATGCTGCTGGGGTCACAAAGAGTCGGATACGACTGAGCAACTGAACTGAACTGAACCTCTAGAGAATTCCATTTTACTGTGAACATCTCATTTTGAGAAGAAAAATTTAAAAACAAGAATGTATGCTAAAAAATAATGGCCAGGTGGTAGAAGATTTGGAAACAATCACATATGACTGATTCCTGGTAGAACTGATCAGGTATCTCCCCTGAGGAGGAAGTCTAAAGAGTCTATGACTGAGGAAGAGGGAGTAAAATTTCTTCTATGATGCTCCAGTGGGCACATAGCAGAGACTGGTTAGATGCTAAGCAAACCTACATCGTCTCAGGCACACGGCTCAACTATGGGCACACCTCATTTTACTGTGTTTTCAAGTACTGTATTTTTTTCAAACAGAAGGCTTGTGTCAATGCTATGTCAAGCAAGTCTATTGGTGCCTTTTTCCAAGAGCATTGGCTCACTTCCTGTCTCTATGTCACCTTTTGGCAATTCTCACAATATTTCAAGCTTTTCATTACTATCACATTTGTTATAGTGATTTCTGATCAATGACCTTTGATATTACTCTTGTAATTATTTTGAGGTCCCTTGAACTTCATCCACATAAGACAGCGAACTTCATCTATAAATGTTGCGTGCATTCCAACTCCATTGACTGGCCGCACTCCTGGATCTCTCCTTCTTCCCAGGCCTCCCTATGGAGAGACATAATATTGAAATTGGGCCAGTTAATAACCCTACAGTGGTTTCTAAGTATTCAAGTGAAAGGAAAAGTTGCATATCTTTTCTCTTTAAATCAAAAGCTAGAAATGACTGAGTTTAGGGAGGAAGCCATGTAGAAAGCTGAAATAGGCTGAAGCTAGAGGTTTTGAGGCAAACATAAGCTATGAATGCAAAGGAAAATTCTGGAAGGAAATTAAAACTGCTACTCCAGTGAACACACAAATAATAAAGTAAAACAGACTTATTGGTGATATGGAGAAAGTTTTAGTGATTTGGACAGAAAACGAAATCAACCAAAACATTCCCGAACTGAAGTGCAATCTAGAGCAAGGCCCTAACTCTTTAATTCCATGAAGACTGAGAGAGGTGAGGAAGCTGAGGAAGAAAACTTTCAAGCTAGCAGAGGCTGGTTCACAGCGTTTCAGAAAGAAGCTATCTACATAATAGAAAAGTGCCAGGTGAAGCAGCAAGTGTTGATGTAGAAGCTGCAGCAAGTAGTCCAGATCTAGCTAAGATAATGGATGGAGGTGGCTACACTACAGAACACATTTTCAATGGAGATGAAAGAGCCTTTTATTAGACGATGCCATCCAGGACTTTCCTAGCTAGAGAGGAGAAACCAATGCCTGGCTACAAAGCTACAAAGGATAAGTTGACCTTCTTGTTAGGGGTTAATACAACTGGTGACTTTAAGTTGAAGTCAATACTCATTTACCATTCTGCAAATCCTAGGCCTCTTTAGAATTATGCTAAATCTACTCTTTGCTCTATAAATGGAACTACAAAGCCTGGATGACAGGCTATCTCTTGAAAAAGTGGTTTACTGAATATTATAAGCCTACTGTTGAGACCCACTGCTCGGGGAAAAAAAAAAAAGACTTCTCTCAAAATATTACTGCTCACTCACAGAGTTTCTTGTCGCCCAAGAACTCTGATGGAGATGTATAACAAGATTAATGTTGTTTTTTTGCCTGCAAATACAACATTCATTCTGCGGCCCATGGATTAAGGAGAAATTTTCATTTTCAGGTCTTATTTAAGATAACCATTTTGTGAGGCCATAACTGCCACAGACAGTGATTCCTTTGATGTATGTGGACAAATTAAATACAAAACCTCCTGGAAAGGATTCACCATTCTAGATGCCAGTAAAAACATTTCATCATTCATAGGAAGAGGTAAAAATATCAATATTAACAGGAGTTTGAAAGAAGCTGATCTCAACCTTATGTGATGACTTGGCGGGGGGGTTCAAGACTTCAGTGAAGGAGGTAACTACAGATGTGGTGAAAACATCAAAAGAACTAGAATTAGAAGTGGACCCTAAAGATGCGACTAAATTTCACAGTCTCATGATAGAACTTTAACAGATGAGGAACTGCTTCTTATCGATCAGCAAAGAATCTGGTTTCTTGAGATATAATCTACTACTGGTGAAGATTGTTGAAATTACAACAAAGGATTTAGGATGTTAAATAAATTTGGTTGATAAAGCCACAGCAGGGTTTGAGAGGATTGACACCAGAAGGTGAAAGGCTAAATAGAAAACTTTTGTGAAGGGAAGAGTCAGTCATTGGGAAAACTTTGTTGTTTTATTTTAAAGACTTGGCACAGCCACCGCAACCTTGAGCAACCACCACCCTGATCAATCAGTAGCCATCAACACTGAGGCAAGACCCTCCATCAGCAAAAAGATTATGATTCACTGAAGGCTCAAATGTCAATTAGCATTTTTTAGCAAAAAGGTATTTTTTTCATTGGGACTTCTCAAGTGGCAGTAGTGGTAAAGAACCTGCCTACAAATGCAGGAGACTTGAGAGACACAGTTTCAATCCCTGGGTCAGGAAGATCCCCTGGGGAAGGAAATGGCAACCCGCTCCAGTATTTGTGCCTGGGAAATCCCAAGAACAGACAAGCCTGGCGGGCTATAGAGTTGGGGGTCGTGAAGAGTTAGATATGACTGAAGTGACTTAGCACACATGCATGCATTTTTAAATTAAGATGTATACATTGGGGGTTGATTTTAGACATAATATTCTCACACAGCTGATAGATAGTATAAATATAACCATAAGATGCAATGAGAAACAAAAAAACGTATGTGACTCACTTTATTGCAATACTTGCTTTATTGTCATGGTCTGGAACCAAGCCCACAATATCCCCTGGGATGTCTGTGGGCAGTGTGATTGACTTCTGATCAGTGCTATGGGACAGAAGGGATACATGGCACTCTCAGGCTGGCCCTTAGAATCTCCTACGTGATTCTCCATGGGAATCTCCTGAGAGTGCTTATGCATTAGAAGCAGTTAATAGATCTGAGCCTTACTCTAGCTAAATCTCTGATATTCTTATTCCCAGATCTTCCATTATGAGGTCTTTTTGCTATCTCGTCCTTCTCTTACTCTAAGCTTAAACATCTGAATTCATGAAGTTACTGAAGGTCTCTTTTGTAACTTTTGTATGAATACTTTCCCACCTCAGCCAAACAAGAATTGTTCAAGAGGGGAAAAAATTCCTTTTGTATATGCTCCTGTGCTCCCACCAATATATATGGTCATGTACTCTACACACAAGAAATGAAAAGTTTCACACTTAAGCAATTTCTGTTAGCCAACTGAGGCAAACTCATTAAAAGAAGCATTTCTAGTGATTGGAGACACATTTCTAATCTCAGGTGTTTGTCCCTTGTATTCCTCAGCCAAAAACCGTGTAGAAAAGGAGGCTCTATTTGCTTAGTTTCACATTCATAGAAACATCTGTTCACCTTCTTGAAAGGATAGGGAAATTGCAAAGACCTAACATTCTTGATCAACAGCAAAAATAAAAATCCAGCCACCTTAGTGCACAGTTTTATGCAAACCTTGATATCCTTTAAAAATAATCTCTAATGTTTAATTCAACCAAGACCTCAATGCTTAAACAAGATAAACTGGTCAATTTTTCTCGTGTGAAAAAGAAACTTTCCCTTCATCTATTTCATTTAATAAGTATACACACATTCAGAGATCCTTTAAAATTTAGATTTTTATGTTCAAATGACTATTTTCCTTCCAGTCTCCCAAAACAGTCTGAAAATCAATCACTTTAAAAAAATCTTTCCCACCTTTCTCAAATACTTTCCTCTTACTTATATAGATGTTTTTAACATGGACTTTTCACAAAACATGGATATAGCATGGATTTTTTTACTTAACAGCATAAGATGAATATTCTGAAGTTTCTGGAGAATGAACCCTTGATAGTGACCAGATTTCACACTACTTACTCAAAATGACTACCACACACTCTTCACCACAACTACCATATTTCAAGTTTTCTCACCCCTCTTCAACTTCCCTGTTCCCTCATAGACAAAAATACTGTGTTGTGCTTTACAGGAAAACAAAAATCCTAAATGGGGCAACTCCTTTATCCTCTTCATACCAAGCATGTAAACATAGGCATCTCTGAAAATCCTTTCCTGCCTACTCTCCTTCCTCCCATGATCCTTTTTCTCATCTAAATGGCTGCCCACTCCCTATCAATTAAATATTCACCAATGACTTTTAAACATATTCAAGTCTCTCTCATCTTATACAAAAAAACATTTCCCCAAAACTACATATTCTATTTGCTATTCTCTTTCTATAAGACTTGTCTATTTTGATTGAGGCCAGTTTCACAGCTCTAACTCACTCTTCATCCTGCTCTTATTTTTTCCATATCCTTCACAAAAAAAATAACTCTTGCTAGGATCACCAATGAATAGCATGTCAATAACTCAAAGGACTTTTTAAAATCCATATTAAAATCCATTTACATTGCTGGTCACTCTGTCTTCAGCAAAGTATATCTTCCTTTTGTTTTCATGATGCTAGTGATTTCACTCCTATCTTTTGTGATACTCTTACATCCTCTGTAAATTCATCTTCCTTCCAACAGCTGTGAAATGAAGTTCTTCAAGTCATGGTTCAAGGTTCTGCTTTCTTATCACTCCTTAGTAACTCCCTAAACAATGGCACCCATAGTCATGATGTCATTACCACCTCCATACTTATAATACACAAAGGTATATTTTCAGCTCTGGCCTCTCCTCTAGGCTTCAAAATAATAGGTTTAAATGTCAATTTGTTGTTTCTGATTATCTCTCTCAAAGTAACCCCAAACCCAACATGTTCAAAATTGAACTTGAAATCTGCCTTCCAAATTGGATCTGCTTGCAGGGTCTCTATCACAGTGAATGTTGCCATCAGTCATCAACTTGCTTTTCTTCTCCTGACCTCATATTCAGTCCATCACTGATTTTTACCTCATAACCACTTCTGAAACCCCTCCTCCCACACTCCATCTTCGCATCATCATAATCCACACTCTGTCCTATCTGGCCTTGTAAGCTCTACAGTTTCCTGCTGGTCTTCCCCAAGCATGCTTGGCTGTCTGCTAATCCTGTCTGCATTGAGATGAAAAGAGCTGTTTAGATCACAGATCTGACTTTGTCACTCATATATTTTCAGTGACTTTCCTTTGCCTCTATGATTAAAGATACTCTTTAGGACCCAAAGACTTTGCTTGTCTGGCCTCTTACTATTTCTCAGGCCTCATCTAGAATCTTACTTCCATGGGGTCTCTCCCTCCTCTTCTCCCCTGGGATCACTGTGGCCTTCCCTTCAGTTCCTATAATTTCCAGTGACCTGATCTGATGCCAGGGTTTTGCCTCTACCACCCCAACACTTACCCGATTAATGCCTAGGTACTCTTCAGCTCTCCTCTCTAAGGGACCACACCCCTGATAAAAACAAATTCTCCTATTATTCTCTCCAACATCAGGGTCTTTTCCAATGAGTCAGCTATTCACCAACCCTAATGCTGGGAAAGACTGAAGGCAAAAGGAGAAGAGGATAGCAGAAGATGAGCGGGTTGGATGGTCTCACCCATGCAATGGACATGAACTTGGACAAACTCTAGGAGATGGTGAAGGACAGGGAGGTGTGGCATGCTGCAGTCCATGGGCTGCAAAGAGTCAGATACAGCCTGGAATGTTATCAGGTAAGTGACCTTCTCCTGAGGAAGTTAACTGAAACTAACATCCAATATAGCTTAATCCACTATTTGATTAAACAACCAGCTGCCAAGAGGCATTCATACCAATTGCCCTAACAGTCAACTCTCAGAGTTTCCTGGTCTTTTCAATAAACAGTGCTGGAAAAAACTGAAAAGCTATATGTAAAAAATGAAATTAGAACACCCCATAACACCATACACAAAAATAAACTTGAAATGGACCAAGGACTTAAATGTAAGGCTAGACACTTAAGATGCATAAAACTCCTAGAAGAAAACATGGGCAGAACACTCTTTGACATAAATCACAGCAAGATCTTTTTGACCCACCTCCTGGAGTAATTAAAATACAAACAAAAATAAACAAATGGGACCTAATTAAACTTAAAAGCTTTTGCCCAGAGAAGGAAACAATAAACAAGATGAAAAGACAACCCTCGGAATCAGAGAAAATACTTGCAAATGAAGCAACTGACAAGGGATTAATCTCCAAAATATACAAACAGCCCATGCAGCTCCGTATCAAAAAGACAAGTAACCCAATAAAAAAAAAAAAAATGGGTGGAAGACCTAAATAGACATTTCTCTGAAGAAGACATACAGATGTTTCACAAACACATGAGAAGATGCTCAACATCACTAACTATTAAAGAAGTACAAATCAAAATTGCAATTAAGTGTCAGCTCACACCAATCAGAATGGCCATCAATAAAATAAAAAAACACTAAAGAGAGTATGGAGAAAACGAAACCCTTTGCACTGTTGGTGGGAATGTAAATTGATACAGCCACTATGGAGAACAGTTTGGAGATTCCTTAAAAAGCAAAAACTAGAACTACCATATGATCCAGAAATCCTACTCTTCGGCATATACCCAGAGAAAAACAATTCAATGCCTTCTTAGAATGCTACTAAATTGGTGAATATTTTAAAACATAGAGGAAGAAATACCATATGACTTAGCAATCTCATTCCTGGGCATAAACCCAGGGGAAATCATAATTCAAAAAGATACATGCATCGCCAATGTTCACAGCAGCACAATTTGCAAGACATGTGTGTGCATGTGAATTAAGTCACTTCAGTTGTGTTCAACTCTTGCAACTCTATGGACTGTAGCCTGCCAGGCTCCTCTGTCCATGGGATTCTCCAGGCAAGAATACCAGAGTGGGTTGCCATGCCCTCCCTCCAGGGTATCTTTTGGACTCAGGGATTAAATCCACCTCTCTTACATCTCTTTCATTGGTGGACAGGTTCTTTACCACTAGTGCCACCTAAAGACATGGAAGCAACCTAAATGTCCATCAATGAGGAATGGATAAAGAAGATGTGGTACATATATACAATGGAATATTATCCAGCCATAAAAGGAATAAAACTGTGCCATTTGCAGAGTCGTGGATAGATCTAGTGACTGTCATACAGAGTGAAGAAAGTCAAAAAGAGAAAACATCGTGCACCAACAAGTTCCAGAGAAAGACATACCACACTAATGCTCCAGCAACGCAGGAACATAGCCCTGAGTATTAATATACAGGCAGCCCAAAGTCATGCCAAACCCATAGACACCTCAAAACTCACTACTGGACATTTTATTGCGCTCCAGAGAGAAGAGATCCAGCTCCGCCCACCAGAACACTGATACAAGCTTCCCTAACCAAGAAACCTTGACAAGTCACCCGTCCAACCCCACCCACAGGCAGCAACCTCCACAATAAAGAGGAACCACAAACTACCAGCCTACAGAAAGGCTACCCCAAACACAGCAATCTAAACAAGATAAAAAGGCATAGGAATATTAGCAGGTAAAGGAACATGATAAATGCCCACCAAACCCAACAAAAGAGGAGGAGATAGGGAGTCTACCTGAAAAAGAATTCAGAATAATAATAGTAAAAATGATCCAAAATCTTGAAAACAAAATGGAGTTACAGATAATTAGTCTGGAGACAATGATTGAGAATATACAAGAAATGTTTAACAAAGACCTAGAAGAAATAAAAAAGAGTCAATCAATAATGAATAATGCAATAACTGAAATCAAAAACACTCTGGAGTGAACCAACAGTAGAATAACTGAGACAGAAGATAGGATAAGTGAGGTGGAAGATAGAATGGTGGAAATAAATGAAGCAGAGATGAAAAAGAAAAAGAATTAAAAGAAATGAGGACAACCTCAGAGACCTCTGGGACAATGTTAAACACCCCAACATTTGAATCATAGGCATCCCAGAAGAAGACAAAAGAAAGACCCTGAGAAAATACTTGAGGAGATAATAGTTGAAAACTTCCCTAAAATGGGGAAGGAAATAAACACTCAAGTCCAAGAAACCCAGAGAGTGCCAAACAGGATAAACCCAAGGTGAAATATCCCAAGACACATATTAATCAAATTAACAAAGATCAAACACAAAGAACAAATATTAAAAGCAGCAAGGGAAAAGAACAAATAACATGCAAGGGGATTCCCATAAGGATAACAGCTGATCTTTCAATAGAAACTCTTCAGGCCAGGAGGGAATGGCAGGACATACTTAAAGTGATGAAAGAAAATAACCTACAGCCCAGATTACTGTACCCAGCAAGGATCTCATTCAAATATGAAGGAGAAATCAAAAGCTTTACAGACAAGCAAAAGCTGAGAGAATTCAGCACCACCAAACCAGCCCTTCAAACAAATGCTAAAGGATCTTCTCTAGACAGGAAACACAGAAAAGGTTTATAAACTTGAATCCAAAACAACAAAGTAAATGGCAATGGGATCATACTTGTCAATAATTACCTTAAATGTAAATGGGTTGAATGCCCCAACCAAAAGAAAAAGACTGGCTGAATGAACACAAAAACAAGGCCCCTATATACGCTGTCTATAAGAGACCCACCTCAAAACAAGGGACCCATACAGACTGAAAGTGAAGGGCTGGAAAAAAGATAATTCACACAAATAGAGATCAAAAGAAAGCAGGAGTAGCAATACTTATATCAGATAAAACAGACTTTGAAGGGCCATGAAAAGAGACAAGGAAGGGCACTACATAATGATCAAAGGGTCAATCCAAGAAGAAGATATAACAATTATAAATATATATGGACCCAACATAGGAGCACCACAATATGTAAGGCAAATGCTAACAAGCATGAAAGGGGAAATTAACAGTAACACAATAATAGTGGGAGAGTTTAATACCACTTTCACACCTATGGATAATCTAAACAGAAAATTAGCAAGAAAATACAAACTTTAAATTATACAATGGACCAGTTAGACCTAATTGATTTCTATAGGACATTTCACCCCCAAAAAATGAAGTTCACCTTTTTCTCAAGTGCACACAAAACCTTCTCCAGGATAGATCACATCCTGGGCCATAAATCTAGCCTTGGTAAATTAAAAAAAAAAAACAAAACTGAAATCATTTTGAGCAAGTTTTCTGATGATCACAGTGCAGTAAGATTAGATGTCAATTACAGGAAAAAACTATTAAAAATTCCAACATATGGAGGCTAAACAACACGCTTCTAAATAACCAACAAATCACAGAAAAAATCAAAATATGTAGAAATGAATGCAACAACCCAGTGCAAAGCACAACAACCCCAAACCTATGGAACTCAGTAAAAGTAGTGCATTCATAGCAACACAAGCTTACCTCAAGAAACAAGAGAAAAGTCAAATAAATAATCTAACTCTATAGCCAAAGCAACTAGAAAAGGAAGAAATAAAGAACCCCTGGGTTAGTAGAAGAAAAGAAATCTTAAAAATTAGGGCAGAAATAAATGAAAAGAAACAAAGGAGACCATAGCAAAAATCAACAAAGCTAAAAGCTAGTTCTTTGAGAAGATAAATAAAACAGACAAACCATTAGCCAGACTCATCAGGAAAAAAGGAGAAGAATCAAATCAACAAAATTAGAAATGAAAATGGAGAAACCACAACAGACAATACAGAAATACAAAGGATCATAAGAGACTAATATCAGCAACTATATGCTAACAATATGGACAACTTGGAAGAAATGGACAAATTCTTAGAAAAATATAACTTTCCCAAACTGAACCAGGAAGAAACAGAAAATCTTAACAGACTCATCACGAGCATGGAAATTGAAACTGTAATCAGAAATCTTCCAACAAACAAAAGCCCAGGACCAGATGGCTACACAGCTAAATTATACCAAAAATTTAAAGAAGAGCTAACACCTGTCCTACTCAAACTCTTCCAGAAAATTATAGATGAAGGTAAACTTCCAAACTCATTCTATGAGGTCCCTATCACTGTAATACCAAAACCTGACAAAGATGCCACAAAAAAAGAAAACTACAGGCCAGTATCACTGATGAACATAGTTGAAAAAATCGTTAACAAAATTCTAGCAAACAGAATCCAACAGCATCTTAAAAAGATCACACATCATGACCAAGTGAGCTTTATCCCAGGGATGCAAGGATTCTTCAATATTTGCAAATTAATCAATGTGATACACCACATTAACAAACTGAAAGATAAAAACCATATGATTAATTCAATAGATGTAGAGAAAGCCTTTGACAAAATTCAACATCCATTTATGATAAAAAAAAAAAAAAAACCCTCCAGGAAACAGGAATAGAAGGAACATACTTCAACATAATAAAAGCTATATATGATAAACCCACAGCAAACATTATCCTCAATGTTGAAAAATTGAAAGCATTTCCCCTCAAGTCAGGAGCAAAATAAGGGTGCCCACTCTCACCACTACTATTCAACATAGTCTTGGAAGTTTTAGCCACAGCAATCAGAGCAGAAAAAGAAATAAAAGGAATCCAGATTGGAAAAGAAGTAAAACTTTTACTGTTTTCAGATGACATGATCCTCTATAAGGAAAACCTTAAAGACTCCACCAGAAAATTACTAGAACTAATCAATGAATATAGTAAAGTTGCAGGTTATAAAAATTAACACACAGAAATCCCTTGCATTCTTATACACTAATAATGAGAAAACAGAAAGAGAAATTAAGGAAACAAATCCATTCACCACTACAATGAAAAGAACAAAATAGGAATAAATCTACCTAAAGCTCAGAGGTTAAAGTGTCTGCCTCCAATGAGGGAGACCCGGGTTCAATCCTTGGGTCAGGAAGATCCCCTGGAGAAGGAAATGGTAACCTACTCAAGTATTCTTGCCTGGAGAATCCCATGGATGGAAAAGCCTGGTAGGCTACAGTCCACAGGGTCGCAAAGAGTCGGACACGACTGAGTGACTTCACTTAACTTCAAAGATACAAAAGACCTATATATAGAAAACTATAAAACACTGATGAAAGAAATCAAATATGACACAAACAGATGGAGAAATATACCATGTACATGGATTGGAAGAATTAATATAGTGAAAATGAATATACTACCCAAATCAACCTATAGATTCAATGCAATCTCTATCAAGCTACCAATGGTATTTTTCAGAGAACTAGAACAAATAATTTCACAATTTGTATGGAAATACAAAATCACTGAATAGCCAAAGCAATCTTGAGAAAGAAGAATGGAACTGGAGGAATCAACCTGCCTGACTTCAGGCTATACTACAAAGCAACAGTCATCAAGTCAGTATGGTACAGGCACAAAGACAGAAATACAGATCAGTGGAACAAAATAGAAAGCTCAGAGATAAATCCACACACCTATGGACGTTTTATTTTTGACAAAGGAGGCAAGAATATATAATGGAGAAAAGACAATCTCTTCAACAAGTGGTGCTGGGAAAACTGATCAACCACTTCTAAAAGAATGAAACTAGATCACTTTCTAACACTATACACAAAAATAAACTCAAAATGGATTAAAGATCTAAATGTAAGACCAGAAATTATAAAACTCCTAGAGGAAAACATAGGCAAAACACTCTCCGACATAAATCACAGCAGGATCCTCTATGATCCACCTCCCAGAATAGTGGAAATAAAAGCAAAAATAAACAAATGAGACCTGTTTAAACTTAAAAGCTTTTGCACAACGAAGGAAACTATAAGCAAGGTGAAAAGACAGCCTTCCGAGATGGGAGAAAATAATAGCAAACAAAGCAACTGACAAAGAATTAATCTCAAAGATATACAAGCAACTCCTGAAGCTCAATTCCAGAAAAATAAACGACCCAATCAAAAAAATGGGCCAAAGAACTAAATAGACATCTCTCCAAAGAGACATACAGATGGCTAACAAACACATGAAAAGATGCTCAACATCACTCATTATCAGAGAAATGCAAATTAAAACCACCATGAGGTACCATCTCATGCCAGTCAGAATGGCTGCTATCCAAAAGTCTACAAACAATAAATGCTGGAGAGGGTATGGAGAAGAAGGAACCCTCTTACACTGTTGGTGGGAATGCAAACTAGTACAGCCACTATGGAGAACAATGTGGCGACTCCTTAAAAAACTGGAAATAGAACTGCTGTACAACACAGCAATCCCACTGCTGGGCACACACACCTAGGAAGCCAGAATTGAAAGGGTCACATGTATTCCAGTGTTCATTGCAGCACTATTTACAATAGCCAGGACATGGAAGCAACCTAGATATCCATCAGCAGACAATTGGATAAGAAAGCTGTGGTACAAATACACAATGGACTATTACTCAGCCATTAAAAAGAATGCATTTGAATCAGTTCTAAGAAGATGGATGAAACTGGAGCCTATTATACAGAGTGAAGTAAGTCAGAAAGAAAAACATCAATACAGTATATTAGCACATATGTATGGAATTTAGAAAGATGGTAATGATGACCCTATATGCAAGACAGCAAAAGAGACATAGATGTAAAGAACAGTCTTTTGGACTCTGTGGAAGACGAGGGTGGGATGATTTGAGAGGGTAGTGTTGAAACTTGTATATTATCATATGCGAAGTGGATCACCAGTCCAGGTTTGATGCATGAGACAGGGTGCTCAGGGCTGGTGCAATGGGATGACCCTGGGGGGCTGGGATGGGGAGGGAGGTAGGAGGGGGTTCTGGATAGGGAACACATGTGCACCTGTGGCTGATTCATGTCAATTTTTGGCAAAAACCACTACAATATTGTAAAGTAATTAGCTTTACAATACAATTAGTGTGGCTCACATGGTAAAGCGTCTGTCTACAATGTGAGAGACCTGGGTTCGATCCCTGTTTTGGGAAGAGTCCATGGAGAAGGAAATGGCAACCCACTCCAGTACTCTTGCCTTGAAAATCCCATGGACAGAGGAGCATGGTGCAGGCTACTATCCATGGGGTTGCAAAGAGTCGGGCATGATTGAGCAACTTCACTTTCACTTTACAATTAGTAATTAAAATAAATTAATTTGATTAAAAAAGATGTGGTACATATATACAATAGAATATTACTCAGCCATAAAAGGAATAGAATTGTGCCATTTTCAGGGTCATGGATAGACCTAGTGACTGTCATACAGACTGAAGAAAGTCAGAAAGAAAAAAACATCATGGATTAATACATATATGTGGAATCTAGATAATGGTGTGTGTGTGTGTGTGTGTATATATATATATATATATATATATATATATATATATATATATATATCCTGTATATAGATTTTTTGCAAACCAGAAATAGAGAAACAGACATAGAGAATAAACATATGGACACCAATGTTGAGACTGACATATATACACTACAATGCATGAAATAGATAACTAATGAGAATCTCCTGTATAGCACAGGGAACTCTACTCAGTAGTCTGTGGTGACCTGAAAGGGAAGGAAATCAAAAAAGAGGAGATATCTGCATATGTATAGTTGATTCACTTTTCTCTACAGCAAAAACTAACACAACATCATAAAACAATTATAGTTCAATAAATTTTTTAAAACAGAAAAAAAGGATTATATACTTTCCATGAGTATTCCCAGAACTCAAATTCAGCAATTCCCAATCTTTCCTACTTGATTCCAAAATAAAGTATAAGGATTAGCTATCATTTAAAAACAACTTCATATGGGGTGGGAGGTGGGAGGGGGCTTCGGGATTGGGAGCTCGTGTACACCTGTGGCTGGTTCATGTCAATGTATGGCAAAACCAATACAGTATTGTAACATAGAATGAAGTTAAAAAATAAATAAACAAATAAAAATAAAAACAACTTCAAATTCAAAAACTTCCATTAAAGCAAATCTGCAGGAACAATGACAAGGTATACCCAATTAGCAACGTTGTGATGGTCTCAGGTGGACACCAAAGGGACTCCACCATACATACACATGTATCCATTCTCCCCCAAATTCCCCTCTAACCAGCCTGCTATATAGCATTGAACAGAGTTTCATGTTCTATACAGTAGGTCCTTGTTTTGTGTGTGTGTGTGTGCATGCACAGTCATTCATAGTATTTGACTCTTTGCAACCCCATGGACTGCAGCTCACCAGGCTCCTCTATCCATGGAATTTAGCAGTGTGTACATGTCCACCCAAACTCCCTAACTTCCTTCCCCCTGACAACCATGTTGTTTCTCTAAATCTCTGAGTCTATTTCGTTTTTGTAAAGAATTCATTTGTATCATTTCTTTTTAGATTCCACATATAAGGGATTTGTGTGTTGGGGCCACGTGAATTTTCACCATACTAAAACATGAAATGCAATTCCTATTTGCTTCATCTGCACAAAAGTACACTTTCTCATTACTTCAAAATAGTCTTGGCATGACAATTTCTCAATAACAAATCTATTGCCCCAGTTTTACAGATATAATCAAGGGTAAATTCATGCTCCCAAGGTCAAACAGAAACTGGGAACCTATGATGAGAATGACATTGTGGGCTGGGGAGAACAGAATCTGTTCTGACAATGGACAAAAAGATAAAATGCTCTTCAAGTGTGTAAAGTTTGCCACCAGCCATACTGCCTTCACGCTCTGTGTACTTCTCTTGCCTGATCACATTTCCTTATGATGCCTTCTCTATAGGAAAGGCTTTAGGGCCACCACGTTTCTTCCCAGGTCCTCTCACCTCTCCATGTGAAAATGAAGGAACTCAACATTCAGAAGAACAACTTTCTATAAACTAACAACTGATTAAATCATTAAAGCAGAATGTCACAAAACCCAACCCATTTTACTCATATATCAAAGATGTCAATAGTTAATTCTTTTACTTTCCACACCTTCCCCAAAAGGTTTTATAGTAAAATTACAAAGAGACATGACTTGTATGCCAAGCAAAGAGCCCTGCTCTCTAAAGAGACATTTTAATGCCAGGCTACCTCTCAATACTGGCAGCTGTGAAGTTTCAAAGTCTCCATGGAACTGGCAACTGCAAAGATTAGCAAAAACAACAATAAAGTTGATGTCTACTGGAAGATCAAAATAACGTCCCAAAAAAAAAAAAAAAAGAACTAAGTATATTCAAACATGATACCTGGAAGATGATACCTAAAGAGTCTGCTTAGACTAGAAAACCCACAGAAATGATAACCCATTGTCCAGAAGATGCCAGGCAGAATGGCATGGAGGGGAATAAGAAAACTGGATAAGCACAGAGAGGCTCCCCAGGATATAACAGTACCAGTATAACAAAATGTAACTAGGGGAGTGAATATTAGACTCTAAACCTTAAAAACAAACACACAAAAAGTCCCAGTCATTTTTTTCTCACAAAGATTCATTATATCACCTCTACTGCTCCCTAGGCTGATCCCTAGACCATCTAATTCAGATAGGAACTGAACAATGGGAAGACTTCTTCAGACTTTAATGACTGGTCAGAAAGGTTTATTGGGGCCAGAAGGAAAGTAATTCTAGGGAAGAAAATAACCACAGCCATCTGTCCATTCATTTAGCTGCAGTTCAAATATACTGCTTCTAAAATCTAAGATTCCACCTGATACATAAGTATCTCTGCAGCTCAAACAACATGAACTAATGGCTCCTTGAATTTTGCATGAACAAAGAATACCAGAAACTTTGATAAATGACTTTTTCAATGATTAGTGTTGTCTTTGATGGGAAGCAGGGAGCAATGGCATTTTACTGGTAACAACCTGTAAGATTTAAGACATGAGTGGGTAAATATAATATGAAAAGGATTGACCTAAGAGAAACTCTGCAAAGCACTTACTCTCTTTTTCTTTAATTTTTTGAAGTAATTGTAAATTCATAGATATTTATAAGGAACAATGCAGACAGATGCAGTTTATCCTTTATCCAATTTTTCCAGTGGTAACAAGTTCACTACCAGGATACTGACACTAATAGTCAAGATACAAAACAGGTCATCACCACAAAGATCTCCCATGTTACTCTTTCATAGCCACAGCCAGCTCTCTCCCACCCTATCTCCCCTTGCTGCAGCTTCTGCTAAGTCGCTTCAGTCGTGTCCAACTCTGTGTGACCTCATGGACGGCAGCCCACCAGGCTCTGCTGTCCCTGGGATTCTCCATGCAAGAACACTGGAGTGGGTTGCCATTTATCTCCCCTTCAGTTCAGTTCAGTCGCTCAGTCGTGTCTGACTCTTTGCGACCCCATGAATTGCAGCACGCCAGGCCTCCCAATCCATCACCAACTCCCAGAGTTCAACCAGACTCAGGTCCATCGAGTCAGTGATGCCATCCAGCCATCTCATCCTCTGTCGTCCCCTTCTCCTCCTGCCCCCAATCCCTCCCAGCATCAGAGTTTTTCCAATGAGTCAACTCGTCTCATGAGGTGGCCAAAGTACTGGAGTTTCAGCTTTAGCATCATTCCTTCCAAAGAAATCACAGGGCTGGTCTCCTTCAGAATGGACTGGTTGGATCTCCTTGCAGTCCAAGGAACTCTCAAGAGTCTTCTCCAACACCACAGCTCAAAAGCATCAATTCTTCAGCGCTCAGCTTTCTTCACAGTCCAACTCTCACATCCATATATGACCTCAGGAAAAACCATAGCCTTAACTAGACAGACCTTAGTCAGCAAAGTAATGTCTCTGCTTTTGAATATGCTATTTAGGTTGGTCATTACTTTTCTTCCAAGGAGTAAGCGTCTTTTACTTTCATGGTTGCAGTCACCATCTGCAGTGATTTTGGAGCCCCCAAAATAAACTCTTACACTGATTCCACTGTTTCCCCATCTATTTCCCATGAAGTGATGGGACCGGATGCCATGATCTTCGTTTTCTGAATGTTGAGCTTTAAGCCAACTTTTTCACTCTCCACTTTCACTTTCATCAAGAGGCTTTTAGATGCTCTTCACTTTCTGCCATAAGGGTTGTGTCATCTGCATATCTGAGGTTATGGATATTTCTCCCAACAATCTTGATTCCAGCTTGTGTTTCTTCCAGTCCAGCATTTCTCATGATGTACTTGTTTAACAGAAGTTAAACAAGCAGAGTGACAATATACAGCCTTGACAGACTCCTTTTCCTATTTGGAACCAGTCTGTTGTTCCATGTCCAGTTCTAATTGCTGCTTCCTGACCTGCATACAGATTCCTCAAGAGGCAGGTCAGGTGGTCTGGTATTCCCATCTCTCTCAGAATTTTCCGCAGTTTATTGTGATCCACACAAAGGCTATGGCATAGTCAATAAAGCAGAAATAGATGTTTTTCTGGAACTCTCTTGCTTTTTCCATGATCCAGCAGATGTTGGCAATTTGATCTCTGGTTCCTCTGCCTTTTCCAAAACCAGCTAAACCTTAGCATCTTCCAAATACCAATCTAAACTCAACTGTTTTCCATTTCATAATTTTGTCATTTCAGCAATTATAAATTGAGTCATATAATATATAACACTTTAAAATTATTTTTTTCAACCAGCTTAATTCTCTTAATTCTTAATTCCTGATGCATGTTTGATTCCTGGGTCAGTAAGATCTGCTGGAGAAGGAAACGGTAACGCACTCCAATAATCTTGCCTAAGAAATCCCATAGGACCTACTAAAGATGGCGGAGCAATAGGATGGGGAGGCCACTTTCTCCCTCACTACTTCATCAAAAGAACATTTCAACGCTGAGTAAATTCCACAGAACAACTTCTGAATGCTGGCAGAGGACATCAGGCATCCAGCAAAGCAGATCATTGGCTTCAAAAACAGGTAGGAATAAATATAAAAAATGAAAAAGAGACAAAGGAGGTAGGGAGGGAGCCCCGTCCCGGGAAGGGAATCCCATCCTGGGAAGAGACTCTTAAAAGAAAGGTTTCCAAACACCAGGAAACATTCTTGCAACTGAATCTGTGGCGAGCCCTGGAAGCACAGAGGGCAACATAACAGGAAGGAAAAATAAATAAATAATTAAAACCAACAGATTACGAGCCCAACAGTAAATCCCCCAGCGGATAAGCAGTGCAAACACCTGCATCCGACTCTAGCAGGTGGGAGTTGGGCAGAGAGGAGCGGGAGGCGCCAGTGGCAGTGCTTTATAAGAATCGGGCCACGGGAGACGCAGGCTGCAGGGCTTTTCTCGAGAATTGGGTGTTAATGTGGCCAGAATAGGGTCCGCGCGTGGCCAGACAAACTAACTTGGACTAGCAAACCAGACTGTGGGATAGCTACCATGCGAAACGCTCCAACATAAGACACCGACAGGCCTGCGTACAGAACAAAGGATGGATCGGAAATAGCCGGCTGCAGACCACCCTCCTCCCGGTGACAGGCAGCCAGAGCCTTAAGTGCTGGAAGGGGGCAATCGCAGCTCAAGAGAGACATTACCTACCAAATTGCAAGCAGGTTTCTTTGCTAACTAAGACTTCTGGGGGGCTCTGGACAGTCATCATCTGCTTGAGAAGGAGCCCCAGCAGTACTCCCAGAAAAGTGAGCACCACGGAAAAGCCAGAAATTGCAGCAATTGCACTTGCCAAACTCCCGAGCTACTCGGACCTGGGAAGGGCACAAAGCGCAGGCCCAACCAAATCTGCACCTCGGAGGGCTTCCTGAGCGCCGAGCCTGAGTGGCTTAGACCGGGGAGGTGCATGAAGCCTAGGGCAGGCCTCAGACAGTTATCCGGCGGAACAACATAGAGCCTGAGCAGTGTGCGCCATGAGCAGGGGCAAGCCCAGCGTAGAGTCCATCACCACCCTCCCTGTGTCAAGACAGAAATCAGACACGGAAGAGACCAGCAAACAGAGGAAGTCAAACAGAGGGAACTGCCTTGGTAGCAACCCCACATAGCCCACAATGCCAGAGAAAGGGCCAGATATACCTTTACTACTTTTATGATCAATTTTTTTTTTTTTTGGGGGGTTGATATGGAAGCGTGATTTTTCTTTCTTTCCTTTTTTTTAAGAATTTTTTAAATTTTTATTTGTTTTTGAAATTTTCTTTTCTTTTCTTTTTCTTCTTTTTTTAACTTTCTTAAATTTTTAAGTCCTCTATATCTCTATTTATTATTTTTATAACCTATTATTACTTTTCAAAAAAAACACCCTATTTTTAAAGCAAATGCTGTAGTCTTTTTGTGGTGGAGGTTGTTGTCTTTTAATAATTCTGGTGGCTTTTTTTTTCTTTTTTTTCCTCCTTCTTCTTCTTTCCTTTAATATTTTATTTTTGAAAATCCAATCTCTACTCCAGATTTTTAATCTTTGCATTTTGGTATTTGTTGCCAATTTTGTACATTTAAAAACCTAATCTTCAGTACCCAGTTTTACATGAGTGTAAGATTACTGGCTTGACCACTCTCTCCTCCTTTGAACTCTCTTTTTCTCCACCAGGTGGCCTCTGTCTCCTCCCCCGCCCCTCCTCTTCTCTACCCAACTCTATGAATCTCTGTGTGTTCCAGAAGGTGGAGAACACTCAGGGAACTGGTTACTGGCCGGATCTGTATCCTTCCTTTTCATCTCCCTCTTTTATCCCCCTGGCCACCTCTGTCTAATTCCTCCCCTCTCCTCTTCCCTGTATAACTCTGTGACCACCTGTGAGAGGTCCAGACTGTGGAGTGCACACAAGAAAGTGGTTACGGGCTAGCTTGCTCTCTCCTCTTTTGATTCCACCTCATCCCATTCCAGTCACCTCTAACTATCCCCTCCCTCTTCTCTCCTCCAAGTAACTCAGTGATCCTCTAGGGGTGACCATCAAGGTGGAGAAACCTATCATCTTTAACCTAGATGTTTTAACATCAGTGTTGTATAGATGGAGAAGTCATGAGGCTATTGTAAAAATAAATCTGAAAACCAGAATCAGAAGGCTTAAGTCCAAATCCTGAGATCATCAGAGAATTCCTGAATACAGGGAACGTTATCCAATAGGAGCTCATCAAATGCCTTCATACCTACACTGAAATCGAGCACCACCCAAGGGCCAACAAGTTCCAAAGCAAGACATACCACGCAAATTCTCCAGCAATACAAGAACACGCCCCTGAGCTTCAATATACAGGCAGCTCAAAATACTCCAAAGCCATTGATGTCTCATAACCCATTACTAGACACTTCACAGCACTCCAGAGAGAAGAAATCCAGCTCCACCCACCAGAACTCCAACATAAGCCTCCCTAATCAAGAAACCTTGAAAAGCCACTGATACAACCCCACACACAGTGAGGAAGCTCAATAATAAAGAAAATTCCACAAAATCCCAGAATATAGAAAGGCCACCCCAAACGCAGCAATATAACCAAGATGAAGGGACAGAGGAATACCCAGCAGGTAAAGGAACAGGAGAAATGCCCACCAAACCAAACAAAAGAGGAAGAGATAGGGAATCTACCTGAGAAAGAATTCCGAATATTGATAGCGAAAATGATCCAAAATCTTGACATCAAAATGGAATCACAGATAAATAGCTGGGAGTCAAGGATTGAGAAGATGCAAGAAAGATTTAACAAGGACCTAGAAGAAATAAAAAAGAGTCAACATTTAATAAATAATGCAATAAATGAGATCAGAAACACTCTGGAGGCAACAAATAGTAGGATAACAGAGGCAGAAGATAGGATTAGTGAAATAGAAGATAGAATGGTAGAAATAAATGAAGCAGAGAGGAAAAAAAGAAAGACGAATTAAAAGAAATGAGGACAACCTCAGAGACCTCCAAGACAATATGAAACATTCCAACATTCGAATTATAGGAGTCCCAGAAGAAGAAGACAAAAAGAAAGACCATGAGAAAATACTTGAGGAGAAAATAGCTGAAAACTTCCCTAAAATGGGGAAGGAAATCACCCAAGTCCAAGAAACCCAGAGAGTCCCAAACAGGATAAACCCAAGGTGAAACACCCCAAGACATATATTAATCAAATTAACAAAGATCAAACACAAAGAACAAATATTAAAAGCAGCAAGGGAAAAGCAAATAACCCACAAGAGATCCCCATAAGAATAACTGCAGATCTTTCAATAGAAACTCTTCAAGCCAGGAGGGAATGGCAAGACATACTTAAAGTGATGAAAAATAATAACCTACAGCCAAGACTACTGTACCCAGCAAGGATCTCATTCAAATATGAAGGAGAAATCAAAAGCTTTCCAGACAAGCAAAAGCTGAGAGAATTCAGCACCACCAAACCAGCTCTCCAACAAATGCTAAAAGATAGACTTTAGACAGGAAACACAAAAAGGGCATATAAACCCCAAACAATAAAGTAAATGGCAACAGGAGCATATTTATCAATAATTACCATAAATGTAAAGGGGTTGAATGCCCCAACCAAAAGGCAAAGACTGGCTGAATGGATACAAAAACAAGATCCCTATATATGCTGCCTACAAGAGACCCACCTCAAAACAACAGACACATACAGAAAGTGAAGGGCTGGAAAAAGATATTCCATGCAAATAGAGACCAAAAGAAAGCAGGAGTAGCAATACTCATATCCGATAAAATAGACTTTAAAACAAAGGCTATGAATAGAGACAAAGAAGGCCACTACATAATGATTAAAGGATCAATCCAAGAAGAAGATATAACAATTATAAATATATATGCACCCAACATAGGAGCACCACTGTATATGACAAATGCTAACAAGCATGGAAGGTGAAATTAATAATAACACAATAATAGTGGGAGACTTTAGTACCCCACTCACACCTATGGACAGATCAACTAAACAGAAAATTAACAAAGAAACGCAAACTTTAAATGATACAATAGACCAGTTAGACCTAATTGATATCTATAGGACATTTCACCCCAAAACAATGAATTTCACCTTTTTCTCAAGTGCACACGGAACCTTTTCCAGGATAGACCACATCCTGGGTCATAAATCTAACCTTGATAAATTCAAAAAAAATCAAAATTATTCCAAGCATCTTCTCTGACCATAATGCACTAAGGTTAGATCTCAATTATAGGAGAAAAACTATTAAAAATTCCAACATTTGGAGGCTGAACAACACCCTTCTGAATAATCAACAAATCACAGAAGAAATCAAAATATGCATAGAAATGAATGAAAATGAAAAGACAACTACACAAAACCTGTGGGACACTATAAAAGCAGTCCTAAGAGGAAAGTTCATAGCAATACAGGCATACCTCAAGAAACAAGAAAAAAGTCAAATAATAACCCAACTCTACACCTAGCAATTAGAAAAGGAAGAAATCGAGAACTCCAGAGTTAGTAGAAGGAAAAAAATCTTAAAAATTTGGGCAGAAATAAATGCAAAAGAAACAAAAGAGACCATAGCAAAAATCAACAAAGCAAAAAGCTGGTTCTTTGAAAGGATAAATAAAATTGACAAACCATTAGCCAGACTCATCAAGAAACAAAGAGAAAAAATCAAATCAATAAAATTAGAAATGAAAATGGAGAGATCACAACAGACAACACAGAAATACAAAGAATCATAACAGACTACTATCAGCAATTATATGCCAATAAAATGGACAACGTGGAAGAAATGGACAAATTCTTAGAAAAGTACAACTTTCCATAACTGAACCGGGAAGAAATAGAAAATCTTAACAGACCCATCAGAAGCATGGAAATTGAAACTGTAATCAGAAATCTTCCAGCAAACAAAAGCCCAGGTCCAGACGGCTTCACAGCTGAATTCTACCAAAAATTTCGAGAAGAGCTAACACCTATCTTACTGAAACTATTCCAGAAAATTGCAGAGGAAGTTAAACTTCCAAACTCATTCTATGAGGTCACCATCCCCCTAATACCAAAACCTGACAAAGAAGCCACAAAAAAAGAAAACTACAGGCCAATATCACTGATGAACATAGATGCAAAAATCCTCAACAAAATCCTAGCAATCAGAATCCAACAACACATTAAAAAGATCATACACCATGACCAAGTGGGCTTTATCCCAGGGATGCAAGGATTCTTCAATATCCGCAAACTCACCACATTAACAAATTGAAAAATAAAAATCATATGATTATCTCAATAGATGCAGAGAAGGCCTTTGACAAAATTCAACATCCATTTATGATAAAAACTCTCCAGAAAGCAGGAATAGAAGGAACGTACCTCAACATAATAAAAGCTATATATGACAAACCCACAGCAAACATTATCCTCAATGGTGAAAAATTGAAAGCATTTCCCTTAAAGTCAAAACAAGACAAGGGGGCCCACTTTAACCACTACTATTCAATATAGTTCTGGAAGTTTTGGCCACAGCAATCAGAGCAGAAAAAGAAATACAAGGAATCCAAACTGGAAAAGAAGTAAAACTCTCACTGTTCGCAGATGACATGATCCTCTACATAGAAAATCCTAAAGACTCCACCAGAAAACTACTAGAGCTAATCAATGAATATAGTAAAGTTGCAAGATATAAAATCAATACTCAGAAATCCCTTGCATTCCTATACACTTATAATGAGAAAGTAGAAAAAAGTTAAGGAAACAATTCCATTCACCACTGCAATGAAAAGAATAAAATACTTAGGAATACACCTACCTAAAGAAACTAAAGACCTATATATCAAAAACTGTAAAACACTGATGAAAGAAATCAAAGAGGACACTAATAGATGGAGAAATATATCATCATGTTCATGGATTGGAAGAGTCAATATAGTGAAAATGAGTATACTACCCAAAGCAATCTACAGATTCAATGCAATCCCTATCAAGCTACCAGCAGTATTTTCCACAGAATTAGAACAAATAATCTCAAGATTTGTATGGAAATAGAAAAAAGCTCGAATAGCCAAAGCAACCTTGAGAAAGAAGAATGGAACTGGAGGAATCAACTTGCCTGACATCAGGCTCTACTACAAAACCAGTCATTAAGACAGTATGGTACTGGCACAAAGACAGAAATACAGATCAGTGGAACAAAATAGAAAGCCCAGAGATAAATCCACACACCTATGGACACCTTATCTTCGACAAAGGAGGCAAGAATATACAATGGAGTAAAGACAGTCTCTTTAACAGGTGGTGCTGGGAAAACTGGTCAACCACTTGTAAAAGAATGAAACTAAATCCCTTTCTAACACCACACACAAAAATAAACTCAAAATGGATTAAAGATCTAAATGTAAGACCAGAAACTATAAAACTCCTAGAGGAGAACATAGGCAAAACACTCTCCGACATAAATCACAGCAGGATCCTCTATGATCCACCTCCCAGAGTAATGGAAATAAAAGCAAAAATAAACAAATGGGATCTAATTAAAATTAAAAGCTTCTGCAAAACAAAGGAAACTATAAGTAAGGTGAAAAGACAGCCTTCTGAATGGGAGAAAACAATAGCAGATGAAGCAACTGACAAACAACTAATCTCAAAGATATACAAGCAACTTATGCAGCTCAACTCCAGAAAAATAAACAATCCAATCAAAAAATGGGCCAAAGAATTAAATAGGTTATTTCTCCAAAGAAGACATACAGATGGCTAACAAACACACGAAAAGATGCTCAACATCACTCATTATCAGAGAAATGCAAATCAAGACCACAATGAGATACCATTTCACATCAGTCAGGATGGCTGCAATCCAAAAGTCTTCAAGCAATAAATGCTGGAGAGGATGTGGAGAAAAGGGAACCCTCTTACACTGTTGGTGGGAATGCAAACTAGTACAGCCATTATGGAAAACAGTGTGGAGATTCCTTAAAAAATTGCAAATAGAACTGCCTTATGACCCAGCAATCCCACTGCTGGGCATACACACCGAGGAAACCAGAATTGAAAGAGACACATGTACCCCAGTGTTCATTTGCAGCACTGTCTATAATAGCCAGGACATGGAAGCAACCTAGATGTCCATCAGCAGATGAATGGATAAGAAAGCTGTGGTACATATACACAATGGAATATTACTCAGCCCTTAAAAAGAATAAATTTGACTCAGTTCTAATGAGATGGATGAAACTGGAGCCGATTATACAGAGTGAAGTAAGCCAGAAAGAAAAACACCAATACAGCATACTGACACATATATATGGAATTTAGAAAGATAGTAATGATGACCCTGTATGTGAGACAACAAAGAGACACAGAGGTATAGAACGGACTTTTGACCTCTGAGGGGGAGGCAGAAGGTGGGATGATTTCGGAGAATGGCATTGAAACATGTATACTATCATGTAAGAAACGAAGCGCCAGTCTATGTTCAATGCAGGATACAGGATGCTTGAGGTTGGTGCAGGGATGATCCAGGGAGATGATATGGGGTGGGAAGTGGGAGGGGCTTTGGCATTGGGAGATCGTGTACACCTGTGGCTGATTCATGTCAATGTATGGCAAAACCAATACAGTACTGTAACATAGAATAAAGTATTAAAAAATAAATAATAAAAATAAAAATATAATATATAAACAAAAAAAAAAAAAAAAAAGAAATCCCATAGACAGAGGAACCCGAGGAGCTACAGTTCATGAGGTCTCAAAGTTGGACACAACTTTGCAACTAAACAACAACAAATTCTCTGGAGATTCTTCCAGGATGTTATGCATTTTGATACTTCATTCCTCTTTATTGCTGAGTAACATGGCATAACATGGATGTACCTCAGTGTGTTTAACCGTTCATTCACTGAAAGATATCTGAGTTGTAACCAATTGGTAGGCTATTATAAGTAAAGCTGCTACCACCATTTATGTACAGGTTTTTGGCATGAACTAAAGAAGGGGGCGACAGAGGATGAAATGGCTGGATGGCATCATGGACTCAATGAACGTGAGTCTGAGTGAACTCCAGGAGTTGGTGATGGACAGGAAGGCCTGGTGTGCTGCGATTCATGGGGTTGCAAAGAGTCGGACACGACTGAGCGACTGAACTGAACTGAACTGATAAGTCTTCATGTCTATGGGATAAATGCCCAAAGATGCATTTGCTGGGTGGTTTGGTAGTTACATACTTAGTATTTTTAAAAGCAAACTCTTCCAGAGTGAGTCTATCATTTACTGTCCCAGTAGCCATGTAAAAATAATTCAGTCTTTCTGCATCCTTGCCAGTATTTGATGTTGATGTCACTTTTTATTTAATCATTCTGATAAGTGCCCCTGGATCTCCATTAAAGGTAAATGTGAAGATAAGAGGAAAGACTTGCCTAAACACTTAAAGGTTTAATTCAGCAACTTAAGATTTAGCATATAATTTCCTAAAATCTATGTCAGTTAAATTTGGAAATTGCCCACCTAGACTATCTGAAAATTTAAATTAAATAAGCAGAAATATCTAATCACATGAATCCATTTCACCCTAAAACATTTCATCTTGTACATAATGTTTTTATAACTTTATAATATTTCATTATCATCTAATTTAGTACTAACATTTATTATTATGATATTCTTAAACAAGAAATCTATCTAGAGCTTCTCATTAATGAAGCCTTAACTGATCAAATAACTCATGGGATGGGTATTTCTTTTTTTTTTTAACTTTGTGTTGTTTTTATTAACAAAGATGTCAGATTTAAATGTCAAGAAAGTTGATAAAAAATTTTTTAATTAATTAATTTATTTTAATTGGAGGCTAGTTACTTTATAATATTGTAGTAGTTTTTGTAATACACTGACATGAATCAGCCATGGGTGTACATGTGTCCCCCATCCTGAACCCCCTTCCACCTCCCTCCCCATCCCCTCCCTCAGGGTCATCCCAGTGTACCAGCCCTGAGCACACTGTCTCATGCATCAAACCTGGACTGACAATCTATTTCACAAATGATAATATACATGTTTCAATGCTATTCTCTCAAATCATCCCACCCTCGCCTTCTCCCACAGAGTCCAGTGGTCATCACAGTGCTGTTTACAATAGCCAGGACATGGAAGCAACCTAGATTTCCATCAGCAGACGATTGGATAAAGAAAGCTGTGGTACATATACACAATGGAATATTCAGTTCAGTTTAGTCGCTCGGTCGTGTCCAGCTCTTTGCGACCCCATGAACTGCAACATGCCAGGCCTCCCTGTCCATCACCAACACCCAGAGTTCACTCAAACTCATGTCCATCAAGTCGGTGATGCCATCCAGCCATCTCATCCTCTGTCATCCCCTTCTCCTCCTGCCCTCAATCCCTCCCAGCATCAGAGTCTTTTTCAACTCTTTGCATGAGGTGGCCAAAGTACTGGAGTTTCAGCTTTAGCATCATTCCTTCCAAGGAACACCCAGGACTAATCTCCTTTAGAATGGACTGGTTGGATCTCCTTGCCATCCAAGGGATTCTCAAGAGTCTTCTCCAACACCACAGTTCAAAAGCATCAATTCTTCAGTGCTCAGCTTTCTTCACAATCCAACTCTCATATCCATTCATGACTACTGGAAAAACTATAGCCTTGACTAGACAGATCTTTGTTGGCAAAGTAATGTCTCTGCTTTTAAATATGCTATCTAAGTTGGTCATAACTTTCCTTCCAATTACTCAGCTATTAAAGAGAATGCATTTGAATCAGTTCTAATGAGGTGGATGAAACTGGAGTCTATTATAGAGAGTGAACTAAGTCAGAAAGAAAAACACCAATACAGTATATTAACACAGATATACAGAGTTTAGAAAGATGGTAACAATGACCCTATATGCGAGACAGCAAAAGGGATGGGTATTTCTGACCCATTGACAGCTATTAAGGTTACTTTGCCATCAGGTATACACTGTATCTTTATAACTTTTGCTTCCATGTTTACATTACAGGCTTGTGTTGGTGCATGCTAAGTCGCTTCAGTCATGTCTGACTCTTTGTGACCCTATGGACTATAGCCCGCCAGGTTCCTCTGGCCATGGGATTCACCAGGCAAGGACACTGGAGTGGGTTGCCATTCCCTTCTCCAGGGGATCTTCTTGACTCAGGGATTGAACCTGCATTTCCTGCAACTGCTGCATTGCAGGTGGATTCTTTTCCACTTAGTCACTGAGGAAGCCCATTACAGGCTTAGGTCATTTCAAAGCTGTTGAAGCTTAGATTGCATTAATATTAAATCAAAAATGTATAGCCCAAACAACTGTTTCCTAGATCTTTTCCAGAAGTTTCCTAACTCCCAGGGGGTCTTGAGAGTTATCATGTCTTCTTTATTCCCTGCTTAGAATTCCTTCACCAAAAAAAAAAACAAAAAAAAAACTAGATAGAATCCACTAAAGGTGAATATATGCATATCTTTGTACCAGCTATTTCACTCCCTGGTATATACTCAACAAAAATGCGTTCATGTGGCCATAAAAAAAGTACATAGTAGCATTATTTGTAATAGTTCTGAACTATAAATAACCCAGATGTCCACCAACAGAAGAATGAATAATGGATACTTAGACTGGTATATTATATATTATATACATATATAAAATATATTTATATGTAATATGTATATTATATGTAATATATATATCATGGAATACTATACAGCAATGAATGGGGCTTCCCAGGTGGCTCTAGTTTTAAAGTACCACCTGCCAATGCAGGAGGCATAAGAGACACTGTTTCAATTCCTGGGTCAGGAAGATCCCCTGGAGGAAAGCATGGCAACCCACTCCAGTATTCTTGCCTGGAGAATCCCATGGATAGAGGAGCCTCATGGGCTACAGTCCATAGCGTCTCAAAGAGTCAGATATGACTGAAGCGACTTTGTTCTTGCCTGGAGAATCCCAGGGACGGGGGAGCCTGGTGGGCTGCCGTCTATGGGATCACACAGAGTTGGACACAACTGAAGTGACTTAGCAGTAGTAGCAGTAATGAAAAGGAGCAAAGTACTGTTACATATAACAATATAAATGAACATCACAAATACGATGCTGACCTGTCAATCTTAAAAGAATGTATAATGAATAATTTAACCTATGAAAGTTTGAAAACTGGTCAGACAATATTACCATTGGGGGATAGAAATGGAACGAGGTTTGAGGTAGATAACTGGAATGGTGGTAATATTCAATTTCTTGATCTGGATAGAAGTTACATGAATGTGTTCATTGTATGAAAATTCATCATGTTTAACACATGATTTTCATATTTTTCTATATTTTTGTCAAACAGAATAATCTAAGTTTGAAAGAATGAAAGCAAAAATAAAATAATGATTACTAAGAATATCATAATGAAAGAATTCTTTCTCCAAATGGTCACTAGGCCTGTTGCACAAGTTCAATCTTGCTGAGTGAGCCTTATGATTCAGAGTTATGGTTTTAGAAAACAGTTTACCTGGAAGGCTGTCTCACCCAAGTCACCAAGAGACATAGGCAATTTGACCCTTTTCTGCACAGTGACTGAGTAAAAGGAGTCTGAAGGGACACAATGGGGATTCTGCTGTCACCTGGACAAGTAAATAGAACTTTTCTGAAGTCTGATAAGGTCGAATCACTTTTTCTGAGAAGAGTACGTGGTGACCACACTCCAGGTGAGTATTCCAAGCAAGCAGATATAATTAGGCTCTAGAGGATACTACAAGCTTTCCATGAAAAAAATCCCTGATCTGACACCTAATGCTAGAACTTCTTTGAAAAAAATATTTAATGATTCAGTTATGATGTCAGTTCAATCATTCTACAAAAACATAGTACTTTCCATGTGCCTAGTATCGTGTAAGATGCGATGATTCAATGATAAATAAGAGAAAGACAAAATCTGCCCTCAAATGGGGCTATAGTCCAGCAAGGCAGACAGATATATCAGCCAAACAATTAAGTGTACAGATGGGAACAAATGGGGAAAATACCAAAAGTAGTCTAGAGCAGAAGTTAGGATAGTGTTCCAGAGCTTTCTGCCAACAGCAAAGAATGGTCTTGGCAGCTCAGATAAGTGAGAGGGAGCATCAGAAAAGACAAAGCTTAGAGCCAGCACAGGTGAATGTTCCAGGAGGGAGAGCAAAAGCAGCTGCACAAGGGAATAACCACAGCACAGGAGAGCCAAGAACAAGGATTTACCAACAGAGTGACCATACCAATGAATCCATGAGAGGCAGGCATTCTGACAACCCCTCTTGCATCACCTTAACACCCAGAGTTTTGTCATTTTAAGGAAAGAAAGAAAAGGGCTACAACAAACATGGTGTTACTATTTTCCAAGACTAAACGTTCTTTCTGGACATCTGAGTCCATGCTAGCCAGAAAATTTGCAGTTATTTACTGGGCTGACTACTGGAAAGGTTAGCCCAGTAATCTAGAACAGCCATAGTATCTAGGTAAGGTCAACAAACTTGACAGCAGAGATAGATCAGGAGTGAAATGTCCCTCTCAGCACATTTTACCTGGAATTTCTCATCAACACCATAATTATATTCTGCATCCCATTAATAGCAAAGGTGAACAAATATTCTGTTCTACTATCTTAGTTGCTCAGCAAACATTTATTGCATATCATTATGTGCCATGGTCTGGGGAGAACTAGGAAAGTGTAAAAGCAAAGATGTTGTTAACAGGTCACCTAACACTGGAAACAAACATGCACTTTGGAACCTGATCACATGAGGTTTAAACTGTGATTCAACTTCTCAAGTTAGGCACTACACTCCTTACAATATCATTCCCATAATATGAGGATAAAAATATTACCCTGAAGCACTGTGCAGGATTGAATGAGACAGTATGTGCAAAGCATCCCTGGAAAGTTCTGCACCAGAAGGTAGTGGTTCAGAAAGAGCTGAATCCCTTGGGCTCAAGCCCATCTTCCTTCTCTCTGCATCAACTCACCTCACTGGAATTTACAAGCACACGTACAAACACTGTGGTTTGGCAGCCATTCACATACCCTTCCCCTACAAACAGCTGTCTTTGGCCATCCTTTGTACGAAATTCAACCTGCACACTGAAGGATAGACCTGACTCTTAGCTTAGGTCCTTTTGAGCAGGAAATTCCAGCAGTCAAATGCTTTGACCATGGTCTATAAAAGCAAAGGATGTGATTTCTTGCACTACCCGCCATCCTGGAATTTTTACTCAGTGTGGAATGGTCTGACCAGAAAAGGACTATGTTGAAGTCGTCTAACAAGCTGGTTCAGGCAGAGGACCCTCCTGTCCACATTTAAGCCCAGTGCAATCTGGAAATAAATGCTATAGGAACATAAGAATTTTTAAGAGACAGTCTTTCCATCAGACTATTTCACCAGGTATTTTCAAAACAATCTTTCTCCCTTTGCTACTCCTATAGCTATTTCATAGGAATGCTGCTTGTGTTCATTCCTTTTCTGGTTTGAAACTTACTCTGAATCTCTAACAAGTCCAAGGTCTTGATATGCTTGCTCGTTGATCTGTACATTCTATAACAGTCTTTGGGTTAAAAAAAAATATATATATGCTCTTACGTAAACAGTGTTCACTATGAATGCTATTGGTCAGTGTGTGGACTTCAATAAATATTTCAGCTACTGCTAATCATATTTTGTATAATGACCTTATATAACTTTGTGTGTGTTAGTCACTCATGTCTGACTCCTTGTGACCCCATGGACTGCAGCCCACCAAGCTCTTCTGTCCATGAGATTTCCCACGCAAGAATATTAAAGTGTGCAGCCATTCCCTTCTCCATGGGATCTTCCCGACCCAGGATTAACCAAGGTCTCCTGCACTGCAGGCAGATTCTTTACTGTCTGAGCCATTTTGTATAATGACTTTGTATAATTTTAAAGGTGGTAAAAGTGTTAGAAATATATGACTAAATAAGTCTGGGAAATGATACCAAGAAAATTACAAGAAAATATCAATATCACCCAAAGGCTCTTTATAGCCAAATAACTGTCCAAAATATATTTATTCAAGTTAATAATGACAAAAAAGTTTTTGAACAGTCAATTCAGCGGCCATATATATAGATACAGCTCTGACTCACTTTAACAAAAGTGATCCTTTAGATGATTCATTAACTAGTCAGAAAGAGAAGAGTACAATCCCTGATCAAAAGTCAAGGGGCAGGATACACTGAGCTCGAAATTATAACTCATGGTCTGTGTCAGGGTACTCCAGCTACAGGCTCCGGATGTTCCAGGGGCGTACACGAAGCAAGGTTCAATCTGCCCAAACCAAGGTAGGCTCTGGGCCAGGGCAGTAATATCAGCAACCTGGACGGTCAAATGGAAAGACAGAAAGCCATGACCTTCCCCTTGGTTGTATCATCACACTGATCTTTCAATAAGGATCCTCTCATCTCCGCTCCCAGTTCCACAGATGACTTGTTCTCTCCTCTCTGATTCATCTCAAGGCTCATCTTGACAATACAGATGCTAACCCACTGAAATAACCCCAAGGCTGAAAGCTTAAAATACATGAGGGATGAATAAGTGCACCTGGGGCTCCAAGGACTAATGCCATAAAACTGTCATTTCCCACCAAACGCTGTTTCACCCACTCACTTGATGTACATCTGTGGCCCATTCACACTGCATATGGCTGCGGACAGAAAATGCCTCGGTTCAAAACTAGCACAGTGGGTCTGGAAGAGGCTTTTGCAGCAGCGTTGGCTCCTTCTCAGTTTTAGCTTCAAACCTTGTCACCCTAACATAAGGACGCCGAACAAGTCCATACGGAGGCTCAGAAACTTCCAAATACGGGTTCCCTCTGTGGGTGACTTACTAAAGTGTGGCTTGAGCAAAGTATTATTTTAAGACCTAAAATGCCAAAAGCATCTAACTCTATCTCTGCTACTTTTAAACATGGCAGTGTTTTCAACCAAACAAAGGAAGATTCTACTCCAGATAAAAAGGGCTTCAGGGCAAGTGTCCCACAGTCACTCCCAGTAGAACCTCTAAGTAGTTGAAATTCTTGCAAGGAATTCTCTATATTCTTAGCACAATGAATGCTGTCCTTTCCCACCTGTTAGCTTCTCTTCTGAGCACTTAGAATGCAAGGGCACTCTGCCCCACCCACTCTGGTCTCATTAACAATTAATAATGCTGCTGCTGCTGCTGCTAAGTCACATTAGTCATGTCTGACTCTGTGCGACCCCATAGACAGCAGCCCACCAGGCTCCCCCGTCCCTGGGATTCTCCAGGCAAGAATACTGGAGTGGGTTGCCATTTCCTTCTCCAGTGCATGAAAGTGAAAAGTGAAAGTGAAGTCGTTCAGTCAGGTCCATCTCTTCGCGACCCCATGGACTGCAGCCCACCAGGCTCCACTGTCCATGGGATTTCCCAGGCAAGAGTACTGGAGTGGGTTGCCATTGCCTTCTCCTAACAATTAACACTACTGAACTAATAATTACTACAGTTCCTGCTTTCCTTTACTTTTCTAGGATGAATAATATTATTTTGGTAAGTCATTTAATGAAAAATTATATTTTTCTATACTACTAAAAGGAATGAAAAGAACAGAAAGCATATGGTCTCTAAGAAGCTTAGAATACAGTTATAGAGGGAAAGGACACAAAAAATATATTAAAAAAAGACTGTAATTAAATTTTGATATGAGTGGTTTAAAAAGTTCGAATAAGCACTGTGATGGAAATCATTATAGACAGGCAAGGGGGTGGGGGAAAGGGCAACGAAACAGGCGACAGACTGGGATCCATAGAAGAATTACAGGCATTTGAGCTGGTGAAGGAAAACGGTCTGTTGGAGCAGGGGTTCCCGGCCTTTTTGTGCAATGGACACTTTGTAAGCCTGGAATCTAAGACCTCATCATATTTCAAAATATTTGAAATAAAATACTTGGATCACAGAGGAAATCAATAATAGCCAGTTTTGCTATACTGCTTGTTTGGAAAACATGAGTTTGTTCCAGTACAATGATATGTTAGGGAGCAGTCTGGGCATAACACAGATTCACGTTTGTTTATGCACCATTTCCTCCACAAAAAACACTAGGCTAGTTCAAAATCGGCTCTGAGCCTAGAGGCCTAAGAGTACACAAAAGCCAGACACTCAAGCCCTGAACCATCACCAGCGTCCTCAGGGCCCCAGGAGAGCTCTCAGGTGCACCCATCGACACCTAGTATGACAAAGTGGGAGTTTAAATGACCCCACTTCACCAAAACTCACAAGCCTCCCCCACTTCTACACATATATGCATGTCTTTGTCAAGGTTTTTGCTCAGTTGCTCAGTCATATTGGACTTTTGTGATCCCATGGACTGTAGCCCCCAGTCCTCTGTACATGGGATTATCCAGCAGGAATACTGGAGTGGGTTGCCATTTCCTACTCCAGGCTTTTTCAAGGTGAGGTACCATACTTATTCTAGTACTTATGAATTGATGTATTTCTTAACCATTTAAAATATAACTGGGTATGACTGGGCTGCCATTTTTATTAGGCTCCTATCTTCACTTTCATGCATAATTGATAAGATTTTTGAGTGTTGTGTCCTGAACCCCATGTTTCTCCTGAACTCTATGGTTTTTATGGTGTGACTCTGAAGTGTGATTTTTAAGAACATGCACGTTGCAATATAGCAGAACTGACTATATATTGAAATTTTTAAATTTGTGAAATAGTAACATATATGCTGCTTTAATAACATTAAATTACAAGACTCATCAGCTGGCCAAATAAACTAACATAATTTCACCATAGTGGTAAGCATAAATTATATAAAGAGGTATCTGTAACTATAATATGGCATGAGAATACTTTGATTTCTATGAATGCTCCTATGGTTTATGACCTATACTGATAATTGAAGAAAAATTAAATTTCAGTAACATATTGATGATAATGATCTAATTTTACCTATATAGTTTCACTGGTGCCCTGAATTCTATCTCCACCCTCCAGGTAAAGACATCTGTTATAGACAGGGTAGAAGGTGAGGAACATTGCTATCAAATAAGTTGAAGTAAGCTAGATCATGATATGAACTGTCTAGGTGGAATAAGTAACTTAAAACAGTGAAAAGAAGAAGGGAGGGAAGAGGGGGAAGGGGAGGAGAGAAAAGAGAAACATGGAAACACATGATGGACCAATATCAAGGCCAGATAAAATTCTCTCCTGACTTTTCTATGTCACCCTTTCTGTCCCAGCTATGGTACTGTACTACTGACTCACACTCATAGCATCAACCAACATACAGCCTATATGTCACAGTTATATGCAGTCATTCCTTCCCAGTAAGAATTTGTCTACATGCTTTTGCTTCCCCAAGTATAATCTAATGGCAAGATCCCTTGAATTTTTCTGCTGTCTAAACATCTTTCCAATTTTATCTTCTTGAAGACTTGGTTATATATAAACGTATCCTGTATCCATCCTGCAAAGGCAAATTCTGGTATCTCATATCCAATCTCAGTTGACTAATAGTAGTGCCCTATTCATAACCACTTCAACCTGATAACAGCCTACACTTGCCCAGCTCCCAGTGGAGTCACTTAATAATTATCATCTTCTCTATTTAGAAACTAATAACATAAACTTGCTCATCTTATCAGGTTGTAGGGTAGTCAATAAGATAGTTATTGTAAATCCCATTACAGACCTTCGATAATTCATTATTCAGTAGCCCAGTTGTGTCTCACCCGTTGCGACCCCATGGACTGTACCACGCCAGGCCTCTCTGTCCCTCATCATCTCCCTAAGTTTGCCCAAGTTCATGTCCATTGCATCAGAGATGCCATTCAGCCATCCCATTCTCTGATGCTCTCTTCTCCTTCTGCCCTCAATCTCTCCCAGCATCAGGGACTGTTCCAATCAGTCAGCTGTTCACATTAGATGACCAAAGTACTAGAGTTTCAACTTCAGCATCAGTCCTTCCAATGAACATTCAGGGTTGATTTCCTTTAGGATTGACTGGCTTGATCTCCTTGCAGTCCAAGGGACTCTCAAGTCTCTCTCAACACCATAGTTCACAAAGCAGCAGTTCTTCAGCACTCAGCCTTCTTTATGGTCCAACGTTCACATCCACATAAGACTCCTGGAGACAACATAGCTTTGGCTACACGGAACTTTGTTGGCAAAGTAATGTCTCTACTTTTTCATATGCTATCTAGGTTTCTCAAAGCTTTTCTTCTAAGGAGCAAGTGTCTTTTAATTTCATGGCTGCAGTCAACGTCTGCAATGGTTTTGGAGCTCCAAAAATACAGTCTGTCACTGTTGCCATTTTTTCCCCATCTATTTGCCATGATGGGACCAGATGCGATGATCTTAGTCTTTTGAATGTTGAGTCTTAAGCCAGCTTTTCCACTCTCCCCTTTCACCTTCATCAAGAAGTTCTTTAGTTTCTCTTTGCTTTCTGCCACAAGGGTAGTGTCACCTGCATATCTGAGGTTATTGCTATTTCTCCTGGCCATCTTGATTCCACCTTGTGATTCTTCCAGGCCAGCATTTTGCATGATGTACTCTGCATATAAGTTAAATAAGCGAGGTGACAATATACAGCCTTGATGTACTCTTTTCTCAATTTTGAACCAGTCCATTGTTCCATGTCCAGTTCTAACTGTTGCTTCTTGACCTGTATACAGGTTTCTCAGGAGGCAGGTAAGGTGGTCTGGTATTCCCATCGTCCACAGTTTGTTGTGATCCACACAGTCAAAGGCTTTAGTATAGTCAATGAAGCAGATGTTTTTCTGAAATTCCCTTGCTTTTTCTATGATCCAAAAGATATTGTTAATTTGATCTCTGGTTCCTCTGCCTTTTCTAAATCCAGCTTGAACATCTGGAAGTTCTCAGTTCATGTGCTATTGAAGCCTAGCCTGGAGAATTTTGAGCATTACTTTACTAGCAGCTGGAATGAGCATAATTGTGTGATTGTTTGAACATTCTTTGATATTACCCTTCTTTGGGATTGGAGTGAAAACTGACTTTTTCCAGTCCACTGCTGAGTTTTCCAAATTTGCTGGCATACTGAGTGCAGCACTTTAACAGCACCATCTTTTAGGATTTTAAGTAGCTCATCTGGAATGCCATCACCTCCAGCAGCTTTGTTTGTAGTAGTGCTTCCTAAGGTCCACTTGACTTCACATTCCAGGATGTCTGGCTCTAGGTGAATGACCACACCTTTGTGGCTATCTGGGTCATTAAGACATTGTTTGTATAGTTCTTCTATATGTTCTTGCCACCTCTTAATCTCTTCTGCTTTTGTTAGGTCCTTGCCATTTCTGTCCTTTATTGTGCCCTTCTTTGCATGAAACATCCCTTGGTATAATTAACTTTCTTGAAGAGATCTCTAGTCTTTCCATTTTATTGTCTTCCTCTCTTTTATTGTTCACTCATGAAGGCTTTCTTATCTCTCCGTGCTGTTCTTTGGAACTCTGTGTTTAGTTGGGTATATCAGAGCAGAAATAATGACTAGCACACTGCTGCCACTGAAAACCAATAAGCACCCCCACAGACACAAGGAGTCAATTCTAATAGTCCACTGATATTGACCCACTTGCTCCAGAGTGACTCCCAGCAGGAGACCCTAACTGCCTGAGCCAAGGTGACAGCTTAGCATCTGGTGATCAGAGGCAGAGAGGCAAGAACAGCCTTCTGCCAAGGTTGTACATGACAAGACAACTGCCCCACCTTGGAAGGGGGTTGAGTCTGGGTGGTAAAAAAATAAAAATAAAAATAAAATGACATCTGTCAAGTAAGCCTGTTGTCTTTAGCATCACTAGTATCCAGGATGTCTATAATTTGGCTTGTCTGATATTTCTAAACCTGATTCCTCATCCGGGAAAAAAAAAAAAAAAGCTCTTCTACATTTCTGTGGGTCTTGTACCATCTCACATATAAGATGTTGTGCTTAGACTGAATGATATTCTTTGTGCATCTTTGGCTTATTTCTTTCTAACTTGAGAGGTGCTTTTGAAGGCCAGTATCTCATGGTAGTCATCTGCCTTTCAATCTCCACTTGTGCTCAGCACAGGCCTTCTACAAAGAGCTGCCTAATGCATGTCTGTGTTCTGGGTGGATGTGTTCTCAGGCAACTCAGCATGTACACTTGGAAATGTGCCACTTCCATTTGGCAGGATCGAACCTCTTCCAAATCAGACCTTTTATTTCAGCTCACAGGAGATCTCTGCCCTAAAGGCCTCGAACTAAAGCTCAGTAAAACAGATTATAAACCAGCCCAAACCACCAAAGATTTTATCAATGTGCATGTGGCTTTGGAATGAGTGAAGAGCTGGCACAGAGCCTTGCTGAGGCTGCCAGTGAGCTCCTGAAGAAAGTCAGACAGGGGTGCATGCCCTCAGCACTGTGCTCTGGGAATCCCTGCTTATTGTGCCTTTCTGGACACTGCGTAAGCCAAACAAAAAGCAGTCTGAATTATTAGTTGTCTAACAAAATGAAAGAAGGTAAAGAGCATCCTATTATTTTTTTCTAATCTAGGGAAAGAAACAGCATATTTCACTTGGCTCAGAAAGAAAGATATTACATTTGTGAAGAGGATAATCTCCTCCACTCCATTTAAATGAAGAAATACTTAAAGAGGTTATAATGGGAATTTTATCTCCAGACTCAGACGGTTCCCTTGCACAATGGTTTCTCCTTCCAGCCATGACTGGCACATGGAGAAGCTTTAATCCTCCCACCTCTCCAGGAAATCATAATAGCCATCTTTCCTGAGTTATTGAGGAGAAAGAGAACAGAACACAGCCCCATTATGTGCTTCCATAAAGCAGTTACATCATGTAAGAAAATAAAAAAGCAAACATGTATCTCAAAGATAGCCTCATAGGCAGCCAAGTCCAGCTTCTGACCAAATAAATTTTGCAGATGAAGTGAGGTTTTGCATTTAAGTGAGGTTTTCTGATTATTCTAGATAAGAAGTATAATGAAAAGTTACAAAGTTCAGAGAAGAGGTGGAACACCCAATTATATACAAAAAACAAGTGACAATAATATGAACAAGTATTTGCCCACAGAAAGGGCCACAGATGCATAAATACCATCCTTTGTTTTTCTGTGTAGTAGAAAGAAGGAAGAATTATTTTCCAGTCTTATGCACTTCCCTGAGTTTCCATTCTATACTTCTGTTATCAGCTAGTTAGTAAATAGATGTGGGAGTACTCTCTAGAAGGCTGTTTCACCCTCACAAGCACACTGGAAAGCACAAGAAATGCAAAACTGAGGGGAAGTCGGGCTCCCATTTCATGATGATTGACCATCTAGTGAGTCAGAGCACCATTGTGAAACTGTTCTGAATGGAAATGAGTATTTTTATTCCTGCTGAACTCATGACCATGCTCTGCTGCTGCTGCTAAGTCACTTCCGTCGTGTCCAACTCTGTGTGACCCCATAGACGGCAGCCCACCAGGCTCCCCCGTCCCTGGGATTCTCCAGGCAAGAACACTGGAGTGGGTTGCCATTTCCTTCTCCCAGTGCAAGAAAGTGAAAAGTGAAAGTGCTCTAAAGAACACTAAAAATAAAATTCTAGAGCCACAAAGACCATTGAATTCCTATCACATTACCAGAGAGTAACCTGGGCTTAAAGTAGTCAAGTGCTCTGCCCCAGCGCATATTCCCAAGCTGGCGGGTGTCTGGCCTCCTGTCTCTAGCCCAGGGCCTCCCCTGCTGCCCTTCTGGTTTCCTTCCACACCACAGTGACAGGGGTCATTCCATGTCCCAGAAGTGACTGCAGCTGGATTCTGAAGGATGCTCTGTGACTGAGGTAGAGCTCAAAGAGTAAGGAAGAGCTCCTGCAGCTGTGATTCCCTTAAGGTGCAGGATGCTCATCACACATGCATACGCACACTTCTTCTACCCTCTGCCTCACCTCTATCAGTAACTCACCACCATGAGCGTCAGGGTTACAATTCCCGAAAGATCCTTGAGTGAATGAGTCAAGTCTCTTAGCTGTGTCCAGCTCTTTGCAACCCTATGGACTATAGCCTACCAACCTCCTCTGTCCATGGGATTTTCCAGGCAAGAGTATTGGAGTGGGTTGCCATTTCCTTCTCCAGGGGATCTTCCCAACCCAGGGATCGAACCTGGATCTCCTGCATTGTAGGCAGACGCTTTACCGTCTGAGCCACTAGGGAAGTCCTTAGGAGAGACCCTTAAGAGAACCAAAACTCAAAGACATTTAAAGACTCAGAATACAGCAACTTCCATCCTTGTTACTATGTTAATACTTAAAATGGAAAGAAGATTCACATACACAGAGACTTGACTAAGCAAAATCAGCGATCTGCAAATGCCTTGTTTCTAAAAGAGCACCATCTCTTTTAAAGAAAGAAAGTGAAGAGAGCCAAGGCCAAAGCTAAGCTTAAAAGGGTATCCTAAAGACTCGACCAGAAAACTACTAGAGCTAATCAATGAATATAGTAAAGTTGCAGGATATAAAATCAACACTCAGAAATCCCTTGCATTCCTATACACTAATAATGAGAAAGTAGAAAAAGAAGTCAAGGAAACAATCCCATTCACCATTGCAATGAAAAGAATAAAATACTTAGGGATATACCTACCTAAAGAAACTAAAGACCTATATATCGAAAACTATAAAACACTGATGAAAGAAATCAAAGAGGACACTAATAGATGGAGAAATATACCATGCTCATGGGTTGGAAGAATCAATATAGTGAAAATGAGTATACTACCCAAAGCAATCTACAGATTCAATGCAATTCCTATCAAGTTACCAGCAGTATTTTTCACAGAACTAGATAAAATAATCTCAAGATTTGTATGGAAATACAAAAAACCTCGAATAGCCAAAGCAATCTTGAGAAAGAAGAATGGGACTGGAGGAAATCAACTTGCCTGACTTCAGGCTCTACTACAAAGCCACAGTCATTAAGACAGTATGGTACTGGCACAAAGACAGAAATATAGATCAATGGAACAAAACAGAAAGCCCTGAGATTAACCCACACACCTATGGACACCTTATCTTCGACAAAGGAGGCAAGAATATACAATGGAGTAAAGACAATCTCTTTAACAGGTGGTGCTGGGAAAACTGGTCAATCACTTGTAAAAGAATGAAACTAGATCTCTTTCTAACACCATACACAAAAATAAACTCAAAATGGATTAAAGATCTAAATGTAAGACCAGAAACTATAAAACTCCTAGAGGAAGAACATAGGTAAAACACTCTGCGACATAAATCACAGCAGGATCCTTGATGATCCACCTCCCAATATACTGGAAATAAAAGCAAAGATTAAACAAATGGGATCTAATTAAAATTAAAAGCTTCTGCACAACAAAGGAAACTATAAGCAAGGTGAAAAGACAGCCTTCTGAATGGGAGAAAGCAATAGCAAATGAAACAACTGACAAACAACTAATCTCAAAGATATACAAGCAACTTATGCAGCTCAACTCCAGAAAAATAAACGACCCAATCAAAAAATGGGCCAAAGAACTAAATAGGCATTTCTCCAAAGAAGACATACGGATGGCTAACAAACACATGAAAAGATGCTCAACATCACTTATTATCAGAGAAATGCAAATCAAGACCACAATGAGGTATCATTTCACACCAGTCAGAATGGCTATGATCCAAAAGTCTACAAGCAATAAATGCTGGAGAGAATGTGGAGAAAAGGGAACCCTCTTACACTGCTGGTGGGAATGCAAACTAGTACAGCCACTATGGAAAACAGTGTGGAGATTCCTTAAAAATTGCAAATAGAACTGCCTTATGACCCAGCAATCCCACTGCTGGGCATACACACCGAGGAAACCAGAATTGAAAGAGACACATGTACCGCAATGTTCACTGCAGCACTGTTTATAATAGCCAGGACATGGAAACAACCTAGATGTCCATCAGCAGATGAATGGATAAGAAAGCTGTGGTACATATACACAATGGAGTGCTACTCAGCCCTTAAAAAGAATAAATTCGACTCAGTTCTAATGAGATGGATGAAATTGGAGCTGATTATACAGAGTGAAGTAAGCCAGAAAGAAAAACACCAATACAGTATACTGACACATATATATGGAATTTAGAAGGATAGTAATGAAGACTCTCTATGTGAGACAACAAGAGACTCAGAGGTATAGAACAGACTTTTGGACTCTGAGGGAGAGGGAGAAGGTGGGATGATTTGGGAGAACAGCATTGAAACATGTATACTATCTTGTAAGAATGAAGCACCAGTCTATGTTCAATACAGGATGCAGGACGCATGGGGCGGGTGCACGGGATGATTCAGGGAGAGGATGTGGGGTGGGAGGTGGGAGGGGGCTTTGGCATTGGGAGATCGTGGACACCTGTGGCTGATTCATGTCAATGTATGGCAAAACAAATACAGTATTGTAATGTAGAATAAAGTATTAAAAAAAAAAATAAAAAAATTAAATTAAATTTAAAAAAAAAAAAGGGTAGTACCAACGGAGATGTGTGCAACTCAGAACTAGGCACCAGCTTGAAAACTGCAGGGAATATATAGTATGGAGGTAACAAATTCTCCAAGCAAACACAGACCCATCAGCCTTGTACCTCACACGAAGTTTGATCAATGTGAATTCAGAGGCAGAGAAGAGCAGCAAGCACCCACTCATGGATCCCACAGATCTTAATTTCTCCTTTAGAGACCTGTTTTCCTAAGTCTAGTGCACAAAGCAAATGCAATCAATACATCTTCAACCCACAAGAAGATGTTTGCTTCTTTGGAACATAGTAAAGGATCAGTGTCATGTCCACTTCCGCTTGTGAACAGCATGGTTATGGCCATAACTGTGTTCCTGGAAGACAGAGAAAATAGGTGAGACTTGATACTCGAGGATTAGTTTTCTTCACTATCAAAAGGCTCCTTTGTTTTCGAAGATTAGTTTTCTTAGTGGTAAAAAGAAGAAACTAAACTAGCTGTTCTTTAAGTTCATTTCCTGCTTTGAGATTTTAGTAATCTATAATTCTGAGGTCCTCAAGCATTTTGTTTCATGCTAATTCCTTTTCCTGTCTATTTCTGCTTTATTGTTTCATATTCATACTAATGTGCTAACACAACCACATAGTGATTAATTAAGAGTGTGAATCTGGCAGTATAGCAATGTGAATTTGTGGAAGATTTGATTTCTAAGCCTCAGTTTCTCAGTCTTTAAAATGAATACCTGTCTCATGGGGACATTTCAAGTCCTAACATCACATTAAAATGACAGAATGAGCCCAAAGCGAACAGTAAGCGACATGGAGAAAGCATTCAAAAACTGATAGCTGTCATTACACTTTATCATCATTTACTTGAGACCTGGTCTTAAACATGAAGGATACAGCACTGGAGAAAAACAAACAACCCTTAACTCCTTGAGATCGATAAATGTTCTTTCTAAGAATTAGCATAATTGGAAAGCCAGTGCGAAAAAGACTAGCAATACTTTAAAACCTAGAAAAGCTGCTATTTTTCATACTGATAACAATCTCTTAGGAGAGAAATTCCCAGGACTTAGCGAAGTGCTACAATAAATAGTGTGTTTTCTAACGGAGAGCAGCTCAAGAGGGCACTTCGATAAAGCCTGGAGATTTACCCTGATGGATTTTTTTTTTTTAATTTTATGTCTGTGCTTCAAGGAAGCAGCTATGAGTCTTCCTGGTGGGCCTGTTAAGGCATCTTGTCAAACTTCTGGCTCCCTTAAATTCATTAATTTTAAAGTCAAAGTATGGCAAACACCAAAAAGAAATAAATATGTCTTATTTCAATTTTGCAGAATACAGCTAAACTCAAGCCAAAGGGATTAGATAGAATATATGAGAAAATCATTAATTTTTAAAGTTAATTTGCAAGGATCTCTCCATAGGGTTATTATGAATGAATGCACATCAAGTTCTCAGAATTGCTCAGATTCTTTGGAACTGACTATGGCTCAGTTCTGGTTGTCTGTAAGTATGGTTTGATCACTTTGCCTGAACTCAGCACAGGGTAGATTGAAACAGGAGACTAACAGAGGCACATGGAGTGCTTCTCCCTAACCAGACACTGAAAATGCTAAAATAAAATCTGTCTGTGGAAGAGCCTAGAAAAGAGGACACTATCCCAGAAATAACTTCCTGGAACCAATGTATAAAATATATTCACTGGGGATGATGATGATACAGTGTTTACTGGGCACATATATGCCTGGTGCAGTTCTAAAAGCTGCAGACATCATACCTCCTGTATTATACTTTCTGAAAGAGGAGTTTGTGCCCCTTTTAGGGCTATTCCTTGCCCTTCCCCCACTCAGCTCTGTATCACAGAGCAAGTGATGCAGGTTCCTCTGTACACCCCATCTAGCTGTGCTTGGCTACAGGAGAGGAAAGCCAACATATTTCTCGCCTCTCTCTGTGCTTTAAGCAGAGTCACCCGATATTTCCTCCATGTCTCCAACTCCACCATAATTACAACTTCCCAAAGGTGACCTCAACCCCTGGACTTCAGTAACACAGTCTCCAGTAGGTTGCCCTCTAGGCTAGGGTTCATAGATGCTCCCTGCCGTTGCTAATACAGGGGCTTCCCTGGTGGCGCTGAAGGTAAAGAATCTGTCTGCAATGCAGGAGACCCAGTAGGTTATTTAGTGACTCCGCTTGGCTTCTCAGCTCCTCCTTCATCTAATCAATTAAATTCCCTCTGATTCAAATGCTTAAAATGGTATTTTTCTTTTTTGAACCATTATTATTCTCATCTTACAGATGAAAAAAAAATTAAGAGGTGACTTGCCCAAGATTACATGTTAGAAACTGGCAATCGCTGAGTCCAGTGATTCTGAAGCCAATACTTCTGACTGATGCATTATATTGTCATTCCTTAATGAATAGTATAAAAGTGTGAAGGTTATTCTATTGCATGCATGCTCAGTTGTGTCTAACTCTTTGTGACCCTATGAACTATAGCCCACCAGGCTCCTCTGTCTGTGGGATTTTCCAGGCAAGAATACTGGAGTGGGTTGCTATTTCCTCCTCTGGGTGATCTTCACAATTCAGGGACTGAACCTGAGTCTCCAGTGTCTCCTGCATTGGCAGGTGGATTCTTTACCCACTGAGCCACTGGGTTAGAAGTATATAAAGAGACTCTTATCTAACTCTACTTCATTAACAATGATCCTCTCCATACCCACTATCTTGCTGCCAGTCTTCCCCAAAAGGATATGGTGAGGGGGTTGCGTTGGACTGTGAGCTTTGCTTGGGGCATCTTAGTTTATACTTAAGTCAGTAACAATAGAGATCTCTACTCACTAGTTTTGGTTCTTGATTTTTCCTGGTCATCTTAAATTTACTGTTACAAAGTAAATATACTCTAAGTTGTTATGAAAAAACCCAAGCCAAGTTTTAGCCAACCCCATATCATGCCCTTACTGAACCAGGCACCAACCTCTTACAGAGAAGAATTAGGAAAAGATGTGACCACACTAAAGAACCACACTAAGAACAGAGTTCTTCTGATTTTCCAGCAATAACTCTTTCTACAAAACAATTTCAGGCAGTCTATCCTCTAATCTGCCCGATGAAGTCTTTATGCAAGAGTCGTTCCACCTTCCATCAGCTAATTCAGGTTTATGGCAAAAGCAACACAAGAGATGGTCTAAACACACACAAAAATTAATTTATCAAATTTTAATTTGCCATCATTTCTGGCCAAAGAGTTTCTCTTTAAGAGGAGCTGTTTAGGTAAGAAAAATTATATATACATATATATATTATATAAAAGGATACATATATTCTTCTGTAAAGGTGTTTATGCAATTCCAAACATATATTTAAATATTCATTCACTGTATTCTTTTGCTAAGAAATCATTTCATTTCCTGATTGTTAATATAAGCGTACAGTAGAAAAAGTGAAAATACAAACAAAAAACTAAAAAGTAGTACTCAAAGCCAGAGATAAGTTCTATTGATAGTTTAGCTTCTTTCTTTTCAGTCTTTTTTAAAACATAGTTAAGATTATATTCTCTCTCTCTCTCTCTCTCTCTCTCTCTATATATATATATATATATACACATATATGTATAGTTTTGTGTACAATGCCATCATCACTTAAAATTTTTAAATATTTAATTTGTTATACAGTTGCATAAAATATATCAAATAGGCCTGCCACAAACTGCACTTATATTTGAGTACTAGGTAATGTCCATTTTTTTATTATAAGTATTACTGTTATGAACATCTTCTTGTAAAAATGACTACATTTTAGATTTTTCTCTAGGCTAGATTCTTAAGACAGGATAAATTACTAAAAGTTCAATTATTGAGCCAAGGGAATATACGGCTTAAAATCTTGAAACATACTAACAAATTGGCTTCCAGGATAATCCAAAATTCTATATGAATAAAATCACTGAAATAATTATGAAATAGATTCATTGTCTCCTAACAAACCTGTTTTCTTTACCAAAAGAGACAAGCTTATATTCACTGAGTAAAATATAAAACCCATTAGTTTAATTAAGAACTTTAAATTTATGACTACTGTTTTCTCTTCTCACTTTTCCTTTTCTTCCAGGTTCTAAAATCTTACAAGTGCAAATTAAAGACTACATATGCAACATACATGTTATAACAGACTTCCGAATTTGCCAGGATGAGTTTCTTCCTTTTCATCAAGGTCATAGAAATGATGAACCATCTTTTTCATTTCTCTCATTGCTACTGCCTTGCAAAGGGAAATTCACCTAAAACCTCCTCCTTGTGCTGAGTGACTCTGACAGTACAGAATATGTGAGAAGGTGTGGATCCTGCTCCTGACATTCTAACACAAGCTGAAGAAAGTAGTCTGTTGACATTCAGAAAGCAATAGACAGAAAAGAAAGCTACAATTTTCTCTCTATATTCACCTTGCAGAATTTCAGAATAGCAGTCAGACGCTGTTTCCTAAGTTCTTAAAGTATCATGATTTACTACCTCTTTAGGAAATGACAGGAAAATTTGCTCAATCCATTTCCCATGGTTTTGCAAAATCTAGGCCAAATTGCTATCCTAATATTCATTGCTGTGCCCACTCCACTGGATAGTAGCCATGACTCATGGTGAGATATTCGGCTACACTCACAAACTATGGGACAGGAGATGTATCACCTGACCGCACCCCCAATGATATGTGAGCCACTCCTGAATTCCAAGGTCTTAGTTTTATCTGTAAAATAAAAGAGTCTGAGTTAAAGGAGACAAACACTCTTCTGTGTTCTAACATCTCATAATTTTAATGAGTCCTTATAAAGCATTGCTTATTTTTTAATGCTAAATATTCCTTCATTTTTTCTATATCCCAGTTTAATGATAAAATTTAAATAATAGTATTCTACCAACTTCAGGAATCACATGATGTAGACTATTTAATTCATTAATTCATCCCACAGACATGCATTTTTGGGCACTGTTGTAGTCCTGAGCTTGAAACAATGAACTAAACGGAGGTCTCTGCTCCCATAGAGCTAATATTCCAGATTGTAAACATGCAAACAGATAGACAAAATTATTTCAGGCAGACAGAGTGATGTAGCAGTGACTGGGTGAGGGCAAACCAGGGAGCCCTCCTTTCAGCAGGGGAGTCAGCAAAGTTCTCTCTTCAGAGGACAGTTGAGCTGTGACCTGAATGATGCCAAGAGCCAGCATGTCCAAGATAGCCAAGCAGAGGGGAACGAACTGGGGGCCCAGCGCAAAGGCCCCCAGCAGGAATGAGGTTGGCTAGCTCAAGAAACAGAGAAGGCTGATGCGGTTGGAAGTCAGTGAGCAGGAAGAGAGTCTAGAAGATGAGGTCAGTAGGAGCTAGATCATGCAGACATTTGCAAATGATGATAAGGAGTTTTGCTTTTAATCTAAGAGCAATGAGAGGCCATGGAGGTTTAAAGCAGGAGACTGATGTGATCTGATTTATATCTTAAAAGATAACCTCACCATGACTGCTGTACCGAGAACAGATTGCATATTTTATTGCCAGCCATACTGGAAAGGACTACCGTTCTCTTACAACAGTATTGATAGTACTTCTTTTGGTAAAAAAAAAAAAGCAAAATATGCTAGATACAATATTTTTTACTGTTTAAATGCAGACATTATCTAGAAAGAAATGGAAATGTTCAGACACCAAAATGAATGAGAAAGCACATATCTAGAGAGCTAGGTGTCCTCCTGAAGCTAGCCACTCGCCTGGTAGCATCCGCCCACCTTGATGACCTAAAATGAAACCCACTGAAGACAAGCCAGCTGCACAGTGTGGAGCAGAATTAACACAGCTGTGTGGGTCTCACCAGCCCACGAGCTGTGTGGCCCACAAACTATCGTATCTTCCTCCACCTCCTCCACCTCTTCCGCCCACAGTGTCGAGAGATGGTTCTCAATCTTAAGTATGAAAGCTGCTTTTTAACATCAGAAATCTTCTTTAATTCTCCTTCATCACACACACACACACAAGAAGTTGTATTTTCACTTATTTAATCCAGTATCATTTCCTAAGGAACTCAAGAATTAATAGACCCAGGGAATAAGTCTGTGTGCACTGAGTAGTTCAGCCTCCATAGAGGGACAAGCGGAACAGATGAGAGAAGACCAAAGCCATCAGGGTGCCAGACCAGAGTGAAAGCTCCCATGACTCAAGACCCCAAAGAACTGTCATCTAGACCCAGTGTCCCCTCCTGATTAGAGTCATCACAATCAGCTCATAAGATTAATAACTGCCTTTCAAATTAAGTGGGCAGGTCTCAGACCACTGCCCATCTATTTTGCTGAGCAACATACCCAAGTGTTCTTCAAAGTATATAGTAAGCACTCGAGTGTTTGTTAATCTGCCTTGTCTCACTAAAACCTCAGAAGGCTTGGTAGTGTCTCTTGGCCATCAGGAGCAATAGGAAAAAAAACACAGATGGGGGCAGCTGGTTCAAATTTGTTGTCCCCTTCTGCTGACAAATCCTTTTCAGTTAGCAAGCAAGACCTAGATAGCAAAGCTGCAAATTCTTATCATTCATTCTTTCCTCCTTTCCCAGTGTTTCTCCTCCCAACTTCTCATCTGATGCACCAAACACAAAAGAAAAGCAAGGTAGAGCATAAAAAAAAAGTATGTGCTTCATGCATTGTAAAACTAAATGAAATATACTCCTTCAATGAGTAAATCTACCTCTGGAATTCCAATTAAAAAAAAAAAAAACTTAAATATGGAAATGGTTTCTACACAATGGCATTCCACATAGCATTAGTCTCAGCAGCAAGAAAATTAGAATCAGCCTACCTGTACTTTGGCCACCTCATGCAAAGAGTTGACTCATTGGAAAAGACTCTGATGCTGGGAGGGATTGGGGGCAGGAGGAGAAGGGGACGACAGAGGATGAGATGGCTGGATGGCATCACCGACTCGATGGACATGAGTTTGAGTGAACTCCGGGAGCTGGTGATGGACAGGGAGGCCTGCCGTGCTGCGATTCAGGGGGTCGTAAAGAGTCGAACACGACTGAGTGACTGAACTGAACTGAACTGAGGATTCAAATTTAGAAATCATTACAAGAAATGTTCCAAGTGGGATTAGTTGCAAAGAAGATATGAAAGGGTATCTTCATGGGAGCACTTACCCAAACTATATAGAAAATAATAAACTAAAATCTAACACCAGAAAGCAAGTTTAAAATCAAATGGGTCAGATTTTATTTTCTTGTACTCCTCACTGTGGATGGTGACTGCAGCCACAAAACTAAAAGACATTTACTCCTTGAAAGAAAAGCTATGACCAACCTAGACAGCATATTAAAAAGCAGAGATATCATGTTGCCAACAAAGGTCCATATAGTCAAATCTACAGTTTTTCCAGTAGTCATGTATGGATGTGAGAGTTGGACCATAAAGAAGGCTGAGAGCCAAAGAATTGATGCTTTTGAACTATGGTGCTCGAGAAGACTCTTGAGAGTCCTTTGGATTGCAAGGAGATCAAAGCAGTCAATCCTAAAGGAAATCAACCCTGAATGTTCATTGGAAGGACTGAAGCTGAAGTTCCAATATTTTGACTATCTGATGTGAAGAACTCACTCATTGGAAAAGACTCTGATGCTGGGAAAGACAGAGGGCAGGAGGAGAAGGGGGCGACAGAGGACAAGATGGTTAGATGGCATCACTGAGTCAATGGACATGAGTTTGAGCAAAATTCTGGGGAGAGAGTGAAGGATAGGGAAGCCTGGTATGCTGTAGTTCATGGGGTCGCAAAGAGTCAGACACAATTTAGCAACTGAACAACAGCAAAGAAAGTTGTAGAGAGGAGCACAGCACAATAGGAAAAAGTGAAAAGTAAATTGTTTTTAATACCAAATAATACCAAGTAAAAAGCAAATTGCTATTTTTCTCATATGCAGGTAGTAGCTCAATACTCTGTGTCTCAAACACTGAATGCATCTGATTTCAAGTGCTAGAAAAATTAGCATTAATTAAGCCTAGGGAATCACTGCACTTGTGTTTTTATATCAATTGAATCCACCTAAGTATAATTAAAACACAAAAATCTGAAATAAAACTGATGTAATTTATGTCACTATTGCTAATTAAAATGCTGAGGCTTTCCCAGTTAAAATGACTAAAATTAGAACTCACACATCTCACATCTAAGGAAAACCAAGCTGAAATCACATATGTTTCTCAAGGTAGCAAATAGTTTTTCTTTTCCTTTCTTTCTATTTGTGGCATTCAGTAGTAGGGCAGATTAAGAGATCAGAATCATGCCACTTGAAACGAGTGACATTTACTGTCTAAGGTAGAGCTAAATGGTTTCAATTCAAGCAAAAGTCCAAGGATGCAAATACCAAGTGAATGGGCTAGGAGAAAGTGAGCAAGTGCCTTATAAAACTTATAAACATGGTTTCTAAACAAAAGCTTCAAAAGATGAAAATGATGTTCCCTTATTCAGTCCAGTATTATTTGAAGGATCATGATGTCTTTTTAAATAGATAAGAAGTATCTGAATCTTATAGCTTTTTGAGACTTCTTTCTTCTTTATCTTTTGCACATTAAAATCAAAGTGGTTTTCAAGTAAGTTGGGGGAATGCAAAAGACACAGGCCTATACAGTACTGTGTTGGGACAGTGGTTGGTGGCTTGGGAAGCAGTTGTGTATTATCTTTTTAAAAACAATATTTAATGTCCTGTACAGACAATAATGTCAACGAACAGATTGCCAACCAGTTGGAATGTGGACCCAGGTGGAGAGCCACTCAAATAAGCCTCCTAAGTAAGTTACAGAGTCATTCCTGGAGATTATAAAGAAGGATTTCAAACAGCACCATCTGTTAGAACTACTACCCTGAAAAAATTACACTAGCTGGCTATCACTTAAAACACCATGGGCGTTCACTCCACCTGTGCTGGAACAACATGGCGACAAACCACGGTCACATCCTGGCTCTAGCTTTGTAAGCCATGGCTTCAAGTCAAGCCCATTCAACCAGAGTCCTGAGGTACCAGATACTCGGAGGTGCAAAGATATGTCTTCCAACAGATAGCTCCTGGAGTCCTGCTAGGGCCTGAGCCTCAGGTCCTCCTTGTAGGACTCCAGCTTCCACTTATATCCCATCCCATCTCTCCAAGCCAGGAGTCCTCCACTCATGCTTCCCACTCAGATAGCATCACCATGCACCCTTTCCTTACCCCTATACACTGGCTACCTTCTGAGCCATCCTTAACAAGGGGTACAAGCATAGATGCTTACTGGTGCCCAGTAGGTCACACAAATGGATGAAAAGTGGGCCAGACATAAGAGGTCAGACCTGTGTGAATGGTTGGGAGGTAGCAGATGTGGGCCCCATCTAGAGAGGGCCACCCCACTCAGCCCCGGGAGGTTGCAGGAAGGGTATTGCCAAATAGCCTGAATCCTCAAATATACACATATTAAACTGATTTTCAAATGTTGGTCTTTTTTTTCTTAAACTGTTTGGGACAAACAAAACATCATAATGTGGACTTTTGTAGTTGACTTTAGTCAGGTTTGGAATTCTAAAAACATCTTGATACATTCAATCATGACTGTGACCTCAAAAGGTTCCTGCTCTGTTCCCTCTTCTTAGAATCTCTCCAGAGCTTCAGCCAGCACAGGCATTTGTCTGAGGGTATGAATCAGACAAGCTTCACAGGCGGTTCACCAAAGAAGTCCCATCTCACCTGCTATTGTTTCAATCAATTCAACTCTATAACAGACAGATAAAAAGAGGCTCAGGTGCCATTGCCAATCTCATACAACTGTGTGCATACTCAACCATTCTCGGCAGTCTTCTCTAGAAACTGCCTCAGCTTCTTGGATGACCCAGAAGCAAAGATAAGAAACTCCATTTGTGGTAGTAGAGAAAAGGGCCTTTGCTTGAACCTAAAGGGCTACAATTAACAACAGCATAGTCTCTAAGATCTGTCTGGCTCAGCCTCTGTGGTGGAGACCACGAACTGCCTTCCAAATATTCACTTTCTCCTTCTTCCTTAGCAACAGAACTCAGGCAATAGCTAGGTATATCACTGCTTGATCAAACAGTCTAAATTTCCCAGCTTCCTTTCAAGTAAGTAAGGTCACGTGACTAAATTCTGACCAATGAAATATAAGAGGAAGTACTATATGGGCTTCTGGGAAGTTTCCCCCACCCTTCCTGCTGGCTGGAATGCAGAGGTAGTATCTAGAACTTCAGCAGCTATCTGGAGTTGACTTTGAGAATGGAAGCCATGTGTTTAGAAAATGGATAACAGAAACAGAAGGAAACTGGGCTCATGGTAACATTCTAGAATCGCCATGCCATCCCCAGTCTGCCTACTTCCAGACTTTTTTAACACGAGAGATCAAACTTCTGTGCATTTAAACCACTTTTTGAAAGGACTCTGCATTATTCATAGCTGAATGTCATTCTTTAGCAGCATGGTATCCCCCTTTCCCTCGGACATCTTTGCTCCATCCAATTCTTTGATCCTTTTAAAATTCTGTTTTCTTGTGAACTAAATTCTCCTATATACTCAAAGTTTTTCTGTCACTCTTCCACCCTAATCAATACTTGCCATTTTCCTGATGATAAAACTTCTCTTCCAAGGCAAAGACTTTTTCTTTGCCTGTCTTTTCAGCTTAGCAAGGCTCACAGTTACTTAACAAATGGCGTTTCTTTCCTCTCTCTGGAGACAAACTGAAATGTACACTCCCTCAGGTATGAAAATTACGCTGTTGACCCATCATCCTTAAAGCATCTTGAGAAAGTATTTTTGCTGCCTTTCAGTCTCTCCCTTTCTCTTCTCAAAGATGTGCAGTATGAACAGGTAGGGCAATAGAGCGAATGCTGAGGCCATAAAAGAGAGTAAAGCTAAATGGCTCACCTGCCAACAGAACTCACTGCTTTGACCTCTGATTAACATTATGCCTTACCCCATAGAAATAAGCAGCCTTAGACATCCGCTAGAATATTGGTATTTTCAATCTCTAGTTTGAATGACAGGACCCTGGAGGCAAAACATTTCCTGTGGAGATTCTGTACTTTTGCCTGCTCTTGCTTTTCTAGCTCAAACAACTTGATTTTGTTGGGCTTCAAAGTACAGTTCAAGGGACATATTTTATAAGTCAAGTTAATGGCCCTGGGGATAATACCGGTGTGACTCATCAATGACAGGAAAAATATGAGGTATGTGTAAACATTCTGCAGCAGGTTTGAAAAGACCCAATTATAATTATGTCTGGGACTGTTTCTAGTGGTTCTTCCATAATTTTACATGAAATAATATAATGGCTAGTGAATTAACTCTGGAATTTTTTAGAGATAAGAGATGGTCCAATAGGATACTGGCCATGGTAAATTTCAAGAGAACAGAATCTCCCCAGCTATTTTAATTGACAGATAATTAAGTGACTTATAATATCACTGAGGAAGGTGGAAGAAATATATCTCAGCTGGGCCTTCAGAAATAATTCCCAAGCCACACTACAGAGCTGGGCCATCAGAAGAACAACTGCCTCTTCTGAAATTAGCTGCCTACCACCTTGGGATGTTGCCGGTTCCATAACCACAGGACCACACCACAATTAGGAAGCTAATATTAACAGGAAGGCATGAAATCAGGAGGATCCAGGAGCCACCTGACCAGGAAGCTGCTAGCTCAGCTGCTGCTGCTGTCTGCATCCACCTCATACACTACCTACTATGCCCTTCAAACTGATCCCCCACACTCTGCCTCTTCATGCTCATGCAGCTAGTGACTCGGCCCTGGAACTTGTGCCAGTGCTGACAGCAAAGCCAAACATCTCCATGGCCACTCACCACCTTATAGCCAAGAAATTCTGAGAAATTGCTCTGTAGCTTTCTACCTTCTGCCAGTTGAAAGGATACACTAATACGGGCTTGAAACAGATGCTGAGAGTCTCCACCATTTCTACCATAGAATAAATTTACTCTTAATGTATCATATTACTAAGTATATATCAAATACCTGATTCACACACAATTCTATACATAGCCCAGGCAGTCAACAGCATTTGCTAGGAAAGTCTGGCCAAGGTCTTGGATTTTTAGCAACTTCAATTTTCATCAACATAGTATCTAAACTATCTCATTTTTTATACCACCATTTACCACACCGTAGATAAACAGTCACTGCATGAATGCTTAATGAATGAGAAGGATGATCATAGAAAGTGTTCTGCAAAGTACTATAAAAAGATACACATTTTCCTAAGAATCTTAACATCTAATAAAAGAATATAGTACAGACACCCATGAATGAGGTGACTGATATATAAAAACGTTCCAAACCAATCCTAAAATTTAGTTATAACTGCTTTTGATGTAAATAGTCTACAAGGAAAATGGGATAAAGTAGGTTTGCCTGAATCAGCACCCCCACTTGACTGTTTAAGAAACACTATTTAGTAGCATTCACCACTTTTCTTCCAAAATAGCAAACCCAGAAGTACTGCAAAGGGAACAGAAGTTCATGCTGGGATCAAAGTGTATCACAGAAAACACCAAGGCACTCGATTAAATACTGTGAATTGTTTTTTAGACCATTGCTAAGATGCCTTTGAAAAGAATGGTCTGAGACTTTCATTTCTTTCTGTTGGACACTGTAATAAATATTCCTGGTACTAAATCCATCCTCTTACAATCACTGGGGAAAACAACAGTTTGACCACTGATAAGGCTGCCCATTGGGCAGAATCCACTTGCCTGTGTAACCATTTTTGCAATGAATCATGCAAAAAGGCAGTGTCAGTGATAAGGGCTGTACACTTGATTTCTCTTCCCACAGCCAACTCTTACTAACACAGAATCCAATTAGGGACATGCCATACGATCTAATAAGCATAATCCATATATTTCCTGGAAGCAATTGCTATGTTATTATTCATTTCTGGTTTTATTTTTACCACAGCTGAAGAACACACAGGCAACAAATTACAATGCTATATTTGTAGTTTGAAAATACTGTAAAAAAAATTAAAATAAGCCCAAGGGACTATAGTCAGGAGACAAATCTAAGGAAGGCTCCTGGGCTTCCCTGAACCTGTCAAATGTATCTCATTGCACATTAGACTCTATGGTATTTGTGGGCAAATCCTTACGCTACCAGCAAGGATGTCTGGCTGCACAGCTGGACTAGCTAGACAGTGATAATCAATCTCCCCAGAGCCTCCTGGCAGAGGGCCATGTGCCCCTAGAAGCCAAAAGAGCATTAGTGCAGTACCCAGACTCCTCGGAATTCATGCTGGCTCCTCAGCAGCTGGAACCAGTGCAGAGACCGTGAATTATGCCAGACCAAGAGACACCTTCCACTCCACTACTTCCCCTTCCATTTATCCCTACGTCTAGCCTGATTCTCAACTCAGAGGAATTCAAAAACAAAGTCTGTCTTCCTATCTCATTTCCCCAAGTCGTCAGTACTGAGAGGCCTCAGGAGGGGTTCTGGGAATGTCCCCAAGAAATGGAGAAACCCCGGGGCACCATAATTAACTTGTCCAGCAGATCTGAGAGCCACATGTCTCAAAGATCTAGAGTTGCCCTATTATCAATCCCCAAGAACTTGACCCCTGCATTCCCATTAATATTAACAGTGTTCTCACCAACAAGACAGCGGAATTACTGGGTTCTCTCTGGCTCTGCTTCTCGAACAGGCCAAGTAATTGCCGTGAATACTTTGTTATTAAGATGAACATTTAGCCTTAACCTAGCAAAGATTATCAGTGCTTTTCTTTACTTGCTATTTTCCTTATACCTTATATATTTAAATGGACTGCCTTTAGCTGAAGTTTTTGTTTTTATATATTTTATAAATTTTGAGAAACTCAAATAGTGATATTTGTGCATTCTTGAATAATACCTTTCCTAAACATTTTAGTTGACTCTGGATATTCCAATATCTATCTATGACTAGAAAAATCCTCTTGAAGCCATTTGCAATGGCCTCTATCTTCTTCTAACTTCTACCTTCCTTTTGAGAAATTTCTAGTTTTCTATCTTCCCCCACCCCCTGCCTGTTTTAATCTCTGCCACCTGGGAAGCTAATCTTTAATCTCCCATCACTTACTATAGGAACATTGTTGAAGAGAAGAATAAATATTGATAAGTGACAGTTATAAATGATGTTGATGTTGTTGATAGCTCATGCTAAATTTATTTGATTTTGCATTTACTAGACATGCTTGATTAGAAGTGTACATTACCAGGGACTCCATGGCTTGGAAAGATGAGAAACAAAGAAACTGGTATGTTGGTGTCTGATTCCAGCCACGCTAGCAGTACCTCTGTGAGCTCTATTATGTACTATTCAATTAGCTTGAAACTATAGAACTGACCACTCTCGTCCATCAACACAGCTACAAGCACCCATGTCAGAAATCCACCGGTCATGTTGTTACAGGTCAGGAGGAAAAGTGAGTTTGATAAAGAAATTACAGCGATTAGAGGTAGAAATAAAGGAAAGAAAAGAGTTTCAGTCCCAGTGGAAAACAGGCAGAAAGGGCAAGAATGGGGGACCAGAGATAGTTGTGCTTAGTCAATACAAGAAAAAAAAGAGTTGAAATCAGAGTCAGGGGAACTGTCCTATGGGTTAGATAAGATCTCAAGAATTCACTTCCCACAGAGCCTGCTCCACAGACTATAGTTTATATTGGTAAGGCTCTTCCTACATACCTCTGCTATTAAATATTTTTTTAAACTTCATTATATTGATGAATGCAGAATCAAGCTGTGCAGTGAATTCATTTTTAAACTGCCTGATTTATTTTTCTGAGTTGTCTTTGTTTAAAAAAAAATCCCTGTTGCTCTCTAAACACCTATAATGAATTATCCATGCCACAATTTCTTTTCATATTCACTAATCTTTATATATGCAGCTTTCTATTAGCTGCAATTTCAATTCATTAAAAAATTATATCATCCTGGGACTAAAGCTTGATTCTTATTTTTTTATGCCAAAGCAATTGCATTTCAAAGAGTAAAGTCTTATGTGCTTTTCACTTGGAATTTTTACCAGATTCCTGTCTTTTGACTATTGCCACCTCTCAGTAGAATTGAAATGAGAAGAGAACATTTCAAAAACTTAAACACTGGGAATTGAGAGCTTTGAATACTCAGTTATGTGAAGTAGGATGCATGGTGAATATAGAAATAGTTTTTAGATCTCCTGGGTAAAAATATCAGTAGTGATAGTAATGCTATAAGTAATAATAACACTATATATTTTTCAACTTGTGTGTTCCTGACCCACCCTTTTGTATTGAACTGAGGTGCCAATCATATACATTTCACATCTCTATTTCCTGACCCTATCATTATCAATAATAGCAGTATGCCAAGTGATAATTATGCATTAGCTTATCTAATCCTCACAATAACCCTATAAATCCATATTTTTTATTACTTTATACAATTTTTAAGGCAAAAAAAACTAGGGCACTGAGGCTTTAGTAATTTCTTGACTAGCAGGTAGAACAAGGGATCTGAACCCAGGCAGTCTGCCAATGGAGCCTACATACTTTAACACTCTGGTATATTGTGATGGTCCGTTGTCTGCTTCCCAGTGACTGATGTGGACATAAGTGGGAGGATTCAGGAATGATTGGTTCTCTACCCATGGAGAAGATGGATTATACACACAGGTAGAAGAGGCTTCCACACTGCTGAATCCCCGAGAATAGTAGACATAATTAAGCAAAACATATATTCCTGGCTGGCTTTTTTTTCCTCACCCTTTTGCCTTTTGCTTGTCTAGCTGTGCTTTTGATCACCGCATTTGGCTTTTGATTCTGTTAGCCTGGGTAACTGGCAGAGGCAATGATAAATGATCATGTTTTGGCTAACCATGTCAGATACATTATGGTATACTATATTGAGCCAAGAAAATATCTTATGCTGATAGGGTTCCTTGGTGGCACCAAGCATTGCTGCTGGCAGAGTGCATCCAACAGACATTTTATATAATAGCCATCCATCTCCTTCAACCCACATCACCATGATGACTACAGACCTGCCGTTCCAGGGCCTGAACCTTCCAGACCATCCTCAAATTTACCCAAGCAAAATGCCAAAGCCCCTTGGTAGCTAAACGAAGAGTTAGTTTTGCACATTATTTAGTATACTGTTTCAGTCAAGTTCAGTATGATAATATTACATGAAAGAACTGTCTATATCTTTGTCCTGAATATAAGTAAACAAATGGATAAAGTCAAATCATGCAAACAAAATGTATATAATGGTATCATATATGATGTTTAGGTCAGCTCCTCACTGCAGAAGAGTAAACAGAAATAGGCTTTTATTCTCTTACTGTCAGGAATCTTGGGTCTGTCTTCAGTCATTCAATCAATCAAAAGACATCAGCTGGATGCTCGCTACGTGAGGAGTGCAAGATGATGAAAATAAGACAGCCACCTCTGTCTTCAGGTGGCTTCTATGCTAAGTATTAAAATAAGGACATATGTAATCTTCAATTAAGGAAGTCCAAATTATAAAAGGTTTGTAATGAAAAATACTTTTCTATAGTAAGATTTTGGCGAACACAGTCTCAACAGAATATTATACTAAAAACATGTTGGAAAAAAAATGAGTTCCTAAAGGTGGGTCTGATAAGAAAGTAGTAACTGATTTTCCCCCACAAAGATTTGGCTAAAACAAATAAAAGGCTGGAAGTGCCTGTTTCTATTGCATGCTTTGAAGTGATTTAGTCAAGAAGTTGTGTACAACTTATGACCCCATGGCTGTAGCCTGCCAGGCTCCTCTGTCCATGGGATTCTCCGGCAAGAATACTAGAGTGGATAGCCATTTCCTCCGCCAGGGAATCCTACCGATCCAGAGATCGAAATCGAGTCTCCTTCGTTGCACGTGGATTCTTTATTGCTGAGCCACCAGGGAAGCCCTATTTCATTCTTGGGGCAATAAAACAGAAAATTACCTGTTCCCTAGAGGCCTTTTGGTGTGGACAACTCTTTTAGTATATGGCAAATGGCTTCTAAACACATCTAATAAAGTCTCTGCTGGCCTTTATAAAAGCCAGCTTACATTTCCCAAAGCCATTCCTATGCTCATTATCTATATGCCAACATTACAGAATCATCTGGTAAACAATCACCCTCATCTAGCCATCTGAACACAAATGCATGCACACATGTACACATGCACACATGTACACATGCACACATGTACACATGCTGCACACATTACTTCTCCCGTGTTTCTAGTCACACTATTTTCTTACCAAACAAGCTATGCTTCTTCCACATACTCAGCCTCTGCACTTCTGTAAACACCTTTTGTTAACTGGAAGGGCAGTGGGTAAATGGAATGTCCCTGTATGTGGCTTATCACTAGAGGAAGGTGTCCTCCAGCAGTAGTTTCTGTGACCTGGGAGCTGGAGGGAGAACAGAATCCAAGGAACAGGGATGACTGATATATGAAAACAGGCAACACAGACTTGGTTTTTGAAGCCACATACCAACAACGTACTCTTATTCCTTTTCATCTCAGACAAAGCAGTAAAACAATTGTCAAAAGCCCCAAATTCAGATTTATTGTGGATAGAAACCTCACCTGGTCAGCCTTATTTAACATCGTTAATCTGGGGAAACCACGGAGAGAATATTCACACTCAGCTGAAATGTAGCTGCTTTTGGAAATCCAACCAGTCCATTCTGAAGGAGATCAGCCCTGGGTGTTCTTTGGAAGGAATGATGCTAAAGCTGAAACTCCAGTACTTTGGCCACCTCACGTGAAAAGTTGACTCATTGGAAAAGACTCTGATGCTGGGAGGGATTGGGGGCAGGAGGAGAAGGGGACGACAGAGGATGAGATGGCTGGATGGCATCACCAACTCGATGGACGTGAGTTTGAGTGAATTCCAGGAGATGGTGATGGACAGGGAGGCCTGGCGTGCTGCAATCCATGGGGTCGCAAAGAGTTGGACACGACTGAGCGACTGAACTGAACTAAAGGGAGGGTCCACAACCTTTCAAGGAGTAATTCATAACCTGCACACAGAAGATCTGCCTGTCAGCAGGCAATGGCTCAAAACAAACTTGTCACCAAGTACACAGCTGCTATGTACTAAGAGGAAAATATGCAGGGAACTGTGATCAGAAGAACAGAATTCCATGGCTGGAGGAGGACACAGCTAAGGGACCAACCTCAGTGAACAAAGGCCAGAGAGCAAAAGGTACATTTAAACTTGTGTTAATCACTCAGTTCTGTCTGACTCTGCAACCCTGTGGACTGTACCCCACCAGGCTCCTCTATCCATGAAATTCTCTAGGCAAGAATACTGGAGTACGTAGCCATTCCCTTCTCCAGGGGCTCTCTTCCTGACCCAGTGATTGAACCTGGGTCTCCTGCATTGCAGGCAGATTCTTTACTACCTGAGCCATCAGGAAAGCCTACATTTAAGTTTAATGGTACATAAACCCTTATATTCTAAGTGCCTCCCTCTGTATCTAACATTGTACGTGGCTCTACAGGAGTCATTGCATAGGGACAGTGCTGAGTCATCAAGTCTTCTCCCAGGAGCTACTGCACATGCAGTTGGTATTTGTGCTCTTATTATCATCATGAATGAATCCTATTTCAGCATTCCAATTCAGTGGGCCACAGTTAGAGAATGAATGGAGAATTTCGAGAGGCAGTCCTGACCCCATGACTAATAGTCAAGTGAGCACTATTTAATTGAATTACCAGTTGAATAAAAGTTACTTTAGGAAATGAACTATAAAATCCAGGTCAGGTTGTAACATCGTTATTAACATATCTACTGGAAGTACTAGGGACCTTGAAAACATGATCTTGAATGCTCACCAGAATTCTACAAAGTAGGTAAGCCTCACAAGAACCTTCCCTACCTGCACTGAACTGTATCAAGTTCTAGGGTTAGCTGAGGGAGTGATGATAGTGAGTGATAATTAAGCAAAGCCATCCAATGCAGTATGTGGCATAGTGATCAAGCACATAGTAGGTGCTCCATAAATGTTGGCTGAATTTAAGAATTAATGCATTGATCACAAATTGATAATCAGTTACCTGATACATCTGTGAAAATTAATCAGTCACATAAAATACATTAAGGGGGAAATCATGACTGGACTACAAGGAGATCAAACCAGTCAATCCTAAAGGAAATCAACCCTGAATAATCATTGGAAGGACTGATGCTGAAGCTGAAACTCCAATACTTTGGCCACCTGATGGGAAGAGCCGACTCATTAGGAAAGACCCTGATGCTGGGAAAGATTGAAGGCAGGAGGAGAAGGGGATGACAGAGGATGAGATGGTTGGATGGCATCACCGACTCAATGGACATGAGTTTGAGCAGCTCCAGAAGATGGTGTAGGACATGGAAGCCTGGCGCACTGCAGTCCATGGGGTCATAAAGAGTCAGACACGACTGAGCAGCTGAACAACAACTACATGATTAAATGAATCAATGCTAATTTTGATCAAGAGGCTGAGGACAACCACCCTCAAACACCCAAATGTGCTTTAAGCTATAGATAATCAAATAGTCTCCTTTTTTGCCTTCTGCATTTTCTCTGTTTAAGTCTAGATCCTGGTACCTGTGAGGCAGGATTCCTAAACACTTCTGGTTGGGCACTACCCCCATTCAAATCAATGTTTGCTCAAATAAACTCTTTAAAAAAAAATTAAGTAGTGATTCTGAGTAAGAAAATGAGACATTCTTTGATAATCAGCCTACCTTTTCTATTCGAATGAATCAATCTGTGCCAAAACCAAGGAGACAAATAATAAATGAATGTCTTTTATTTTGTTCATGACTATGCTTTGTGTACCTCTTGTGGTTAGGTGGAGCCAGGCACAATGGCTTCTATTCAGTGAGTTTCTGAGTTAAGGTGCCTCATGCTGGTTCTGCACCAAAGCACTTAACCCCTTAGAGTAGACTGGTTCTGCACAAAAGCACTTGACCCCGTACAGTAGACTGGTTCTGCACAAAAGCACTCGACCCCTCTGAGCTTGCTTTCCCCTCAAGCACGGCAATGGGCAACATCTGAGATGCTGGCTACTCCATCAACCTGTATCCCTGAGTGAGGATGATCAGCAGAGTGCCTGGTCAACCCACAATGGACACACAGTGTGAATAAGAAATGAATCTTTGGTCTTTAACCCCTGACACTGTTATGGTTGCACATCTTATTCCAGACCAATTGATAAAGGGAATACAATTCCAGGATGCTAGTTTCCACAAAACAACAATGAGCCATGATCACATCAAAGCTCAAACTCACAGTTTCTGAATTTTGCTCACCTCCATCCCAGACCATCTTCTAATCTTCCCTTATTATTATCCTTACTCTAATCAGTTTATTAATTTCACAAGAATTTTAAAAATTCTGCTCTCTGCAGCAGGCTGTGATCAGTGCTGGGAATAAAAGGGAGAGAAGGCAATTTATGTCCCAAAGAAAAGCAATACATGTTCTAAATGAGATTACATTTAGAGCTCAGCTCGACAGATGTGAAATAGACCAAAACTTTGTCCTGAACCTCTCCTTCCTTGTGTTTGATGTCAGAAATCTCTTAACCACAGAAACCCTTTTTGCTTTCTTTTCTTTCAGGTCTTGACAAGATGACTGGTGGGCCAGATGAGTCATTGTTTGGCAATCTAAGAATTGTCAGTTGTACTTTCATCTTTCATATTTTTCTGTCAAGAGGCAGCATTTAACAGAACTGTATATTTTCTGCCACACAGTAACAACAAGGATGGTGACTGACAAGAGTTAAATCTCTATGGACTATTCATGTTAGTTAAAATTTCATCAGCATCTTGGAATATCTCCTGTCCAACATGTCTCAAGGGAAAGATAAGAAATATTATTTTACTTCTGCTTGATTTTAAAAGATTAAGTCTGTTGACCTTGGTCCCTGATCACCATTCATAAACAAATACATGGATCATCATAGAGTCTCAGGATGGTAGGAGGATGATTCCTTTTAAAAATCTGACACTAGTTATGGGCTTTATCTCTGGTTGCTTATCATCTGAAGTGTATGCTTTCCCCTTCTACTATCAGAAAAGCATTTATCAGCCATGCAGACAGGCTCAAAGCAAACTTGAAGCCCACTATGTTTATTTTTTTGCTGTGAAAAAAATCTCATCAGCCTCCTATTCTTGTCAGAATTATGAAGATAAAGCTTTGATGTGCATGATTTGAAAAAATGACATTCACTGTAAGGTAATATTAGGGTCTGACTTTAAAGTATTATAAATTTACTTCTTTATTATTTTAAGACAATGCTAGTGATGAACTGCTCAAACCATGTTGCTAATTTCACCATTCCCATATTTTCCCATTTCCTCACTGTCCTCTGTCCTTGTTCTTTTCCAGTCCTGACAAATAATAAAATTATATTCCAGTCAAGAGTGAAATAGTCACAGGTATAGCCACTGAATGGGAACAAACTAGTTCATCTAACAAATATCTTTGAGTCCTGACTTCATACTAGATTCTGAAAATAGAGCAATAAAGTACAGTAGAGGAGGCCATACTCTCACGAGGCTCACATGTCAATGGAGAGACAATAATCAATAATACCAGTTCAAATAAATGCTGTGAAGAAAATGAAACAGAGTTATAGGATAGAGTGATGGTAGAGCTGGGCTTACCAAAGAAAACTTCTTCAGGAAGTTCAAGTTTGAGTCAAAGTCCAGGTGAAAAGAAACCAAAGAGTTAAGGAAAGAGACATCTAAAAAGAAGGACCAGGAGGTTCAACAAGGAGCTTGGAGTGAGAAAGAGCTTAGCGCATTCCAAGAAGAGAAAGAAGACCTTACTAGATGGAGACAAGGGAGAAAGGGAAGGCAGAGACCAGCTCAAGATGAGCCACAGAATTCAAGGTAAAGTCCTTGGATTTTGTTTCAAATCCAGTGAAAAGTTATTGGAAGATTTTAATAGAAGAGTGACATTAAATGTAGATATGCAAATATCAGTCCAACCATCTGACAAAATCAGTCAAACCTCTTAATTTTTAAACACAATGCTAGATCTGCCAGTTCTACAAAGAAAGCATGGGGATATCCCCCAAGTCCAGGGGGAAAACTCCTGAGTTCCCACTTTTCATTAGTGCTCCAAAGCTTACACTTGTCAGCAACCAACAGACTCAGGAGGACTATGCACCTGCCTTTCAGAAAGACCACCCTACTGGGATGTCCTTTTGAGCTACTTCCTAAATTCTTACTCTATCAATGTGATGTGTTACTCAAGCCAGGATCAGTCCGAAGACAAATATCAGCTACTGTGTGGAGGATGGTCAGGTGGGGAAAACCGGAAGCTAGGGACACAGGGATCTTACCAACTCTGGTCCAGCATTACATGAAACTTCCTTAGAAGGCACCAGAAAAATAATCAGCTTGCTGTAAAATATTAAATTTAATTTGTATTAAAAATATATAATAAAATATAGAGCATTAAATATATTATTAAATATTACTGAATTTTATAACATGTTTCATTCTGATCCTAATAGTCTGTCATAAAACCTTAAAAGATTTTATGCCATGGATCAAGTGAAATGTCACTTTTTTTCTAAAGGAAAAAGATGAAATTTATGAGCCATGCATGTGTCAGTTCTGTGAGATGCCATCTTGATAAAAATTTGCCTAAATTTGCTTTCAACTTGGCAGAGTTCCATGGGTGCTTAGACATTAAAACAGCTGGCACTTCTGTCAAGAAGTTTTGTATTTCTTTTTAGAAATGCAGATTAAACTGAGTTACTTTAAAATCCCCACTCTTGAAACCAATATATACAGATCAGGTCTATTCCCAAAAAACAGGAAAGTTTTACTCCCATCCCTCTCTTTTACTGTCAATCCTAAACTCCTTTGTAAGCCCATGGAGGACCTCACTGAAAAGTCTTGAGAGACTTGCTTTAATCAGGAAGCAGTAGGCTAATAATTATTTTTTTAATAGCCACCAATAATGCCTACTTCCCACGTGGCACAGTGATAAAGAATCTACCTGCCAATTCAGGAAATGCAGGAGACATGGGTTTTATCCCTGGGTGGGGAAGATCCCCTAAAGTAGGAAATAGCAACACACTCCAGTATCCTTGCCTCGGAAGTCCCATGGACAGAGGAGTTTGGCAGGCTACACACAGTCCATGGGGTCACACAGAGTCGGACATGACCAAGCACAATCATGAAAAATGCCTATCCTCCAAAATGTAGAGGGATAATTAGATGATATCTCTACTTCAAAATTCACTAAAAGTAGAGAAGTTCCCCCTTCAACTACAAGATGATACTGGACACCCTTCTAAGGACACGCATACATCCCTTAGAGGCAGAAGTCACAAACTGACAACCAGACACTTAATGTGACCAACTTATTTTCCCCATGTTAACGTGTAGCAACAAGTCTCACAATGTTAGCATAGTATTTTTAAACATTTGAATTGGCCATCAATATTTAAAACTCAGGAGATTTTACGACTTTATTTTTAGCTCATTTGAAAAAAAAATCAAAAGATCTGAAGCTTCTACAGGTACACACACTTGCTTTTCTGTAAGACAACAATCCCCAGATGGTGAGTAATGGACACTCTCCATGGGTGGAGAAATGTTGTGATTTGCTAAGACTCTACCATGTCCTATTACGTTGTAATCCCTCCCTGAACCATTCATTTACAACACCTGTCTGACCAGTGCAAACCCTCTTTGGTAATGAAGAGACCGATTGGATGGATATATGGATGGATGGGTGGGTGGACAGAATGCAATTAAGCCCCAAATTATGCAGCTTGCTGAACAGTAAATTTTTATAGCAAGCACTGTTTTGTACCAAATACACAAAGGTTCCAAGACTTTCCCAAAATTAGAATTTTGAATTCCTCAGGTCAACCAAACTGAATAATAGACTTAAATAGTTGAGACTAAGACTCTGACTACTTCTGGAACTCTAGACCAGGCCATTTTTGCCTACTCTTCAAAAGAGGAGACCTTGGGGCGATCACGGCCATTTGCTAGCCCATGTGGCACCTTTGTGGAAGAAGTTCCCCTTCCTGTGGGTTGACGCATCAATGGCTTGGCAAGCAGAGCATGACTACCTTTTCACTGCACTCACCTCCCACGTCAGCCCAATTGTATGGTGAGTAATCGGCACAGATATAGGCAGCACCACAGCCCTGGAAGTGAACTTTACACAAACCACAAATGAAATCAACATGTAAATAAAATTCAACCAGAGAGATGCATCTGACAAGAGATTAAAGGGACATGAAGGTCTGTGTGTGCTTTCACTGGTAAACTGGGTTTTTAATCTCTCAGATGAAACAGATCTTAAAACTTTTGAAAAAGGGAAATAAGTGAGCACTATCCCAGGCCAAGAGAGGTGAAGATCAAACCACTCTACCTAATCTCCAAGATCATTCTGTCCTGATGAACAGGTCTCCCACATGGGTAGATACACACAGTCTAATCAGAAAACCAGTTTTTATTTATTGGGGTAAAAATAATTTACAAGAATTTTTTCATTTTACTATTTTTTGAAGTATAGTCAGATTTACAATGTTGCAGGTGTACAGCAAAGTGATTCAGTTATTATACACACACATATGTATGTATATTCGATTCTTTCCCACTATAGGTTATTATAAGATATAGTTCCCTGTTCTATACAGTAGGTTCTTGCTTTTAGCTATTTTATATGTAGTAGTGTATTTATGTTAAGCCCAGATTCCTAATTTACCTCCCCCTCTTTCCCCTTTGGTACCTTAGATTTGTTTTCTATGTCTTATGAGTCTATTTCTATCTTGTAAATAAGTTTATTTGTATCATTTTTTTCAGATTCCACAAATAAATAATACCAGATGATATGTCTTTTTTTTCTCACTTACTTCACTTAGTATGATCATCTCTAGGTCCCCCATGTTGTTTCAAATGTCATTTCACTTTTTATGGCTAAGCAATATTCCACTGTGTATGTCTATGTATATATATAGACACATATATACACCACATCATCTTTATCAATTCATCTGTTGATGAACATTTAAGGTTGCTTCTATGTCTTGGCTACTGTCCATAGTGCTAAACATTTGAGAGCATGTATATTTTCAAATTAGAGTCTTCGCCTTCTCCAGATATATGCCCAGGAGTAGGGTTGCAGGGTCATGTGATAGCTCTAGTGTTCGTTCTTTAAGGAACCTCCATACTGTTGTTCTTAGTGGCTGCACCAATTTGCATTCCTACCAGCAGTGCATGAGGGCTCCCCTTTTCTCCACGTCCTCTCCAGCATTTATTGTTCCTAGACTTTTGATGATGGCCATTCTGCCTGGTATGAGGTGGTACTTCTTTACAGTCTTGATGTGCATTTCTTTAATAATTGGTGATGGATAGGAAGGCCTAGCATGCTGCAATTCATGGGGTCACAAAGAGTTGGACACGACTGACCGACTGAAATGAACTGAACTGAATGCTTAGCAGTTTTGGCCATCTTATGTCTTCTTTGGAGAAATGCCTGTTTAGGTCTTCTGCTCATTTTGGGCTTTTACAAGAATTTTGTGTCAATAAAAAGTCTATATTAAATGAAAACTTTGAAAATACAATTTCTTTTTCTTTTTTCATCTTAAGTAGTCCATTCAAGGTAAATTTTTTCCTACTCCTTAATGGAACATGAATTTCAACAAGTTTTGCCAATCTTACTTCCCTGCAATTTCCCCTGTCCTAACCTCACTGTTCAATTTTGTGTTTCTCGTGCCTCCTGAGACCTTAAGCTTTCAGTGGGAGTCCTGATGGCCTTGCTCATCAAGTTTGTCAGTACAGTCTTCTATGCTTTTGTATCTGAAGAATAAGCACTTAACACAGAATGGAAATTTTCCCAGTCCAGTGGAAGTAACAAATGTCAAGTATCCCTTCGACTCTCCTAGAGGAATCGTCAGGGCTAAGCCTCCAACCCCAAGATGACCTCATGCTTCCACTTGACCTGACACAGCTGCCCTGACCTAAAAGGAGGTTAAGAAAAGCCCTGCCCTCTCCAGAGAAAATACTTTTGAATAATGTATGTCATCACTGAATGTTCTTTTTCAGATCTTATAGATAGTGGAAATGAAAGAAGCATTATGGAGAAAGAAATTCATTTTGCATCTCTGAAATATCTTTGATCTTCTCCCATTCCCTGGTTTTACCCAAGGACGAAATATTTGCAAACACTTCAAAATGTAGTCATGCAGTTTTCCCTTTCATAAAATAACAACAGTAATAATAAAGTTGTCTTCATCTAACATAAAAGTGTTATACGCTTCTCCTAAAGAGAGCTGGTGTTCTCTTTCAATTTACAGGGACAAACATGCTACTTCATATTCCTACATATGTGACAATGTTGGAAAGGCATTGCAGTTATCCAGTGTTCTCACTGTAGCCCCTAGGACACAGGACATGAGATGGTTGAATAGTAAGGTTCTGGGCATTGCCATCTTGACATGTACTTAGAGGAGTTTCACAGGGAATATCATGACCTATGTTGGCTGCTGGGAGTGGTGGCAGGACATGTTGGAAGGGGTCCCTTTTTCCTTTTCTCAAAATCTCACTTTAATACATAAAATAGGAATTCCCACAGCTACCTACTGGTACTCGGGAGGAGGTATCCTTCCCGTTCTCTGTCATTCCTCCATTTTCCATTATGGGTACAGAAAGGATTATCTGCTTGTTGGGCCCCCCTCTTCCTCAATCTCTCTTTCTCTCTCTTTCCCTCGTTCCCTCCTTCTCAAAATTTGGACTGCTCCATCCCACCCTCTCCATCACCCTCTGTCTTCTTCCTCTCTCCTCCTCCTCTTTCCATGCCTCTTTCTACCTCCTTCTCAGTTCAGTTCAGTTGCTCAGTCATGTCCGACTCTTTGCGACCCCATGAATCACAGCACGCCAGGCCTCCCTGTCCATCACCATCTCCCAGAGTTCACCCAGACTCATGTCCATCGAGTCAGTGATGCCATCCAGCCATCTCAGCCTCTGTCGTCCCCTTCTCCTCCTGCCCCCAATCCCTCCCAGCATCAGAGTCTTTTCCAATGAGTCAACTCTTCGCATGAGGTGGCCAAAGTACTGGAGTTTCAGCTTCAGCATCATTCCTTCCAAAGAATCCCCAGGGCTGATCTCCTTCAGAATGGACTAGTTGGATCTCCTTGCAGTCCAAGGGACTCTCAAGAGTCTTCTCCAACACCACAGTTCAAAAGCATCAATTCTTCAGTGCTCAGCCTTCTTCACAGTCCAACTCTCACATCCATACATGACCACAGGAAAAACCATAGCCTTAACTAGATGGACCGTAGTTGGCAAAGTAATGTCTCTGCTTTTGAATATGATATCTACGTTGGTCATAACTTTTCTTCCAAGGAGTAAGCATCTTTTAATTTCATGGCTGCAGTCAACATCTGCAGTGATTTTGGAGCCCCCAAAAATAAAGTCTGACACTGTTTTCACTGTTTCCCCATCTATTTCCCAGGAAGTGATGGGACCGGATGCCATGATCTTCGTTTTCTGAATGTTGAGCTTTAAGCCAACTTTTTCACTCTCCTCTTTCACTTTCATCAAGAGGCCCTTTAGCTCCTCTTCACTTTCTGCCATAGGGTGGTGTCATCTGCATGTCTGAGATTATTGATATTTTTCCTGGCAATCTTGATTCCAGCTTGTGTTTCTTCCAGTCCAGCATTTCTCATGATGTACTCTGCATATACGTTAAATAAGCAGAGTGACAATATACAGCCTTAACGTACTCCTTTTCCTATTTGAAACGAGTCTGTTGTTCCATGTCCAGTTTTAACTGTTGCTTCCTGACCAGCATACAGGCTTCTCAAGAGGCAGGTCAGGTGGTCTGGTATTCCCATCTCTTTCAGAATTTTCCACAGTTTATTGTGATCCACATAGTCAAAGGCATTGGCATAGTCAATAAAGCAGAAATAGATGTTTTTCTGGAACTCTCTTGCTTTTTCCATGACCCAGCGGATGTTGGCAATTTGATCTCTGGTTCCTCTGCCTTTTCTAAAACCAGCTTGAATATTAGGAAGTTCACAGTTCACGTATTGCTGAAGCCTGGCTTGGAGAATTTTGAGCATTACTTTACTAGCATGTGAGATGTTTGTAACTCTCCTCCCCTCTACTTTTCACCCTCCCTTTCACCATGAACTACCATCCTGAAATCACAGATGTTCTTCTGTTCTCCGTATTTAAATCCACAGGGGCAGAACTAGCTGCTTGGTGACAGAGAAAGTAAGTCCACTGTGAGGAAAAATGGTGGGAAGCTCATTGGGCCCAGCTCCATAAGATGTGCCAGTATTAAAGAAGAGATTCTTTATGATATTTAAATGAGATCTTCAAAGCTCTCAAACTTCTTGGCCAACTCAATAGAAGTAAGTAAATAAATGGGTATTAACAAGATAGACAAAAGGGAAATTATACACAATGAAATTTCCTCTCCTATTTATATATCTGTCCAGGTGATTTTGAAGAATCATAAAATGAAAGACAATGATCAATCAGATTCTCAAATGACAACTGTGAACTAAAACAGTCCAATGTATTACTTACAGAGGAAGATTTCTTTTTTTTTTTTTTTAATTTGGTTTGGTTTGCTACTTTTGGCCATGCCACAATGGCGTGTGAGGTTTTAATTTCCTGACCAGTGATCCAATCTGCACTTCCTGCAGTGAAAGCACAAAGTCTTAAACACTGGACCACCAGAGAAGTCCCTGGAGAATGTTCTAATATAGATTTTATGTTTATAGTCATTGTGACTTATATCCTGACTTTTTAATGATAATTGTACATACTATGATGCATTAAATCCCTTTGCACATACATTGCTATTCCTCGTGGTTCAGTTGGTAAGAATCTGCCTGCAGTGCAGAAGACCTGTATTCGATACTTGGGTCAGGAAGATCCCCTGGAGAAAGGCATGGTAACCCACTCCAATATTCCATGGATAGAAGAGCCTGGTGGGCTATAGTCCATGGGATCGCATAAAGTCAGACAAGACGATGTGACTAACACTTTCACTTCACTTTTCACTTCCACTTTATAATAGTGTAATTTTAATTCACTAACATAAATAAGCCAAAAACTTAAAAAAAAAAATCATTCCCTGACTTCTATGTCTTTATTTTGCTATTGGTCTAGGACAGATAGAAAGGATGGAGTGTAATTAAGCCCTCAGATTCCTAATAGCTCCCATTGCTGAGAACAGAGTGCACAGACAGGAGAGTGAGTCAGCTGATTCAAGGACCAAGGAGGAAAAAGTGAGACCTGCATGGGAGCCCATCGCAGTGAAGCTGGGCCCAGTGAGAAGCAAAGAGTAGCCAACACGCTGCATGCCAACTGACTTCCTAGCCTCATCACTGAAAAAAAAAACCCTATGCTTAACAAGGCTGAGAATTGTCTGCTCAAAGTCATGAGACCCTGAAAAATGAAAGTCAAGAAAATAAGGAGGAAAAATCAGGTCAGACATGAATAGAGGCCATTCTGTTGGTGATATTCAGTTACAGGCTTTTGCCAGGATTTCAACTGGGAGGAATTAGGAGGTAATATCCATAACCTGTCATGTAGTATTTGTACGTATCCAGTATTGTATCACTGGAGAGAACTGAGTTAATATCTGTGAGTCACCCCGCCAAGAGTGGGTGGGCCAGGTAAGCAGCATCCCTGACAGAATGGAGACTTCACAAGGCTTATTCCTGCCAGAAGGGCTCTGGGTAGGGCAACCGTACATCCCCGTTTACACAAGACAGTGCTGTGTCACATCTGTTGTTCAGCATAATGAGTAATAGCACATCTTTTTATTCTCAAAAGATCTCAGTTTTCATGATCAATTAAAGGTCCCTTTGTTGTTGTTGTTTAGTTGCTAAGTCACGTCCAACTCTTCTGCAACCCCATAGACTGTAGCCTGCCAGGATCCTCTTTAATGGGATTTCCCATGCAAGAATACTGCAGTGGGTTGCCATTTCCTTCTCCAAGGAATCTGCCCAAACCAGGAATCGAACCCATGTCTCCTGCATTGGCAGGCAGGTTCTTTACCATGGAGACAGGAGGGAAGGTCCCTTTAGGTATGTGCTATGTAATGGATTGTATTCCATTACAGGTGTCCAGGGCTTCCCTGACAGCTCAGTTGGTAAAGAATCCGCCTGCAATGAGGGACACCTGGGTTTGATCCCTGGGTTGGGAAGATCTCCTGGAGAAGGGAAAGGCTACCCACTCCAGTTTTCTGGCCTGGAGAATTCCATGGACTGTATAGTCCATGGGGTTGCAAAGAGTCGGACATGACTGAGTGACTTTCACTTCTCTTCACAGGTGTCCTAACATATGTCACAGATTGCATTCAACAGAACCTCTGGAGCTGAGGAAGAAAATGTAAGTGAAACTTATTCAGAAGTTATCTTCATCAAGCATTAGAGACAAAATATAAGGAAAAATAGAATACAAATCAACTCCCAAAAGTAAAAAGCAATATGAGGAAAGAAAATGCAACATTCCCCTTGATTTCCTCATCCTCTGCCTTAGAATTGGTTACCCATGGTAACTGGAAAGCAATCTTAGAAATAAATACGATCCATTAAGAAAATTTTTTAAACCTTTGATTTAAGAGACAAATGGTCTATTTTAACCAAAATACATAAGTAGCAAATAGATATTACTAAGACAAAGATCTTAAACCTAGTTTTCTGAGGAAAAGAAAAAGGTACTTTTAGCGTATACATAAGAAAGAATTGTCTCCTTTTAAAGCCACTTAACTGTTATATTTCTCTTGCTAGGAGACCACAGACCAGAAAAAGCCAGGTTCGAGCTCACAACTAGAGCAAAAGCTTTTACATCACCTATAATTTGCTTAGCATGGTAATGCAGCTATCAGTTTCCGTATACAGAGGTCTAGTGCCTAGTTAACAAGCAAAAATGAGATAAGGTCAAAATATGAGCTGTCAGGGTCTCCACTATATCCACTTTGAATTAAACTACTGACTGCTCCCCATGTTGCACTATGAAAATGGCCTGACTCATGAAATAGGACAGGACATAGTCACAGAGATGATGCAATATTCTATCTTCAATCCCGTAACAGCTCCACAGCAGATTCATCATATCAAGATGCTCTCTACATCCATGACCTAGAAATGTAGTAATTCTTCCTCTTCCATCACAACCATCATGTCCCTAATTTTTCCCAGCCCCCCGCATCCAATATAACTGAGGACACATTCAATAATTCGATCTTTTCTGATGAATGCACTTGTCAACAATTTTAACACTGCCCTGTCATGATTCCAGCCATCCAGGCCATATGTACTTTTTTTTCTGTATTGAAATAAAATATAAGCACAGAGAAGGGCAATGGATTTTCACAAAATTTTTAAAATTTAGAACACTGCAGCATCCTAGAAACCCCCTCTTACGTTGCATCTCAGTTATCTTTTCCCCTTAAAGTTAATCACGATCTTGAATTCTGAGGCCAGAGGTCTGTTTCTAAGCTTCATATGAACAAAATCATGCAGCATACACGCTTTGGGTTGGCTTCTTTTCTCAACACTGTGTTTTTGAGATTCATCCATATTGTGTGTGACTGTCTCTATTCCTCTTTATTGCTGTATGGTAAGTTAGTGAGCTGTTTTCATTTTTTGCTATTACAAATAATATTACTATGAGCATTCTTGCACATGTCTTTTGGTGGTCTAATGTACAAATTTTTGCTAGATATGCACCTAGGAACTGAAATCTTAGACTCTAGGTTATTATATATGCTCTTTCACAGATACTGAAAAGCTTCCCAAAGTGAATCTACCAATTTATATTCCTACCAGCAGTGTTTCTATTCCCTCTCATTCTCAGTGGTGCATGCTAAGTCATTTCAGTTGTGTCTGACTTTTTGCAATCCTGTGGACTCTAGCCCACCAGGCTCCTCTGTCCATGGGATTCTCCAGGCAAGAATACTGGAGTGGGTAGCCATGCCCTTCTCTAGGGGATCTTTCCCACTCAGGGATCGAACCCACATCTCTTATCTCTTCTGCACTGGCAGGCGGGTTCTTTACCACTAGCGCCACCTGGGAAGCTGTCAGTCATTTCCATTTTAGCCAATCTGATGGATGTAGTAGTATAGCATCAATGTGGTACTGTGGATTTAATGTAACTTTCCTAGAGACTGATGAGGTTGAACTACCCAGATTTCCTTTTTGTTTGTTTGTTTGTTTGTTTTCGGCTGTGCTGGGTCTCCATTGCTACACAGGCTTTTCTCTAGTTGCAGCAAACAGGGGCTGCTCTCTGGTTGCAGTGCATGAGCTTCTTGCTGTGTCTTCCCTTGTTGCAGAGCATGGGCTCTGGGCTCTCAGGCTTCAGTTGCAGCACATGGGCTCAGTCCCTGCAGCTCCCAGGCTCTAGAACACAGGCTCGGTAGCTGTGATGGATGGGCTTAGTTAACCCTAGGCACATGGGATCTTTCTGGATCAGGAATTGAACCCATGTCTCCTGCACGAGTGGATTCTTTACCACTGAGCCACCAGGGAAGCCCCCACGCAGATTTCTTAACATTTGAGCTTTTACTTAGCTCAGTCAGTCTCAGTCACTCAACTCCTCTGTGGTTAAACTTATGAAGGATGCTGCCGTAAGAACCTAGCGGGTGTAACACATTCCACTCAAAGCCATCCTGCTTGTTGGCCTTTGTCAATGTCCACCAAACATTCCCACATCAAGACTCAGTCACCCAGGTATGTCACTCTGGAGGCCAGCCTCTTCTCTCCCGAAGTAATCCAGTCAAACACATGCTTCATTACAAACCTACCTCTGAGCCCCCATGCAATCTTACTTCCTAGTAAAGGGAGTTCCTACTGTGTGAGCATCTGTTATTCCCTTACAGTTCTTACCAGTTCAGCCTTCTCTTTAGCTTCACAGGAAGTTCTGGTCTTCCTTCTCTCCAAAACCCTGAATTCCTGGAAAAACGCGTTGAGTTCTCTTTGCCACTTACTATCTATATGGCCAAGTGCAAGTTATCTGACCTCTTTTGGACTCAGGTTTCTTACGTGGAAGTGAGAGCATTGCTTACCTCACAAAATTGTTATGAGAATTAAAGGATTATGTGCTTTAAATCCCTTCTTCAATGTCTAGTAGGTATTTTGCACTTGGTAAATATTATTTTTTCCATCACTCCTCTTATTTCTCCACCATTATTAACCTCCACCTTTTACTTTATTAAGAAGGAGAAGGAAAAAAAACCCTGGCTTCTGCAATCAAGCCTGATGCTGATTCTTGACTAGCTCAGTTATTAACTTCCCTGTATCATCTTTTACACTCTAAAAGGGATCTGGTTGGTTGGTTAGTTGTTGGTTTTTATGTAAACAGTCTTGAGTTAAATATTAGAATAATTTACACGAAAATGTCAAACTTCGGTGCTGCTTTGAAAGAACTTGGAAGATCTGGCAACACTGCTCATGTTCCCTCACAGCAACAGATCACCTGGAAATGAGCAGCCACCGCCCCTCCTCGTCCCCCAAGCCTGGCCATGAACTCTCTGGTTAGCCACACTCCTCTCCCTTCCCTTTTCCACCAGGCTGGTCTCACTCATTTATACCACCTCACTAGAATGACAGTTTTTCAGTTTGCTACCTCCTCTCTAGATTCTTAGAGAATAAATGACAGCTGTCTAAGATCTACGGGATACTTGCATTTAACATCGTTTCTCCTACAAGTATAGACTCCACAGTTCTCCAGATTCTTAACAACTTAAAATTGTCAGGTCTGGTTGGTTAGCCACCGGAACAGATTATCACAAACTTAGTGACTTAAAACAATACAAATGTACTCTCTTTCAGCTATGGGCATCAGAGGTCCAGAAAGGGTCTCAGTGGCCTAAATTGGAGTTGGCAGAGCTGCATCCCTTTCTGGGGGCTCAAAAGAGAACTTGCTTTCTTTCCTTTCCTAGCTTGTGGAAAGTGAAAGTGAAGTCGCTCAGTCGTGTCCGACTCTTTGTGACCCCATGGACTAGCTTACCAAGCTCCTCGTCCATGGGGTTTTCCAGGCAATAGTACTGGAGTGGATTGCCATTTCCTTCTCCAGAGGATCTTCCCGACCCAGGGATCGAACCTGGGTCTCCCGCATTGTAGACAGACGCTTTACTGTCTGAACCACCAGGGAAGCTTGTGGAGGCTGTCTTATCCTTTGGCCTATGGCTCTCTTTCTCCATCTTTAAAAGCCAGCAAGGACTGGTGGAGACTGTCTCATACTGCGTCATTCTGACACTTCCTCTTATGCCACTGCCTCCCTCTTCTACTCTTGAGCACCCGTGTGATTACATTATGTGTGTGAGTCTCTCAATCACATCCAACTCTGTGCAACCCCCGTGGACTGTAGCCTGCCATGGAAATCTGTCCATGGAAATGGACATGGAAATCTTTTCTCTGTCCATGGAAATCTTCAGGCAAGAAAATTGGAGTGGGTTACCATTCCATTCTCCAGGGGATCTTCCCGACCCTGGGATCAAACCCCGGTCTCCTGCATTGCAAGCAGATTCTTTACCATCTGAGTCACCAGGGAAGCCTTCCAGATAATCTAGGATAGCCTCTGCATCTCAAAGTCATCTAATTATCAACCTTAATTCTGTCTCCAACCTTAATTCCCTTTGCCAGGTAACACAGCACATTCATAGGTTCCAGGGGTTAGGATGTGGACATCTTGAAAGTGGAGGGAAGGAGGAAGGCGGATGGGCATTATTCTACCTTGCACAGCCCTCAATATTCTTAATAAGCCTTTCTTTTCTTGAAAAAATAGTTGAGCTACAATTGTTAATTTACCCAATAATGTTGCTACAGTTTCTTCAGTTCAAAAACCAAACAAAGGGATTTCTCTGATAATCTAGAGGTTAAGACTTCACCTCAAGGCAGGGGTGCAGGTTCAATCCTTGGTCAGGGAGCTAAGATCCCCCATGCCTGCCAGCCAAAAGACCAAAACATAATACAGAAGCAATATTGTAACAAATTCAATAAAGACTTTAAAAATGGTCTAAATTTTAAAAAAATCTTGGGGAAAAAAAATCAAGCCTTCAAAATCCAAACAACTCATAGCCAACATCATAACATTCCCATGGCAAAGCAAAGCAGTTTTCTCCTGCATGCCTATAAATTCCAACTATCGCTTTTCTTGCTCCCCCAAAACACGATCACCTTTATGGTCTATTAGGAAGAATGAAGCAGAGAGGGCAGAGTAAAGAGGAATGACATGAGCTACAAGATCCAGGTGCAATTTTACTTGGGGATTTTAAAAAGAGGAAACACGAAGGAGCATATCAAAGAAACTTCTGTGTTGCCTCGGGTACTCTAAGCCCTCAGCACTGCTCTGAATAAGAATTCAGTCTGAGAGTAATCCTAACCTACTAGAGGTGCCCATGAATATTCCACCATGTTCTCTCTCCACAGTGTTTCAGATATCGCCCAGAGAAGGTCATCTGATTCACCCATGACACCATCAGATTTAAACAGGAAAACAAATGAGACAAAGCAAGCAGAATCACATGGGATACTTTCATGTATCTCTTCTCTACGTAGATAATAAGGATATTACTTCCAGTTTACAAAACTCATTTGCTACTTCAAATCTTACATATTATATAACATGCTTAAAATCAGTTGAATATATATGCATTTTCTCTATATAAACTTTGGGGAATTTTTCAGTGCACCAAATAATTTTTAAATATAGTGCATTTTCATTTCTATCTGAATTAATTTCCCAAATCACACACAAAGTTAGCTAGGTAATCAGACTCATCCTTTAGGAGTCCAGCTATGAAGTTCGGAGACAGGATCCTGCCATGAGGATCAACTCCCTATATCTGATCAGATTCTTACTCTTACTATTTCTAGCTAAACATTTTCAAATATTTCTAATTGATTCTTTCTCTCTTAGACTTTATTTTCATAACGCTTATGAGAGTTTTAATTATCAAGCTAAGTTTTTGTTTACCTCATGAGGACAGAGACATTTCTTCTTTCTTCCAAGTTTCAGCTCTGTGCCAGGCATAGAGTGGACTCACAAATGCCACTGAATGAATAAAGCTCTTGTGTATCTTTTTAGTACACATATTTATTCATGCCAGGCACTATTTTAAGTCTTGTGCGTATATTAATTCATTAATTCTTATAACCAATTATATTACACAGGGGCCATTATTTTCTCATTTTACAGATAAGAAAATGGGCATAGAAAGGTTCACTGATTTGTACAAAGTCACAAACAGCCACTAATTACCAATAACATTGATTGAGTACTTATATGTGCCAGGCAGGGCTTTGCTACCCAAGGTAACTTTGTCCAAACTACAAAAACAATGCTCCTTTAGGACAAATGAATTTATGAATTTACACAGGCATCTGCTCCTCCAGGATGGTTAAAATCCCTCCAGGCACAGGGGTTGTGAATTGAGACCAGGCTCCCACCTGCACTGGCCCTCCAGTCTTCAGCAGGGCACAGCCAGCATAAAGCACAGTGCACAAACAGCTCACCCACCAGCTGCTCTGAGCACTAAATGGTGATTATCCCATAGCAACCCAAGAAACAGGCATTAGTATTATCATCCCTATTTTACAGAAACAAGACCAGCGGCCCATAGAAGCAAAGTGACTGCTCGGAGCTGGCCAGCTCCGAGTGACAGCACTAGGACTCAGCCAGGCACTGTGGGGCAAGGGCCCACACACCTAACAATACTCCCTACTGAAATTCTTACTCCTGGTTCTTGCAGCACCCTCCTTTCTAGTCTCCATGCCCCTTGACTTGTCCCACAACTTAATCCACTCCTGAAACCTCATGACCTTCTTAAAGGTACAAACCTGATCGTGTCTCCTTCCTGCTCAAACACTTCAAAAGCTCCCATACCCCACCCCCCAAGAAAAGTCAAGACTCCTTCCTATGGCTGAGAAGGCTCCTTGCAATCTGACCCTGGCCACAACCCAGTGGAACCCCTGACTCTCTCTCTGCCCCCGCCCGTCAAACATCCTGCCCTGTGAACCTTCACGCTTTTGCTGCCACCGGCCTGAGCAGAGGATTGTCTTTCCACCTGGATCCGTTTCCTCCCCTCATTGCAGTTGACCAGCTCCTATTCATAACTCACGTCTCAGCCTGAATGTCTTCCCCAATTCATGTTCCCAGAACCCTCAGTCTAAATTAGATTCCCTAGGAGATTCTTTTATCATACCACATGCTTTCTTTACAGCAATGTCATATATAAGCGTTTATGTGATCATTCAATCAAAACCAGTTTTCCAAAATCCTAAGCATCAAGACAGCAGAGGCAATGTCTATTTTGCTGCTGCTGCTAAGTCGCTTCACCCATGTCCGACTCTGTGTGACCCCGTAGATGGCAGCCCACTAGGCTCCTCTGTCCCTGGGATTCTCCAGGCAAAAATACTGAAGTGGGTTGTCATTTCCTTCTCCAATGCATGAAAATGAAAACTGAAAGTGAAGTTGCTCAGTCATGCCCAACTCTTAGCGACCCCATGGACTGCAGCCCACCAGGCTCCTCCGTCCATCGGATTTTCCAGGCAAGAGTACTGGAGTGGGGTGCCATTGCCTTCTTAAACTCAGAATCTGGCACATTTCCTGGTTCACACAGACAATCAAATCCTTTTGAATATCCCTGCTGGACTCACTGTGCTTCCTCATCACGGCCCTCATCACAAATAAACTGGAGCAGCCTGACTGTGTCTATCTTCTCCCATCAATTGTAACTATGTTAGACGCTAGGAGGACAAAGACTTAATCTGACTTAGACCCTACTACTGAACCTCCAGGATCTAGCATGTTGCTCAGCACACTGCAAGCAGTCAAACATTCCAGAGTAAACAAGCAAAGGAACATAAGTTCTTGGCTGTATTATTACTGTATTATCACTGCCATAAATGACATGAATGACCTGAAGAACGGTTCTACTCTAACCATTCTAAAGAAACAGAATCTGGATGGAGCACTGCACAAGTTTTGGTCGGCTTCCCAGGTGGTTCAGTGGTAAGGAATCTGCCTGCAATGCAGGAGACTTAAGAGACGCGGATTTGATCCCTGGGTCAGGAAGATCCCCTGGAGGAGGGAATGGCAACCCACTCCAGTATTCTTGCCTGGAGAATCCTGCAGACAGAGGAACCTGGAGGGTTACAGCCCATAGGGTCACAAAGAGTCAGCCACGACTGAAGTGACTTAACGCAAAAATTTCCAGCTTCAAAATCTGACCCAGCATGTTCCCCAGCCATAGCAGACAGGGAGGCCAACTCAGGCCTTGATGAAAAATGACCTGTCAGTTTAGTCAAAGATCTCAGGAGTGACCACTCACACAGAAAGCTCAGCATCCACTTTCAAGTCCTATAGAGACCAAGACCACAGAACTACAAAGGATTCTCCCAGAGGGAGACATATCAATAGACATATCACTCCCCATTAAAGGAAGATCTAAAGGACCCAAATCCCTCTAAACTGAGAGGAGGAGAAGGTTCATTCAAATAAAAGGGAGAAAAAGTAAATTTAAAATAAATTACTTAATAGCATTTTATAAGACTATGGAAGAAAAGCCATTCCTGAAAAGGATGTTTTCTTCAAAGGGAAATATAAAAATCTTTTTATATACAGAATATACATACAATGGAGGCAACACTTTGTCTCACTTTGACTTTGTTTCCAGAGAGTCTCCTCAGGCTTGGGAACAGTGACAAGATCCTTAGGGTTCTATCAAAAGATTCTATTGTTTTGTCCACTGGCAAGTCATGATGGCTAAAGTTGTGTGTGAAGGAATTTCAGAGCAGTCTTGGAGCCCATAAATATGAAGTGTGGACGGCTGTATCCTGGTAATGACAAGGATCCCAAAATGCCACAGACACATTGGTATTTCATTCAATTATTAGTAGTAAGACTATTTAATGACAACACAAATGGCCCTGGAGTTTTCCCAGTAGTGAGGGGGACATATGTTGAGTTGATCAAACTTCATCTTCTCTCTAATTCAAGGCTAGATCTCTTTCCAGACTCCACACTCTAATTAGCTCCACACTCTAATGAGCTTCCCAGGTGGCTAAGTGGTAAAGAATCTGCCTGTCAGTGCAACAGTCACAGTAGACACAGGTTCAACCCCTGGGTCAGGAAGATTCCCTGGAGGAGGGCATCGCAACCCACCCCAGTATTTATTCTCTTCTGAGAAATCCCATGGACACAAGAACCTGGCAGGCTACAGTCCATGGGGTCCCAAAGAGTCAGACATGACTGAGTACGCAGGCACATTACTCCTAATCCTAATATGTAAGGATGTAAAAGTTTGCCACCTCAATTCCTTCATTCTGTGTCTGATAATCATCTCTGTCTTGCTACTCAGCATCTCATTAGTGCTGGAGTTAATACCTTAACACAGATGACATTGAATTTACTTTGCTTGGCTTATTACCTTAGTCATCTAAAAACTCAGCCCCCTTGACACAAATAGAAGCCTAAGGAAAACACTGCTTAAAAAGTTAAAACCAACTTGCCGCTGACAGCACGCACAAAGGTTTCATCCGCTCTACAGCTGTTAGGCCCAGCCCAGCTGGGAGCAGACTCCCAGGCAGCAAGGAAGCCCCCCCCACAGTTACAGCCACCGCCTGGGGCCACCGAGGTCCTCTGGCTCTCCTTCCCACTAATCGGCATCGCTCCCTTTTAGTGACTGAATTTGGAACAGATTTCTTTTAGAGCAGCTTTTAAAAATTGTAACCAGGAAAAAAAATAATAACCTTAAAAATCACTCACCCAAGAAGCTGTTTTGGCTTATTTGCTGCACTGCCAGGGATTGGTTTTTATTTTTAGTAATGTTTTCATGAAGCCAGGCTTTATCTCTTTTTACCAAGTGAAATAGATCCAGTTACTTTTATTCATCCTTTACTCTCAGTCTGCTATTTTTGGCCTCAAGAGCTATTTTCTCCAGTAAGAGGGGTGCTGCCCCCCAGGATAGCTAAAACTTAAATGGGCAAAGACAGCCAAGCCATGGGTCCTTTCTCATGAAACCCGAAGTGGCATGAGAGCTCAATCTCATGAAGGGTCCCTGAGACACAGATATTCAAAGGAGGCTGAATAGGTTGGTGACTTGGTGGCCCAGGACATGAAACTTACAAAAAAGGCAGACCCTAAACAACAATTTTTTTCCTGTTGCTCTGTGATGACTTCCACATTGTATGTATGGTCCTTTGGGTGCACAAAGATCCTCTACAGGAGGTTTTCTTTTAATATACAAAGACCCTAGAAGGAAGGCCACTGCGATACTATTCACTGCTTATATGTTAATTAGAAGAAGACACCCTTGCTGCATACCTCACCTCAGGACTTGGTTGAGTTGGATCTCAACCTCCCCACACTCCCCTGCCTGGCCTCCCTGTCACTGAATAGCAGTTGAGTTTCTTTGTAACACTGAAGCAACATTTATCTTTCCATTCATTCATCACGTGTTTCAGGCATGACTATGAGTAAGGCACCTGTCTTCCTTCTCAGTAAATGGCTGTCATGAGCAATAGTGCCGAGGTGCTAAGATGAAATAGGCCCAGGGTTGCTGAATATTCAGGTTTAACTGGAGCACAGGAAAGCCATGAGTGGTTGAACTTAAAGAGGAGCTTACTTGACTAGTCAATAGAAGATGGTGAATTAAGGCAATTTTAGAGAAGGGAAGAAACTCACCGACACTGAGCTTTGCGGATATAGACTTGGTGATAGTCAACAGAATAGACTGGAGTGTGATGAGGGTAGAAGGAGCCTGGAGGCAGAGAGGCCAGCTAGGAAAGGTGACAGATTATATTATTATGTGAACACTCATCACCACCTGCCAAGGGAATATTATATACTCCTGATCCATTAACCTCAGGTCTGCTGCATGGCATTCTTTAGACAATTACATGGGAATGCATAGAAAGCATGCCATTTTCAGGAAAAACTTTGTAAATGGTTCTATCACATGCTCTTTTATAATATCCCAGAGCAGAGCTGCTCCTTCAGTCTGGGTGACAGGATGACAACCACATGGTGCAGAGCTGCAGCTGACTGAGAATCAGTGACCCTCCTGTGTCTGCAAGCTGCTTAGATTTGGGGACCATTATTGCTGCAGATCTTCCCACGTTCACTGATGTGGGAAACTAATGTACCGTGAAAGCGAAGGCAATGAGGTCTTAGACTAGATGGACAGATGCAGCACTGGATAGGAAAGGGCAGACACAAGACTAATTATAACAACAACAAACCATCATCTAACATTCATTTAGTATTTATATGTCCACTCTTCTCTTAACTACATCTCATTTAATCCTCACAGAGCTAGAAACACATACCTGTTTAACACCAAAGTATGTGCTCTTACCCATTTTTGCCAGTAACCAATAAAGCCTGGTGATTGTAAGGTTAACTCAGCAGAGCTGGGTTGCTCAAATCCTGCATGTTCTCAAAAATGTCCTGTCTCCAGGACTTGGCCAGCTCTTAGTAGCTGAACACTGAGTCCTTAGAATAGTCTGCCGGGTAAAAGTGTTGTATGCCTGAAGCCTTGAGCCAAGCAGTATCAGTCTGGTCGAATAGTTTATACTAACAGTATGACTCATTGGAAAAGACTCTGATGCTGGGTGGGATTGGGGGCAGGAGGAGAAGGGGACGACAGAGGATGAGATGATGGCATCACGGACTCGATGGACTTGAGTCTGAGTGAACTCCGGGAGATGGTGATGAATAGGGAGGCCTGGCGTGCTGCGATTCATGGGGTCACAAAGAGTCGGACACGACTGAGCGACTGAACTGAACTAAACTGAACAGTATGATTCACAGTGAATACCTGTCTTTCCCTGGGGCTCTGGAGTCTGAACAACTGAAATGAATCACATTGGCACTGCATGTCTACATGGCTGATTCCTAATAAAAGCCCTGGACACCAGGGCTCAGGTGAGCTCTGCTGGTTGCCTGGCTGCACATCGTGTCACACATCATTGCTCAGAGAGTTAAGCACAGCCATGCAACTCCCCTGGGAGAAAGGTTTTGGAAGCTTGTGCCTGTTTTCTCCCGGAAATCACGCCCAACGCATCCTTTCCTTTTCTCTTAATCTCTGTCCTTTTACTTCAGTAAACCATAGCCATGAGTGTACTAGCTTTTCTGAGTCGATGTATTCTTTTAGCAGGCCATCAAGCCTAAGGGTGGTCTTGGGGTGTCACGACACAGCACAGAACATGAGACGGGCAAATGTCAAGGGTGAACCCAAATTTTCAAGCATAGGCGGCTCAAAAAATTCAAGAGCAAAAGTGGGACTTCTGGGCAAACATCCAGAGGAAAACGTGGTCCAAAAGGACACATGCACCCCAGTGTTCACTGCAGCACTGTTTACAACAGCCAAGGTATGGAAGCAACATAAATGCCTATTGACAGAGGAATGAACAAAGAAGTTGTGGTACATGTGTGTGATGGAATATTACTCAGCCGTAAAAAACGGAAGAATGCCATTTTGTCGCAACATAGATGGACCTAGAGATTTTCATACTGAGTAAATTAAGTCAGACAGAGAAAGAGAAATATTGTATGACATCCCTTATATGTGAATTCTAAAAAGAAATGATACAAATATACAAATATTTATGAAACAGACTCACAGACTTAGAAAATGAACTTATGGTTACCAGGTGGGAAGGGTGGGAGGAAGGGATAATTAGGGAGTTTGGGATTGACATGTACACACTGCTATGTTTAGAAAATGAATAACCATCAAGGTCCTACTGCATAGCACAGGGAACTCTACTCAATGTTATATGGCAGCCTGGATGGGAAAGGGTTTGAGGGGAGAATGGCTACATGTATATGTATGGCTGAGTTTCTTAGCTATGCACCTGAAACTATCACAACATTGCTAACAGGATATACTCCAAAATAAAATAAGGTTATTTAAAAAAAGAGTAGAAGTGGGAAAGCCAGGAGGGATTGGTGAGCTGAGGTGGGGAGTAAAGGAAGAGGCTGAGGAGACAAGTGGAGGAAGGAAGGTGTTTGGTACCTGATTTACTAAATCTGACTCCCATATCCAGGTAGGAATGTGCAGTGAGTGGTAGAAAATGTACAATTGGAGTCTGTGATGGAAGTCCAGGATGGTAATACAGTTGATGAGTGAAATCGCAAGAATGAGTGAGAGTCCTGAGGAAAAGATTAGACAAAAGGAGTGGCAAGGAGTCAAACATAAACTGCAGAGAATATAATTTTCGCTGCCTTGGGAGCCAAAACCAGTGAGAAGGGGAAGCTACTTTTAGCTATTTCCCATTCATCGCAAAGAATGGTCTGTTTAATTTTATATAAATTTATATTAATCCAGCTATACCATAGTCTTTACACAAGTGAAATAACTGCTATTGGGGGCTTGTTGATATATAAATAGCAGTACAAAAAAATCAGCAGTATTGATTTTCTCATAGTATCTTTATTTTCAAAGGTATTTAAAACCCTGCTTCATGAGCAAAGCATCTGGGTGTGACTATGATGCTGTTGATAATCCAAATAAACTGGGGCAAAGGAAGCCCCAGCCATCCATGACACACCACCATGCGTCTGTGCAGCTGCCTCCAGGGCTATTTTTATGTGTTTACGTTAAAAATTATTTTTTAATTGGGTCAAAAAAAAAAAAAAAGAAAATGATAAAGCCAGTTCAGGGCTTGTGAAACAGAGGCTTCTTTTCACTTAACACAGCACTTTCTGTTTTTCTGCATTTTCCTCCAACAGCAAACAGAGCAAGAGGCCAAGAGCATCAGGCTCAACTCTGACCTTTCATTTTTTCTTCCATTCCACCATGCTTTTAGGTCCCATAATCTTCTTACTGAGGCATCAGAAAACACATCTGCTAAAATCTGCCTTTTCCTTTTTATTTTTACCCTTTTTTATTTTTTGCTTGAGAATGCACATATACAGCTACTTTTAGGAGAGAATAACGAATTGTTCCTAGGACCTCATAACAGACAACAAACACTAAGGGAATTTCAGCCTCTTATGCTGCCCGTGATGGAGAACTCCGTTCCATCGCCTCAGACTCAAGTTGTTGGGAAAGCCATTGACGTCTAACATCCAAACCAGCGTCTCAAAAGCTCCCCCATGTGTGCACATGAAAAATAACTCATCAAAGGAAAAATTCACTGGATTAAGGGCAAAACTAGAAAACAGACCAATTTTCAGACCTCAAAAATGTGTTAAGATGCAAAAGAATAGCACATCATATAATTATTACTTTATTTTCATGTCATATTTATTATGTAAAAGAATAATGAATTTAAGTGGGCTGGTTTTATACAGATTATAGCATTAACAAATGAAATGGATGCATGAAAATTTTTTGATTTTTCTATAAAAGGGATTTTAAAATGCCAAAAATGAAAAATCACTGGATATACACAAAAAGAAAAAATAAGCCATCCAAAGAGAACATAAGCAATTGATTTGTACATTTCAGCCCAAGAAAGGAATTGTGTGAAAGTAAACTAAAACATTTAGCACACTTTTCAGAAAGCCTAGTTGAAAGGTTTTCAGATTTCCCTTTTGCCTATTTGGAAAAACATGCTATAGCTAAGACTACTAATGTAAATCAGCTACCTCCCCCACCCCAAGCAAATGGTAGGCTTCCAGAATATTAAAGCCAAGACTGGCAAAGGTTTTGTCTTCCAACCTCCATCTTTTACAAAGGAAGAAAAGTGAGCTCAGAGAAATGAGTGGAGTTGACAGAAAAAGCTGAGAACAGACCCTTACTCTTTTGTTTTCTAGTCCAACCATTACTCCCTTACATCATGCTGTCTCTCGATTTTTAACAACAGAAATGGATAATAAATAGGAAAAACACTAATAAACAGTATTTCAATACTAAAAGGTAATAAGCACTTAGTCTATGCCAGACATGGTTTTAGGTACACTACTAGGATTAACTCTATTGTACTGAGAGAAACATTCTGAGGTTATATTACCTCAAAATATCACCTCCATTTTACAGATGGGGAAACTGAGGCACAGAGAAGTACCTCCCAGGGATCTTAGAAAGTCATAGGGGAGTCGTTCTAATGCTTACCCAGTCTAACTATAGAGATTAAATCCTTAATCACAAGTAACTAAATAAGACACAGAAAGTATCACAGTTATTCAAAATTCAGCAGGGCACCAGCTATAAAATTAAACTTTGCTTTGCTTTGTTTTTTAAACAGGAGTGTGTGCAGGCTCAGTTGCTCAGCTGTGTCTGACTCTCTTGTGACTGTAGCCTGCCAGGCACCTCTGTCCATGGGATTATCCCAGCAAGGAGACTGGGGAGGCTGTCATCTCCTATTCCAGGAGCTCTTCCCAGCTCAGGAGTGGAACGCACGTCCCCTGCAGCTCATGCATTGGTAGGTGGGCCGTCTACCACCGAGTCACCTGGGAAGCTCCTTGAATAGGAGTAGGACCAACTTTAAAACAGACAATAACAGCTAGCTTAGAAGGAAAAATCTTGCCCAGTTAGAACAAACGTGAAGCTTTGTAAGTCTCCAGTTTCATACAAATCATCTAAATAGAGGGTTGTATCCTTTGGCATGCTAACTGAAATCATGCTCACCTAGAATTAGAAATTATTCTCTTCTATTTATTAAGACAATCCCTCTTCTAGACATTTCTTGTTGAACCTATTTTCCAAGTAATAAAATTAGATTTCTTAAGGGGGAATCCATCCTGCCTCTCTAATTGATCCAAATTAATACCAACTTCCTCAAGATACCACTGACCACCCAGTGTCCACATCCAGTGGAAATGTGCAGGCTCACCTCACAGAAGCTCTTCATTGTTTTCTCCCTCTCCTAATACCTTCCCTCTCTCAGTTTCTGCAACATTGCTCTCTTGGCCCTTGCCTGGTCCTTTACTCCTCTTTAGCAGGTCCTCCTCACCCATGTGCTTGGTAAGGCTCAGCATGTACTCCCAGGGTTCTGTCCTTGCTGGGTGTCCCCACAGCCCCTGCCCACACTCACACCATAGCTTCCCCTGCTACTTAGGAAATGATGCCTGGCTTCAGTGCTGGGGTTTCCAAACTGCTTCTTTCCTCTGAGCTTCTCACTGTCTGTGGCAATTCTTCAAACTCAACATAATCAAATCCAAATTCCTTATATGTCATGAAAAATTCTATTCCCCAGCCTGTGGTCCTTATCTTGCTTAATAGAGTCCCCCAGTTCACAAGCCCAAACCACGAGTCACCTGCGTTCCTTCTCTTCTTCTCACGATACATCCAGCAAAGCTGTAATTTCTACAAATTGAACTTTCTAAATTGCTCTTGAATCCTTCCCTCTTAGCTTCATGTTCATGAAAACCATGTAGAGTCTACCTGCCTGACCGTGTCTCTCCCCATCTCCCAAAATACTGGCTTAGGTTGGGTTCCATAAGAAACATACTCTGAGCTAAGAATTTAAGTGCAAATATTATTGAAAAAGAGACCCCAGGGAGCAAGTGTAAGGGGCGTGGAAGAACGGCAGGGGTGAGAAGAAATACTGGCGTGAAAGTGATCAGATCACTGCTGTGAGCAGTGGGGCTCCATCCAGTGGGGGTCTCCAGGACACCCAAGGATGAACTGCAGTTTTGCCCCCTCAGGAGCCAGGAAGCTGGGACACTTATCCATCATCGTCTCAGGGCTGCTACCAAGGGGGTAACTCCCCCTCGTTGGGCCTGCCTCCTTGGAGTCTAGCAAACTTCCAGTTATTGTTGGCTTGTGTGGGAACCATGGCTCCCAAGGGACTCTGAGAAATCCTGGGAGGCTCCCAGAGGCTTTAGAAAGACTCCAGGTGCCTCTGCAAAGCCTACCAGACATTCCATGCTCATGTCCTTTCTTCTTTCATCATTTCCCAGGCTTCCTGGTCTAACATCCACGTGCTCTAGACTTACCAATCTCCCAAAAGTTCCCAAAACACACAAGGCCATTGATTGCCACCTCTGTGTTTTGGACTCACTAGTCCCTCTTCCCAGAAGGGCCACCTCTACCTCCCAAGCCTCTTCCCCATCTGAAATACCACCACTTTTTGACAGGATACAGCTCACATATCCCTCCCCATCTCAAGATCTCAAGCTTCCCCTCAATTTCCTGCCCCTAAGTCGCACACTTGCACCCGCGCCACTGCCACGCCTTGTCAAACTGTCTCCCTCATCAAACCTCAAGGTAGTTGCTGGTTGTGGTGGGGCCAGTCAGCTGGAGTGTGAACCCTGACAAGTAGGGACTATGCTTGATTGCTCTCTGCTGCTCCAGCACCACACCCAAGGCCAGGAAGGAGGAACAACTGGAAAGATACCAAATAATTCCTGAAAGGTCTGGATATCATACAGAATAAATAATGTAAATCTCCAATTAACCCAGCAAACAAAACAGAGCTGGTGGGGGTGGGGGTGGGGTATAGCAATTTTCCCTTTAGTGCATGCTTTTCTTAAAAAATTGCTAGGTAGGGATATTTTTCCTTTGTTGTTGCTCAGTTGCCAAGTCATGTCTGACTCTTTGTGATCCTATGGACTGTAGCATGCCAGCCTTCCCTGTCCCTCACTATCTCCTGGAGTTTGCCCAAGTTGACGTCCATTGAATTGGTGATGCCTTCCAGCCATCTCATATCTGTCACCCTCTTCTCCTTCTGCCTTCAGTCTTTCCCAGCATCAGGGTCTTTTACAATGAATCAGCTCTTCACATCAAGTGGCCAAAGTATTGGAGCTTCAACTTCAGCATCCATCCTTTCAATGAGTATTCAGGGTTGATTTCCTTTAGGATTGACTGGTTTGATCTTGCTGTCCAAAGAACTTTCAAGAGTCTTCTCCAGCACCAGAGTAAAAGCATCAATTCTTTGGCACTCTGCCTTCTTTTATGGTACAACTCTCACATCCGTAACTGACTACTGGAAAGACCATAGCCTTGACTATACAGACTTTTATCAGCAAGGTAATGTTCTTGCTTCTTAATATACTATCTAGGTTTGTCATAGCTTTCCTGCCAAGAAGCAATCATCTAATTTTTCCTTATATATGGGCTATAAATCAATATGGTTCACTCTGCCTCAGCTTCTTTCTTTAAGTGTCTCTTTACTGGCACTGGTTTCCTTCAAGGCAAACTGAGTGCTTAAGAGACTCTGACAGGGAACCCCTGAGAAAAATCTCCTGCGTGTTCACTCACAGGTATTTTGTGAGCACATTTCAACTTTTCACACTCAGGCACTTTCAAGTGTCTGACGGTACATGGGCTTTACACTGAGCCTATCTTTATAGTTAGATACCCCTAGAAGGAAGAAGGGCTTCCCAGGTGGAACTGGTGGTAAAGAACCCACCTGCCAATGCAGGTAGATGTAAGAGACGTGGGTTCAATCCCTGAGTTGGGAAGATCCCCTAGAGGAGGGCATGGCAACCCACTCCAGTATTCTTGCCTGGAGAATCCCATAGACAGAGGGGGCCTAGCATGCTCCAGTCCATAGGGTAGCACAGAGTTGGACATGACTGAAGCAATTTAGCATGCACACACACAGAAGGAAGAAATAAGTGATATAATCACCTTCTAAGACCTACTTTACTGGCCCCTCAAGGTCACCTGCTTCTGTGCCCCAGCTGAACTGTCCCTGCAGAAGACTTCTGCCCCTTCAATGCTGACGGGCAGAAAATCAATGCAGTGTGGGGTACGGGTAGTCCCTCCCCTCAACTTTCACTGGACTGACTCATCATAAGCAATTATTACATGTAAATGTACCCAAGCCTGAATAAGGATTAAATTCATATTTGGGGGTAGGGGTTTTTAAGATATTAGTTGCTAAAAAGAAGAGGTGATAAACTATTTCCAAAGGTCATTTTAGTTCAGCCCAAATTGACTCCACCTACATTGATGTGAAAACAAACTGCAGATATCTTTGAACTGTATCGTGTGACACAGTTGGTACTGGGCAACTGTTGTGCATGATTTTGCAATTCACTGATCAATGCCACTGCGTCTGATGGAAACTAAATTGCCTTCAATCCATGTGGACGTGATTTCAGCTTTTCCCCCTGCCCCTCCCTATCCTTATGGCTACACAATGGAAAGGAAAACATCCACAGTGGATCTTCCTTGTGGGAGGCTATAACATTGGGTGTTCCCTTCCATCACCTGTGTTTTGGGTTTTACCCTAACCAACATCAGGATCCTTTCATCTGAGGTGACAGAAATCTACAAATATAGTAACAATGCAATCTGTTGCAGGAGAAAGCAAAGAAGAAATTTTGAAACACCCTGCTCAGAGTCAGGTCAGCTGTTTATATTTTATTTCATATTTCCAGATTCAGTCTAGGCAGCCAAAGAGTTGCTATTCAAAATGTTTTGCTGACCTCATAAGAACCAATGTAAACAGACTTTCTACCCAATGACGCCAATGCTGAAGGCAGTTTCTGTGTTTTTATATTTTGTGAGATCTCTGTGTATACTGCTTCCAAGTCCTTGTGTTGGTGAGCAGAGTTTTGCTTTGGTGTAAACTGATACCAATCTTTGCAGGCTACTGTTTCTCCTAGTTTCTCTCCACTGACTATGGAACCAAGGAGAACAGAGTGAAAGGTCACACTGTACTTAATTCCCCTTTTCATTCCTATACTCCTTGATTTTCTTTGCCTGATGTCCATGTCTCAGAGTTGTTTTATGAGCAATATCTTGCCCTTAAAGGTTTGGGCTACCCAATCAAGCAATCCCCAATGGATAACAGAAGCTAGCAATTAACAAATACTCCTTAAGTACCTCTGAGGGGCAAATTACAACTTTTCTAAGCATTCACTTCCTTTTTTTTTTTAATCTCAGCATTCCTTTTAAGAAATAAATGACAGGACTTGAACCAACAATTTACCATCCAAGGAACTGCAATACAGAGGTTTTGCACTTTATCCTCCAATACAGAGCAAGTCAATGAAAGGGCTAGAATAAAACACAGGTCTAATAACAAAGTTCGGTGTCCTTTCCCTCATCCTCCCCTATGCTTATGCCAAATTCCACTTTATAACAAATAGCGGTGGAGAGACGCTCTAGCTGAGGTCTATATGCCTGTGGAAAAACATGGGAGGGCCTGAGACTCCTGAAACTGTACCCAAATGGTTAATATATGTGCATTTTTCTGAGGAAAGAGTCAATAATTCCAGAATGCCTAACAATGATTTTAATCATATGCTTAATATTAAATATACTTGAAATAGCAAAACAACCCTATATGAGACCTGTCCCATCTCCTAAAATGTGCCTTGTTGCAATTTTACATGTACAACAAGCTACCCCAGAAGTAAGTAGGTTAAATAACAATATGTAGTTCATTTTCTCTCAATCTGAGCAGGGCTCAGCTGGCACAGCCCATTTCAGTTCCATGAAATGCCAACTGGGGTGACCCACCGGCAGTGGGGGATCTGCTGGCTACTGGTTCCTCTCCACGTGGGCCTGCGTGGGGGAGGCTTAGCTTCCCCACAGCATGGCAACTGCCCCCATAGACTGTAAGCAGAAACTAGACCACTCCTTAAGGCCTGTACTCAGAGTCAGACGCAGTGTCCCTCTGCGACATCCGATTGGTCGAGCCATCATGAGAAGGTTCACGGGGAGGACGTGTAGACCTTACTTTGACAGGCAGAGCACCAAAGAATTTTGAGGCCATGATTTTAGACTGCCGCATACCTCTAGGGTCATCTTTTCTCTTCCTGAAGTTTGCTCCACCACAGATCTTTGCTGTGTGAAACCAAGCTCTGACACTCCTTACAGGTCCCTCTTGCCAGGATGAGTCTGTATGCGACTCAACCCACGGCCGCCCGTTGGCCTGCTCCTCTCTGGCCACCCCTGGCTCCTTCTCAGCTGGAGGTGCTCACCCCTCCATTGCAAGGGCCACTTGAAGCACTCTGTGTAGCCTATTCCTTTAAAGAAAGGCTACACAATGGCTTTAGGGGGAATGAATGACTGTGGGTTCTGTCTGAAGACAGAGGGATAAAAGTTCCTCTGAGAGATTTCTATTAGATATGAGCAATGTGATGAGAGAAAAAAGAGACTGACCTTTCCCAGCATAACTCTGTGAACCATTGACTGGGTTAAAAGCATTCCCAAGTCAGCCTGTTTACAGGCACTACCCAACCACGTAACTCTTTGAAAAGCAAGAGTTATTAAGATTTTCAAGGAAATGCCAACCGATACTTACATTATTTGCATCACTTTCCCCATTCTCTTCATTAAGTCAAATGACTGATCCATAAAATTGGTTATCAGCACTGAAAAATTCTCTGATACTATCTGCTTTAGGCTGCCTCAGGCAGACTTTTGGAAATGGTCTGCTTTTGCTCTGCAGTAGAGGTGATAAAAAAGGGCCACCAGCTGAGGAGAAAAGTTCCAAATCCAGGCTTGATGAGGCTATAAGCCACTATTCAAATCAACCAAGCACTCCAGAAGTCTTTTATTAGTCTTCTTTTTTTTTTTTTCATTCTCCAGAAACTTTTATTGGTCACGGAATGTGAAATTATGTGCAGTACCTGGGGTTTAATTAACAATCTCATTTATAAGCCAATTTAATATTCATCTTATTTTTAAAACAACGTTTGCTTTTGGATAAACTGATATGGTCAAACAAACATGCTCCTATCCTATGCAAAAACAAGCAGCTTGTAAACCCACTGCTAAGGAGATGCTGAATGAAATACCAAAAGTTTTACCCACACTTTCACCAACCCACTCTCTCTCCATCAGCATATCAGGACCCCTCCTGTCTTCAGAGCCTTTGCATTCATTTTCTTTGTTTCAGTCTCTCTTCTCCAGAAAGTTCTGTGGCTTGTCTCCTCTTCCTCTTCAGGTCTTTACTTGTATTTCACTTTCTCAGTGAACCTGCCCTTGGAAACCCCTTCTAAAATTTGCAAACCACTGTACACACACCACTTCCTCTCATCCTCTCCTTATAATTTGCTTCTCGCTATAGAGTATATGATGTATCTTCTTATTTACTGCCTGTCTCCCCTTCTATAATACAACGATACCTTCATGAAGACAGGATTTTTTATGTCTTGTTTATTGCTGGTGCTGGAATAGTGCCTGGCATCAAGCAGATGTGCCAGACATATTTATTAATAAATAATTGAATGAGCTATCGATCCAACCTCTAACTCTCCTCACATGATGATAACACAGGTTCCTGGCTGCACCGCCTGCTTTGAAAAGAGTTCTAGATCTGGCTCTAACAGCCATCCAGCTGGGTTAGATTTCTACTCCTGCCGTAACAAATTACCACCAACTTAGTGGCACAAGGCAGCAAAACGTCACTGTCTCCCAGTTTTGTAGGTCAGATGTCCACCATGGGACTCAGCGGACTAACGTAAGGTGTGGCCTGACTCTGTCCCTTTCAGGAAGTTTTAGGACAAGATTTGTTTCCATGCACTTTTCTGATTCTAAAGGTTTTCTCCAACCCCAGGAAGGTGTGTGGCCCCTTCCTGCATTTTCAAAGCTGGCAATGTCACCTGGCTCTGGCCCTTCTTCTTTGGTTGCGTCTCTCTCTGACTCTTTTTCTGTCTCCCTCCTTATGTGAGACCCATGCAGATAATCCAAAACAATTTCCCTATTTTAAGTTTATCTGATTAGCAACCTTAAATCCATCTACAACATTAATTTCCCTTTGTCCAGCAACCTAACATATTCCTAGACCTCTGAGATGAGGATGGGGAGCTCTTTGATGGCCATTCTCTCTTCCCATCACATCATTCTCTGGAATGATCTAAGAAATGACAAGACCTCTCCCATCACTTTCATAGCTGTGATGTTTCTTCTCTAGATCCATACTGAGCCCTTACATTTCCTCCTGTCATAAATCCTTGTTGAGGTACAGTACAAACTCTCCCAGACTTAGAGGCAGAAGACATTCACTGAAGATCCTTTCTGAAACTGACCAACTCAGTCACCATCACTGAGACTCTCTTTTCTCAACAGAAAAATGGAAATAACAAAACCTCCTGACAGGGCTATTATAAAGATGAAATATGGTAATGTTTATAAAAGCTCTATAAATGTCAAACTCCACTCAATGTAAGGAATCATTATTATGACAGACATCTCTAGCACCAAGGATACCCCGAGTCTGTACTGATGGTGGTTTTAATTGTTTTGCTCCATGAAAGGAATGATATGAACTATCACTTACATACTTTGGACAAATCAGAACTGAAATAGACAGTGCTACTCACAGTACAAGTCCTATATTACCTTTCCCTGGATTATGATGACAATATTGTACAGACAATGCAATCCAAATGTGAATAAGGATTTCTTTTTTTCCTATTTGAAGGTTCTGAGTACAAACTGTAGCAGGGCAAAGTCTAACAGAGTTTTGCTAAGAGAATGCACTGGTCATAGTAAATACCCTCTTCCAACAGGACAAGAGATGACTTTACACATGGACATCACCAGATTGTCAATATCAAAATCAGATTGATTATATTCTTTGCAGGTGAAGATGGAGAAACTCTATACATTCAGCAAAAACAAGACTGAGAGCTGACTGTGGCTCAGATCATGAACTCCTTATTGCCAAATTCAGACTTAAATTGAAGAAAGTAGGGAAAACCACTAGACCATTCAGGTATAACCTAAATCAAATCTCTTACAGTTATACAGTGGAAGTGACAAACAGATTCAAGGGATTAGATCTCATAGACAGAATGCCAAAAGAACTATGGACGGAGGTTTGTAACATTGTGCAGGAGGCGGTGATCAAAACATCCCCCAAAAAAGAAATGCAAAAAGGCAAAATGGTTATCTGAGGAGGCCTTACAAATAGCTGAAAAAGGAGAAGTAAAGGCAAAGGACAAAAGGAAAGATACACCCAACTGACTGTAGCATTCCAAACAATTTCAAGGAGAGGTAAGAAACCCTAAGTGAACAATGCAAAGAAATAGGGGAAAACAATAGAATGGGCAAGACTAGAGATCTCTTCAAGAAAATCAGAGATACCAAGGGAATAGTTCATGTGAATTTGGGTGCAGTAAAGGACAGAAATGGTATGGACCTAACAGAAGCAGAAGCTATTAAGAAGAGGTGGCAAGCTGTTCGCAGCCACCACCGTGCCACCATTGCTCCCCACGCCAGCGCCACCTCTAGCTCACCAAGCTCCAGCAGGAGGAGAAGGAGGGTAAGTAAGGCAGTCTCCATACCATGGTACATACAAAGCAGACTGCCCGCAAATCTACTGGTGGTAAAGCGTCAAGGAAGCAAGTCACTACAAAAGCCACTGACAAGAGTGCGCCTCTACTGGAGGGGGTGAAGAAAACCCATCGTTAACAGGCCCGGTACTGTGGCACTCTGTGAAATCAGACGTTATCAGAAGTCCACTGAACTCTGATTCTCAAACTTCCTTCCAGCATCCGGTGCAAGAAATTGCTCAGGTCTTCAAAACAGATCTGCACTTCCAGAGTGCAGCTACTGGTGCTTTGCAGGAAGAAAGTGAGGCCTATCTGGTTGATTTTTTGAAGACATCAACCAACCTGTGTGTTATCCATGCCAAACATGTAACAATTAAGCCAACAGACATCTAGCTAGCATGCTGCATATGTGGAGAACATGCTTAAAAATTGACTATGATGGGAGCATCTCATTCTTTTAAAAAAATCTTTTTCCTATTATTGGTAGTTCTGAATGTTAGATATTTTCTTCCCATGGGGTCAAAAGGTACCTAAGTATGTGATTGCACATGGAAAAATAGGGGACAGAAATCCAGTATTGGCAGTTTTTCCATTTTCATTTGTGTGTGAATTTTTAATATAAATGCAGAGACATAAAGCATTAATGCAAGTCAAAATGTTTCTGTAAACAAATTTTTCAGCAGTTCAACTTTATAACAATTATAAATAAACCTGTTACACTTTTCTGGAAAATACCAGCATTAGGATTTTTTAAACACAAGTAAATTTCTTATTGACTGCAATTAAATGGTGTTTGCAGCATTTTTATCATACAGCAGATTCTGCCCATTCACTATACTTTTCTAACTGAGTTGTCCTATATCCAAGTACACATTTTTAATGTTGTCTGCATTCTGTGCTATTCCTGTAAGTTTGCTATTAAAATACATGAACTATAAAAAAAAAAAGAAGAAGAAGAGGTGGCAATAATACACAAAAGAACTATACAAAAAGAGCTTAATGACCCAGATAACCACGATGGTGTGATCACTCACCTGGAGCCAGACATCCCGGAGTGCGAAGTCAAGTGGGCCTTAGGAAGCATCACTATGAACAAAGCTGGTGGAGGTGATAGAATTCCAGCTGAGCTATTCCAAATCCTAAAAGATGACGCTGTGAAACTGCTGCACTCAGTATGCCAGCAAATTTGGTAAACTCAGCAGTGGCCACAGGACTGGAAAAAGTCAGTTTTCACTCCAGTTCCAAAGAAGGACAATGTCAAAGAATGTTCAGACTATTGCACAGTTGCACTCATTTCACATGCTAGCAAAGACATGCTCAAAAGCTAGGCTTCAACAGTATGTGAACCAAGAAATTTCAGATATTCAAGCTCGATTTAGAAAAGGCAGAGCAACCAGAGATCAAATTACCAACATCCACTGGATCATAGAAAAAGAAAGAGAATTCCAGAAAAACATCTACTTCTGCTTCACTGACTATGCTAAAGCCTTAGACTGTGTGGGTCACAAAAATACTGTGGAAAATTCTTCAAGAGATGGGAATACCAGACCACCCTATCTGCCTCCTGAGAAACCTGTATGCAGGTCAGGAAGCAACAGTTAGAACTGGACATGGAACAACAGACTGTCTCCAAATTGGGAAAGGAGTACATCAAGTACATTGTCACCCTACTTATTTAACCTGTATGCAGAGCACATCATGCAAAATGCCAGATTGGATGAAGCACAAACCAGAATCAAGATTGCTGGGAAAAATATCAATAACCTTAGATATGCAGATAGACACCACTGAAAGTGAAGAGGAATTAAAGAACCTCTTGATGAAAGTGAAAGAGGAGAGTGAAAAGTTGGTTTAAAACTCAACATTCAAAACATGAAGAGCATGGTATCCAGTCCCATCACTTCATGGCAAATATATGGGGAAACAATGGAAACAGTGACAGACTTCATTTTCTTGGGCTCCAAAATCTTCTGCAGATGGTGACTGAAGCCATGAAAGTAAAAGATGCTTGCTCCTTGGAAAAAAAGCTATGACAAATCCAGAGAGCATATTAAAAAGCAGAGACATTACTTTGCTGCTAATGTCCATCTAGTCAAAGCTATGGTTTTTCCAGTACTCACGTAAAGATGTGAAAGTTAGACCATAAGGAAGGCTGAGCACCCGAAGAATTGATGCTTTTGAACTGTGGTGTTGGAGAAGACTCTTGAGAGTCCTTTGGACTGCAAAGAGATCAAACCAGTCAATCCTAAAGAAATCAGTCCTGAATATTCATTGGAAGGATTGATGCTGAAGCTGAAACTCTAATACTTTAGCCACCTGATGGGAATAGCTGACTCATTAGAAAAGACCCTGATGCTGGGAAAGATTGAAGGCAAGAGGAGAAGGGGACAACAGAGGATGAGATGGTTGGATGGCATCACGGACTCAATGGACATGAGTTTGAGCAAAGTCCAGGAAATGGTGAAGGACAGGGAAGCCTGATGTGCTGCCATCCATGGGGTCACCAAGAGTGAGACAGGACTGAGTGACCGATCAAGAAATTAATCCCGTCTACAGCTTCGCAACATCAAGGGGAAATGCCTTTGCCTGTCCCCTGAAAGTTGCTGAAAGAAGTTTTAAGCCACGTCTTTAAATGGGGAGCACCAGCCTCCCACTTGTGCTTCCAAGTACGATTCTCATGATCAATTATTCCTTCTTCAATTTCCCCTTAGAAGGATACTACAGGGAAGACTCTGCACTTCATATTCACAGAAAAGAATTGCCAACCTGAAACATATTTAACTGAGTGCTTCCCCTAAGGAAGTTGCAACTATTGCTTTTATGGAGCCAGGTGAGGATTTCATAGAAGCTGATAAATGTTCTCAGGGACAAAAATCTGATTGTGAACTTCCTGGCCTCTGGTGGGTCTTGCCCAGATGCGAGCTCATATCACAGGAGTCAATGAATTCCACACCATTAGATGTGTTCCAATAAATCAAGGGCTTATATAAACCCCAGAACCTGCTTTTGTGGGGCTCAAGCTACAACCAACTTAAACCACCACAGGGTGGATGTTTCACACATTGAAACAACTTCATAAAAAGACCTTGGGAGCTGGGCCCTTGATGATTCCATGCTGCCTGAGTTGCCAAGAGGAGAGAAAGTCTTTCTCTGCTGAGAGTCTTTGAGCATTGTACATCTGTCCTCTGTACTTAGAGGGAATCAGTCCCATTTATTTTCCCCTTCAAGCTGCAAGATTTTTTTAAAAGACCTCATGGATAACTCACTGCAATTAGAAAGAACTGCTAATTGGATCAAGAAGTTAAAGATGTAAGACATGTTTGTATTGAATTTCCCTTGAAATACTCTTGGATTTAGAAGATAAAGGCAAAGAGGATTTGGCAATGTGAATTTTTGCTGGCAACAGAAAAATTCAGCTCAATAATTATTTTTGCCAAACACAGCAAATATCTCTGGGTTTACCCAAACCTAATACGGTAAGGGTAGCACAAACTGCTAGGGCTTCCCTGGTGGCTCAGAGGTTAAAGCATCTGCCTCCAGTGCGGGGAGACCCGGGTTCGATCCCTGGGTCGGGGAAGACCCCCTGAGAAGGAAATGGCAATCCACTCCAGTGTTCTTGCCTGGAGAATCCCATGGACGGAGAAGCCTAATAGGTTACAGTCCACGGGTCGCAAAGAGTCGGACACGACTGAGAGACTTCACCTACCTACCTACCTCACCTTCAAACTGCTTCCACTTTGTATGCTAAGTCACTTCAGTCATGTCCAACTCTCTGTGACCTGATGGACTGATGCCTGACAGGCTCCTTCTGTCCATTGAATTCTCCAGGCAAGAATACTGGAGTGGGTCGCTGTGCCCTCCTCCAGGGGATCTTCCTGACCTAGGAATCAAACCCACGTCTGTTACATCTAGCCTGCACTGGCAGGTGGATTCTTTACCACTAGTGCTACTTGGGAAGCTGTTTCCACTTCAGTCACTCCCTAAATACTCAGATGGCCAAAGCCAGCAATAAACTCTTGTAGTAATAAATGGCTAGTCCATTTTTCTTTACCAATTTACCACAGATTCTGGTGGGGGAAAAAAGCTTCACAGTAAAATATTAATTTAACTCTATTACGGAACTAATTCATATGTTTAAAAAGAAAATTCATTAAATGTTTCCCTGAGAGGGTTATTATCTAGAGCTATGTCTCAATTTTCTAAATTTATGTATGTTTTCAACTAATATAATCTCTTATTTATTGCAGTTTTAGGAGCAAAATTGAATAAAAGATAATTTTCATCATCTAGATTTTTATTCTGTCATCTTTATATCAGTTCAAATCTGGTATCCTCCAAACTTTCCTTGGCAAACTCAAGTGACCACTAACTACAAGTGAAGTAAACACTTCTGGTCACTAGTTACAAGATTACAGTTCCTAAATTGTCTATTCACAAATGCTTAAGTTCTTTCTTTGAGAATGGAGCAGCAGCAAGGTCTTGACTTTGGCAGGGTGCATGATTATCCATGGATCTGCATGGATTCTATGATCTGCTTTGAGTCAAATATTTTGTCAAAAGCAAAACCAGTTCACCAAACCAAGGAACTCCTGCTGAGAAATATCAAATCTCTCAAATTCTTATCTTCAGGGGAAACCCAAAACCCAGGGTTGACTCTTGAGAGTCCCATGCAAAGCAAGAACATCAAACCAGTCAATCTTAAAGGAAATCAACCCTGAACACTCTTTGGAAGGGCTGATGCTGAAGCTCCAGTACTTTGGCCAACAGATGCAAACAGCTAACTCTTTGGAAAAGACCTTGATACTGGGAAAGACTGAAGGCAGAGGAAGAGGGTGACAGAGGATGAGATGGTTGGATGGCATCATCGATTCAATGGATGTGAACTTGGGCAAACCCAGGAGATAGTGAAGGATAGGGGAGACTGGAGATTGTAAGGAACAAGAAAGCCTAGCATGCTGTAGTCCACGAGGTCTGAGTCAGATATGACTTGGTGACTGAACAACAAAATGCTCCCAAAATGATCCATAAGAACCCAGACATTTTTACAAATGGCTCAATCCCAAGACTTTTACTAACGTTCCATTTCAATGTACTAGTGCAGTAGGATTCTCCTAAACCAAATCCTGTTCAAGTAAAGAGACGATGGTGAGGTCCCAGCAAGTCCCCCAACCTTAGTTCTGAAAATAGCTATACCAGTAGAAAGCGGACTGCTTTCATCAGCTGAATAACGTGTTGAAAGCCAATCAACCACAGACCGGTGATTATTCTAAGGTACTTTTAAAATGCAAGGTCTTTTTTAGTTTGGGGAAACTTGGCTTCTTTTCTTTAAGACGGTCCATTCCACAACAATGGTTCATAATTAGATCTATTTATTTTGACAGTCCCTACCTCCTGATAAAAGGCCATCTGCAACATTTCAAATTAAGGATTTTTCCTACAAAGAACATTATTATTCACAACATGAAATATTGAGGCTTTAAAGAGAAGTATAATCAAAGATCACAACATAAAATTCCATTGTCACAGTGTCTGGTTTTGACTCTTTCTCAATTTAAAGAAGAAGAATTAGAAGCAAATGTATGAGGCATAAAGGATGGAGGGGGCGGGGGGGAGGGGGAACTGCTAAGTTAGACTGCAAACATCTCAAGAGCAAAGAGTGTGCCTTTTTCTTTCTCTTCATGTCTACAAAACACAGTGAAAAGTGAAAGTGAAAATTGCTCAGTCATGTCCAACTCTTTGCAACCCCATGGACTGTAGCCTGCCAGGCTCCTCTGTCCATGGAATTCTCCAGGCCAGAATACTGGAGTGGGTAACTATTTGCTTCTCCAGGGGATCTTTCCAACCCAGGGATCAAACCCAGGTCTCCTGCATTGCAGGCAGATTCTTTACCATCTGAGCCACCAGGGAAGCCCAAAACGCAGTACATGATCCATATTGTGTCCTGTTCATATATGGTATCAAGATTAAGAAGGAAAAGACAACCAAGCAAATGAAACCTTTTCACCTTCTGCTTCAGCATTCTTCTATCTACTTGGCTGCCTCTTTCACAAGTTATTTGAGTCCCTTCCCAGTATCATACTCCCTGGGCTTGCTTATCACTACCACCATGACCCTGCATAGAATCACACAGGTTGTCTCCTGCCCCAAGAGCCACAGATGAAACAAGTGAGAGCTAAAACTAGTCCACAGTTATGAAGAGAATCAGCTAGGAGTCCCCACATGGGAAGGACTCCTACTTGTGGCCTACTTTGCAAATGACAGAGGCGTCTCACCTCTGTCACTGTTGCTGGGGAAGTTACTCAATGCGTTGGCTAAATCGAGTCAGGGAAAGTGGTCAGAGTTGCAATGACAGTGGTTAAGTGCCTGCCAAATGTAGGGACCTGATACCATCCGGACAGACCAGCCCATTCCCACCATGTCCTAATCAGTTCATCTGCAGTCAGGTGGCGACTCTGGTTGCCATTTCCTGAATGGCTGGTATGTTTGCTGTTTAGAGCAGGAGGTGCCCAGCTCAGAGGATCAACCCTTGTCTGAGTTCTTGACAGAACTATTATACCAAAGAACCAGCTTCTAAAGGGTGCCCTGAAAGCCTACTCCGCATTGCAGAAACTCCCTCTCTAACACTCCGCAGATCAAGTCAATCGACCTTCACTTGAACACATCCCATGAGGGGGCATTTGTCCAAAAGTAACCCCTTTTCATCTTCAGAGAAAGTGAAATTATATGAATTAATTTAATCCCCATGCCAACACTGAGAGGGAGGGATTATCTGTGTCCCTTTACGGGTGAAAGTGAAAATTGCTCAGTCCTGTCCAACTCTTTGCGACCCCATGGACTGTAGCCTGCCAGGCTCCTCTGTGGAATTCTCCAGGTCAGAATACTGGAGGGGGTAAACTTTCACTTCTCCAGTGGATCTTCCCAACCCAGGATCAAACGCAGATTAAACAAAAGAACTCACTCAAGGCCACATTGCTGAATGAGGATTTGCACTTGGACCTGCCTGACTCTAGCACCCTGTTCGTAATCATGAAGCTCTACCTCTGAGTGTCTAACCATGTATCTATCTCCAAATTACAATGAGATATATATACAAAAATGGAAATTTCAGGACACTAAAATTCCATGATTTGATTACTTACACTAACGAGGGAGGGCTTCCCAGGTGGTGCTAGTGGTAAAGAACCCACCTGTCAATGCAGGTAGATGTAAAAGACACGAGTTCGATCCCTGGGTTGGGAAGATCCCCTGCAGTAGGAAATGGCAACACATTACAGGATTCTTGCCTGGAGAATCCCATGGATGGAGGAGCCTGGCAGGCTACAGTCCATGGGATAGCAAAGTCGGACAGAATTGAGCATTACATGCACTCAATGAGGGAGGAAGAGGTGAAATTTAGGCAATTATTATCTCACTTAAATAACTACTTTTCATTTCCTTCCATCTGATCCAGTCTAGCCCTATTTTATAGCTACACTCTCAGAAAGTAGGTTCACGCCTCCATTTCCAAGTTCTAGGAGTGTGGATATAAGAGCTCAAGGGATGAGGGTAGGGAGTCAGTGTGATATTCCATCTGGGTGTTGCTTACAGAAACTTCAAGAAAGCTATAAAGTAAAATAATTTTAAATGTCATCTCTTTATTTTTTCCTACTTGAAATATAGAATAAAAAATGTTTTAAAAGAAAAAAGATGTCAGCAAAAAGGAAAAGGAAAGGCTCAAAGGAATATGTGTGTGTGTGTGCATGTGTGTATGTGAGTGTGTGTGTGTGTGTGTGTGCTCAATCATGTATGACCTGTTGGGACCCCATGGACTGTAGCTCGTCAGGTTCCTCTGTCCAGGGAATTTTCCATGTAAGAATATTGGAGTGGTTTGCCATTCCCTCCTACAAGGGATCCTTCCCATGCCTCTGGATAAAATGAGACGATGATGTGTGGCCAAATAGTGGCTTCCCAGCATCTGAGCCCCTGCCTATATTTGGTAAATTTCCTGTCATCTAGGTCTCTCTGGGAAACAAAGCCACTTCATAGAAAAGTAGTCAGAGTAGCCAGATACTTGCTTTTCTAGCCCCTCTGGTAACTATGGCACAGGTGATGAGCTAGCCATGAGCAACAGGACACCCTGGGGTTCAAATCATGGGCTCGGTGATTCGGCAAACAGGGAGCCTTTGTTCCTCTGGCTGAGGGGGCAGTGGCCAGTTGCTAGACCAGCAGCCTCAGCAGCTCTGAGCAGCAGCATCCAGGGCCAACACCAGCAGTGGGCACCCGAGCCTCCGTGTCATGTTCACCAAGGGCAGCAGCTGCGGCTCACCAGGCTGCTGGTTCTGTGGTATGACTCTGACTGAATCTGGCTTCTCAGTTCCCACCCATACTCTAAGTCTGGTGCCTGGTATGTCACAACAACTCTACCAGACGCCTGATATCTTTTAGGAAATTCCTTTCATCCCTAAGCCAGCCATAGTCCGTTTCAATTGCTTGCCTTGAAGATTCCTAAGGGATACACTATGTAATAGGACCTAAATATTTGTGCTAAATCAGAACAATAGCATCAATCCACATTAGGAGCTGCCAGTGAATCCATCTCAGCATATGAGCCTTATCCTACCTTTGGACCTGGAAAATCACAAGGATGAGCAGGCTCATATTATTATTATTATTATTATTATTATTACATCATGCAGCGACCACTTCCTCAGAATCTCACTCACTACAGAAGAATGCAGAATGGGAAAGCAGAACTAGATGAGAATATAGTTCAAAAGTCTTTTATTAGTTTCCCACTATTCTTAAATGTAAATTCTTAGCAAACTCCAAGTGTATTTAATGACATATAAATTCCTTGTTGTAATATCCTAATGTAAAATGTACTCATTCATGGAACTAAAAGTAAGAGTTATGTGATATTGTGGGTAGAAGGGTGAAGACTATTGAACGCACAAATTTCTTCATGGCAACATCACAACACAGCATCTGGGACAAAGGCATTCTAAGCTATTTTAAAATAGAACTAGTCTTTGTAAACAGGATAACTGCTATGGAGTTCACAGGGCTTTATTACACAAAAGCTGTACTTTAAATAGATGAAAATTACTTAATAAACTATCATATGCAGTGAAACTGTCAAGAAAAGCAAGAACATGATAAATACAAATTTCAAAAAAGTGGTTCTGAGGAGGAGAATGAAAAGGGGGAAGGGCTTATATGCCAGGAGTCAGTAGTGGATTCAGAGAGGCTTATTTCATTATTAAGCTTTAAGCTACATAATACAAACTCTTGAATGTGTGACATAGTTCATAATGAAAAATCTAAAGACACAATGGACAAATAATGATAAAACTAAAAAGGACCGTGTTTCAAGAACATCTTCCTTCAGTTTACTTAATTGTTGAAGCACCAAACTCTTAATAATACAGCCCTTGGAGCAAGCACACAGTCCTTCCCTTAAGATGAAAAACAGAGGCTACATGTTTTTGCATCAAGACCACTGGGCAGCTAGAGGCCTGTGTTGATAATCAGTTGCAGATGAAAGTACCGCTCAGCATCGATAAGGGCAATGCAGGGTTCTCAGCAGCCTCTCCCTCCCCAGCCTAGGAATCCATATGCTAAACGTGAGCACTGGCTAATTCTTTGTCTTAACAGGCATTTCCCGGGCTGCCCAGTCTCCAGGAAGATGCCGCTTGTTACAGAACCTGTGTGTAGTGTCTGCCTCAATCAGCAGACATGTCTGGCTCAATAAACTGACACACTCTGCCCTCGCCCAGCCACATCTTATAAGAAACCCAGAGAACTGCCAGAGTTTTTGTTAACCTTTCAAAACACTAGAAATGAGTCTCAATAAAATCTAAACATGAGTTCTTAGAGTGGTAGGGGAAAGCACAAAACTCTAACTCCTCATCCACCAAGTATTAAAAAAAAAAAAAGGAAAAAAGCTTACATTGGAACCCAGACAGCTGGAAAATACAACTACGTAATGACTTCAAACCCTTAGTGAATGCTGAGGAGGCCGCAGTGGTGACTGTTTCTTTTGTACCACAAAAGCCTGGAAATAGCAATAATGTGAGAACAATAATTTCATCCATGATGCCCGTAGGCAAAGAACACTAAACTCTAACAAGCAGTAATATCTACAGAACACCCTGGAGGTTGTGTGCCAGACTTGGGGGAAAAGTATAGATCTGATTGTCGAGAGATCTTATGGTCAAATCTCAGTTCTACAACTTTCCCCTGAGTCTCTTTCTCACTAGTGTCATAAAGGCAATAATCTCCATCGCATGGAGCTGCTATGAGGTTTACATGAGACAACATATGGAAACATCCACTGTGGGACCTGGCGCGTGCAAGGTACTCAGTAACGGATCACTCCACTCCTGCTCCCTGGAACACCTACAGCCACAAAGCGCTGCTTCATTCTTAACTACCACGGGCCAAGCCAGTCTGTCCAGGCCCAGAGCTTCCTGGCAGTCCACGGCTGCAACCCCGTTGACAGTCACACCTTGGGGCTGCAGCAATTCTCCATAATATAATACACAAGCCCTCACGGCCTAAGAGTACCCAGGGCGGACGATCACAGTTAGAGCAGCAAACAGGTTTCACTCCAGGCCCACAGAGTGGCTGATCTTTTGTTGACGTTCCACATCTAGTCAAACTCCTAAGTGATACTTACAAATCAGATTGAACTCAGACAAAGTTATCATCTTAAAACTATCACTGTGCATCCCTCTTCATCTTCATGGTATGTCCCTGGTGCCCTCATAAGCAGGCACTCCATGACCATATTTGATAACTGCTCCCTGTTCCTTCCCTGGTAGCTCAGTTGGTAAAGAATCTGCCTGCAATGCAGGAGACCCTGGTTTGATTTTTTGAGTCAGGAAGATGTGCTGGAGAAGGGATGGGCTACCCACTCCAGTATTCTTGGGCTTCTCTGGGGGCTCAGCTGGTGAAGAATCTGCCTGCAATGTAGGAGACCTGGGTTCAATCCCTGGGTTGGGAAGATCCCCTGGAGAAGGGAAAGGCTACCCACTCCAGTATTCTGGCCTGGACAATTCCATGGACTGTAGAGTCCAAGGGGTCACAAAGAGTCTGGCACGGCTGAGTGACTTTCACTTTCCCTGTTCCCTGTCCTTCTGGTGCTATCCCTGTAGTGTCACCCTCCGAGACCCACCAACCCAGAACTCTGCTCATGCCTCACCACAAAAACTTACCAGCTTATTGTCACATTTATAGAATTACAAATCAAATTACTGACAGGAACTCTATTCTAATCCTCTATTTGATTAATAAGAAACCATGGCCCTGAGGCCCAGGGATGGGATGCCAGATGCTAGGTAACCCTGGTGCCAGGTTTGGAGGCCAGACCCTCTGACTCCCAGGCCAGAGCTCTTCTGAATACACAGCTGCCTTAGATGGAAGCCTCTGTAGCTGCACCAGAACCAAGGCACACAACAACTTAGTGTAGCCCAGCTCTGAAGTGATGAGCATTGCTTTTAACAGGGAATGTTACTAAATGGGAAACGTGCTAAGTCACTTCAGTCATGTCCGACTCTGTCCCACCAGGCTCCTCTGTCCATGGGATTCTCCAGGCAAGAATACTGGAGTGGGTTGCCATGCCCTCCTCCAGGCAATCGTCCCAACACAGATATTGAATCCATGTCTCCTTCAGCTACCTGCGCTGCAGGCAGGTTCTTTACCGCTGAGCCACCAGGGAAGTCTAAATAAGATAAGTGATAAATGGGATGAGCTTAAACTTCAAGACAGCTGCCAAGGCCAGTGGGAAGATATTTGGGGTTGAATAAGAGGGTTTTGACCTCCCTCAAGTCATTCCACTTGGATGACCACCTATCCTTCCAGGATGTGTTCTGCAGATGAGGGAAAATGGGGCCTCTGTTTCCCATCCATCTATCTATTCCATGAACAGTTGCTGAATGTTGGATGTGTACACAGTGTATTGTTATAGGGATTGAAAAGATGACTCCTGCCCCCTTTATTCACATTCTGTGTGCCAAGTATTACACTAAGCTTGGCATTCTCTGATTCAACCTTTACAATAATCAGATGGAATAGAGGTCTGTATCCCCCATGTTACAGACAGGGAAACTAGAGAGAATAGAAGTTTAGTGAGCTCCCGAGTCCCAAGTTTAGTAAGTGGTAAGAATGGGACTAGAACCCAGTCTTCCCTCCCCCACAGCCTGTGCCTTCATCTGCTTCCTAGTGCCCTCTCCCCACAGGTGCATGGGTGACCTCGGTTGGTTTAGGGGAATATCAGGAAACTCAAGAAAAAGCATATGAAGCAGTGAGCACAGTGCTTGGCTGACAGTAAATGTTTTATCTTTTTAAAGTTGGATGAGACAAACCATTTCATAAAACTTTTATTTAGCTTGGAACTCAAAAACACAGATTTGCAATGACAATATTAATATATAAATGGCAGCGAATTTTGCTGTGGCCTGGGCATTCTGTTTAATGTCTGCAATTTTCCATAGATATTAAAAAAATTCTAGAGATTTTCTGGGTCCTACAGTCTGAACAGCAATATTTTGTGTGCAAATACTCCCTTGTCATTCCATTCTCTTTTGTCTGTGTATATACTTATTTATCTGAAGACAGGGCCACCACCTTCATTCCTCACTTAATTAGTCCACAGGGAGTGGGTGGAGTTGAGTGAAAGCCTGTTGGGTTCCTGGTTGAGAGTTATGAATGTTGAGTAACTATCCTTTTACTGAGAACAATGAGTTTGTTAACTTGAGCATAATTAAAATTAGAGGACTTTCCTGGGCTTGCATTACCTCTCCCTGAGTGACAATCAAAACTCTCTGATGGCAGGTTGCTAAATGCAATTTCAGGGGCATGGGGCTTCTAGCTCAGCTTTCTGCTCCAGAACCAACAGAATCTTCTGTGATGACGGAAATATTCTTTCTGTGTCTACTCAGCCAAGTACAGCAGCCACTAGCCACCCACGGCTACTAAGCACTTGAAATGGGGTTGAGTGGCTGAGGAATTGATTTTTAAATTTAGTTCAAGTACTGTACAAAGCCACATGCCGCTGGTGGCAACCACATAAGACAATACAGTTTCCTGATGGCAGGAAAGTTGATCTATGGAGGACAGGGCAAGTCTCAGTAACTTGATATTTTCGTTTCTTGACAGATCCTTAACCACCCAGAAACATGACCACAAGAGGGCCTGGATCATGTTGGAAAGAGACCAGTTTGTCTGTGATGCTCCTCCTCTCTCCAATTCTGGGATTTCTTCAGGTAGGACCTGGACCACCATCAGGAACAAGAGAAAGTAAAGGGACTTTGGAACGTCTGAGCCATCTTTTTACAAAGGAGGAAACTAGAGGTCAAAGAGGAAGCCCTCTTTCCCAGGTCACATGATGGAAGAACAATGAAAGTCTCCTGACTCAAAGTCCATGCTCTTTCAATTAAATTTAGCTAACCAGTTATGACCAACCTAGATAGCATATTCAAAAGCAGAGACATTACTTTGCCAACAAAGGTCCGTCTAGTCAAAGCTATGATTTTTCCAGTAGTCATGTATGGATGTGAGAGTTGGACTATAAGAAAGCTGAGCGCCAAAGAATTGATGCTTTTGAACTGTGGTGTTGGAGAAGACTCTTGAGAGTCCCTTGGACTGCAAGGAGATCCAACCTGTCCATTCTGAAGGAGATCAGCCCTGGGATTTCTTTGGAAGGAATGATGCTAAAGCTGAAACTCCAGTACTTTGGCCACATCATGTGAAGAGTTGACTCACTGGAAAAGACTCTGCAGCTGGGAGGGACTAGGGGCAGGAAGAAAAGGGGACGACAGAGGATGAGATGGCTAGATGGTATCACCGACCCTACGGACATGAGTCTGAGTGAACTCCATGAGTTGGTGATGGACAGGGAGGCCTGGCGTGCTGCAATTCATGGGGTCGCAAAGAGTCAGACACGACTGAGAGACTGAACTGAACCGAACATCTCAGCTATCATCCCTAATAAACTGTGGGCAGATAAGTTTTCAGAAGTTGCAGCAAAACAATGAAAACATATAAAGGATGTCAAGAATAAGATGTTGTGACTGGTATCCCTAGCTTAAGTGGCCATCCCATCAAAACTGGGCAACTGCCTCTTTGTGGCCAATTGTTGCCATGTAAGAATATTCAACTTGATTGTCCAACTGTCCGAAGAAAAGGAAGAAATAGCATTTTTAACCTCTGGCTTAACCTGTCTTCTCCCTACCCTCATCTCTAGAACATCCTCACCAGTTAGTGATTATTATTCTCAACATAGAGGTTACAGATTACTAAAGTTAAGTATCTATCTCAAGAAACAGACAGTAGAATATGAATTCAAAAGCAAATTGGGCTTTAAAGCCTACGCACTTTCCACCACATCCCACTTTCTTCTCACAGCACCAGCTCCACCTATTGAGGTTCCTCATTCTTTCCAACAGATGGGCTTGAAGTGGCTCTTCATGCAAGAGATCATCTTGCACATTTTACTTTCTTTTCTATAATTTCATTGTTAACAAATGAAAAAAAAAGCCATTATCATCAGTGAGGAAAAGAACAAGATATTGCTTCCTGAATCAAAATACCAACAAAATGAAATTTAATATTGGTGCCAAAATAATTGGTAAGCATCCCCATCCAAATTTACTCCATTTCTAGGACTTCCCTGGTGGTCCAGTGGTTAAGAATTCACCTGCCAATGCAGGGGACATGGGTTCAATCCCTGGTTCAGGAAGATCCCACATGCTATGGAGCAGCTAAGCCCATGCGCCACAATTACTGAGCCCATTAGCCCTAGAGCTCATGTTCTACAGTGAGAAACCACCACAAGGAGAAGCCTGCATATCGCAACTAGAGAGTAGTCCCTGCTCGCCACAACTGGAGAAAGCCCACACACAGCAATGAAAACCCAGCACAGGCATAAGTAAATAAATAAACACATTTATCCCATTCCTACCACCTTTCAACAGTGGGTCCGAAGTGTCTATGTATGTATCTTCCTTTTAAAATGTCCATGTCTAACCATTTCAAGTATAGGACTCTTACATAGAAAATTAATTTTAAAACTAAAAGGAAAAAGAAGAGGAACTGGACACAATGAAGGTGCTATCCCATGCTCCTTCAACTGTTTTATCTAAAGCAAAAACTCTCGATGCACTATTTATATCAGTCATAACTCTTTTCTGTTTGAGATGCCACATCTCCAGTGATTAATGGGTAAGGTCTGGGTTTCTAATACTGTCTACTCTGATCATACATTGATATATAGTCCATCGCAAATTCCATCTGAGCTCATGATTTTCCTGTAAATATACCCCAACATAGCTGCCACATTCCTAAATTCTGGGCAAAACTGATGACTGTGCTCCACTATTTGATTATTGTGTAGGAGCTTAATGTAAAATCCCAAAATAGTGATAATGTGATTGCAGTTCTTTACTTCATTCCTGGCTGCTTAGTACTCTCAGCTTTACTTTGGCAGGCTGTTTGATGAAGATTAATCTCATTTTCTATCTGCTGTGTTGATAAAAATAAGTATTCTTGAGAAAATAGGACTACGTGGCACAATTAGCTAATACCCATTCCTTCTAGCTCTCATAAATTATGTTGAAATGAATGGTAATAAAAGTGAGTTCAGAGATTTCAATCTGCTTCCCAGTGGCTGGTTTCAAAAAAGTACCCTAAACTCAGCCTGGTAAGGCCTTCTCACTCTAAGAACTGAGAGCAGTGGACAAACTGTGATGCCAACTGGAACTGGAAGTAAGGAATGAAAAGGCCAGGGGGAGAGATGTGATGGGAAGAGAGGAGGCTAAGCAGTGTGGGCTGGAGTGGAGAAGGAGAGCCAGTGTTTGGGAAAGATCTCATGAGCAGCTGTTCCCTCCACGGTAAGGGGCTTGTGTGATATATACGAGTTCCTCCACCTGCTTTATCACAAGTGCCAAGATTTCAAGCAATTGTCATCCAGTTCACAGCCTCTGAGCACATCAGAGTTAAGGAAGGAAAGTTTTCTCTCGGAAGATCCTCAAAAAGAGCTCTAACTAAACCCAAGAAGTCATCAAAGATCAGAGTGTGTACGCAGCAAACATAACCTGGATCCAGAGAACAGTCAAAGACCTATCTTCTCATTCTTTTATTCGTGTGTGTGTGTGTGTTAATTGCTCAGTCGTGTCCAACTCTTTGCGACCTCATGGACTGTAGCCCACCAGGCTCCTTTGTCCATGGGATTCTCCAGGCAAGAATACTGGAATGGATTGCCATACCCTTTTCCAGAGGATCTTCCCAATCCAGGGATCAAACCCTGGTCTCCTGCACTGCAGGCAGATTCTTTACCATTTGAGCTACAGGGAAGTCCTGTATTCTTGGAGTAGCTTAAAACGTGGTTCCAAAATTTTTAGATACCCTCCCCATCAATAAGTGGAGTCTATGCCCCCTTCCCTTGAGTCTGGGTAGGCTTTGTGACTGTGTGACGCAAAGAGGACAGGGAAGTGAGGCCGTGTGTTCTCCGTGGTCAGCCAGGAAAGGCCACGTGCCTCCTTTTGGGAATGCATGTATGTGGGGCCTGAGTTCCAGGATGGTGCCTGATACACCTGCCACCACCAGGCTGGAGGAAACCCACACAGAGGGGGTTCCCTGGGGGCCATTCTGGTCTCCAGACATGCCAGCAAACCGTGGCCCTGGACCTTCAAGTCTTCACAGCTGGAACAGAGCCAACCTGGCCCCACTGTGCCCTGACTTCTTGGCCCTCTTGCCGTAGCCTTCAGGTGAGTGTAAGAAATGGTTGTTTTCAGCAGCTAAGTTTTGAGGTAATTTGTTACACAGCAGTGATCTCTGGAACAATCCTTTTGCTCCATTCCCACCTCTGATCTTTCTCTGTGGAGGCTTACATATTTAAATCCTTAAATGAGTCATTTCCACTTGTCTTCCCTGTAGCTCAGAGAAGGTGATGGCACCCCACTCCAGTACTCTTGCCTGGAAAATCCCATGGATGAAGGAGCCTGGTGGGCTGCAGTCCATGGGGTTGCACACAACTGAGTGACTTTCCTTTCCCTGTAGCTCAGTCAGTAAAGAGTGCCTGCAATGAAGGAGACCCAGGTTCAGTCCCTGGGTTGGGAAGATCCCCTGGAGAAGGAAATGGCAACCCACTCGAGTATTCTTGCCATGGAGAATTCCATAGACAGAGGAGCCTGGTGAGCTACAGTCCATGGGGTCACAAAGAGGTCACAAAGAGTTGGACACGACTAAGTGACTAACACACTCCACTTGTTTGTACCCTAAAAGTCTCTGTTTAAGTAAAAATTTATGCCTAAGAAATCAATGGCTAACAGAAACTCTGGACTCATCAGCTCACAATTTGACAGTCACTCTTCATCCAGAAAATAAATATGTGGCTTTCCTTTTATCAATCATACAATTTCTAGAATAGTGCCTTCTCTTTGAAGCCTTCCCAGTTTAATCACACAGATGATGGCATGTAATTTCCTCTCACCCATCTCCCACTAATACCACATATAACCTTGGGCATGCATGTATTGAGCAACTAAACATCTAAAAGATGTACGAGAAATATGAGTCATGACATCTCCCTTCAAAAGATTTCTAATCTTGTTTGGAAAGCAGTGCTAGCCACCCCTCCTCTAGTCTCATAAAGCAAAAATAATAAAGATGGAAGGACCCACTGTCACAATGACAATGTACATAAAAAATACAGGATGCAGGATGCATGGGGCTGGTGCACAGGATGATTCAGGGAGATGATGTGGGGAGGGAGGTGGGAGGGGGCTTTGGCATTGGGAGATCGTGTTCACCTGTGGCTGATTCATGTCAATGTATGGCAAAACAAATACAGTATTGTAATGTAGAATAAAGTATTAAAAAATAAAATAAAATAAACATAATATTAAATATGTTGTAAAAAAATACAGAAATCTTTTTTACCTTATTTCTGTATTTATAAGGCATGCTTCTTTCATGAGCATCCATGTCACCCATGTTAACAATAATAATGATTCTTTATATCTAAAACTGGTTACTATTCAATCATCTAGTCACACATTCAATAACCATTTACTGCTCTCTTTGTATGGAACTTCCCTAGTGGCTGAAATGGTAAAGAATCTGCCTGCAATGTGGGGGACCTGAGTTAAATCCCTAGGTTGGGAAGATCCCTGGAGAAGGGAATGGCAACCCACTCTAGTATTCTTGCCTGGAGAATCCCTTGGACAGAGGAGCCTGGTGGGCTACAGTCCATGGGGTTTTAAAGTGCTGGGCATGACTAAGCAACTAACATTTCACACTTGTATGCACCAGGCCCTCTGCTAAGCTCTGGCTGTAACCCAGAGTAAGAGATACAGTCCATGTCATTTCAAAGCCTACATTCTACTGAAGGAGACAGATAACAAATGTGTAAACATTAAAAAATATGACATATACGGGGAAGGAAATGAGGAGGAGGGTACAATAGACACTAAGTCAAAGTAGAGCGGCCACTCTGGTGAGGGTGGTCAGAGAAGATCCAGGAAAACCAGCAACAGGTAGCAGCTGATGTAGACCCTAACAATAAGGAGATGCTGGGGAAACTCCAAGAACAGGGTTTTGAGCGAGGAAACAGCACTTACAAAATCCCCACGGAAAGAAGAATCACTGCATGCTCCAAGAACAGAAAGGCTTACGTGTCCAGAGAGATGGAGGAGAAAGCAGGAAGAGCTGAAAGCCATGAGAGGTGGAGCTTATGTGTCACAATGCCAAGCGTGTGGTCTCCGAAACTGTAAGTCATCCAAGGTAAAAGCAATGTAAATAGCAACTACGCTGTGCTAACAGTTACTTAATCATCATCGTCATCAGAGTAAAGTTTATATTGACTACGTGCTTACTTTGGATTAATATTTTGGAAAATATTGCTGTGTTCTTCACTTGCCTTTCAAATAAAAAGGATCCTTCGGACAGACAGAGGGCTTTCCAGATGGCTCAGTGATAAAGAATCCACCTGCCAATGCAGGAGACACAGGAGACACGGGTTTGATCCCTGGGAAGGGAAGATCCCCTGGAGTAGGAAGTGCCAATCCACTCCAGTAGTCTTGCCTGAAATATTCCATGGACAGAGGAGACTGGTGAGCTACAGTCCATGGGGTCGCAGAGAGTCGGACACTACTGAGCATGAACACGAGACAGAAAGAAGGAAAATCTGGCAGTCAAAATAGGTCTTATGCAAGGCTTACGAATACATTGTCTTAAGAAAGAATTTGTAAATGTCTGTATCACCTTCCACATAGAAAGACTTGAAGAATTCTCCCCACAGTGAAGAAAAGATGTGACACAGGAGAGAGTGAGGAAATCCCAGCCTCATCCTCATCCCAGGGGATTTGAAAGGAGGAAAAGCAGGGGAAGGAGTGAAGTGGCTGGAATGTCTTATGTAGATCTGGGAAAGTCAGAGGAATGAGGGTTCTAACCCTGTTCCTGCTCAGGGCTCTAGAAAAATATCACCTGTCAGGTTGCCCCATTCCAAAGTCCATGTGGAGGCAGTTAGGCAGACAGATAGCTTGGAATGTGGTTTTTCTGAGCACCAGTCTGGGTCAGGAAGATCCTCTGGAGAAGGAGATGGCTACCCTCTCCAGTATTCTTGCCTGAAGAAATCCATGGACAGAGGAGCCTGGCAGGATATAGTCAATGGGGTCACAAAGAGTCAGACACGACTGAGTGACTAAACTGAACTGACTGAAGTTCATTATCATCAACATTAGTATCATTATTGCAGTTATTATATAAAACCAAAAAGTCACAACATAGGAAAGTGATACTTACATAAAAGGAAATTCAGTGGAGGTATTCATTTCATACCAAAAGCAAGGAATTTCAAATTTTAACATTATTTCTGAAAATTTCAGCTCAGTTCAAACCACTTAGTTCAGAAAGAGTAAAATGACAATATTAAAAACCAGCAACAAATCAAGGAATTAAAAATCAGGCCTAAATGAAGAAAAATGTGACTAAAATTAATTAGAAAGATAGTTTTCTCCCCCTGCAAGAGCGGTAAGTGATTACCTAGACATTTTCCACGTTTCCTACAGAAAAATCTCTACAAAGATACCATTCAGTCAACCACCAGGAGGAGGTTGGTTCATGTAACCATGTAACACTGGCTACATGTAACCAGTAAGCATATAACACTGTCCATATTCACTGTCTGCTTAAAGATTCTGTGAGGCAAATTATATTAGAATTAACTGGCTGACTTAATGAAAACTATTTCGTTTTAGCTGAGCATTTTTACTCCAGTGAAGGAGCCAGGGTAAACCCTGGCTTGCTTTTGTTTCTTTTGTCTTCCTTGGGGTTTTCACCTGCTTGGCTAGATCCACTTGCACAATTGCTAAGATACCAACACGTCTCCCAATACTAGAAAAGTTCTCTCTCTCATTTCCACCTTACAAGTGGAGCAACAAAAACACAAAGACGTTAGGAGGAATGCAGCCATGAAAGACAACTCAATCAATTTTGTTGCTCCTCTTTAACCCAAAATGCATCTCCTTTATAGGCCTATTGGTACACAGCTGGAAAGTACTGTCCAGAAGAGATGGAAAATCAGTCAAGGCCTTTCCGGAGAGCCTTACTCCACCTGGATACATTTGGGTGGTCTCAAATATTTTCATGTAGTGCCTGTGTTTCACCTCATCTCATTTTTTGTCCTCTTTCTGCATTTCTGCATCACTGTCTAGGATGACGAGTGATTTGTACTATTTTTCAGAAGACAGAAATGTTTTCCAAAGCACCCTGCTATTTCATGCTTAACTCAAGCTTTACCTGTTTTAAATACTGTCATAGATACTTATAGCAGAAGAAATCTGTCATCCAGAATTCCATTACTAGTCTTAGCAAAGTACAAAAATCATTATATATCCAATGATGACTGTGAGGCACTCCAAGGTCTTAAAGTACACTGTGAATCATTTTTCTAAAAAAATTGGGTTTATGTTAATTTCATGTTAATTATCCTGCTTATCATAAATAGGTAACCCACTCTCTAATAACAACAGCTAGCTATTCCAATATATTTATATGTTTGCCAAAGGCTATAGTATTATTTCATATAACCCTTGCAACAACTACGTGAGGTGGGCAGCCGATACTTTTCAAAGCTGAGGAAAGTGAGGCAGGGCTACACATGGAGTTGCTTAAGCCTGTGCAGTCATTAAGTCAGGATACCAGAAGTAAAGCCCACCTCAGCGTGCACCTGAAACCATGCTTTAGACCACACTATGAAGCATCAAGTATGGAGTGCGTGTGCGAGTCATCAACCTCATTTATTTAATAAATGCAAGCAACTTCTTCCCCTTGCCAGCTGAGCTCTCAAGCTTCATTTTCATACTATGACCAGTTTTATTTACTCCTGGACATTCTTCCCAGACTATACTCCTGATGACTGTTACAGCCTTGTTTTATTATATCACAGATTGAAAAACCCTCAGGATTTTTAGAGAGTAATATACTACAATATTACCTCAACAGACCTACAGGCAGAAAAAGTTTGAACATGGCATCTATTTTCACGTAAGTCAATCTTCTTTCCAGTCTTGAAAGGAAAACATCTTTTGCATTGATGTTGCTCTGCGTTTTATATTGGTCCCAAAAATACTGACACATAAAGGGGCTTCCAGAGACTTTCATTTTCTGAAGATGAGGGTAATTACATGAGAAAAGGGAAGGAAGGACAGACTTAGGAAAACTACACAGAATCAGTCACACAGCAGTACAGTTTTAGTAAAAAGGATACAATGTGCCTTTTATACTATGCATGAAGCCTAATCATTTTTCTCACCTGCATAAAATCAGATTCCAAATAAATCAAAGTAATAGCCTATTCTCATAAATTCAGAAAGCCAAGAATATAAGAGGATTTCAGGATGGCTTATTTTAATTTAAAAAATTATTTGGAGAAAACAGTTGAAGAACTTCAATTTGGTATAAGTATCATGAGGTCTTAGGTTGGATCATCTCAGCCCTGCATTAAATCCCACAATAAAAAATGATATAATATAACCATCCTTCAGAAGAATGAAACACACCATCCAGTGTAGGCATCTCCTAACTCAGAGGGAAATTCTAGATTTTTCCAGCCACTTTACTGGAGTTAAGAGTTTACTTTGTCAATCTTGTTTTATGCAGCTCTAGAGAAAAAGGGTACTCTGACCTATGTTTTACAATTAACTAATTTCATATACTTTTGTTTTTTTCTAAGGGAGTTACAATTTCTCCCCTCTGGAAATTAAGGACAAGGGGTCATAGTTCACAGCACAGGCCCTGCTGGCAGTCCTTGTCTATCACATGTGCTAGGAGCCACTATAAGACTAATCTCCTCAAAGAAACATTCCACACCAAACTTCTGTATTCTGAGCAGTCCCTGGCTTTCCAGGTCATATCAGTTATATGTCACAGCATTTTGTCTATCAGTTGCTTTTATATTGTTTAGGTGGATCTTGCACGGCAATCTGTCTCCCTAAAGAATGGAAATAATAATCATAAAAATGAAATTTTGTTTGAGTATTTTTATGGGTTCAAATTTACACATTGAGATAAACACTGTCCCTCAGAAATAAAGCCACTTTCAATATACATATACATACATACATAAATATATATAAATACAGGTAAATATAACCTGGGCCTATAACAAAAATTCTCCCTGGAATGGTCATGATTATATTTAAGTTAAAAATCAGTGGAGGCATTGCTTTCAGGGAAAAAGAAAAATAACCTGGAATCTATTTCTGTTGGTACAAACAAGACCATGAGGCAGTTCATGGGTCACTCAACACTGGGATGCTCACGTAAACCAATCCTAACAATTTTTTGAATGCTCTGTTTTAAGTGTTGTAAATACTGACAATAATGAATAACAAAGAAACAAAGTGAGTGTCTCTTATCAGAACATAGTTGTAAACAAATTACACTAAATCCAGGTAGGGCGTTATCCCATGCGACAGCCTGCACTCACCTACCTGAGATCATATCTCCAAACCAAGATGAACTGACCCCCACAAATCCAAATTTAAGATGCCTATGTGTTATCCAAGACTGTCCAGACTACATCTGTCTGCCTGGTTTTAAATCCTGTGTTCTCAACCATTACACTCCTTGAGGGCGAAAACCAGACTCCTCGTTTTATTTATTTCCTCTAACAAATCTAAGCCTAAAGCCTAGTGAACGCCAGCAGTGTGCATTAATGCATTCTCCAAAGTAGGTAACATGCTTGTTTCTCAGTGGAAAAATCAGCTATATTTATTTGCAGATCTTAAGTCATTCAGTTACAGACTTGCATAATAACTTCGTACAGTAGGTCAGTAAGGCTATTTGACAGAAAAATATGGAGTCAAAACAGTTAGCAACAGGAATCTTCACATGTAGCAGAGGGAACAAGCTTTGGAATACAAAGAAAATTTTTTAGAAAGCAGTTACCAAGAAGAAAAAGAAATTTACTGGGGTATTTTCAATGTTCATTCCTTAAGTATACTACTTTACAACCCACTAATGAGACCATGCGGCACTGAAATACTAACAGACAAAGGGAAACACAAAGGAGAAATTTATTTGTCTATGATATTTACATAGATGGGATTTAAGGTGAATGCTGGGGTTGGAGTAGGGGGAGTTCCAATATTAAAATTTATTGGATAGAAAGTAAAAACAGATGCTAAGATTAGATATAGGTTTTTGTCATATTTCACAGCAATGAATTTACAATTTGCTCTTCTAGTAGACTGCAGAGAGACAAGGAATCTGAAAACTCAGACATCTGAAATACCTAAGACAATTTTATATCCCAGAAAGTAGAGAAATTCTAAGACAGTTATTTTTTCCACAAAAAGAGAATGATGTGGAATGTTCATGAACAGCTAAACTTTGTACCAGACACCTGTCATTTCTCAAATTCAGAGAAGCAAGTCTAGCAAAGAAAAAAACAAACTAGAAAGCTCAAAGGACATGATTCCATAAAGTATTAATAAATTTGGACTGTGCATTTGGAAGACACAATCCAATTCAGAATGGGGAACAAGCTAGCATATGCTCTATCCATATTTTTAAAGCACACAAAAAGGAGAATTCTCTGCAAATCACTGACCAAAATGGAAACAAAATTACACTATCAAAATGGAAATGATAGGCTAGTATGTGCCCTAGGATATTAAGGAGATGAACCACAGCAGTAATAATAACCCCACCTCTAATTTGCATAAATCACTGCTGCTCATCTCATAATGAAAAACAGGTAAGTTAATCACCAAAAGATTATTAACTGATTTATTCAGAATAAAACACAAGAATAAAAAGCAGAAGCGGATTTGCAGATGTATCACAGAGAAAATGAACACTGGAGGCACAATATAAATATCAGCATCCGTCTGACATGGTGTTGGTGGGAGTACACACACTATGGAGGGAAACTGGCAATTTACCTAAATAACACATGCACATATCTTTTGAGATAGCAACTGCTCATTTATGAGTTTATCCTACAGATACACTGGCTTGTATCAAGTAGTGCATTCAAAGTAGTTCATGGAGTACTCTTTATAATAACCAAAGAAAGTAATAATAAATAGAATTTAGTGAGATAATTTATGGTGCATTTATGCCAATAAATATCATGGAGGCTCTAAGAGAATGGAGAAATCACAAATTAATATATATAGCTTCCAAGATTTACAAATTAAGTGGAAAAAATGCAAGTTACAGAACACCACTTATGTAAGAAAAAGAAGGTATTATATATGTATACTATATATTAACAAGATATATATTAGTATATGTACTAATAAGAGGATATAGCATAAATACATATTATATATATACTATATATATATAGTCCATCTTATTTTTCTCAAGATATATATTATCTCTAAAAGAGTACAGAAAGAAACTAGTAATAACTCTCATTTCTGGGGAGAGGAATTATGCTACTAGGTTAGAAGGGAGATTTTTCCATATATATATTCTTCAGCAATTTTTGAACTTTTTCCATGTGAATATATGTCTTTGATCAAAAGTTAATTTAAATTACAAAAAAAATTAAGGTAGGCAGTATGTGTTCTAAGTTACAAACAACTGCTAATCAAAGATAGGCACAGAAGTCATATTGAGCTGAGAAGGTAGAGACAAGGTTTCAGGGTGCTGAAGTGGCTGGAACTATCAGGCAGGGTCCTAGAGAGTTACAGTTATGCAGAAAGAAATTCTTAAACTTCTAAGTGGGAGTACTCCATAAGTCTGTGGCTGACATCTGGGCTATAATTTGCAGGATGAGAACACCTGAGGCTTACCAGCTAACAAATGTTATGGAGTGGGAAGAGTAGAGATACTAGAGGTCAAGTAATGCTGGAGAAAGAATAATGCCGGACATCATTGGAGCTCAGGTGGTCTAAGAGTGGGAGATTCCGTCAACATTCCATTAACACCTTCAGCTACCTAAGACACCCAAAGTTTGTACACTCCATAGTGAGGGCCTATTCTAAAGTAAGTCCTAGGACTTCCAAAGGCCTAAAACAAAACCTCTCCTTGCATGTCTCTCTTGCATGTTGAATATTGCTAAGTTGAAGGGGGATCAGGAAACATTTTGGCTTCCAAGAGATTTGCACTAAAAAGCATAAAACCATGTTTAAGGTGATCAACAAATAATCTGACAAAATGAATTCAAATAAAAATAAACATTTTTCCAAAGAAGACAACAGAATCCAGAGGTTCTATAACACATCATAAATTTCCCATTGTAGTAGTGTTAGTTACTAAGTCATGTCCAACTCTTTACAACCCCATGGACTGTAGCCCACCAGGCTCTTCTGGCCATGGAATTCTCCAGGAAAGGATATTGGACTGGGTTGCCATTTCCTTCTCCAGGGGATCTTCCCGACCTAGGAACTGAACATAGGTCTTCTGCATTGCAGGCAGATTCTTTACCATCTGAGACACCAGGGAAGCCCATATTGAATCAAATATCCTATAGTCAATCAAATATCACTAGACAAAGAAATAGGAAAATGTGATACACAGATAACCAAAGAAGCAGTGAATATAAACAAGATCCAAATGGCCCAGATAGTTAGCCCGACAAAAACTTTATAGTAGCTGTTATAGATATTTTCAAAGGATTAAAGAAAAAATTACTCAATGAAATAAAGGAAATATAATGATTAGACAGAAAGAGAAGAACCAAATGGAAATCTTAGAACTGAAATGAAAAATTTAGTGGCTAAGCCTAAATAGCTGAATGGAGATGGTAAAAAAAAAAAAAAAAAACTTAAAATATGTCAGTAGGAGTCATTCAGTCTGGAAAATGAAGATGGAAAAAGATTAAGAAAATGAACTGAACCTTAGGAATAGCTAGGACAATTTCAAGTAGTCTTACATAAATATAACTGCTATCCCAGCAGGAAAAGATAACGACATGGGTCAGACAAAACACTTAATAGGATAACTACTGAAAACTTCTCAAATTTTATGAAAAACACTAGCGTCCATATCCAAGAAGTTTAGCAAATCCCCAAAAGTATAATCATATAGAAAACCATAACCAGGCACTATGCAGTCAAACTTCAAAAAATGAAAATTTAAAAGAAATATTTAAGTGCATCCAGAGAAAATATATATACTATACCGATACATAGGGAGACAAGGATAAGAATGATCAAAGTCTCATCAAAAACAATGGAAGCTGAAAAAAAAAAAAACCTGATGAAATGGCATCTTTAAATTGCTAAAAGGAAAAAAAAATCTGTTATCTCAGAATTCTGTATCCAGCAAAAATAGTCTTCAAAACTGAAAATAAAATAAAGGCACTTTCAGATCAATAAAAACTAAGAATATTTATCAACAGCAGCTCTACACTGTAAGAAAAGCAGAAGACTGAAGGCAAATGATGCTAGATGGCAATTCATATCTACAGTAAAGTATACAGAGCATTAGAAACATTAAATCAACCAGTAAATATAACTGAGTCCCTGATGCAAAGAGCCTACTCATTGGAAAAGACCTGATGCTGGGAAAGATTGAAGGCAAAAGGAGAAGGGGATAGCAGAGAATGAGATGGTTAGAAAGCATCACTGACTCAATGGAAATGAATTTGAACAAATTCTGTAAGATAGTAGAAGACAGAGGACCCTGGCATGCTATCTTCCATGAGGTCACAGTCAGACACGACTTAGCAACTGAACAGAACAGAAGACATTGTCTCTTAACAGACCACTGAAAGATCACTAACTATTAAAAGCAAGAACAGTATCACTCTGAGGTGTGGTTTATATACATGTTTAAATAAAAAATATGGCAATAATCACACAAAGAAAAGGGGATGAGTAAATTGAATTTATTGTTATAAGGTTATTACATTTGTAAGGTGCTATTTGTAAACTGTGAAAGGTACAACATTGACTCTAATTAGAGTCTAATGAGTTAAAAGTGCATATTTTTAGCCTTAGGAAAATAAAAAAGTTACATATAGACAGACATTTATTCAGAATGATAAAGTATAACTAAAAGCTAAAAATGGCACTCTTAAAAATATTTAACTCAAAGGGCGCAGGAAAGAAGCAACAGAGGAACAAAAATTAAAAGACAAATGAGGGGGAAAGTGTTAAATACCTGATGTTGAGTGGGATTCACTTAACAAATTCATTCAGACAATGAACTGAGAGATACTGCAACACTGATGCCTTAAGAAATACAAGTGTTAATAAATATCCCTTCTCACATTATAAATTTTACAATTGTACAGAGATATACAATAATTATCATATGACAAATACAAAGGATATTATAGTTACCACCAAATACTTCCTATATACTAGAGCTTCTACTAAATGCTTTATAAATATTAACTCATGTATTCTTCACAATCCATATTGAAGGTGTCATATAGCCCCATTTTGTAGATAAAAAACTGGATGCAAGCTTTATGAGCACAATGACCAAAAGTATTACTTACCTTTGTGCTACCATGACTCATTCTTTGCAGAGCATCTAATAGGTGCTCAATAAACAGTTGTGAAAAAGAATGACTGAATTTTGAAGGACACAGTAATCTTCCCTACACCATGCAGAGAACCAGAATTGGAAGCCAGACAGACTTGAGTTCAAAGTCCTCAGACAATAACCTGAGTGACAATATTCCAGCTGGCCACAATAGTTCCAGTTTATGACTACTGTCCCACTATCATTACTAATAGGACACTCATTCACTTCTCCCAAAAAAGCAAATCTGAATAATAAAATATATGGTTATGCTAAAATTTCAGAGAAGAAATCTCTGGTTGGAATAATCAGGAAATCTTGATTCAAGAGATGGCATTTGAAATTAACTTTTAACAGATGAATGGGATTTGCTAGACAGAGAATAATACTTAAAAGGTAAAAAGGATTCTGTGACTTAAAGAAAACACAACATATGAGTGTATAAATAGCTGTGAAATTTGGCACTCCAAGAAATTCTTTATATAAAAATATTTGTCACAGATGTTCATAAGCAATGGATATTGAACGCTTCTCTAATGACTGGAAAACAAAGGGCAATGACAAATAAAAACATGTCACTGGGCTGAGTGGGAAAACAAGACCATAGCTCTCTTATTCAATCTTTATGTAGAGTCTTGAAAGGCAGATCTAATAACATTAATTTTCTAGATCACCCTAATCTTGAAAGTAAAGGTAAAAAGAGACTGAATGAATTTAAATGAGTACAAAAAGAGATAAAGTAAACGAAAGTAATTTTCAACTTGGTAAAACAACTTAACTTTTACTTAAAAAAAAAATCCTGTAATTCAGATACTTCACAAGCAGAAAATTTTCAAGCAAAAAGGAAGGAGATGCCGAGGTATGCATTTAAAGAAGAATGTTCAACAACTAGATCAATTACTATCAGTGTGATTGCGATTATTACAAACTGTATCAGCTGAGCATTGACTATATACCAGGTACATTATTAGACATCTTGCATAACTAATTTAATACTCACAACAATTCAAAAGTGCTGTAATCCTCTCTATTATACAGAGGCAAAAGCTCATAAAAATGCTAATACTTTTTAATGGTAGAACATGAATCTATTCTTAGATCTCCCTGATTCCAAGCAGGTGTCTCTCTCTTGCCTCCAGGTCTCACTGCATTAGCAATGATACCACAAATACTGAAGGTGAAAAATCAAGGTACGGAAGAAGTACTTTCCTCTGTCTTGCTAGCTCTGGGAGATAAATCTGTATATCAAATAAATGGCCTTCAGTTCAGTTCAGTTCACTCACTCAGTCATGTCTGACTCTGCAACGCCATGAACTGCAGGACGCCAGGCCTCCCTGTCCATCACCAACTCCCAAACTCACGTCCATAGAGTCGGGTGATACCATCCAGCCATCTCATCCTCCGTCGTCCCCTTCTCCTCCTGCCCCCAATCCCTCCCAGCATCAAAGTCTTTTCCAATGAGTCAACTCTTTGCATGAGGTGGCAAAAGTACTGGAGTTTCAGCTTCAGCATCATTCCTTCCAAAGAACACCCGGGACTGATCTCCTTTAGAAAGGACTGGTTGGATCTCCTTGCAGTCCAAGGGACTCTCAAGAGTCTTCTAAATGGCCTTAGCACTTGCAAAGAAAATGCTGAAGGAAATACATAAATAGAGCCAAAAAACCAGCTAAATAAGTCTCACTCACCAAGAAAAGATTAATGCTTGGAGAAAATAATGGTTTACAAATATGAAGAGAGTGTAATACTTTGCTCAAGGCACAGACTGCTGAGTAATTAAAAGGAAATGAACATGGCTAATACCAGACCACCTGACCTGCCTCTTGAGAAATCTGCACGCAGATCAGGAAGCAACAGTTAGAACTGTACATGGAACAACAGACTGGTTCCAAATAGGAAAAGGAGTACGTCAAGGCTGTATATTGTCACCTTGCTTATTTAACTTATATGCAGAGTACATCATGAGAAACGCTGGGCTGGAAGAAACACAAGCTGGAATCAAGATTGCCAGGAGAAATATCAATAACCTCAGATATGCAGATGACACCACCCTTATGGCAGAAAGTGAAGAGGAGCTAAAGGGCCTCTTGATGAAGGTGAAAGAGGAGAGTGAAAAAGTTGGCTTAAAGCTCAACATTCAGAAAACGAAGATCATGGCATCCGGTCCCATCACTTCATGGGAAATAGATGGGGAAACAGTGGAAACAGTGTCAGACTTTATTTTGGGGGGCTCCAAAATCACTGCAGATGGTGACTGCAGCCATGAAATTAGAAGACGCTTACTCCTTGGAAGAAAAGTTATGACCAACCTAGATAGCATATTTAAAAAGAGACATTACTTTGCCAACTAAGGTCCGTCTAGTCAAGGCTATGGCTTTTCCTGTGGTCATGTATGGATGTGAGAGTTGGACTGTGAAGAAGGCTGAGCACTGAGGAACTGATGCTTTTGAACTGTGGTGTTGGAGAAGACTCTTGAGAGTCCCTTGGACTGCAAGGAGATCCAACCAGTCCATTCTGAAGGAGATCAGCCCTGGGATTTCTTTGGAAGGAATGATGCTAAAGCTGAAATTCCAGTACTCTGGCCACCTCATGCGAAGAGTTGACTCATTGGAAAAGACTCTGATGCTGGGAGGGATTGGGGGCAGGAGGAGAAGGGGACGACCGAGGATGAGATGGCTGGATGGCATCACGGACTCGATGGACGTGAGTCTGAGTGAATTCCGGGAGTTGGTGATGGATAGGGAGGCCTGGCGTGCTGCGATTCATGGGGTTGCAAAGAGTCAGACACGACTGAGCGACTGAACTTGAACTTGAACATGACTGAGAACACTGGAAGGAGAATTGTGAGGTGTGTTTGCTATTAGATGATAAGCTTCTAAACCAGAATCATTTTCTAAGAGATGCAAAAGTGGTTCCTTTGCCTATGGGATGTAAAATGGAACTTGAAAACCTATCTAAGAAAATCCCCCAGTGTAGATGGTTCCTTTCAAATGGTGGGGATTGTGGGAGTAACCCCTTATGTGTTTTTCAACTCTGACTACTAAATCTATCTTGAATTTCCTTGAGATAAGAGGCATTTTAAATCTATTAGAGCTTAAGTTGCTTAAATCTTCCATTTTCCTAAAATATCTGATTTATAGACATAAATGTTTAAATTTTAAGAGAATCTTTGTTAGGAAATTTTAGAAAGTTTACACCTCTCACTTTATTTTTCTTATTCCTAAGTAGAAGTTTAGGTTTATGTTTAGATGTTCCATGATAATGTATATTAGTTAAGTCTTCAACCAAGAATATGAAATGTCTCGACTCTCTTGTCTTAGAAGTCTATGAGGGCACATTACTCTCAAGATTTTCTCATAAAAACTGAAGTCCATAAGTCAAACTTACAGACTTCAACTTTTACCAAAAAAAAAATCTTGAGGATAATGTCCCCTTATAGAGCCAAGAGAGTCTCTTATGGTGGGGCCGGGGGGGGGGGCGGTGCAGGGGTGGGGGCGGTGCGGGGGTGGGGGGGCGGTGCAGGGGGTGGGGGGCGGTGGTGGTGTCAGTGGGAGGAGAAGGTAGGATGAATGGAAAGAGTAACATGGAAATATACACATTACCATATGTACAATAGATAGGCAGTGGGAATTTGCTGTATGACTCAGGGAACTCAAACCAGAGCTCTGTGACAACCTAGAGGGGTGGGATGGGGTGGGAGGTGAGAGGGAGGCTCAAGAGGGAGGGGACATATGTATACCTACGGCTGATTATGTTGACATATGGCAGAAACCAAAACAATATTATAAAGCAGTTATCCTTCAATTAAACATAATTTTTTTTAAAAACTGAAGTCCAATATATTATCACAAATTTGAGAATACCTCCTTCTATTTCATTTTATTTCTACTTGAGTAAATTAAAGAACTATTTAGGACAACTTGAGTGTTTTTCCATAGTAGACCTTTTTACAGTTATAAGAAAATGAAAAGACCAATTTCTAATTTTTAAAAGCCTCCAGGTACAGTTTGTAGCTTTCAGATTATAATGCTAAGAAATCTACCAAAGCTGATAGGGAACACAGCAAAATCGAGCATAGCAAAAATGTTACATTAAAAAAATAGTAAAGATAGATAAATAGATAGTCAAATTTTAAAGAGGTCTGCCATGGTAGCTTTCTTGTAGGCAAATTCATCTGATTCTATCAATATACTGAATATTGATAAGTTATGAATTAAAGTTTTCTGATTATTCTAAAGTTCTTCCAGGAGAATGCTAATGTAAAAAAGCTTCTTGAGAATAACAGCTATAATCCATTGAACTTAAATAGGATCCATTTATTAGGAACCAAAACATAGCTATATTTGCTCTGAAATTACTAACAATGTCTTACATTCTAAAAATCTATCAGTTTTCGTTTATTTCCCTGCTCTCTTTATCTTGAATGTCTTTAAGAAACTAACAAACTCTCATACACAAAGTCCTATGCTTTGAATACTTCAGAGCACCATACTTTTATTTTAAAGTTAATAATGGTAAGCTAAATTTCATGATGCTTTTCAAGTAGACTTCAAAGTATATTTAGATCAAGGTCAAGAATTCATTTAATCCAGCTCTAGCTTCCAAAGGAAATAAAGAGTTGACCAAAATGGTAATAAGGAAGTCTCCTGAGTTCCTCTCCTCCCATAGATACACTGAATATACAGCGACACATGGAGCAATTCCCTCCGAAAGAAATCCAGAAACTAGTTAACTCCTATACATCAGATGAATGATAAAATACCCACATTAAAATAAAAAGGTAAGAAAGGCTGAGACATGTTCTCACTATAAACTCCCTTGATATAGTACCATACAATTGGGAGGAAACCCCCAAATCCTAGCTTCTCCCTGAGGAGTGAAGGGTTTGAACCACACAACTAGTATCCTAGCTTTTAAAATACCCACCACAGTATGTTGGGGCTCCCAAAACACCCAGCTCTGAAAGCCAATGAGGTTTGTGTCCATGAGATTCACAAGACTATGGCAAATGAAGAACAAATCCTTAACTGGTACACAGTACTCATCATAGCTGTCCCCTCAGAGGTCAGTGTAGAGGGAACAGGCAAAATCTTCCATCTCCTGGTTTTCCCCCAAAGTTTATCCCAATATTTTAAAAGCTGCTGCCTGAGGGCCAGGATTCTAATTTAGTAGGCACTGGGAGCTAGCTGTAATCCTCCCCAGAAATCAGAGAAGTCAGACAACATCACCCCCATCTCTCCCCTCCAGCCCACTCCAAGCAACCAGTATCTCTCTAGAAATAGCTTGTACACATGTGTGTGCTCCAGCTTGTACACATGTGTGTGCTCTGGTTTTTATACCTGCCACTTAGGAGATAGGACTTAGATTGATGAGATCTGACAGTGAAGAGTCTTCCACTCACCAATCTGACAGAAATTGCATGTTGCAAAGAATCAATTCTCAACTGACTATCCCCTCACCCACCACCCATCTAGTGCTCAACACAAAGAGACAAGGCAAAACTGCCTATCTCCTAGTCTTTCTCTGAAAGGAGTTTATATGCATACTTTAAAATCTGTTGCATGAAGTCCAGGTTTCTAATTTAGAAAGCATATAGTGGTTAGCTACAATCTTCTTCAGAGACAGAGGAGCTGGTGGACACCTTCTCCTTTCACTTCACTCCAATAACAAAAATGAATCACCAGCATCTTGCTGGAACAGCTTTGTGCACATATCTGGCACATCAGCTTTTCCAATAATTACCCAAGGAATGAGCCCTTGGGTTGCCTGGCTCTAATACCAATGAATCTTTCATTCACAAGTTCTACAGGATTATAGGAAACAAAGAAAAAAATTTTAATAGACACTGGAGTTATCCTCCACCCCACAGCTATAAACCCAGGCCCAAAACAAAAGTTCAGTTCCACTCGTGTCTGACTCTTTGCAATCCCATGCACTGAAGAATGCCAGGCTTCCCTGTCCATCACCAACTCCGAGAGCTTACACAAACTTGTATCCATCGTATCGGTGATGCCACCCAACCATTTCATTGTCTGTCATCCCCGTCTCCTCCTGCCTTCAATCTTTAACAGCGTCAGGGTCTCTTCCAAGCAGTCAGTTCTTGGCATCAGGTGGCCAAAGTATTGAAGCTTCAGCTTCAGCATCAGTCCTTCCAATGAATATTGAGTAATGATTTCCTTTAGGATTGACTGGTTTGATCTCCTTGCAGTCCAATGGACTCTCAAGAGTCTTCTCCAACAACACAGTTAGAAAGCATCAATTCTTCAGCACTCAGCTTTCTTCACGGTTCAACTCTCACATCCATACATGACTACTGAAAAAACCCATAGCTTTGACTACATGGACCTTTGTTGGCAAAGTAATGTCACTGCTTTTTAATACAGTGTCTAGGTTTGTCAGTTTTTCTTCCAAGGAGCAAGTGTCTTTTAATTTCATGGCTGCAGTCACCATCTACAGTGATTTTTGAACCCAAGAAAAAATGTCTGTTACTGTTTCCATTTGTTGCTCATCTATTTGCCATGAAATGATGGGACCGGATGCCATGATCTTAGTTTTCTGAATGTTGAGTTTTAAGTCAGTTTCTTCACTCTCCTCTTTCACTTTCACCAAGAGGCTCTTTAGTTCCCCTTCACTTTTGGCCATAAGGCAGTGTCATCTGTGTATCTGAGGTTATTGATATTTCTCCCAGCAATCTTGATTCCAGCTTGTGCTTCCTCCAGCCCAGCATTTCACATGATGTACTCTGCATATAAGTTAAATAAGTAGGATTACAATATACAGCCTTGACGTACCCCTTTCCTGATTTGGAGCCAGTCTGTTGTTCCATGTCCAGTTCTAACTTTTGCTTCTTGACCTGCATACAGATTTCTCAGGAGGAAGGTCAGGCGGTCTGGTATTCCCCATCTCTTGAAGAATTTTCCACAGTTTGTTGTAATCCACACAGTCAAAGGATTTGGTGCAGTCAGTAAAGCAGAAGTTGATGTTTTTCTGGAATTTTCTCACTTTTTCTATGATCCAGTGGATGTTGGCAATTTGATCTCTGGTTCCTCTGTCTTTTCTAAATCTAACCTGAACATCTGAAAATTCTTGTTTCACATACTGTTGAAGCCTAGCTTGGAGAATTTTGAGTATTACTGTGCTAGCATGTGAGATGAATGCAGTTGTGCAGTAGTTTGAATATTCTTTGACATAGCCTTTCTTTGGGATTGGAATGAAAACGGACCTTTTCCAGTTCTGTGGCCACTGCTGAGTCTTCCAGATTTGCTAGCATATTAAGTGCATCACATTCACAGCATCATCTTTTAGGATTTGAAATACCTCAACTGGAATTCCATCACCTCCACTAGTTTTCTTTCCAAAGGCCCACTTGACTTTGCACTCCAGGATGTCTGGTTCTAGGTGAGGGATCACACTATCATGGTTATCTGGATTATATGTATTCTTGCCACCTCTTCTTAATATCTTCTGCTTCTGTTACGTACATACTATTTCTGTCCTTTATTGTGTCCATCTTTGCATGAAATGTTCCCTTGGTATCTCTAATTTTCTTGAAGAGATATCCAGTTTTTCCCATTCTATTGTTTCCTCTATTTCTTTGCATTGATGATTGAGGAAAGCTTTCATATCTAAAAGATGATGCTGTGAATGTGATGCACTTAATATGCTAGCAAATCTGGAAGACTCAGCAGTGGCCACAGAACTGGAAAAGGTCCGTTTTCATTCCAATCCCAAAGAAAGGCTATGTCAAAGAATATTCAAACTACTGCACAATTGCATTCATCTCCTTGCTATTCTTTGGAACTCTTCATTCAGATGGATATATCTTTTCTTTTCTTATAAAGAATTAATTTCCAAAATATACAAACAGCTTATACCACTCAATACCAGAAAAGCAAACAACCCAATCAAAAAGTAGGAAAGGGACCCGAAGAGACATTTCTCCAAGAAGACATACAGGTGACTAACAAGCACATGAAGAAATGCTCAACATCACTCATTACCAGAGAAATTAAAATCAAAACTACAATGAGATGCCACCTCACACTAGTCAGAATGGCCATCAACAAAAAGGTCTACCATAAATGCCAGAGAGGGTGTGGAGAAAAGGGATCACTCTTTGCTGGTGGAAATGTAAACTGATACAGCCATTATAGAAGACAGTATGGAGACTCCTTAAAAAGCTAGGAATAAAACCAACTTATGACCCAGAAATCCCACTCCTAGGCACATACCCTGAGGAAATCAAAACTGAAAAAGACATTATGTACCCCAGTGTTCACTGCAGCACTACTCACAATAGCCAGAACACGGAGGCAACCTATATGTCCATCAACAGATGAATGGGTAAAGAAGCTGTGGTACACAGTTACAATGGAATACTATTAAGCCATAAAAAGGAACACATTTGAATCTGATCCAATGAGGTGGATGAAACTAGATCCCATTGTACAGAGTAAAGTAAGTCAGAGAGAGACATATAAATATCGTATTGACACATATATATGGAATCTGAAGAGATGGCATTGATGAATTTATTTTCAGGGCAGCAATGGAGAAACAGACATACAGAATAGGCCTACGGACAAGATGGGAAGAGAGGAGGGAGAGGGGAGATGTATGGAGAGAGTAACATAGAAATTTACAATACCATATGTAAAACAGATTAGCCATGGGGATTTGCTGTATGACTCAGAGAACTCAAACAGGGGCTCTGCAACAGGCTGAAGGGTGGGGTGGGGAGGGAGATGGGAGGGATGTCTGGGAGTGAGGAGACATAGGTGTACATATGCCTGATTCTTATTGATGTATGACAGAAAACCACAAAATTCTGTAAAGCAATTATCCTTCAAGTAAAAATTTAAAAAAAAAAACTTAATAAATACAAGAATACTCCCATAAGACTTTAAATGGATTTTTCAACAGAAATCTTGCAGACCAGAAGGGAGTGGAATAATATATTCCAAGTGCTGAAAAGAAAAACTGCCAACCAGAAATACTCTACACAGCTGCTGCTGCTGCTGCTGCTAAGTCGCTTCAGTTGGGTCCAACTCTGTGAGACCCCATTAGATGGTAGCCCACCAGGCTCCCCGTCCCTGGGATTCTCCAAGCAAGAACACTGGAGTGGGGTACCATTGCCTTCTCCACACTATACAGCAAAGCTGTCTTTCAGAACTGAAGAAGAGACAAAGAGTTTTCCAGACAAACAAAGATGAAGAAGTTTCTCACTACTGGACCAGCGTTAAAAGAGTTGTTAAAGGGAATTCTTCAAGCTAAGCAAAGAATACTAATTAGTAACAAGAAACTATATAAAAACATAAAATTCACTGGTACAAGTAAATATATCACTAAATTCAGAATGCTTTCATGGTATAATGGTAGTGGGTAAATAACTTGTAGTTCTAGGATGAAGGTTAAAAGACAAAAGTATTAAAAACTGGACACAAAAGTATTTTTAAATGGATAAAAGATGCAAATTGTGACATAAAAACATAAAATGTGGATGAAGAAGAGCTTTGGCTTCCATTTGAAATTATCAACTACAAATAGAAATGCTTTATGTAAGTCACATGTAACCACAAAGCAAAAGCCCATAGAAGATATACAAAAAGAGAAGGGAATCTAAGTATACCACTACAGAAAATCATCAAATTACAGAAACAGCAAAGGAAGAAGAAATGAACAAAAGAATTACAAAAGAACCAGAAAATATAAACAGAAAGACAGTAGAAAGTCACAACTATCAATAATAACTTTAAGAATAAATGGATTAAATTCTCTAACCAAAAGATACAGAATTCCTGAATGGATTTAAAAAAACAAAACAAATTATAAGACCCAACTATAAACTGCCTTCAAAAAATTTAAGGATACATATGAACTAAAAGCAAAGGGATAGAAAAAGATATTCTATGCCAACTGAAACCAAAAGAAAACAAAGATAGCTATATTTATTTAAATGAAATAGACTTTAAGCCAAAGACTGTAACAAAAGACAAAGAAGGTCATTATATGATGATAAATGGGTTATTTAATTAAAAGGATATAACAACTACAAATATTTATGAAGCCAAAATAGGGACACCTAAACATATAAAGTAAATATTAGCAGACCCAAATGGGAAAATAGACAGCAATTAAATAATAGCAAAGGACTTCACTACCCCACTTTCAATACTAGATAGATCATCCAGGAAGAAAATCAGTAAGGAAACATTGAACTTAAATCACACATAAGATCAGATAAACAGACATATACAGAGCATTTCATCCAACAGAAGTAGAGTGCATATTCTTCTCAAGTACACATGGAACATTCTCCAGAATAAATAATATGTTGGGCCACAAAATAAGTTTTAATAAAATTAAGAAGACTGAAATCATACCAAATATCTTTTACTACCATAATGGTATGAAACTAGAAATCAATTATTGACTATGCCAAAGCCTTTGACTGTGTGGATCACAATAAACTGTGGAAAATTCTGAAGAAGATGGGCATACCAGACCACCTGACCTGCCTCTTGAGAAATTTGTATGCAGATCAGGAAGCAACAGTTAGAAGTGGACACGGAACAACAGACTGGTTCCAAATAGGAAAAGGAGTACGTCAAGGCTGTATATTGTCACCCTGCTTATTTAACTTATATGCAGAGTACATCATGAGAAACGCTGGACTGTAAGAAACACAAGCTGGAATCAAGATTGCCAGGAGAAATATCAATAACCTCAGATATGCAGATAACACCACTCTTATGGCAGAACATGAAGAGGAACTAAAAAGCCTCTTGATGAAAGTGAAAGTAGAGAGTGAAAAAGTTGGCTTAAAGCTCAACATTCAGAAAACGAAGATCATGTAATCCGGTCCCATCACTTCATGGGAAATAGATGGGGAAACAGTGGAAACAGTGTCAGACTTTATTTTGGGGGCTCCAAAATCACTGCAGATGGTGACTGCAGCTGTGAAATTAAAAGATGTTTACTCCTTGGAAGAAAAGTTATGACCAACCTAGATAGCATATTCAAAAGCAGAGACATTACTTTGCCAACTAGGGTCCGTCTAGTCAAGGCTATGGTTTTTCCAGTGGTCATGTATGGATGTGAGAGTTGGACTGTGAGGAGGGCAGAGTGCCAAAGAATTGATGCTTTTGAGCTATGGTGTTGGAGAAGACTCTTGAGAGTCCCTTGGACTGCAAGGAGATCCAACCAGTCCATTCTGAAGGAGGTCAACCCTGGGATTTCTTTGGAGGGAATGATGCTAAAGCTGAAACTCCAGTACTTTGGCCACCTTATGCGAAGAGTTGACTCATTGGAAAAGACTCTGATGCTGGGAGGGATTGGAGGCAGGAGGAGAAGGGGACGACCAAGGATGAGATGGCTGGATAGCATCATTGACTCCATGTGAGTCTGAGTGAACTCCGGGAGTTGGTGATGGATAGGGAGGCCTGGCGTGCTCCAATTCATGGGGTCGCAAAGAGCTGGACATGACTGAGCAGCTGAACTGAACTGAGAAATCAATTACAAGAAGAAAACTGGAAATTTCACAGTAGAGATTAAACAGCATAATCATGAGGAACCACCAATGTATCAAAGAAAGAGTCAAAAGATCAAAATGTATCTTGAAACAAATGAAAATGTAAATGCCAACATAGCAAAACATTGGGGATGCAGCAATAACTCTCCAAGAGGGAGAGTTATAAATGATTATAACTGAGGAGAATAAAGAGCTCAAATAAGCAACCTAACTTTACATTTAAAAGAACTGGGAAAAATAACAAAAATAAGCCCTAAGATAGCTGCTGCTGCTAAGTCGCTTCAGTCATGTTCGATTCTGTGCGACCCCATAGACGGAAGCCCACGACTCCTCTGTCCCTGGGATTCTCCAGGCAAGAACACTGGAGTGGGTTGCCATTTCCTTCTCCAATGCATGAAAGTGAAAAGTGAAAGTGAAGTCGCTTAGTCATGTCCGACTCTTTGCAACCCCATGGACTGCAGCCCACCAGGCTCCTCCATCCAAGGGATTTTCCAGGCAAGAGTACTAGAGTGGGGTGCCATTGCCTTCTTCAGCAGAAGGAAGGAAATAACAAAGATCAGGCCAGAAATACATAGACACTAAAAGACAACAGAGAAGATCAGTGAAACTAAGAGCTAATTCTTTGAAAAGATAAGCAAAATTGACAAGCCTTTAGCAGACTCTCTAAAAACAGAAAGAGGACTCAAACAAATAAAATCAGAAACTAAAGAGAGTATAGTACATTGATACTGCAGAAATACAACAGATTATAAAAGACTACTATGAATAATATAAATGTTAGCAAATTGGACAACTTATAAGTGAAAGTGAAGTCGCTCAGTCGTGTCCGACTCTTTGCGGCCCCGTGGACTATAGCCCACCAAGCTCCTCTGTCCATGGGATCTCCAGGCAAGAATACTGGAGCAGGTTGTCATATATACAATCTATCAAGACTGAATCATGGGAGACAGGTTCAGGATTGGGGGATACATGTACACCTGTGGCCAATTCATGCTGCTGTATGGCAAAAACCATCATATTATTATAAAGAAATTAGTTCCAATTAAATTAATTTTTAAAAAGACTGAATCATGATGAATGGAAAATCAGAACAGATTGATTTCTTGTAAGGAGATTAAATCAATAATATTTAAAACTTCACAATAAACAAAAGTCCAAGACCAGATGGCTTCACTGGTGAATTCTATCAAACATTTAAGGAAGTAATAGTATCAATCCTTCTCAAACTCTTCCCAAAAAATAGAAAAGAACACTTTCAAACTCAATCTACCTGGCCAACATAACTTTGATACAAAAGCCAGACAAGGATATTATAAGGAAAAAAAATTAAAGTTCAAGATCCTTGAGGAATATAGACACACACACAAAAAAATCCACAACAAAATACTAGAGTATCATCAAATTTAACAATGTATTAAAAGTATCATATACTATGATCAAGAAGGGAATATTTCAGTAATGTAAGAATGGCTCAACATCTACAAGTCAATGTAAAAAATAATATGATCATCTCAACAGTTGCAAAAAGCATTTGACAAAATTCAACAGCTTTACATAATACCCTCAACAAACTGCATATAGGTGGAACATGCCTCAACATAATGAAAGATACATATGACAAGCCCACAATTAATACTATACTTAATGGTAAAACACTAAAGCTTTTCTATAAGATCAGGACCAAGACAAGGATGCCCACCCTTACTGCTTTTATTCCACATGGTGCCAGAAGTCAAGATAAAGAAATAAAAGGAAATCAAATCAAAGAAAGAAGTAAAATTGTCTTTATTTAAAGAAACATGATATTATATAAGAAAATCATAAAGACTCCATCAAAAAAGAATTAATAATTAGAATAAGTAATTTCTTTTTTAATTCATAAGTAACTTCAATAAAATTGTGGATACAAAACCAACATACAAAAATCAGTTGTATTTCTAAACATTAACTGTCAGAAAGATGAATTAAGAAAATAACCCCACTTATAATAGCATTAAAAAGGAATAAAATACTTAGGAATAAATGTACCAAAGGGAGTGAAAGAGTTGTACACTGAAAACTAAGACATTGACAGAAGATAGTAAAGAGGACACAAATAAATAGAAAGACATTCTATATTCACAGATTAGAAGAATTAATATTGTTTCAATGTCTGCATTAATCAAAGCATCTATCTACAGATTTAGTAAAATCCCTATCAAAATTCCTATCAAAATTTTCACAGAAAATACTAAAATTGAGTTTTAACATTTATCTGAAACCATAAAGACCCTGAATAGCCTCAGAAAGAAAGACAAAACTGGAGGCATCATAATTCCTGATTTCAAACTATATTACAAAGTTATGGAAATCAAAGCTGTATGATACTGGTATAAAAATAGATATTTAGACCAATGGAACAGAGTTGTAAGATCAGAAATAAACTCATACAAATAAAGTCAATTAATTTTCACCAAAGGAGTCAAAAATATACAAAGGTCAAAAGACAGTTTCTTTCATAAATGTCATTGAGAAAACTGTACAGCCGCATGCAGAAGATTGAAACTAGACTCTTACATCACATAGTACACAATATCTTACACAAAAATCAACTCAAAATGGATTAAAGACCTAAACATAAGACCTGAAAGCATAAAACACCTGAAACAAAACATGAGAGGTAAGTCCCTGATACTGATCCTAGTGATGACTTTTTGAATTTGATATCAAAAGCAAAGGCATCAAAGTAAATAATAATAAGTATGTAAAAGTCTTCTGCACAGCAAAGGAAATCATCAACAAAAGGAACAGGGAGCCTATGAAAAAGGAGAAAGTATTTGCAAACCACATATCCAATAAAGGGTTAATATCCAAAATATACAAGGAACTCATACAACTCAACAGCAAAAAAAAGCAAATAACCTAAATTAAAAATGAGGAAAGGAGGGACTTCTCTGGCAGTTCAGTGGTTAAGACTCCACACTTCCAATATAAGGGGGAATAGGTTCAATCCCTGCTCAGGGAACTAAGATTCCACATGTCATGGGCAGCACAGCACAAAAAAAAAAAACCAAGGGCCTAAATAAACATCTTTCAAAAGAAGACTTACAAATGGCCAGTGTGTACATGAAAAGGTTTCAACATCACTTGTCTTCAGGCTAATGTAAATTAAAGCCAAAGTGAGATATGATTTCACATATGTTAGAATGTCTATTATCAAAAGGACAAGAAATAATGTTGACAAGAATGTGGAGAGGAGGGAACACTTGTAACACTGTTGGTAGGAATGTAAAATGATATATACACTTTTTGAAGATTCTTCAAAAATCAAAAGAGAACTATTTTTTGATCCAGCAATCCCACTTCTGAGTAAATATCCAAAGGAAATGAAATTAGTATCTCAAAGAAATACCTATACTCCCATGTTCACGCCAGCATTACTCACAGTAGTGCAAAAACAACCCCAGTATCTGTCAGCAGATATATGGACAAAGAAAATGTGGTAATAATAATAAAATATTACTTAGCCTTAAGACAAGAAGGAAACCTTGTCATTTGCAACAGCATGGATCAACTTGGAGAATACCATGCTAAGTAAAATAAGTCAGACAGAGAAAGACAAATATTGTATGGCGTCATTTATAATGGAATATTTTTTTAAGTTGAACTCATAGAAGCAAAGTATACAGTTGGTGGCTGTGGTGGGGGACATAGGAAGGGGCTGGTAAAAGAGTGTAAACTTTCAGTTATAAGATGAATAGGTTCTGAGGATTTAGTATTTAACATGGTGACTATAGTTGACAATGCTGTATTGTATAATTACAATTTGCTAAGAGGATAGAACTTAAACACTGTCATCAAAAAATAGAAAAGGAAGAAAAGAGGTAAAGATGTGACGTGATAGATGTACCAATTAATATTCAATGGAGAAGAACCCCTTCATAATGTGTATCAAATCATCACATTGTAAACTCTAAATATCTGATACTTCACTTATCAATTATACCTCAAAAAAAAAAAAAAAAAAAGCTGAGGGAGAAAAGGAAATTGGAAAATATCCATCCATTCCAAGTCCTTCGGTACTGAAGTCTGTTTGCTTACTGCCTAACTACTTGCTTAGGTGGTAACTATTATTCATGCATATTTAGGAGCAGTAAGAGTCTTCCCAGGCCACCAGGATGTCATTTAGCTCACTGAAGCATAGTGAACACTACCCACAGAACTCACACTGTTTCTAGAAGTACCAAATTAGATTCAACAAGGTAACAGGCTAAATGATGGGGAAAATCCAGCATGGGTTTTAAAAGTGCAGGTATTTCACAACTTTCCCCCAGGAATCTCTGCTAATTATCACTTTACCTAAAAGAAGCAAGCAACTGGAAGAATAATATCATGATCATTGTGCAAAGAATATGCTATAATATAGTAAAGAAAGAGGGACAGGGAAGAGAGAGAAAAAGTCAGGTTTAGAGACAGGGGTCTTGATTCATATACTGATTTAACCACTCTAGTATGTGTGACCTAAACACAATCGCTTCACCTCTCTGCTTTATCTGGTTTTTGCAATGGCTGAACATATGTGAACCCATCTTAAACTGTAGTTTGGCCCATTGGAGATGCTCAGTAAACACTGGTTGAATACAAGTTTTAGAATCAGACAAATGAGACTCAAGCCCCAATTCTAATGTTTAGTAACTGTCTGGTGTTGGCAGATCACTTAACCTGTCTAAGTTTCTTCAACTATAAGCCTTTTAGTCTTAATGTGAAAATGAAATAGGTCATGTATAAGATGTTTGGCCTAATGCCTTTCAGAAAGCTTTTAGTAAAGGATATTATTATTATTTTACACTGAATCCAGACAATAAGGAAAGCTAAGCAGTCAGTTTGTGATGTCACTCAAAACTGATGGTGGATAGACTCCCTAACTCTGTTCCCCAAATTTTTCTGATTTTTGTTAAGAAACTGCTGGAAGCCTTTCCCACTGTGACTTGCATGTAGATCTTGAATATACTTAATACATTTGGAGTTTTATGTTAATTTACATTTATACCTTTTATTTTAGCATAAATTCAGAGAGAATATGTAAACTGAGAATATTCTTCATATCTTTAGTATCCATTATGGAAATCCAGTTACCTCTGCTTCCAGGATAGAAATCTTAGAGCATTTCTTTCCAGCTCATAAAAAACTTTTGTTTCCTTACCAACTCTGTTATAGATATTTTATGCTCAGGAGGCATGGAAGCTATGATAAATTTACATTTCTACTTTGTCATTTCTACTTCTTCTAAATGAAGACTGCCTTTGCTATGAGGGTAAAAGCCATAAACTAGTCTCATCAAGAAGCTACCTCTTCTGTGATTGACATCAGGCAACTGTGAGAGAGCACGGGCACTATCCAAGAATGAAATGAAATGGCCCTCACTAACTACTAGGATATTTCACACCTGTTCCATATAAAATGTTAGTGCTCCTTTCACCCTATAAATGTAACAAATTTTAAAAGGCCTTCAGGTATCACTTGATTTGTTCCAATACACCAGACAATTCACACTAAAATCATTTTAATGCAATCATTATAGGAAAATCACTAAACAAAGCTTTATCCATATTGCACATCAGAGAATTCACACTTGAAAAAAATAATAAGAATGAAACCAGGAAAAGGAGTATAATTAGGACACACAAAAAATGAGAAAGCAGCTGAGAAAAGTGTTTAGAAACGCCTTTCCTGTCAACCTTATGTAAAACAGCACCACCCCTTACCCACAGCATCTAAACCCTTTCTCTGTTTTATTCTCCTTCATGGTATTACTCCACCTGACATTTGTAATTTTTTAGCTAATTTATTTATAGTATCAGTTCAATTCAGTTCAGTCGCTCAGTCATGTCCAGCTCTTTGTGATCCCATGGACTGTAGTACACCAGGCTTCCCTGTCCATCACCAACTCCTGGAGCTTGCCCAGACTCATGTCTAACTGAGTCGGTGATGCCATCCAACCATCTCATCTTCTGTCATCCCCTTCTCCTCCTGCCCAGCATCACAGTCTTTTCCAGTGAGTTCTTTTCATCAGGTAGCCAAAGTATTGGAGTTTCAGCTTCAGCATCAGTCCTTCCAATGAATATTCAGGACTGATCTCCTTCAGAATGGACTGGTTGGATCTCCTTGCAGTCCAAGGGATTCTCAAGAGTCTTCTCCAACACCACAGTTCAAAAGCATCAATTCTTTAGCGCTCAGCTTTCTTTATAGTCCAACTCTCACATCCATACATGGCCACTGGAAAAACCATAGCTTTATTTATAGTATGCTGTCCCCTTAAGGACAAGATTTCATTCCTATTTGTTCACTGACTGTACCTCCCTCAGTGCCTAGGACAGAATCTGACATAGAGTGTGCATTCAACAAAAATGTGTGTGGAAGGAATAGAGACCATTAGCTGAGTAACCTGAGCTGGCCTTCACAAGACTGAAAATTGAGACTTCTAGTCAGTTCCCAGAGAGATGTTAGGAAAAACAAGAAAAGCTTCCTTTTGATAATCACCACTTTCTCACAGTTTCAGAGGTTCAAAAGTAGGTAATGGTGCAAAAAAGGAAATGACATATCAGGAAAGATGCTTGATTGTACTCACGATAAAACAACTAAAATAGCCATGAGGCAGTATATTTTTCCTATCAGATTAGCACTCAGTGTTGTTGGACAGGGGGCAGGAGGGTGGGGGGCGGGGGGTGGGGGTGAGTGGGGGTGGCGGGGGAGTGGGGGTGGGTGGGAGTGGGGGTGGCGCGGACAGGAGAAGCAGTAACACTGGACACTGTTATAAAGGGAGACCGGTGCAACTTTTATGGCAAAAAATCACTTTCATCTATTCTTAAGACTTTGTCCTGCAGATCTACTTGCACATGTGTTCACTGTTGGAAACAGGAAAACATCTTAAAAAACCTAAAGGTCCACTAGGAGGGGACTAGCTGTATGATACAACATATAAACAAGAGAACACCATACGGTCTTTTAAAAAAAAATAAGGTAGCCCAATATATTCCACCTCTCCAGAAGCTCACAGCTGGCAACTGCCAAACATGTTTTTGAATTTGCAGACTGCCCTCTAGTAGTTTAACTAGGGAACACTATTTTTACTCAAGTAGCAAAGCTTTTATAACTGTGGAACTATCTGGTGATGCAGTGATAAAGAATTCTCATGCCAGTGCAGAAGACACAGGAGACACGGGTTTCATCCCTGGATCAGAAAGATCCCCTGGAGTAGGAAATGGCAACCCACTCCAGTATTCTTGCCTGAGAAATCCCATGGACAGAGGAGCCTGGGAGGCAACAGTCCATGGGGTTGCAAACAGTCAGGGCATGACTGAGTACACTCACAGCACAGCCAGAGGCGTCTCAGAAAACTAAAACAAATCGACTGCAGATGGCGGACACGAACTCAACTTCATTTCCAGTAATTTTAAATATAGAGTGTTTTATTCATTCCAGATCCATCCCAAGACACATGTCCGTGAAGGCTTCTTCCTGGGCCTCTTGTAAGGAACTAGTCATCCTACCCCCAGTGGCATCAGACTTTTGCAGTGAGTCAGGAAAAGTGGTATCTAAGGATACAGGGACTGATCATGAAATCTTACGAAGCCCACCAGCTAAATGCGAAAAACAATGCCCTCACCACCCAGTCAGCTGTTTGAGTCAGAAACCCAAGGGTCGTACCAGATTGTTCTTTCTCTCCCATTAAACTGATATAAAACAGATACTACATTTGATCTTAGCCAAAAGGACAAGAAGCACGAAACCAAAAACTGGAGACATATGGAATTTGTTGGAACATTAAAAAGTGATTCAGAATGACTAAATATCCCAGACAAGCAGAGAAATACCTCATATGATCCCCCACTGAATGCCTTATTTCAAAGAGAACCAAGGATCTTACAAGTTATTCTGCTCATACATAGCCCCTGCTCCAGACTCATTTTCCTTCCTGCCTATATGGGCACAGATGGATTTAAGAGACTATGCTTATGACTCTAGTCTGGGTGTGGGAAGGAGGGGGTTACTCAGTCTAGCAACTGAGTGTCTCTACTTGTAGCTCCATCACCACTCCTACTGTTATCTTCATAACCTCATAAAATAAAAACAAAACATGTCCACCTTAAATAAATAAAAGCAAAAAGAAATCTTGTCTACTATAGTTTCAAAATAAATCTCCACTCCCTTCCTCCATTACCTACATATGAGATGCCAGGGCTCCCTAATTATTCTCTTTTTTTTCATTCACTTTCCCACTGCTTTGTATCCAGAATTTCTCTGACTTTTACTCAAGAATCCACTAGTAACACAAGAACAATAATAAAATACAGACTAAGTACAATGGTTTAAAAAAACAGAGAGAGAGGGTAATCAGCTCTGCCTAAGGAGATCAGGGAAGGTTTCACAGAACAGAAGGTCCTTTGATCATTTCTTGAAGGACCAACAGCAATTTTCCACATGGATGACGTGCGTAGGGAGAGCACTTCGGCAGAAGGAATAGCATGTTCAAAGGCACTGAGGCGTGAATCTGCAGACTGTTTAGTAAATTGCAAGTAGTTCAGGATGAGCAGGGAGCTAGAAGGATGTAGGAAGCCAGGTAAGGAAGGTGAGCAAAGTCCACCCACGGAGAGCCTGTTCCTCAAGGGCCATTTTGAGGAATCTGAGCTCCTTCATGGAGCCCAGTGGTTTTCAATGCTTTGGGGTCATAAATCTTTAAAATCTAGTGAAACCATGAACCATATTCTCCAGAAAAAGAGGGACAAAAAGCACATTCACCAAAATAATGTATACAGTGTCCACAAACATTCTGAAGCCCAGAAACAGCTTAGAATTTAGGCTTAAAATCCTGGTATAGGCAATGTACCTATTTTCAGTTTGTTTGTTTGTTTTTAATGGTTGGAAGTATATATAATAATGGGCTTCCCAGGTGGTACTAATGGTAAAGAACCCATCTGTCAATGCAGGAGACATAAGAGACACAGATTCAATCCCTGGGTCAGAAAGATTCCCTGGAGACGGAAATGGCACCCCCACTCCAGTATACTTGCTTGGAGAATCCCATGGACAGAGAAGCCTGGTGGGCTACAGTCCATAGGGTCGCAAAGAGTCAAACATGACTGAGGTAACTTAGCACAGCACGGCACATATACAACAATCAGGAGAGTAATATTATCCAATTTATGTTTTAGAACAATAGCCAGTTCTCTTGTGAACAGATTATAAGCAAGTGAGATAAATGGTGGAGATCCAATAAGACACAATGGCAACCATCTGGTTAGGAGATGATGAGAGAAATAGCCAAGAAATTTTTGGAAAGATGAGTGATTCAAGCTATCAAATATTTAAATGCATTACAACAGTCAAGATAATATGATGACCAAATAAGAGGGAGAGAAATCAATGAAAAATATAGAAAATCTAAAAACAGAATTTTGTATTTTTTGTAAGGTAAAACTTGAAAAGGATAGGTTATTCGGTAAATTATTGTCAGGACAAGTGGAAAATTATCTGGAAAAGATATAAACTTAAATCCCCACATTGCTATACAACAAAATAAATTCCAGATGGATCATGATCTAAATATGAAATAAAGAAACCAAAAAAGTACTGGAAGAAAATGTAAGAAAAGTGTATATAATCCTGAGGTGGGGAAGTCCTTTCTAAACACAACAGAAAGACCTTTCTAAACACAAAGGCATAAACTTTAAAAGGAAAACAGGCAAAGATTCAACTACATGCACAAAATTTTCTCATGTAAAAACTTACCACGGGAAAAAAAGTCAAAAGATGACTAATAAAATGGGAAAAATATTTACATTATAGAAGACTCATAGCCAAATGAATATTATTTGTGCTATATAAAGAATTTCAATAAAATTAATTGAAAACTAAGCATCCCCAAAGAAAGAAAAGCAAAGATACTAATGGGCAATTTATAAAGAAAAAAATGTCTAACTTCATTAGTATTTTAAGACATGCAATAAAACCACAGTGAGGTACCGTTTCCCTCATATCAGATTGGCAAGGTTTTTATTTAAAAACAATACTGTTTAAGATACTGGAAAATATGCCTTCTCATGCACCACTGGTAGGAAAATAAATAGAAGGGGGAACAAACCTTCTGGATGGCAATTTGACAAAAAGAATCAAACCTTTATAAGCAAATAGACTATTTAGTCTACCAGCTCTACTTCTAGAAATATATCCTAAGAAAATATTTTATTTTAGCTACAAGGAAACACATACCAATTTTTACTGTAGCAAATAATTTAAATTTGATTGGATAGGTGAATGCCATCTAACTAACTATAAAACTATTTAAAAAGTATGTTGTAGAAAAATATTTAGAGGAGCAAACTGATGTGCACACTAGTTTGTTAAGTGGAAAAATAAAAACAAAAGCAGGCTATAAAACCGTATTATCACATGGAGGCCTAGCACACCCCCGCTACCACTCTGTGCTACCATCCATAAACAAGAGAATACAGGTTGGTTGAGATATTAATTTGAGGTACATTGATACAACAGATGGTAGCTAATAGCACCAGCAGTCATGGTAGAAATAACAATAGAAACAAAAAACAATCTTAAGCCAATGACAGCCTTGCCTCACAGTTAACATGTCAGTAATAGAATTCAGGTTTCTAGAATTCCTCCATTGGTCTGCTGTAATTCCGCTGGTGTAGCACAATTGGACCTTATGTTATGTCTCCTCATACTGGTCGCTTCATCCGAATCCTGCCCTTCTCCCTGCCAAATTTTGGCCCAGAAATTTCAAAAGCAAGAATACAGAGAGGAAAACTACATGCAGTTGGACATAGAAGCTATGAAGGGACAGAAAAAGAGGTTTGGGGGTGCTGCTGCATTCCCTGGAGGCCTCAGTGGCTTCTCTAGTAGTGGTGCTGATTGACACACGTTGGAAAGCGTTGCCCGAGAGTGACGGGCCGATAGCTCTGCGGTGATGGTCCCGGTGTAACTTACACAAGAGTGTTTAGATACCATCCTGTGACCTCCGGCTCATGAACACATGCTGATTTCTAAATATCCCAGCTTGTATGGATCAGGGCAAATATCATATAGATCAGTTTCACCACATATTAAAACCATATTATACACTTTAGAACAGCATCTCAACCAAGCCATACTTCATTTTGATAATATGCTAGCATGAAAGTTACAACTAGTAATATATAAGCCTAATTTGCAATGGAAGAAAAAACATGTTTCTCTTCAGTTCACATGTGCAAACTTATCTTTATGATTGCTAATTCCTTTGCTTCTGACTCCCTTCCTATCAAATATATAGACAACAGGTTCCTCAGAGGACCTTATTCAGTACTGAAAGCAGTTGAATGTGAGGCAGAAAAAAAGGAGTAGCTTTTGAAACTGGGGGGGAAAAAGAAAGAAAGAAAACTAACACTCACATAAATGAGTGGATGTTTAACAAAGGAAGTTATCTCAAAGGTCAGAGATTGGCAGAGGAAATATGCTATTTACCGATGGCGGGAAAGGCAAAAATCACAAAGACACGAAAAACTCACTCTAAATATTTGCCACTTGGTTTTATTTAAGACCAGGGTGCATTAGCAGGGGAGAGGTGTGTACACAGTGAGGACACCAAGTTACAGGGTCCAGTTCTTTAAGTAGCAGTGAGCAGTTACTCCCACCAGTCCTAATCAGTTTCAGCAGAATTATTATTACTACTACCTTAGAGTGGTAATCTCGGAGAATATCTGTTTTACTATCAGTGGTCCTTTAGCTCCTCACACTTTTTAAAATTCATTTTATTTATAGTTTATTCTGGCTCAATTATCTCAGTTGATTTATCTCATAATTGTGCTTATTATCATTTGCTTGTAATCTCACTCCTAAAACTTGCTTGAACCTATTTTGTTGACATTTACAGTCATTCCACATAGCAGAAAATAATAAATTATGTTAAGAGAAAATGCAATTATTATTCAATCTGGACAGTTTGCATTGATGAAAAGGCATCTTCCTCATAAACTAAATGTTATGTGAGCTGCTTTATATTTGAAAATTCCAGGAGTGATTATTTAAAAGCAAAACCATCCATTTACCAGAGTAACTCAGAACAAACCCGTGGTGTTATAAGACCTGACAGTATTTCTTGGAACAGAATGTTATTAGCTCATAAATTTAAGGCAGGCACACAGACGCCTGCCCCACATACAACATAAAACATTTTGCTTGAAAAAAACCCTCAGTCATATTTTGACCATAAACACTACATACTTGATAATCAACCAGTGGGCTGTTTAGGTTGTAAAGGGTTTTCCATTTCTCACACATTCGGCTAAAAAGATGTACTGTTTCATTCTGAAGACGCTCACTTGGTTTCCCCCACACTACATCCACAAACCCACGCTTCACTCCTGAAATTTCTTTTCTGACTTACCTTGGGCATACAAATCTGGAACGGGAGCGATGCTGCAAGTAGAGCCAGCATCAGAACGTGGCCAAGGGAAATGAAATCTCAGTTCCTACCAACAACACAAGTCTCTGACATTTGATAGCAAGGGAGAAAAAAGAGAGCTAACATCCCATCTAATCTCAGTGCTTTCGTAGCAGATATTTTAATGAAAACAATTCAAGCTCCTGACGCAGCTCAGAGTAGACTTTGTATAATGTTCAGCATATAATGCCTCCAAAAGGTATCTGATATTTATTTATGAGCCCAATATATTAAGCCTGAAGTGAAAAAGCTTCTAGAATTTCCAAAAGCCTACATAAAATTGCCTGAATAGGCATGAGTAAATAAGTAGGAAAAAAAATTTGTAATCCTACTTAGGTTTTTCTGGTTCTTATCTGCCCTTTCCTCCCCACCCCAACACAGTGGATCATGAAAACATGATTTTAAAGATTTTTAACACAGACATCATTAATTTGATTGTTGAAATCCCCCTGAAGCCCATTTTTAAAGATTACCTGAAAAATCTTAGTAGATTTTTGTAAAATGTCCCAGGTTCAAAGAAGCAGAAGGTAAGAGCAAAGACCCTTTGAGATTATGAGCTGGCAAATGAGGAGGCTTCAGGAAGTGTTCTGAAGGAAACAAATCCCTCACAAATGGAGCTGAAAAGCAAGAAGTCATTATTCTCCCTAATCATAACAAAAGAAACTAAAGCAAGTTCCTGTTTAAATGGAAATAAACCATCACAAGCTCACATAATCATTATTTTATTAAGTCACCTTTCATGAGAAAGAGAGACAAATGAAACATAAACAAGCTGGCTCAGAGACTTATTTTTAGAAATATCTATCAGGATATGATCGGTGAGATTTAACCTAAAATTCAGCCTCATATTTATGAAAGCGATTCTCATGTTGTGATTCATATTCAGATGATAACATTTGAATATATTTTATCATTTTCTAATTATTTCAAATTGGTTTTGCTCCAATTTAAGCTCTAATCCCAAGTTAATTATAATATATAACTATTTAATTAACCTCTCCCCAACCTATTTTGGACAAACTGAAATCATAACAAAATGAAGAATGTGGGTTTTTATTTTACTTGAGAGAGGAGTAGGGAGATTGAGTTATTTATAATGGTAGTTTTAATATGCATCATTTCTTTGTAGAACAGTTAGATGAGAACACAAAGTTAGGGACTGAAAAATCTATCTATAATTTACTTTATACCAGAATAAATTTGGGGGAATCACAAATTCAACTCAACCAAATGTTAATGGCATTACTATGCTTTCTGTATCTTTCACAATACAAAACTACAAGGTTCAATGACCTGGTCAAATTGAGCTGGATAAAGGTAATTAGCCACATAAATGGTGATATCTAATTTTATGTTGGAGAAAATGAGACAACACTGACTTGACCACAAATATATAAATGCTGTCCTTATGTCTTTATGTGGATTTATTGAAATAATACGTTCACCCAGTAATCAACCCTAAGTTTCTTGTGAAGATACCAGACCATTATTAGCTCCAATCTATAAATGAAAAAGTGAGTGTAAATTATAGAAACAAGCTGTCCAATATAAAGGATGAGGTTAAGAATAGGATTTGGAAGCACCGACATATATACACTACCATGTTTGAAAATAGCTGTCTAGTGGGAAGCTGCTGTTTACCACATGGAGCTCAGCTTGGTGCTCTGCAATGACCTAGAATGATGGGATGGGGGTTTTGAGAGGGACGCCCGAGAGGGAGGGGATATATGTATTCTTATAGTTGATTCATACTGTTGTATAGCAGAAAATAACGTAATATCTTAAAGCAATTATTCTCCAATTAAAAATTTTAAAATGGAACTTAGAATTGCTAAAGTATTGAAAATAGTGCTCGGCATTCAGTAAACGCTGAACACATGTTCCTAGAATAAATGAGTGAACTGACACCACAGCTCAGTAAATCATCCGGCATTCCAAGTATCCTGTGGTGCTTGCTAAGACCTTCAGATGCTTATATAAGATGAAAAATCCAGGAGGCACATATTTTTGCCTCTCTCTCTCATTGGTCTTTCTGCTCAGTTCAGTTCAGTTCAGTCACTCAGTTGTGTCTGACTCTCTGTGACCCCATGGACTGCAGCATCCATGCCCATCACCAATGCCTGGAGCTTACTCAAACTCATGTCCATTGAGTTGGTGATGCCATCCAACCATCTTATCTTCTGTCATGCCTGTCTCCTCCCACCTTCAATCTTTCCCAGCATCAGGGTCTTTTCAAGTGAGTTAGTTCTTCACATCAGGTGGCCAAAGTATTGGAGTTTCAGCTTCAGCATCAGTCCTCTCAATGAATATTCAGGACTAATTTCTTTTAGGATGGACTAGTTGGATCTCCTTGCAGTCCAAGGGATTCTCAAGAGTCTTCTCCAACACCACAGTTCAAAAGTATCAATTCTCTGGCACTCAGCTTTCTTTCTTGGAGAAGGAAATGGCAACCCACTCCAATGTTCTTGCCTGGAGAATCCCAGGGACGGGGGAGCCTAGTGGGCTGCCGTCTATGGGGTCGCACAGAGTCGGACACGACTGAAGTGACTTAGCAGCTTAGCAGCAGCTTTCTTTAGGGCTTCCCTGGTGGCTCAGATGGTAAAGCATCTGCCAGCAGTGCAGGAGACCTGGGTTTGAACCCTGGGTTGGGAAGGCAATGGCAACCCACTCCAGTACTCTTGCCTGGAAAATTCCATGGACTGAGGAGCCTGGGAGGCTACAGTCCATGGGGTCGCAAAGAGTTGGACATGACTGAGCGACTTCACTTTCACTTTCAGCTTTATTTATAGTCCAAATTGAACATCCATACATGACTACAGGAAAAAACCAAAGGTTTGACTAGATGGACTTTTGTTGGCAAAGTAATGTCTCTGCTTTTAGTACGCTGTCTAGCTTGGTCATAACTTTTCTTCCAAGGTGCTAGTGTCTTAATTTCATGGCTGCAGTCACCATCTGCAGTGATTTGGGAGCCCCAAAAATTAAGTCTCTCACTGTTTCCATTGTTTCACCATCTAATTGCCATGAAGTGATGGAACCAGATGCCATGATCTTAGTTTTCTAAATGTTGAGTTTTTAAGCCAACTTTTTCACTCTCCTTTTCACTTTCATCAAGAGGCTCTTTAGTTCTGACAAAACGTGGTCCACTGGAGAAGGGAATGGCAAATCACTTTAGTATTCTTGCCTTGAGAACCCCATGAACAATATGAAAAGGTCTCTCTGCTACCTCTAGCATAACCCAAGGTTGCTCCAACAGAGTTCACAATGTAAGGGATGCATAGTAGGAGCTATGTAAGTTCTAAACATAGCCTGCCCAGCTCTCCCAATAACTGTGGGCATTAAGGAAGTCACAGGACATGCCTTTGTTTCCCTACCCCCAGAAGGATTAAAGACTGAATTTGACCCTTAGTCTGTTGATGTTAAAGATATCAGAACAGGAGTTTGAACAATGTGAAGAGATTCAGAAAAATCAAAAGAAGAGTTTCCTTTTATCCCTAATTCCATAGCCCTGCTGGACTGTCTACAAAGCCAAGAGAGGGAAACTGGACTGACCCCACTCTCAGCTCAGTTATGTTCAATAGCATGACTGATAACAGAAGCTTTACTGACCAGGATGTGTGGGTGATGTCTTGCCATGCTTGCTGCAAAATTAATGCTATTTACTTAAACACGAAATAAAATTGGAACTAGTATCATTAAATACATAGTGACAATAATAAAGAACTCTTCTTACCATTTTTAACAGCCCAGGAAAAGTGTCTACATAGTTTTTCTCATTAATATAGAAAGAGTCTAAATAGTTTCATGGGAAGGTTTACTGCTGCTGCTGCTGCTGCTAAGTCACTTCAGTCATGTCTGACTCTGTGCAACCCCATAGACGGCAGCCCACCAGGCTCCCCCATCCCTGGGATTCTCCAGGCAAGAACACTGGAGTGGGTTGCCATTTCCTTCTCCAATGCATGAAGGTGAAAAGTGAAAGGGAAGTCACTCAGTCGTGTCCGACTTAGCGGCCCCATGGACTGCAGCCTACCAGACTCCTCTGTCCATGGGATTTTCCAGGCAAGCATACTGGAGTGGGGTGCCATTGCCTTCTCCGATGAGAAGGTTTAAATAACAGCAAAAACACAATCATATTTCTCATTCCTCCTCTTGGAAAAGATTAATAAACAGTTCAGTGAGAAATAGTAAGAACAGATCCTCAGGACTTGGACATTCTATCATGGAGAATACTCAGCCCTTGGAATTTAAGTATCTGAGGAAAAAACTGAAAGGTCACTTGTCCAAAGAACCAAGGGTAAAATCTGGAATTTTCTTTAACTAAATGTCATATTTCCCACTTGCTTTCAACATAATTAATCACATTGAATTATGTTTTCAATCACACTGGGGAAAAAAGGCTAAAGCAGAGATCCATATTTTCACTTCATTCTTGTTCAAAGAAACAATATAATCTATAGAATATGATGAGTATGTTGTCTCTGAATCCTAAGCCTCATCTAAGGGTAAATTTAACTGGCCAGCCAGCTTTCCTAGCCAACAGTCAGCCATATGTCTGTACACTGTCAGAGAGCAATGAATATTTTATCTTCATTCACTGAGTTCATAAACATTTCACCAGTCAAATGAAAGGTCCCAGGAATAAAGAACAAGATACAGACTCTGCCCCGGAAGAACTTAAAATTTACTATGGAAGACATATTTACATGCCAAATTACTAGAAGATGAAGTAAAATGTAAAAACTGCCATCAAAAATTTAAAAATAAAAATCCAACATCTGTGACATTTCAGAGGCCACAGCTATGGTGAAAAAGTGAGAATATTTCCGAGTATTTTAAAAATCACTCCCAAAAATTCCAGATTATTAAACAGACCTGAGAAAACAAAGCCTCATAACTCAGGGAAAAATTAAAAAACTGTTTCAAAGTAGCATCTTCATTTTTCCATTCAACTACACACATACTAGAAAAACACAAAATGAGATCAGATTTCTCCAGTTTCATCTAGTCTCTATCAGAAAGCTAATTTCAAAGGTATCAGTCAGTTTGAGATTAAAATGTGAAATGAGCAAACTTCACATCATTATACATGTACACTGGTCAATTTACCATTAGGATTAAAAAATCACATTTTATTTTTCAGTGAACACTGTGAACATACACAGAAGCCTCTTACCTTGCTGTTTAATTGTCTACCTGATTGCAGTTCAAATCAGTTCTTTTTAATTCAATTTTGAGAAGACAATGCATCTACTTAAAAGCAGAGTCTGTTCAAGTAGAAAGCTCTCTGAATTCTCCTAGTCTAGAAAAAGATTGGCATGTTTGCTTGAGCATATCAAATTATTTAATTGCAAAACCGGGAATTATTCCATAGATGTGAATGGATATCTAATTTATGTCACAAAGGAGAGATTATACTCATAGGAGAAGTTGTTTACTTACTTGTTCTCCTAACTAGATTTCCATGCACATGAGAATTTCAAGGCAGGAAACTATTGCCAACAATGTTCCACCAGAGACAACCAAAAAGATCATAAATGTCTTGTTAGCTCTAAATAATGATAAAATGGAGATCTTTGGGCAGATGATTACAGCTGGTCTAGCCTGAAGAGTTTTAATTTATATTAATCCAAGTAAATTACATTATACTGATTTAAATTTATGCATTAAAACAGTTTTGTTGTATGCTTTGTCACAAATAGGAAAAGTCAAGGAAAAGGATCAACTCCTTCCTTTTTCCCAAATATTTTCCAATTATAAGGTCTATAGCTCCTCCCTCTCTGCAAATGTCTCGACAAATGTACCACTTTTGCTCCCTTAACTTCAGTGTATCACTCCCTGCAGTAACTTGTCTGAACTTGTTTGTAGTTCTTATTGGCAACTTCTAAGTTATCTTTTTGAGATTTTTTTCAGTTCAGTTCAGTTGCTCAGTCATGTCCGACTCTTTGCAACCCCATGAATCACAGCATGCCAGGCCTCCCTGTCCATCACCATCGCCCGGAGTTCACTCAGACTCATGTCCATCGAGTCAGTGATGCCATCCAGCCATCTCATCCTCGGTCATCCCCTTCTCCTCCTGCCCCCAATCCCTCCCAGCATCAGGGTCTTTTCCAGTGAGTCAGCTCTTCACATGAGGTGGCCAAAGTACTGGAGTTTCAGCTTTAGCATCATTCCTTCCAAAGAAATCCTAGGGCTGATCTCCTTCAGAATGGACTGGTTGGATCTCCTTGCAGTCCAAGGGACTCTCAAGAGTCTTCTCCAGCACCACAGTTCAAAAGCATCAATTCTTCGGCGCTCAGCCTTCTTCACAGTCCACCTCTCACATCCATACATGACCACAGGAAAAGCCATAGCCTTGACTAGACAGACCTTAGTCGGCAAAGTAATGTCTCTGCTTTTGAATATGCTATCTAGGTTGGTCATAACTTTTCTTCCAAGGAGTAAGCGTCTTTTAATTTCATGGCTGAAGTCACTATCTGCAGTGATTTTAGAACCCCCAAAAATAAAGTCTGACACTGATTCCACTGTTTCCCCATCTATTTCCCATGAAGTGATGGGACCGGATGCTATGATCCTCATTTTCTGAATGTTCAGCTTTAAGCCAACTTTTTCACTCTCCTCGTTCACTTTCATCAAGAGGTTTTTGAGTTCCTCTTCACTTTCTGCCATAAGGGTGGTGTTATCTGCATATCTGAGGTTACTGATATTTCTCCCGGCAATCTTGATTCCAGCTTGTGCTTCTTCCAGTCCAGCGTTTCTCATGATGTACTCTGCATACAAGTTAAATAAGCAGGGTGACAATATACAGCCTTGACGTACTCCTTTTCCTATTTGGAACCAGTCTGCTGTTCCATGTCCAGTTCTAACTGTTGCTTCCTGACCTGCATACAGATTTCTCAAGACACAGATTTTTTAGGAAGTGATTTCCCGGGCATCTCATGTGCTCTTCTGTGTTCATGCTGTCCCCCCTCCAACTTTATTTTTCTTCCTTGGTACCATAGGAGTCCACATACAAAAGTCTATAACTAGTGGTGGCTTATTTGTTTTCACTTGAATATATTCAAAAGCTATTTTTTTAGAAAAGGGCTGAACTGGTAAATAGGAGATTTGGAGCTTGGTCATTGTGCAGCCTTGGGCCAGGTATATAAGTCACTGGACCTGTCTTCTCTGGCATGAAATGAAGAGGACCTTATTAGATGGTCAATCTCAAAAGTTCTGACAACCCTGACACTTGAGGACTTTCCAGCTCTTGGACTGGGGACCTCACAGTTAAATGCCATTTGCTACATTAAAACTATGGTTGGCTATTCTCCCAGGTGTTATAAATCCAGACAAGAACAAAGGGCATGTGCCTGAGAAGAGAGTATGAGCAAGAGAGAAGCAACTGAATGGGGGTGTATGGGAAAAGGGGGAAGAGAGGGAGAGGAAGAGAAGGAGAAAGAGAATAATGTGTAAAGTGAAAGTGTCAGTCACTCAGTTGTGTCTGCAACCCCAAGGACTATAGCCTGTCAGGCACCCCTCTCCATGGAATTCTTCAAGTAAGAATATTGTAGTGGGTAGCCATTCCCTTTTCAGGGAATCTTCCTGACCCAGGGATCAAACCTGGGTCTCATGCATTGCAGGTAGATTCTTTAACATCTGAGCCCCCCCAGGAAAGCCCTTAAAGTGGAAGTGTTAGTCACTCAATCATATCCAGCTCTTTGCAATCCCATGGACTGTAGCCTGCCGGCCTCTTTTGTCCATGGAATTCTCCAAGTCAGAATACTGGACTGGGTAGCCATTCCCTTCTCCAGGGGATCTTGTGACCCAGGGACCAAACCTGGGTCTCCTACATTGCAGGCAGATTCTTTACCATCTGAACAACCAGGAAAGACACAGAGAAAAGGCAAAAATCCAGAGACATGGTGGGGGTTGGCGGTGGTAAGAGTGGGGAGCAGGATAAAGTGTTAGGAGAATAAAGAAACACTACAAAGATATATACATTTTTAAAAATTAAAGAAGAGATCCAAGTAACAGGACACAACTCTACAACTCGAATTACAGGGCAGAAAGTCTGAAAATACTCACATGTACTTTTTGCAAGGTAACAAATACCTACAGTTATATTTCTCTCCAGAAAAGAAAAAAGCCAAATACTTGGATACTGAAATATTAACTTTAAATCTCTACAAATGTTTGTGTAGGAACAAGGTTATTTTCTACTCTGGGTTTATTAAACATTAGAAGATAACATTTTAAATGATTCTATTATTTAAAAATTAGCATGAGATACATAATATAGGTAACTAGTGGAAAGCTTACAATACCCAGTTGTGCATATGACTGGTGATAGAAGCAAGGTCCAATGCTGTAAAGAGCAATATTGCACAGGAACCTGGAATATCAGGTCCATGAATCAAGGCAAATTGGAAGTGGTCAAACAAGAGATGGCAAGGGTGAACGTCGACATTCTAGGAATCAGTGAACTAAAATGGACTGGAATGGGTGAATTTAACTCAGATGACCATTATTATCTACTACTGTGGGCAGGAATCCCTCAGAAGAAATGGAGTAGCCATCATGGTCAACAAAAGAGTCCGAAATGCAGTGCCTGGATGCAATCTCAAAAACGACACAATGATCTCTGTTCGTGTCCAAGGCAAACTATTCAATATCACGGTAATCCAAGTCCATGCCCCAACCAGTAATACTGGAGAAGCTGAAGTTGAACGGTTTTATGAAGACCTACAAGACCTTTTAGAACTAACACCCTAAAAAGATGTCCTTTTCATTATAGGGAACTGGAATGCAAAAGTAGGAAGTCAAGAAACACCTGGAGTTAACAGGCAAATTTGGCCTTGGAATACAGAATGAAGCAGGGCAAAGACTAATAGAGTTTTGCCAAGAAAATGCACTGGTCATAGCAAACACCCTCTTCCAACAACATAAGAGAAGACTCTATACATGGACTTCACCGGATGGTCAACACCGAAATCAGATTGATTATAGTTTATGCAGCCAAAGATGGAGAAACTCTATACAGTCAACAAAAACAAGACCAGGAGCTGACTGTGGCTCAGATCATGAACTCCTTATTGCCAAATTCAGACTCAAATTGAAGAAAGTAGGGAAAACCGCTAGACCATTCAGGTATGACCTAAATCAAATCCCTTATGATTATACAATGGAATTGAGAAATAGATTTAAGGGCCTAGATCTGATAGATAGAGTGCCTGATGAACTATGGAATGTGGTTCGTGACATTGTACAGGGGACAGGGATCAAGACCATCCCCATGGAAAAGAAATGCAAAAAAGCAAACTGGCTGTCTGGGGAGGCCTTACAAATAGCTGTGAAAAGAAGAGAGGCAAAAGGCAAAGGAGAAAAGGAAACATATAAGCATCTGAATGCAGAGTTTGAGAGAATAGCAAGAAGAGATAAGAAAGCCTTCTTCAGCGATCAATGCAAAGAAATAGAGGAAAACAACAGAATGGGAAAGACTAGAGATCTCTTCAAGAAAATTAGAGATACCAAAGGAACATTTCATGCAAAGCTGGGCTCAATAAAGGACAGAAATGGTATGGACCTAACAGAAGCAGAAGATATTAAGAAGAGGTGGCAAGAATACACAGAAGAACTGTACATCACATCATGATGATGTGATCACTAATCTAGAGCCAGACATCTTGGAATGTGAAGTCAAGTGGGCCTTAGAAAGCATCACTACAAACAAAGCTAGTGGAGGAGATGGGATTCCAGTTGAGCTATTTCAAATCCTGAAAGATGATGCTGTGAAAGTGCTGCACTATATATGTCAGCAAATTTGGAAAACTCAGAAGCGGCCACAGGACTAAAAAGGTCAGTTTCCATTCCAATTCCAAAGAAAGGCAATGCCAAAGAATGCTCAAACTACCAGACAATTGCACTCATCTCACATGCTAGTAAAGTCATGCTCAAAATTCTCCAAGTCAGGCTTCAGCAATACATGAACCATGAACTCCCTGATGTTCAAGCTGGTTTTAGAAAAGACAGAGGAACCAGAGATCAAATTGTCAACATCCACTGGATCATGGAAAAAAGCAAGAGAGTTACAGGAAAACATCTATTTCTGCTTTATTGACTATGCCAAAGCCTTTGACTATGTGGTTCACAATAAACTGTGGAAAATTCTGAGGGAGATGGGAATACCAGACCACCTAACCTGCCTCTTGAGAAGTCTCCATGCAGGTCAGGAAGCAACAGTTAGAACTGTACAGGGAACAACAGACTGGTTCCAAATAGGAAAAGGAGTATGTCAAGGCTGTATATTGTCACCCTGCTTATTTAATGTATATACAGAGTACATCATGAGAAACGCTGGACTGGAAGAAACACAAGCTGGAATCAAGATTGCCGGGAGAAATATCAATAACCTCAAATATGCAGACGACACCACCCTTATGGCAGAAAGTGAAGAGGAGCTAAAGAGCCTCTTGATGAAAGTGAAAGAGGAGAGGAAAAAGTTGGCTTAAAACTCAACATTCAGAAAACGAAGATCATAGCCTCTGGTCCCATCACTTCATGGGAAATAGATGGGGAAACAGTGGAAACAGTGTCAGACTTTATTTTGGGGGCTCCAGAATCACTGCAGATGGTGACTGCAGCCATGAAATTAAAAGACGCTTACTCTTTGGAAGAAACGTTATGACCAACCTAGATAGCATATTCAAAAGCAGAGACATTACTTTGCCAACTAAGGTCCATCTAGTCAAGGCTATGGTTTTTCCTGTGGTCATGTATGGATATGAGAGTCGGACTGTGAAGAAGGCTGAGTGCCGAAGAATTGATGCTTTTGAACTGTGGTGTTGGAGAAGACTCTTGCGAGTCCCTTGGACTGCAAGGAGATCCAACCAGTCCATTCTGAAGGAGATCAGCCCTGGGATTTCTTTGGAAGGAATGATGCTAAAGCTGAAACTCCAGTACTTTGGCCAGCTCATGCGAAGAGTTGACTCATTGGAAAAGACTCTGATGCTGGGAGGGATTGGGGGCAGGAGGAGAAGGGGACGACCGAGGATGAGATGGCAGGATGGCATCATGGACTTGATGGACGTGAGTCTGAGTGAACTCCGGGAGATGGTGATGGACAGGGAGGCCTGGCATGCTGCGATTCATGGGGTAGCAAAGAGTTGGACACTACTGAGCGACTGAACTGAACTGAACTGAGCGGAAAGCTTCTATATAACACAGGGAGCCAAACCCAGTGCTCTGTGATGAACTTGAGGGGGTGGGATGGGGGTGGGAGGTAGGAAGAAGACTCAAGAGAGAAGGAATATATATTAATATATACTTGTGACTGATTTGTGTCATTATATGACAGAAACCAACATAACATTTTAAAGCAATTATCCTCCAATTAAAAATATATACATAAAATAATAAAAATAAAAATTAGCATGAGAGAAATTCTAGCACAGGGCCTAGGAGATGGCAGGCATAAATATCCCCCAGAGAGAGAGAAAAGGAAAGGAAAGAGACAGAGGAAGAAAGATGATATTTTACAGTGACATATAAATCACCTTCCTGAGCTCAAAGGCCATACATTATAGTGGAGAGAGAACAAAAGGATAAAATATGTCCATGCTAAATTGCTTAAGACTCTGAACAAGCTACAAGTACAAACTACAGTAATAAAAATCAAGTAACCAGAACTCAACAACCAGAATCCTGAATTTACTAGAACATGTACACACACCTTTATTGTCCATTATTTAAGGGAAAATAAATTGACAAAAACATAAGGTATTTCAGTGTTCATGAAGTAATAGTGACTGGCACCAGCAGCAACTCCTAGGAGTCTTTGGAGAACAGTCATCCCTGGTTCCCATGAATCCAGAGAACAATAAGCACTGTTGCTCCACGTGCAAACCAACGAACAGGAAGCCACTCAAGGACCACAGTGGTCAATGAAAACCTAGTTATTCAAAGTGTATGAGTGATCAGTCACTTAGTCGTGTCTGACTCTGTGACCTCATGAACTATGGTCCACCAGGTTCCTCTGTCCATGGGATTTTCCAGGCAAGAATACTGGAGTGGGATGCTACTTTCTTGTCCAGGAGATGTTCCTGACCCAGGAATCAAACCTATGTCTCCTGCATTGGCAGGCAGATTCTTGACTACTAAGCTACCTGGGAAGCCCAGTTATTCAAAGTAATGAGGCTTCAAAGGCAGGATGAGCTGAATGTTTTAAATGGTTTCCCACTAGGGAGTTTAAAACATCAGCCCATCCATTAAATTTCTGCAGCCAATGGCCCCTACCTAGTAACCTCACTCCTCTTCCCTTTCTCAACTTTAGCTCTGCTGTGCAATGCAAGGGGAACTGCACACACTCAGGAGAATGCTTCTGCCCACACACCCTAGATGCACACAGAGCCCCGTGTGCTTTGCTCTTAGGAGAGCTCACACCCAAGTGGTGCAGTTTACCCTTGGAAATCTGACCGCAGACAGGTCCATGCAGGCTCTGCAGTTAACACAGGGGTCACTTAAGCAGGGGATTGTGGAGTCATGAGTGGTTTAGAAGTGGGAGTGAAGGTGTTTTGCATGGATGACGTCCCCATGACCCTGTAGAATCCTTTCTTTGTAGAACATGGACCTATGCCAAGAATCTTTCTTCGTCAAGGCCAAAAGGAGTTACTGTTGATATGACATTTCTGCCTTAATCTGGGTTAGCCAGAAAATCTAATTAGCTGTATCTCATATTCGTAACAGCTAGAATGAATAATACTGGTTACACTATTTAGTGAAAATAACCAAACCAAACTAATTGCCAACATTACTTCAGCTTGGGTGGTCAAATGACTTTGGTTTTTAATACCATGGAATCCACAGTGAGCATAAGAGGAAGCATTTCTTTAGAGAGAAAACTCTAGACACAACTGAAGAATAAGCTGGCATGAAGAGAAGTTTGGTGACCAAGCAGAAAGCAAAGCTTTTGTCTCACTTCCTACTTCCTTACACTCAGTCTACAAAACATCACAAGTCAAGGCTGTGAGCCAAACTGGATGGTGAACCTTTCCTTTCCTTCTCCGTCCTTTTAATACTTCACCTTGACATACCTGAGTTGTTAGCCATAGAAGCACAAAAAAATCCACTTTGCAAAGAAAGCGTTCTATACCTCTATTTCTCCCTTTATACCACCAAACAATTCTTTTTCTCATCTTTTCAGAGCTTTATCCACTGGTAGTGGTCAACCAACTTACAGAATAAACTATCTACCATGTGCCAGTGGGCTAGGGAATATTGTCAGTTGAGTATGGATGTGAGGGACTTCCCTCAGCTCAGCTGGTAAAGAATCAGCCTGCAATGCAGGAGACCCAGCTTCATTCCCTGGGTCAGGAAGATCCCCTGGAGAAGGAAATGACAACTCACTCCAGTATTCTTGCCTAGAGAATGCCATGGACAGAGGAGCCTGGCAGGCTATAGTCCACGGGGGTCACAAGAGTCAGACATGACTTAGCAATCACCACCACCATGGATGTGAGAGTTGGACCATAAAGAAGGCTGAGCACTGAAGAATTGATGCTTTTGAACTATAGTGTTGGAGAAGACTCTTAAGAGTCCCTTGGACAGCAAAGAAATCTAATCAGTCAATCCTAAAGGAAATCAACCCAGAATAGTCATTGGAACGACTGATGCTGAAGTTGAACCTTCAGTAATTTGATCACCTAATGTGAGGATCCAACTCATTAGAAAAGACCCTGATGCTGGGAAAGATTGAAGGTGGGAGGAGAAGGGGATGACAGAGGATGAGATGGTTGGATGGCATCACTGATTCAATGGACCTGAGTTTGAGCAAGCTCTGGGAGATGGTGAAGGGCAGGGAGGCCTGGCATGCTGCCATCCACAGGGTCACAGAGTCAGACATGACTGAGTGACTAAACAACAACAAGGTCATCTGTGCAAGTTAATTAACACTGAAAACAGGGCCTTGAAAACACAACATTCCTTAACAAGTAAAAATGATCCCAGTGGAAGGTATGTATCACAGAAATAAGAACAAGCCAATGGGAGCACACAAGCTTCTTGGCACACCTTGAGTATGTCATGCGGGCAACTATCTGTCCTGCTCAGAGACTCTCAAGGTGAACAGAGTATACGGAAGAGATGAAAAAAAGAGAAGAAACTTGCTCTAATAGGTTTCCAGGGCAACTGAAAAGACAGAATCTGTGTAAAATGAAAACACTTTAATAACATTACAAAGTAACACAAACATGCAAATGGATGAGGTATAAAACCTCTTCCCTCTTGATTTCTAATGTGCTTCCAAACGTCTGATCTGCTGTAAGTTTCTCCTGAAATTTTAATTAACAGACAGAAGACTTGGCTTGAATAGCAAAAGAAATTGCTTGGAAGAACTTAGACACATTTTCCTCCCTTCTCTGATTTCACATTTTCCTAATTCCCAAAACATGGGTTTTTGGTGGATGTCCCTATACATTCCATGTGCCTTTTAAGTTTTTAATGTACCAAGATCCTCAAGAGTTAGCTGTTTTCTCCACTATATAAGGGTGAGTGCTGAGTCCATGTCATCTTTTTCAGCTGCAGTTTCCAGAAAATGGCAGCTTTGCCATTTCTGGCCCATGATTTCAAAAGGCAGGTCATTCCTGAAATTTCAGAACACTATGGTTCGAGCCAGAAAACCAACATTCCAATTTCCAATTTCAGTTCTAATGTTCGTTGCCTTGAGGAAGATTTGAACTCTTCTTTGAGCCTCAATGTCATTTATAAAATAGGGATTTGTTTCAGCCAAGACCAAATCAACTAGCTTGCACGAGAGAGCACACAACCCAGTGGGGCTCAGTGCGTGTGGTTGATGTGGACATTCCTGCCAGGCGTTCTCTGCTTTAGAAATTCCCAGAACAAAATCAGATCCATCCAAACCTAGTCAGTGTTAAGTGGCAGCCTGCATGGGAGGGGAGTTTGGGGAAGAATGGATACATGTATATGCACGGCTGAGTCCCTTTGCTGTCCACCTGATACTATCACAACATTCTATATTCCAATATTAAATAAAAAGTTAAGAAAAAGAAAGCCACAAACTTTCTCTAGAAAGTGTTGCAGAAGATTTTTTTTTAAAGATCAGATCCATTCATTTATTCAATTAACAAATACTTTGCTGAGCTAATACACGCCTGACTCTCCACTGAGCACTTTTGAGAACTACTACAGCTATGAGCCATCCTGTTGTTACTGGAAAGTTTTCTAATTACCTCTCTTCTAGCATATTCACTTTTGGAAAATAGTTAAGAATGTATGTCATGTTTACTTGCTCAAATTATATCTATTGGCAACATTTTAGAATGGAGCCCATCCCTCCCTGGGCTTCATTATACATCAAAATTCTCACAGTCGGTGTTTTCTTCAAGACCTGTAGATCAGCACAGTCTCTAAGAAGTTCTCTCTTGGGTTTGATAAAGAAGAATTAACATACACCTGGACTTGATCAAGCCTGGTTTTCAGGCTGTCAGGGAAGGCTGGCGTTGGTAGGGATAAATTAAGCTATTAAGAATGGAAGTTTCCAGTAATCCAAGAAGAGACATGGTAATGAGCAGCACACAAAGATAATGGGGAAGCACATCCACTGCACATCAGGAGCCATCTGATAATTATTCTGCAATTCAATGCGCCCTTCTTCATTCTACCACCACTGAAAAGCAAAAATGCAGCAAGAAAACATCTGAATAGTAATTTATGCCCAGGCAAGTCTCTAGTGACAATCAAATAGACTGTTCCTATAAAGCATGGATACAAGGAGCACCTATTAGACAATTTCCCAAAGCAGTGTGACGTTAAGTGTCACTGCTTACAAATGGACAGTGATGCGTGGATAGTTGAAGCTTCACTTTTTATGCTATTAATTCCAGGAAAATCATATACTGAACCATCTATTAAAACGGAGAAGTCATAGTGGTTCAGACCCCAGGGAAGCTAACTGACAGGATAGAACAGGAGTTAGAAAACATGTTTTGGTACAACTGTTGCAAAATCACTGATTATATAAAAATTAGTTCTTATACATCCTTCAGTTCAGTTCAGTTGCTCAGTCGTGTCCGACTCTTTGTGACCCCATGAACTGCAGCACGCCAGGCCTCCCTGTCCATCACCAACTCCTGGAGCTCACTCGGACTCACATCCATTGAGTCAGTGATGCCATCCAGCCATCTCATCCTCAGTTGTCCCCTTCTCCTCCTGCCCCCAATCCCTCTCAGCATCAGAGTCTTTTCCAATGAGTCAACTCTTCTCATGAGGTGGCCAGAGTACTGGAGTTTCAGCTTTAGCATCATTCCTTCCAAAGAAATCCCAGGGCTGATCTCCTTCAGAATGGACTGGTTGGATCTCCTTGCAGACTCCTCAAAAGTCTTCAACACCGCAGTTCAAAAGCTTCAATTCTTCGGCGCTCAGCTTTCTTCACAGTCCGACTCTCACATCCATACATGACCACAGGAAAAACCATAGCCTTGACTAGACGGACCTTAGTCGGCAAAGTAATATCTCTGCTTTTGAATATGCTATCTAGGTTGGTCATAACTTTTCTTCCAAGGAGTAAACATCTTTTAATTTCATGGCTGAAGTCACCATCTGCAGTGATTCTGGAGCCCCCAAAAAATAAAGTCTGACACTGTGTCCACTGTTTCCCCATCTGTTTCCCATGAAGTGATGGGACCAGATGCCATGATCTTCGTTTTCTGAATGTTCAGCTTTAAGCCAACTTTTTCACTCTCTACTTTCATTTTCATCAAGAGGCTTTTGAGTTCCTCTTCACTTTCTGCCATAAGGGTGGTGTTATCTGCATATCTGAGGTTATTGATATTTCTCCTGGCAATCTTGATTCCAGCTTGTGTTTCTTCCAGTCCAGTGTTTTTCACGATGTACTCTGCATATAAGCTAAATAAGCAGAGTGACAATATACAGCCTTGACATACTCCTTTTCCTATTTGGAACCAGTCTGTTGTTCCATGTCCAGTTCTAACTGTTGCTTCCTGACCTGCATACAGATTTCTCAAGAGGCAGGTCAGGTGGTCTGGTATTTCCATCTCTCTCCAAATTTTCCACAGTTTCTTGTGATCCACACAGTCAAAGGCTTTGGCATAGTCAAGTGGTTTCTAAGTTTCCCTAATCGGCAGCAGCATTAAATGGAAAATGAGTACCCTCAAAAACTGGAGAAAAATAGAGAAAACAGCATGATTTTCAACTCCTCTCTTCAAACACTCATTTTCTCCATATGTTTATGATGAGTGAGACAGAGGGGGAAAAAAAAAGTCAAACAGGCCTGTTGGGAATACATGGGTAGGAGGAATTTCTGACCAAAACCTGCCTAGGCAGGGCTGCTACTTCACACAATCCCCTTCATACTCTTTGTGGCATCTACCTCCAGGGTTGTGCAAGGCACAGTCTCTGTGCTATATACAATGACCCTATCTACAGGTATGCAAGGATCCACAAAAAGGGAAAGTTGCTTCTAGCCCACAAAAGGACCATGTTGCCCTGTCAGCTCATTCAGTCCTAATGAGGCAAGGAGAAAAAAAGTGTTTATTGACTTTAAAATTACTCAAGAAGTTCCACAAACAGAAGCAGAAGAAAGATCTGAGAATTGTAAACAATTTGATTGCAATCACAAGAGAGGAAAGTCTTTCTGCTTGACTGATCCTCAGAAAAGAAAACCACAGTGGAAATGGCTATGCAAATGGCTTTCCTATCTTCACACCCACACACCCAATAGAACATATCAGCAAGCAAAGAAAACATTAACCAATTTCCACTGATGAAACACACCAGGGCTTCTCTTTGGTTGACTTTGAAAACCTTAAGTGATACAATCTAAGTTTTTGTTTCAACTGAAAAATGCAGTTGATACCCTAAATATAGGGCATTTAAGGACAAGTCCACCTGAAAGTAGGGCCAGGGATTTCTGTCTGACCAGAAAAACCCATGGATCTCAATGCTTGATCTCAATCAAGCATTCACGTCTGAAATATGCTTATCCCAAATGGCATGCTCAAAGATGTGCTGGAGGTAGGATCACTGGAAAGAAAAGTGAAAAGTTCAGGACCATTCTAGGACCAGGTAACCCTAATCTGGAGCTCCCCCACGTGATGACCTCTTCTCATCATCCCTTCCCATGGGGCCAGGAGTCTGCAGGGTTATACCTCACTATAGCAACAATCTCCCTTTGGACCATTCTCCGGGTTCCAATGCCTCTGGAATTATCTGTCTTAAATGGTCCACAGCCAGCTTCCAACATCTATGAGGGACTTTACCTTTCCAAGGGCAGACTACTTTACAGCCAGTGTATATACCCTTAGGCCTGAGGGGTGATCATGAGCAGCTACTGGCTGTGGGTATGGATAAAACTGGAATGAGCAGATTGGTCAGTCCACACGTATTCCCACTGTTCCACAGTGGAGTCAGGGAAGGAAGATAAAGGATGAAAGGGGAAGGCTGTGGGACAGAAGGGACTGTGGTCCTGGGCCTACAAATGTTAGGGATGGACCTGGAATGGGATAAATCAGATTGAAATGTGTGCTATTCAGTGACCTCAGGAAATGTCTTTCTCTCTCTTATCCTCATAGTCACCACATGACTATCATCTGAACCAGAGAACCATTGAGTATAAAAGGGACTCTAGCCAAATGTGATAGGCAGAGCCAAAATTGTGCTGCAAATTGGGATGTAAAGTAATCCCAGCTACACCAGACTACAGGTAGTAGCTTCCCTTAACATTAACCGTCACTAACACCAAGAGTTCCAAAATCATTGCCATCCATTGGTATCCAGCAGCTTTTTCCCATAAGGTTTTTTTTTCCCCCTCGTTCGAGAATGCTTATGCTTGGTACACTCAAGAATTAAAATAAAACTTCATTCTTGTCAGGTACCACAGACTTTGGGTATATATTAGAAAGCATCAGATATAGTTTCAGCTTCTGTCGTTTATCTGCAAAGATTGTTCCATCTGTTAAATCTGTAGATTGCCATCCTAATAAAATGAAATTTTAAAACCTAAGAAACTAAAGAAGTGTCAGAAATCTGCAAAATGCACCAAAGAAAACTGGATGCTAGAATTCTCACCTAAGGTGGAAAATCAAAAATAGTAAACAGAACCATAAAGAAAATATCTTGATGGCCTTTTCTGGAGCCAACCCTGCACTGGGCCTGGGAATGCAGGATTTAATCTGGACCAGTCAGTGTTTTCCAGAAGCTCATACCTTAGAGGAGGGGAGTTTCTGGCAAGACCATAGGCCACATCCTTGGCACCTGGTTGCTGGGTCTCTCTCACTGTCTCTTGGCAAATTCCAGTAACCTGATTTCCACTCACAGCTGTTACACCACACACACACACGCACACACACTCACATGCACACACACACACACACACACACACACACGCAGTTCCTACAGTACTTCCCATCAGTCTGTCTTACTGTCTGTCATTATCTACACTAGCAGTTCTTAAACATGACCACACATCACAGTTACCCTCGGAGCTTCTCTAACACACAGATTCCCAAGCAGCAACCTCCCGCCTGCCCCTGAGACTGAATCAGCAGGTCAGAGGTGAGGCCAGGACATTTCTACCCTTAGCAAACAATCCAGATGACTATGAAAGCAAAACATTCTATCCTCTGGAGAAACTTCGCAGGAGCAACACGGGTCAGGATGCAGTCTGACCAGGATGCCACTGCCCTCCCTCATGCTCAGTTTTTCCTGGGCTGCTCCTCCGTGGTGTCTTCCCAGAGAGAAAGGCAGATATTTTGCCCAAGACTCTGGCACAAAGCACCGCAGTGAAAAGTCGTCCTTTCCTGCCATGGCCAAGCTGCAGTCAACTGCCAATTCCAACACATCCTGGAGGATTTCTATATTCGTTCCTTCTCATGAGAAACTATTTGAGCTTTATACAGAAATAAAAGTACTCTCCACGAAACAAGTTTACGCAAACTTTAGAATGGTCCATTTGTTACTGACAGTCTTTATTTCCTAATCCAATGCTAAAACTTTTCCTTTGAATGAAATTTTAACATTTCTTTCCTTTCCCTTCCCTCCCAATCTTCCACACACCCATATTGTAATATCATTTTGGTTAAATTAATAATTCTCAATGAATGGAGGCCTAATTCTTCTAAGAGAACACACCAGCATTTCCAGAAAACCATGTGATTTTTTGATTTGTGAACATTAGCCCAATGTTTTAGAAGGATAAGAAACACTGTGGGATTTGTTCTGGTTCACCCACAATATGGATGGAAAGAAAGTGTAGTTATCTTTGACTTGAATTTTGTCTTTTACAAATAGCCCAGCATAATCAGAAGTAAACCTAAATTTATAAGTCAAATTAGAGAAATGATCATCAAGAAGAAATCTCTCCTTATTGATGAAAAGACTGACCATGGGAATTCAGGCATCAGTCTGGGTCTTATCATCTCAGGCAAACCCACAGATAAGTCAGCTGTTGCAGGAGCAGAGGAGATACAATGAGCCCTTTCCCCTAGTACAGTTCCAAGGTCCAGCGTTACCCAGCCCGGTAAAGTAAACAGGCCTCTGATTGTCACTTCCCCTGGGAGAAGCTGCTGCCTGACTCCAGGGATGCTCCCACTGGTCTCAGGAATGGAGCCTTATAAGAAAGCCCTCTGATGCTGACAGTGGAAAATCTCAACGTGGCACTAAGGGTTAAGTCAATGCCAAGCATGGAGTCCCAGTTCCATCACACTGATATCCTTCTGGAGAGGATGCAGCTAAAATGTTTAAGCCAGAAAGACCAGACTCAAATGTGGAAAACAGACTCCTTACTTTACAGCTGAACACATCTTAAGCTGAAGAAATATACGATATACTAGTCCTTAACATGCTATCACTTGGTTCACTTCCTTCTCATTTCTCTTGCTTTATTATTGTTCTCACTCAACTCCAGATAATTTTTCCTAAAGTAATTCTAAAGGAGGCTAAAATGCTTACTTTTTATAAATTATGACTTCCAACACAGAAGTACAAAGAATCATAAATCATGACTTCTGTAACTTGTAAGAAAGAAGCATATAATTTCATTTGTATAAACACAAATTTGTCACGAAATAGCTTAAAAACTAAGTTTGAAAGGACATGCACAGAGACTTTCCCATTGGTTGGGTTGAGATAGTCCATGATTTCTATCCATGTAACATCTTTTCTACCATAAACATTTATTACTTGCATGGTTTGGGAACTTAAAAAAGTGGGAAGTATTGAAAGCAGTTGCCAATGGAAGTGATCAACATCAGACATTATAATTAATTATTTCAAAACTCTAGAAACAAATGGCTAACATTAGACTTCTGACACCATTGCTTTGTTTACAGCAATATCACACCATTGCCAAAAGTCCATTCACTAGTTTGGATGGAAGTACTGTTGACCCTTGAATAACATGAGTTTGAACTGTGGGAATCCACTTACACAGGGATCTTTTTCAATAAACACTTACTACAGTACTAGGGTATCCAGGATTGGTTGAATTCATGGAAATGGAACTGCAGATAGGTAACCACAGATAATGGAGAGCCTTCCATAAAGTTATATGTGGGTTTCTGACTGACTAGGAAGTAGGCACCCCTAACCTCCAGCTGTCCAAGAGTCCACTGTAATTGCTGGCAATATGATTTTGAAACATAAGAACAGGATGGGCACAAATGATAGCTTACTTACTCTCCTGAAATAGCCACTAATTCCACAAATTACCTGCTTTTTGTTCAAGAAAGAGACCATCAGATATAAAATAAATAAGGATGTCTCCTATCAATGAATTGGAAAATGCATTTATTTAAAAAATTACTCAGTGTCACAACTGGCATTTCACTGGTACTCTTTTTGCTTCCACTTTTAATGGAGGCTATAAGGCAAGACGCAGATATCAAATTTTCCCTAAGGAATTTCAATTGGCTCTATTAATCTCTCTCTGACTTCAAGACAATGTTTAAAAATAAATGCCTGGCTTAACATTTTACAAAAGCTTTTTTCAAATATTAATTTTTTGACTGTGCACCACAAGAAAGAAATTTTGCATCCAGGTTCTAAGTCAAGAGCAACTCAATGAGACTAAAATCACCCAAAGCAGCCCAGCCTCCATCTTTTCATCTCAACCACTCACTGGCTTGCTGGAGCACACTTGACACCCACTGTCACTTAACAATTGTCTTGCCTTCAAGAGTTGTTCAAGAGCTGACATTTTGACAAACCTCACTCTGGCTACCAGCTCAAATGGTTCCATCTTTCCCACTCCTTGCCTCCTGTTGAATTTATCTTTCCCAGTCACTGTTCTCTCCAGTTAATGCTTCTTTTTCTTCTTGTTTTAGTCCCAGGCTTCTTAAACTAGGATATATACCCCACCCTCACCCCAGTGTAAGGCCTAGTCATGGGAAAATGTGGCATATATTTTTTAACTATTTATTTTACTCAATAATAGTTTAATACTTAAATACAGACATATCATGGAATATTAAATATTTTTAAAATAAAGTTTAAGACTTTAAAACTTACAAAGCCTCTGATAGGCTACTTTGAGTCAAGCCCCCAAGCCCTGGGGATAAGCTTCTCTTCTTAGTTATTATGTACAGTTCACAGGAAAAGTCTGAGAAGTGTTAACCTAGCATATTCAGCCTCCTCTTGGTTTCACAGCCCCTGGTTAACCATTCCCAACTAAATTCTCTCTGACCTATGAGATTTCCAAGTACTCTTGCTGCTGCTGCTGCTAAGTCGCTTCAGTTGTCTCCGACTCGGTGTGACCCCACAGACGGCAGCCCACCAGGTTCCGCCATCCCTGGGATTCTCCAGGCAAGAACACTGGAGTGGGGTGCCATTTCCTTCTCCACCAAGTACTCTTAGCTCCCCTTTAAAACCTTACTTGGATTGACCCAATCCATTTCTTAGTGTTAATCCCAGGGTATCACTAGAGAAATTCCCACTACAATCGTTCGAGAACCATGCCATTCAACCAGTCCTAGGTACTGGCCAGCACCAGACAATCCCCTTGCTCATCCATGAAATGTATTCAAACTTTTTCCAGTTCTTTCATTTTTCAAACTTACTTGACTCCCTAGAAGAATAGCTTCATTGCCCACTCTACAGAGACTGCAGTGATTTTAAGTGAACTCCCTTCCCATGGACTTCCCTGGTGGCTTAGACGGTAAAGCGCTGTCTACGACGTGGGAGCCTCAGGTTCGATCCCTGGGTTGGGAAGATCCCTTGGAGAAGGAAATTGCAATCCACTCCAATACTATTGCCTAGAAAATCCCATGGACAGAGGAGCCTGGTAGGCTACAGTCCATGGGGTTGCAAAGAGTCGGACACAACTGAGCAACTTCACGTTCACGATTATATTCCCCTCCCCATGAAATGTCACAGGACATGACACATCACTTCTTTCTCCTCTCTAATCTTAAAGCAGTGTTCCTACTGTTTTCTAAGACCAAGCCCATGCTCAATGGCCTACCTTTGCCAGTCTCTTCTTTTCATCTTCCCCACTATTTCTTGTATCTTCAGCCTCTGTCTTTCCCTCTCAGATGACAAGGATTGTTGTTGCTTCTTTTGAAAAGGGATCATTTCTTAATCCTGCTTCTTCCTAAGTTCTCTTCCTTTCATTGCCAACATTCTCAAAAGAATAGTTTATGTTCGTGGAATTCATTTCTTCTCTTCCCACTGTCCTCTCGAACCCCTGCAAATAAACTTCTGCCTTCACCAAGCCAATGGACCATTCTCATTAAGGCTACAAGGGACCCACTCACTACTATCCCAGCTCTGTGCTCTGAATTTGCCCTGCTTCAACTCCCAAAGAATGGGCGAGTTATCTTTAACTCTCTTTCTTTGTCTTCACTCCACACCCTCCTGTTTTATCTCATACCTGACTACTCCCACCCCTTCTCATTCATCACCAGTTCCAATATTCAGTCTTCCCTTTCACAGACTCTCACTTGGCAAATGCATGCATCCCATGTCTTCAACAATCACCCCAGTGCAGAGGACTCTCAACTCCAGAGCCTTCAGCCCTTAGCCCAGTACTGAATCACTAGCACATTTCCTCTGCTTGTGGGGTATTCTCAAGTAGAAACCCTGAGAACAGTCTGATATGTGGAACAGAATGAGTGTTCTATATGAGCAGTGGTTTAGCCTTGGGCAAATCATGGAACATGAGTCCCAGTTAATAAAAATAGTAGTACTTCCATCAAAGATTTGCTAGTGCAGATTCAGTAACATAAAAGTAGGAAATTCGGTTTATTTATATTGATTTAAATATAGCACTTCATTTGTCAGGAAGGCCTATAATACAGCACTTAACAAATAAGAACTCATTTAATCCTCACAAGGACCCTTGGAGGCAAGTTGTACCATTATCCCCATTTCATAGATGAAAACTCTGAGACACAGCCAACCTAGGTAGCCTCCCCAGGTCACACAACTAAAAAGTGACAAAGCCTGATTCCAATCCAGGCAGTTTAGCTCCAAAATAGCTCCAAAAGCTACACTAAGCTGCCTCTCTTTATACTGTCTATCTGCCTTTTAACACATTGCAGAAATCAAATTATCATTATTAAATAAAAATCCTGAACATCAGACCACCCTTGCAATTCAAATTTCATTCATGAGTTTGGCTAACAACACCAGTCCTATAAACTACAGCCTCCTCATCAGCTTAACTTCCTCTCTCACCCTCAGAACCTCTTGCTGCCAGATCTTACTTGGTCCACCTCCAAAATGGTTGAATTATTCCCACCGCCAGTGCTTCACATCCAGTCTATTTCATTCGTACATGAAAAAAAAAAAAAGATAAGACCTCTTATATACTGGGACAATTAGTAAAACTTGTACAACAGACAACAGTTGTATATCAATACCAAATTTCCCAATTTAAAATAATTGTGTTAAGTTATATACATGAAAGCTCTTATTTTTAGGAAACACACACTGAAACATTTAAGGGTAAAAGAAGAATGATATCTGCAACTTTACTCTCACACAGCTTAGAAAGAGCTCTTAGTAATACATACGTGATAGAAAATGAGAGAATAGTACAGCAAATGTGGCAAAACATTAACTGGTAAATCCAGTTGAAGAATTCTTGCAAATTTTCTTTAAATTTAAAATTATTTCAAAGTACAAATCTGAAAACCAAAACCACCAGCAGTTTCCTAGCTGCCCCTGAGCATGGCCCTCTTGCCACTCCACTTCCCATCTCCCTCCACCAGGGTGTATCCATGGCCCTCTTGCCACTCCACTTCCCACCTCCCTCCACCAAAGTGTATCCATGGCCCTTCTGCCCCTCCACTTCCCACCTCCCTCCACCAGGGTGTATCCATGGCCCTTCTGCCCCTCCACTTCCCAAGTCCCTGCACCAAGGTGTAGAAGGCTCACCCACCACTCAGACCAATCAAGTGTGAAGTACCCAGCTGGCATGCAAAGCAATCCACAACCTCCCTGACTTCTATTCCAGTCTCCTGGCATCCTTCCCAACAACATCCTTCCCACAACTTCCCTCCCCATGACCGGTTCCCCAAGTCCCCTGACCCCACTGCATCCCAGGCTCAGCATTACTGCATCCAGGCCTTTGAAGAGGCTGCTTCCTTTGCCTAGGCTAGGACTCCCTTTCTTCCTAAAAACAAACATTGAGGTCATATCCTTCCCTCAAAGCCTAATTGGAATCCAATTTCATCCCAACTGGCTTTCTAGTTCCGCCCAGCTAGAATTTATTCACTTACCGTGCCTCCTAAAGCAGGTGTTTGCTCTGTGTAGAACTTACCTCCATTCTTCAACCTTGCGCTAGAAATTCTGTGCTAGAAATTCCATGTGTCTTTGATCTAGGAGATCAGGAGTTTGCAGAAGATGGTAATAATGTGGTTGTCCTTACACCCCCACTTCCTCTTATATAATTTTGTAGAAATTATGTATTTCATAATTAAAAAAAAAAAAAAAAAAAAAACTGTGTGCTGCCAGGGCTTATCACGGACCCAGGGCAACAGACGGGAAGGGACAGGAGAAGGCAGCAGCTCTGGCAATGAGCACAGATGGGAAGTTCTTATTAGGGCACATGCCCCAGTCTTGGCAGCTTCTACCTCTGCAAGGAAAGGAAAGAAGAAAAGGAATGACCCCACTCTCAGTCAGTTCAGTCTGTCGTCCACCCCCAACATGCACACCCCCCTCACACAGACCTCCCAGAGTCTCTGCCCTGTGCTGGCCGCCCTCGAGGCTGCTGCCAGCAGAAAGTGTGCGTGTGGGACTTCCCTGGCTATGTGTGAGAGCTTCACCCAGTCTAAGTCTTTCAATGACTTTACTTTCAATACTTTGCCTTTTTCAATTTAAAGGGGGAAAAAACCAAGCTTTGTAAGAAAACTTACCCAAAATAAGAGCAGTTAACTTTATAGAAAGTTCTAGGTTAAAAGCAAAGCAAGCATGCTCAAGGAAAATGAAAACAGAACACCCTTTTGCCTTTCAAGTCATCTTTTCCCTAATACCATGCTCTCCGAGCATCTTGACCTTCTTCTGGTGCACAGGGGTTCCACTCAGGTTAGGGCTCAGATCCAGTGTGCATCTCTTCCTCTTACTGACACAGATTTGGGCTTAAGTGACTTACCAAAGCTTATGTTACCCTACAGTGCCTCCAAGTTTATTCGAGGGTTTATTTGTTCTTTGGGTAGAGTTTAGGACCAAAATCTGAGACTTGGGAATTGACACAGTTATACCCAGAGAAGTAAATAAGACGCTTAAGGGAGAAGGGAAGAAAAATAAAAGACCAAGACTAGGATGAGTCAAGGCTATGGTTTTTCCTGTGGTCATGTATGGATGTGAGAGTTGGACTGTGAAGAAGGCTGAGCGCCGAAGAATTGATGCTTTTGAACTGTGGTGTTGGAAAAGACTCTTGAGAGTCCCTTGGACTGCAAGGAGATCCAACCAGTCCATTCTGAAGGAGATCAGCCCTGGGATTTCTTTGGAAGGAATGATGCTAAAGCTGAAACTCCAGTACTTTGGCCACCTCATGCGAAGAATTGACTCACTGGAAAAAACTTTGATGCTGGGAGGGATTGGGGGCAGGAGAAGAAGGGGACGACAAAGGATGAGATGGCTGGATAGCATCACTGACTCGATGGATGTGAGTCTGAGTGAACTCTGGGAGATGGTGATGGATAGGGAGGCCTGGCGTGCTGCGATTCATGGGGTCACAAAGAGTCGGACCCGACTGAGTGACTGAACTGTACTGAACTGAGGATGATGGGAAAACCTGCATTTAGAGCACAATAAGTCACCCTTTCATCCCCAAATATGTCTTTTCCATGAAACCTTCAGGTAATTACTTCTTAAAGACCATCCTGCTGTGAGGAACACCAATATTCACCACTCTTGAATCAGACTTAGGCAAGACTCACTGCTTTGTATAAAACAGATAGCCAACAAGGACCTACTATATAGCATAGGGAACTATATCTTATAATAACCTATAATGGAAAAGAATCTGAAAAAGAATATATATGTGTATTTATATGTATAACTGAATCACTTTACTGTACACTTGAATCTAACATAACATTGTAAATCAACTACACTTCAACTTAAAAAAAAAAAGCCCCTGTTTTTTAATTCATTCAACAAATATTGACTGAATGTCTGTTGCATATCAGAAGCTATTCTACATACTGAGGATACCTTAGTGTACCAAACAAAGTCCCTGCTTGCAGAGAATTTACCAGAACTACACATCACTTTCATAATCTTGTAATGTTTGAAATCTCAGGCATTTCCTAGAATAAGTGATTTATTCCCTATGATCTTCACTTCTCTCATCTGTTAAATGGGAACATCAAAACTCCACCACCTACATCACATAGGACTGCAAAGAGAATTGGCGGGGGGAGGGGGGAAGCATCTACAAGGTGCTTAGTGCGGAGCCTCACAGTCAGTAGATAATCAATAAATGGTAATGTGATTATGATTACACACTACCCTCAAACCAGAGTCATCATTCACTTGTCTGTCAGGTCTAAACCTTGTAAATAATACTGCCACTGTGTCTTAAATCTAGTAATTCAGATACATCTCTCACAATTTTATTTTTACTTCTGTACTCAACTGTAGAGTGTACTCAATACTTTAAACTCACTTCAAGAAATAAGTGTAGAATTACAAGTTTTTATTTTCCTAATATACATTCAATTCATAAATAATTACTACAATTTAAAAGGTTTATTCATGTGACACAGCACCGAAAATTAACTCAGATATCACTGGAAGCATGCTGAGTCTTCTTTGGGAAACACTTCTCCATATGCTCCTCTCTGCAGTGCTGATCTCTATGTCTAAATTTGGTTTATTACACCTTTTGGAGAGCTCCAGAGTCTGCCATCCTCTCCCAGTTCACACTGCTGCTCCCCTAAGGCAGCCTCCCTTTAACATGACTGTCATAGTTTACCAGTTTCTACCCCTAAAACCAGATCATGTCTCCCTTGCCCCAAACCCACCAACAGATTCCTGTCTCCTTAGAATAAACACAAAGACCTTACTGCACTCTACCGAGCCCTGCGTGATCTGGCCCCTGCTTGTCTCCTCACCACATTGCCTACCACTCTTCCCACTGGAAACTGCAGTTTTACTGAACATTGTTCAGACAGCCTTTGCATCTGCTTTTCCTCTGCCTGTAGCATCCTCCCCTGGTCGTCGCAGCTCACTCCCTGACTTCAGAGGCCCTTCGTGAATATCTGCTCACTCCTCAATCATCATCATCATTCTTACTCACCCTATTTTATTTTGACCAAAACACTTAGCACCTTTAAACATCAAATGAGGTGCATTCATTCATTTGTTTCCTGTCAAGCCCCTCTAGACTATAAGCTCCAAAAAGGCCTGCATTTTGTCTATATTGCACTTTAGTGTATTACAAATGCCTGAAATAGTATGGAAGCCACTCACCAAGTATTTGTTGGTGAAGGCATGAGTGAATGCACAAAGGGTGGATAGTGAGTATTCTTTGAAATATGTTCAGCTTGAGGTTTCTCCAAACTCATAGAGTGGGTAGGAAACACGCAAATGTAGAATTTAGGAGAAAAGAAAGCAAAAAGCAAAAACACCGGAAAGCAAGACTAAAAAGCACAGACCCACCCACCAAAGCCCTCCAAATGCTACTGGAATGTTGGCCCCCAAATAAAGAAATTAGTTGGAGACAGGATAGAGCTCAGGGATGGATATGGATAGAAATTAAAAGAACTCACTTTATTATACAAGAATTTGTAGTGCATAATTAGTTTAAAAAGGAGGGGAGAGAGGCATATACGTAAATATATCAAATTTTTTATTTTAGCCTTTAATGAGAAGATGCTCCCTCACCAAACTTTGAAAATAAGTAACAAGGTAGGATTCAGATTTTTTTTTCCTACCCAGTCTGTAGAAGTGTTAACAAACTGTAAAACTTCTGAAACGAAGACTGCTAAGATGGAGAAAGAGTGAAATGACACCTGGGAACCTGAGGCCCCAGTTCATGGCCTCCCTATAGCTACATCCTTTGACCCATAGCTTTGTATTCATTCAGTCTGACCCTGAGGTTCCACCATGACTTGCTTTGGCCAATAGGATATTAGCAAATGTGATAGGAATCAAGCCTTGAAAAACACATGTGCCTTGCCATCTACCCTCTTGCATGACAGAGTTTTCCCCTTTTGGACCCTGGCCTGGCCATCCCCATAAAGACATGTCTGGAGCAGACTGCTAGAACGATGACAGCAAAGATAAGAAATACATGGGGAGTATTGAGCTTCCTCAATCAAGAGTATCACAGACCCCCAGTTAACCTCTAATGCATGAGGAAGGCCAGCTAAAATAATCAGAAAATGACTTCAATAAACAGAACTCCCCTAGCTAACCAGTAGACTCATAGAAAATAATAAAGGATTATCATTTCAAGATATTATGTTTTGGAGGAGTTTTTAACCAGAAGTAAGTAACTGATAAAACTTAGATAACTTTCCTCCAAATAACTAAGGTTAAAAACAGAGGTAGAAGTCAAAAGAACTAAAATGACAAGTTACCTAAGCAATAGAAGGTGTAATTTTCTAATTAGTTTTTAAACCATTTGAAAACAATAGGAATATATCCAAATATGTGCAACATAGTTGCAAGTCAAAGTTAAATTATTAGTGTCCCCTTAAATTATAAAAGTAGGGTAATCTTTTATGAATATAAACATCAGACACCTAGTATTCTGTGTAGGCACCAATAAAAACAAAATAGAACCACATGTGTTCTCTTCACCCCTCAATCATTCTACCCTAGTCATCACAGGGGACTTCTGTTTTCCACAGTGCTAGAGTCTTTAATTTTCATTAAAGTAAACTACTCTTTCTTTCATCTTAAAAAAATTAACAACCTTACCAGACTCACTCACAGAACTGTAGCTAAAATAAAACCAACCATAATTTTCTTCTGTTCAGACTTCTGTACTGACAAAAGCATTATCTTTTTCCCCTTCCAAGGTTACCCTTCTTCTTGTTCCTTTATGCATTTTCCAGGAGATCTGTACAAAAGCATAAACTTCCACGTTAGACAAGTGAATAAGGACACAAACACGGAACAATGCATACGTTGTTTGAAGAGGTCTTCTCATCTAAGCCTCCTTCATGCTCACAGCCTCACACATGGCCACAATTTTAGTCTCACAGAATGCATTTTATATTCTACTCCATAAGCATATACATCCTTCTATAAAAAGAAACCGGGCCAAATTGAGAATGTTATTAAAGTTACAAGTAATAATACACTGGTAGAGTCCTCTACATGCTCAGCCCCATGCTCCTCTTCACATGGTGCCTTAGCTCATTCAGGCTGGAACACCAAAATACCACAGGCTGGGTGGCTCATAAACAGCAGATATTTACTTCTCACAGTTCTGGAGGCTGGAAGTCTGAAATCAGGAAGCCAGCATGGCTGGGTGAGGGCCCTCTTCCAAAGGTGTAGACTTCTTATTTCATCCTCAAATGGCAGAGAGGCTAGGGAGCTCTGTGGGGCTCTTTAGAAGGACACTGACCTCATTCATCAGGGCTCTGCCCTCATGACCTGATGATCTCCCAAACGGCTTACTTCTTAATACCAGTATATTGGTTATTGCGATTTCAACACATGAATTTGGTGGCAGACACAAACACTCAGCCCATAGCATGTGGTCATCAGAGCCTGCGGTCCCATCTCCCCTTTATAGGCATGGACACTGAAGCTGGGGGTGATAGTGTAGCTTCCTTGACATTTCTGTTCCATAAAGTGACGAAATCAAAATTCAAACCCAAGTTCAGAGTCCTTTTCTATACACTATACTGCAGAGTAATACATTATTGGAAAAATAAAAAATAAAAATAAAAAAGCCTTTTCACAGAAAAGAAAAAAGACCAGGAATATATGTAAGAAGATAAAGAATAAATAGACATGTGAGAAAAGAGACAACAGAGGCATTTACTTTTACACTGGACAACTGTGTAAGAAAAGCAGCTAGTAACTGCTAACATTTCTAGAACATTCTACAGAACACAATGGAAAAACCACATAATTTTCTATCATGTTATGCACCAGCAGTAGAACAAGTACCTAAGACAGGATTTCCCCACAACTTTGCATGTATTTTCACCTCTTAATGTTCTAAATGTGTTATTGTGGGCTGTATATCCTTTATTCAACACAGGCTACCGCAATAAATTCTTGTTTATCAAAAGCATATCTAGAAAAAAATTTATATCTAGGACAGTCAGTGCTAGATAATTGATTCTGCAGACTGCGTGAGACTACTAAACAAAGTAACAACTGGTTTATTTCAGACTCTGTACAACTTGTAAGCTCTAGATCAGGGTTTGGCAAAATTTTTCCATAAAAGGTCTGTAAAAGATAGTAAATACTTGAGGCTTTGTGGGCCATATCGTCTCTGTGGCAACTACTCAACTCTGCCCTGGTGCGAAAACAGCAGTAAACAATGTACAGACAAATGATATGGATATGTTTCAATAAAACTTTATTTATAAAAACAGATTTGGCTCAAAGACAGTAGTTTGCCAATTCCTCTTGTAAAGCATAGCAATCATTCAGAAGAATAAAACTGATTTATACTCTTATCTACTCTCAATGTAGGACTGACATCCTGAGCTAATGTCTGTTCTTCCATTCAGTACACAATTTTTAAAAACTGGGCTATTTTCTTGCTTACAGCCTATAACAAAATTCAAGCAGGTACTTCAAATCAAGGATTCTAACTTAGGCTACTACAGTGAAGGCCAAAAGCCTTCAGAACACAGCCCAAGGACTGAAACAACAAAGCTGTCTCGACCCGCTAGTTTAGGGGCAAAAGACTTTCTCCCTAAACACTTTAATATCTTAATCATTTCAATATTAAATGATTCAGTACCACTGAGAATGTTGACTTTGAATCAATAAAGGAAAAATTCCATTTAATCCCTTTAACACAGAAAAAACATGGAGACACATAAGATCTACTTGGAGAGACCCATGAACATTGGCTAGAAGAAGTTTTAGAACTAACTGAAGAAATTTTAGCTGTCTAGAATAAATACTTTATGAAATAATCAATTCACCAGATAAAAATAATAGACAAACATATATAAAGCATTTACTATGCTTTATTCATCATTCCAAGTGTTTACCTATACTAATTTAACTAAAGTACACAGCAATCTAACCAGGTAGGTACCATTATGATCCCATTTTTCAGACAATGAATTGAGGTACAAGGAGACTGAAAAATTTGCTCAGAGTAACACAGCCACTCAGAATAGAACCTGGCCCCAGACACCATTTCTTCAATTGCTAAAAATACCAAGCCATTACATTTTGACTGTATGTCAGTCAGTTCAGTTCAGTTGCTCAGTCATGTCAGACTCTTTGCGACCCCATGAATCGCAGCATGCCAGGCCTCCCTGTCCATCACCAACTCCCAGAGTTCACTCAGATTCACGTCCATCGAGTCCATGATGCCATCCTGCCATCTCATCCTCGGTCATCCCCTTCTCCTCCTGCCCCCAATCCCTCCCAGCATCAGGGTCTTTTCCAGTGAGTCAACTCTTCGCATGAGGTGGCCAAAGGACTAGAGTTTCAGCTTCAGCATCATTCCTTCCAAAGAAATCCCAGGGCTGATCTCCTTCAGAATGGACTGGTTGGATCTCCTTGCAGTCCAAGGGACTCTCAAGAGTCTTCTCCAACACCACAGTTCAAAAGCATCAATTCTTCGGCACTTAGCCTTCTTCACAGTCCAACTCTCACATCCATACATGACCACAGGAAAAACCATAGCCTTGACTAGATGGACCTTAGTCGGCAAAGTAATGTCTCTGCTTTTGAATATGCTACCTAGGTTGGTCATAACTTTCCTTTCAAGGAGTAAGCGTCTTTTAATTTCATGGCTGCAGTCACCATCTGCAGTGATTTTGGAGCCCAAAAAAATAAAGTCTGACACTGTCCACTGTTTCCCCATCTATTTCCCATGAAATGATGGGACCGGATGCCATGATCTTCGTTTTCTGAATGTTCAGCTTTAAGCCAACTTTTTCGCTCTCCTCTTTCACTTTCAATAAGAGGCTTTTGAGTTCCTCTTCACTTTCTGCCATAAGGGTGGTGTCATCTGCATATCTGAGGTTATTGATATTTCTCCCAGCAATCTTGATTCCAGCTTGTGTTTCTTCCAGTCCAGCGCTTCTCATGATGTACTCTGCATATAAGTTAAATAAGCAGGGTGACAATATACAGCTTTGGTGTACTCCTTTTCCTATTTGGAACCAGTCTGTTGTTCCATGTACGTAGGCTTTCTTATTTCAAAGACCATGAACGTGATATGACATATGTAAAATCTTTACTAAATAGAATATAATCTTTAGGATTTAACAATTGAGAAATGTCATTGTTTTTCAATGCCTGAGGGTAACTACTGTAAGTGTTTATAATTTTTGTTCTGATCCACCAAAATAAAAAGATTGCTTGTATGTTAGATTGAAGATATTTTATTCTTTTTCAGTGTTGCCTTTAAAATTGATTTTGGAATGTGCCAGGAAGATAAACAAGTAAATGGAGTTGTGGGAAAATTATTTTTAGGCATTCTTATTTCAATCAGATAAATATGAGGATATGAAATAAGTTAGCCTTTCTACTTCTTAGGTCAGGACATGAAAATTAGATGTTTATTTGCTGTCTTTATTTCTTAAATAGCTTAATTGTAAATTTGGCTTATATTGGAAGAAAGTAATTTGGTTGTCAAAATAACTGAGGTTACTACTGACTTATCACCCAACAAAAATATTTGATCCTAATATATCCAGAGTAAAGGACTAAAATGGTTTATGATGTTTATTTAGAGAAAATTAAAAGTTTGTGGGGAGATTTCTTTTAAATAGCAATGATCTAAAAAATATTTTTGGTTACTGAGTAGGCATCTGTGTTCTTTATTATTTGTGATATAAATATTTTTGCTAATCTCCAAAAGTTCAGAGTGGAGAGAAATCTCTGCAGCATCTCAAAAATAGAGAGGCTGCAAACCAAGTTTATATTAATTCCATCATTTGCACAACTCCAGGCAAGAAAAACAGTTGTCCAAAAGCTGTACATTCTCTTCATAAGCAGTGTTCCTCAATAATAAACTAGCATTCCCTGCAAAATTTATACAACACTCAAGGAACAGGAAAAGAGTAGAGAAGGCTTGAACAGTTTGCTGCCCATTTTTCATTTTCTTCCTACCCTTCTCTAAAAATACAAAGCAAGAGATTCAAACAATTGATACAGAAGAGGAAGAGATAGGTGGAAAGAGAAGAGCATCCCATTACCACTTTCTGCACTACTGGACATAAATATTAAATCAATGGTAACTCCTATAATCATAATTTTCAGTTATATATTAATAGGCTTGGAAAACTGTTACCATATGGGACTAAGATTTGAAAAGTTCTTAATTTTTTCTAGGTGATAAATATTATAATTTTTTAATTTAACTTATACATAGCGGCTAAACTCAAAGCTTAGATTCTACATAGACATATTAGATAACAGAAGGAAGAGGACAGGAGACAAAAAGAGAGGAAATGAGAAGAGAGGAGAGGGGACAGGAAGAGAGAGAAGGGCAAGGGAAGGGAGGGGAGGAGAAGAAGAGAAAAAAAGATGAGAAAAGAACAAAATATATGATATAAATTGGTGAGTTGATCATCAAACCAACTTTCTATTTTTCCCAGAGAAAAGTAAGATTCATGCCCCAGCCTCCTTTCTATTAAGTGGGGCCTTTATATAACTTAACTCTGGTGTAAAAATGTGAGCAATCCTCTATGTATTTTTCCCTCTGTCAAAGCACAAGCACTTGGAAACTGGAAATAATTAGGTGATAAGAGAAGTGCCAAAAGAAAACCACCTGAATGAGGGAAATTTGCCCATCGGGGATATTCATTTTGGTAAATGGGTATAGCCACTATGGAAAACAGAATGGAAGTATCTCAAAAAATTAAAAATAGAAACACTATATGATCCATAAATCCCACTTCTGGATATACATCTGAAGGAAATGAAATCATATCTCAAAGGGAGATCTGCACCATAGCAGCAATGTTCACAATAGCCTAGAAACAACATAAGTGTCCAAACTTGGATGGATGGATTTTAAACAGTGATAAACACACACAGTAGAATATTTAGTTCAGTTCAGTCGCTCAGTCATGTCCGACTCTTCGCAACCCCATGAATCACAGCATGCCAGGCCTCCCTGTACATCACCAACTCCCGGAGTTCACTCAGACTCACATCCATCGAGTCAGTGATGCCATCCAGCCATCTCATCCTCTGTCGTTCTCTTCTCCTCCTGCCACCAATCCCTCCCAGCATCACACTCTTTTCCAATGAGTCAACTCTTCTCATGAGGTGGCCAAAGTACTGGAGTTTCAGCTTTAGCATCATTCCTTCCAAAGAAATCCCAGGGCTGATCTCCTTCAGAATGGACTGGTTGGATCTCCTTGTAGTCCAAGGGACTCTCAAGAGTCTTCTCCAACACCACAGCTCAAAAGCATCAATTCTTCGGTGCTCAGCTTTCTTCACAGTCCAACTCTCACATCCATACATGACCACAGGAAAAACCATAGCCTTGACTAGACGGACCTTTGTTGGCAAAGTAATGTCTCTGCTTTTGAATATGCTATCTAGGTTAGTCATAACTTTGCTTCCAAGGAGTAAGCGTCTTTTACTTTCATGGCTGCAATCACCATTCGCAGTGATTTTGGAGTAGAACATTACTCAGCCATAACAAAGAAGGAAAGGGCACTGTACTAAGTAAAATAAGTCAGGTACAGAAAGGCAAACATTGTGTGACTTCACTTATGTGTGGAATCCTAAAAAGTTTATAGAAATAGAGAGTAGAATAGTAGTTGCCAGGGACTGGGGAGTGGGAAAAAGAGGGAAATATTAGTCAGAGAATCCAAACTTTCAGTTATAATATGAAGAAGTTTAGAGATCTAACATATAGCACAGAAATAATAGTTAATAATATTGTGTTATATACTTGAATGTTGCCAAGAGAGTATGTTTTAAATACTCTCACCAAAAAAAGAAAAATGGCAACTAGGTGACGTGATGCAAATGTTAAGTAACACTGGTGGCAATCATTTTGCAATACAGTAGTCCCCCTTATCCTTGAGAGAGAAGGGGATACTTGAAACCATAGAGAGTAAGAAACCCTCTATCTACTACTTGTCTGTATATATATTTATCTATAATAAAGTTTATCTGAATTTCCAGCATCACTACTTGACCTTTGAAGCCATTATTAAGTAAAATAAAGGTTACTTGAACGCAAACACTATGACCATTACAGCTGGTTTGATATAATCATCTACTAAGTGACTAACCAGTAGGATATGCTAGGGAAAGTGATAATTCACATCCAGGGTGTGACATGCAGCAGAATGGCATTTCATCACACTACTCAGAATGCAATGTAATTTAAAATTTATAAATAGTTTATTTCTGGAATTCTCCATTTAATATTTTGGGACCTCAATTGATCTCAGGTAACTGAAACTACAGAAAGTCAAACTCTGGACAAGAGAGGACTACTATATGTAAATGTATCCAATCAACTCATTGTATACCTTAAACATACACAATGTAATATGTCAACTGTATCTCAATAAAGTTGGGGGCAGGAGTTAAAAACAGTCTCTCATTAAAATTTTAAATTACTAAAAAGTGTCTTATCCAGTCATTAAAGGTAGAAGAAAGTCATGACAATGGTTCCAGGTGGCAGTTTACAACATGCACGACAATCATCTCAGTAGATGCAGAAATTTTTTTTTATGAAATTTAGCATCCATCAATGATAAAATCTCTCCAGAAAGTACTTGTAGAGGGGACATACTCCTGCTGCTGCTACAAAATAATAAATTGCCATTTATGACAAGCCCATAAATATCACCATCCTCAACAGTGAAGAGCTGAAAGCATTCCCTCTAAGACAGGAACAAGACGAGGATGCCCACTCTCAGCACTTTAATTCAACATAGCGTTGGAAGTCCTCGCCAGAGAAATAAGTTAAGAAGGGAAAAAAGAAATCTAAATTGGAAATAAAGAAGTACAACATGTCACTATGGCATAACAATATATATAGAAAATCCTAAAGATGCCATCAAAACACTAGTAAAGTACTAAAGCTTATCAATGAATTTAATAAAATTATAGATTAAAATACACAAAAATATGTTATATTTCAATATACCAACAATGAACTAACTATCGGAAAGAGAAATTAGGGAAGCAATCCCATTTACCATCACATCAAAAAGAATAAAATACCTATGAATAAACCTACCAAAGGTAGCAAAAGACTATACTTGGAAAACTATAAGACACTGATGAAATAAGTTGCAGATAACACAAACAGATGGAAATATATACCATGTCCATAGCTTGGAAGAATTAACATTATTAAAGTGACTATACTACCCAAGGCGAACTGCAGATTCAGTGCAAACCTTATAAAAATACCTAGGGCATTTTTCACAGATCTAGAACAATAACTTTAAAATCTGTATGTAAAAACAGAAGACCTCAAACAGCCAAAACAACCTTGAGAAAGAACACAATTGGAAATATCATGCTCCTTGACTTCAGACTATACTATAAAGCTATAATAATTAAAAAAAAATTTTTTTAAGTATGGTACTGGCACAAAAGGGCTTCCCAGATGGTTCAGTGGTAAAGAATCTGCCTACCAGTGCTAGAGTCGCAGGAGACACAGGTTTGATCCCTGGGTTGGGAAGATCCCATGGAGAAGGAAATGGCAACCCACTCCAGTATTCTTGCTGGGATAATCTCATGACCAGAAGGGCCTGGCAGGCTACAGTCTAAGGGGTCACAAAGAGTCAGACATGACTGAGCATGCAGACACGCACTGATATAAAAACAGACACATAGATCAATGAAACCGAATAGAGAGCCCAGAGATAAATCCACGCCCGCTTGGTCAATTAATATATGACAAAAGAGGCAAGAACATACGATGGAGAGAAGATAGTCTCTTCAACAATGTTGCTGGAAAAATTAACAGATAAAACAATGAGATTAGAACATTCTTTCACACCATACACAAAGATAAACTCAAAATGGTTTAAAGAGCTAAATGTAAGACCTGAAACCATAAAACTCCTAGAAAGGAACATAGAACACTCTGTGACATAAATCACAGCAACAGCTTTGTAAATCTGTCTCGTAAAGCAAAAGAAATAAAAGCAAAATTAAACAAATGGGACCTAATCAAACTTCAAAGTTTTTACATTGCAAGGGAAACCATCTACAATATGAAAGACAACAAATGGAATGGGAGAAATATTTGCAAATAATGTGACCAACAAGCAGTTAATATGCAAAATATAGAAACAGTTCATACAACTCAGTATCAAGAAAACAAAGCACCCAGTCAAAAATGGACAAAGGAGCTGAATAGACATTTTTCCAAAGAAGACATACAGATGGCTAACAGGCACATAAAAGATGCCCAACATCATTAACTATCAGAGAAATGCAAATCAAAATCACAATGAGATATCACCTCCCACCTGTAATATGGCTATCACCAAAAAGACCTCAAATAAAAAATGTCATTAAGGATTTACAGAAAAAGGAATCCTTCTACACTGTGGATGAGAATGTAAGCTGGTATAGCTGCTACATAAAAGAGTACTGAGGTTTCTCCAAAAATAAAAACAGAACTGAGCTATTTCAAATCCTAAAATGTGATGCTGTTAAAGTGCTGCCCTCAATATGCCAGCAAATCTGGAAAACTCAGCAGTGGCTACAGGACTGGAAAAGGTCAGTGTTCATTCCAATCCCAAAGAAAGACAATGCAAAGAATGTTCAAACCACTGCACAATTACACACATCTCACACATTAGCAAAGTAATGCTCAAAATTCTCCAAGCTAGGCTTCAACAGTATGTGAACCAAGAACTTCCAGATGTTCAAGCTAGATTCAGAAAAGGCAGAGGAACCAGAGATCAAATTGCCAACATCCAACAGATCATAGATAAAGCGAGAGAATTCCAGAAAAACATCTACTTCTGCTTTATTGACTATGCCAAAGCCTTTGACTGTGTGGATCACAACAAACTGTGGAAAATTCTTAAAGAGATAGGGAATACCAGTCCACCTTAACTGCCTCCTGAGAAATCTATATTCAGGTCAGGAAGCAACAGTTAGAACTGGACATGGAACAATAGACTGGATCCAAATCGGAAAGGAGTACGTCAAGGCTGTATATTGTCACCCTGCTTATTTAATTTGTATGCAGAGTACATCATGAGAAATGCTTGACTGGATGAAGCATAAGCTGGAATCAAGAATGCCAGGAAAAATACAAATAACCTCAGATATGCAGATGACACCACCCTTATGGCAGAAAGCAAAGAGGAACTAAAGAGTCTCTTGATAAAAGTGAAAGAGGAGAGTGAAGAGGCTGCTTTAAAACTCAACATCCAAAAAACTAAGATCATGGCATGCAGTCCCATCACTTCATAGCAAAGAGATGGGGAAACAATGGAAACAGTGTCAGACTTTATTTGCTTGGGCTCCAAAATCGCTGCAGATGGTGGCTGCAGCCATGAAATTAAAAGATGCTTGCTCCTTGGAAAAAAAGCTATGACCAACCTAGACAGCATATTAAAAAGCAGAGATATTATTTTACCAACAAAGTTTCATCTAGCCAACGCTATGGTTTTTCCAGTAGTTATGTATGGATGTGAGTGTTGGACCATAAAGAAGGCTGAGCACCAAAGAATTGGATGGTTTTGAACTGTGGTGTTGGGGGATACTCTTGAGTGTCCCTTGGACTGTAAGGAGAACAAACCAGCTAATCCTAAAGGAAATCAATATTCATTGGAAGGACTGAGGCTGAAGCTCCAACACTTTGGCCACCTCATGTGAAGAACTGACTCATTAAGAAAAGACCCTGATGCTGGAAAGATTGAAGGCAGGAGGAAAAGGAGACGACGGAGGATGAGATGGTTGGATATATCACCAGCTCAATGGATGTGAATTTGAGCAAGATCCAGGAATTGGTGATGGACAGGGAAGCCTGGCGTGTGCAGTCCATGGAGTCACAAAGAGCCGGACATGACTGAGTGACTGAACTGAAAAACCAAACTACCATATGATCCAGCAATTTCACTCCTGGGTATATGTATCCAAAATTAACCAAAAACATTAATTCAAAAAGCAACACGGCGCCACAATGTGCAAAGTGGCACTATCTACAATAGCTAAGATATAGAAGCAAACTAAGTGTCCATCAACAGATGAATAAAGATGTGGTGTGTGTATACACACACACACAGAGGGACACTACCTAGCCATAAATGAAATTTTGCCATTTGCAACAACTTGGACAGACCTGGAGAGCATTATGCTGTGATATGTCAGACATAATGTTGTTATTACATAAATGTGAAATCTAAAAGATAAAATTAACTAGTGAATATTAACAAAACAGAAACAGACTCAGGTATACAGAACAAACTAGTGTTTAGCAGCAGGAGAGGGAAGGAGGGAATGGCAAGATAGGGATAAGGGATTAAGAGGTACAAACTACTATGTATAGAATAAATAAGCTACACGGATATATTATACAGCACAGGAACTATAGTCAAATTTACGTAATAACTATAAATGCTATATAATCTTTAAAAATTATGAATCACTAAATTGTACACCTGAGACATATAATACTGCACATCAACTATACTGCAATAAAAAAATAAATTAAAAATTTTTTTTAATTTTAAAAACTATACTACAAATTAAATTCTTTCATTTCCAGAAGGTTCTCTCATAATTGCTGGGTGAAGTATGTAGGATAAAGATAGGAGAAAATTCATTTCGTTTTTGTTTTATTTATTGTGCATCCTGTATAGTTTTATCTAAAAAAAAAAACAGTGGTAGAACTGTTTCAGAGTCACCAATAGTACTATTAGGGAATAATTAAACTCTTTAACAACGGTGCACTCAAGCAGCTGAAATGTAGGACAAACCTGTGGCCAATAATCCAAAAAGGGTGATGACCTTTCAAAATAGAACCAGTTAAAAATCTGAGATTCAAAACTGTTGACTGAACTTTCTGAATTGTTCAGAAAGTCATCTTGACCATTCATTTTATTCCTGGTATGAAAGGCCCACAGAATAAGCATCACCGTAACATATATGATTATTTTGTTAGTTAAATTTAATAAAGAGAGAAAACACAATAATAAAAAGTTCAAGAACATGTGTCAATCCAAATTTTCCAAGTCATTCTTTCTTCTGAGGAAACTATGCCCTGTAAAAACAGTTCTAAATGCAGACTGTAAGGGAATGCTTATCTGAATATTAGCTTTGCGCTATATCTTAGTGGAAGGAAAGTCACAGCACCAGCTTAATCCACCCTGTTGAAGGGAAGTAGACGTAGCTGAGAAAGCTAATCAAACTTCAGGTGAATAGTGAAGGGACTCAGCCACACACGTCACAACACTGTTAATCGGCTATACCCCAATACAAAATAAAAAGTTTAAAGTTACAAACAAAAAAATAAAGAATTACCTTTATTTTTTTAAAAAGAAAGCTAATCAACAAGAAATTTGTAGATCCCATTAGCAGTCATGCCTCATACATTCTTCCCTCAATGCCTTATAACCATTCTTCCATTTTCTGTCTCTATGAATTTGCCTAGTCTGTACATTTTATATAAATGGAATTATACAATTTAAAGGAAATGTATGTGATATTTTCCATTTTAATAATTGACTATTTATACCTTTTATTAATATCCTGATAATACATAAGTAACACTTACAAAGCACTTAGTTTACTAAATATATTTTCACATACAATATCACTTTCTTATTGTTACAGTAGTCCAGACGGCAAAGCGTTTGCCTGCAATGCAGGAGACCCAGGTTCGATTCCTAGGTTGGGAAGATCCCCTGGAAAAGGAAATGGCAATCCACTCCAGCACTCTTGCCTGGAAAATCCCATGGACAGAGGAGCCTGATAGGCTACAGTCCAGGGGGTCACAAAGAGTCGACCCAACAGAGCGACTTCACTTCACTTCACTTCACTGTTATTTTTATATTCAAGTAACAGACAAATAAGGACTGAGGCTCTGAAAACCTTTGTAATTTTTCAAGATCAAACACTGAAGACTGCTTTTGCTCTAAAAAGTATTTATTCAATTCTGGGGATATACTTTTAGAAGTGAAGGAAGCTAACCAGTGCTATGAAGTTTTGTAATGATGTCATTATCTTAGCCCAAAGAGCTAAAATACTCTTTAATCAGCACTTTCTCATCATGCTGCTGCTATTTACCAATACAGTAAAACACCAGGATATATACCATCATTTCCATTTTACAGACATAGAGACTGAGGCTTAAAAAAATTTAAAAGACTTGAGCATGATCTCACTAACTCCAAGATCAATTTACTAAGTCATTTTGCTTCCTGAAATTGGAGGGATACAATTTTGGCTTGTGACTAGTATAACAGAAAATTATATCACCTGCATATATTTTATAATTAAGTGGAAAATTTGATTTTTTAATTAAATGAAAGTTCCTCCTCTTCCAAGGGGTAGAGTCAAGCTCCACAAACAAGGAGAACCATACAAATCTAAAGCATTTAGCTCTGGGCTGGGGGAGGAAGAGGAGGTTTTTTGTTTTGCTCTACTCTTTAAAACCAGCTCCAGGTGGGACAGCAAGTCTTTTGAAAACGCCAACTAAGGATAATTAAATTCTTCAGCAAGAGTAAGCAAAGAGAGTAGTTCTATATATAACACTGGCAAAAAATATCTTAGAGAAGAGCAAATCTTTCCAAAAGTGAAATTCACCAAATGAAACCCTGGAAAATGTAATTCAATCAAGAAATATTACTTAAGCCAATTTGCATTCATGAGTGCTTTGCAAGTTTATGATGTAATACATTCCTTGTTTTGGATATATCTTTGTCAAATCCATCTGTCTATGGCGGATATACATAGTTTTACAGAACCTTATCTGCCAAAGAACTTCCACAGTCAGACAAAAATGGCGATTGGAAATAAAGTGCAGAGGAAAAGAGACCAGCTCCTGCTATTCGGAAAATGTTTCCTTTCTGCACAACATCTTGCTCACAGATACCTATCCCTGGACACCTGGTACTCCTCTACTCTTAAAGTCTTGCCCTTTCATGTAAAACAGATGTGAATCCAGAGAACTGAAGAGATGAAAGTCCTAAAAGAAGCTTCAATGCAAGATGTCAATACTCCCAACAGAATTTCCCTGAGCCATGTTCTAAACACCTTCTGAACTGCATGCTGCTGCTGCTGCTAAGTTGTTTCAGTCGTGTCCAACTCTGTGAGACCCCATAGACGGCAGCCCACCAGGCTCCCCCATCCCTGGGATTCTCCAGGCAAGAACACTGGAGTGGGTTGCCATTTCCTTCTCCAATGCATGAAAGTGAAAAGTGAAAGGGAAGTCTCTCAGTCGTGTCCGACTTTTAGCGACCCCATGGACTGCAGCCTACCAGACTCCTCTGTCCATGGGATTTTCCAGGCAAGAGTACTGGAGTGGGGCGCCATTGCCTTCTCCTTCTGAACTGCACGAGCAGCTGATTAATATCCGATAGCTGAGCATAGGTCATTTGTATTTGATTCATCTCAATCAGAGCTCAAGTTAATACTATAAAGAAGGAAGGCATGAAGAGGGGGGAGGGAATGTGATAGTGACACCAAGAAAGCCATACTGACATGTAGCTGAGAAAAGAAGCCAGCTTCAAGGTCAGAAACCAGCTCAGAGAAAGCTGCTTCCACTCTCCCCGCTTCTTACTCTACATGGGCCCCGAGCCACCTGGAGGGGTGAGATTACTGTCCTTCAGTAGATGCACTCCTTTCTTCCACTGATGTAGTCAGTTAAGATAAAATAATGACTGTCAACTCTTACTATTAGTGTCTACAGCCATGGAAACTAAATAAAGGAATTTATCACACTATCACAACTAGAAGCTCATACTCTTTCTTCACAGTAAGCATGTTTCTAAAAGAATGTATTAGAATTACATGTTTTAAAACTATTTTACATATACATGGCTAATACAGAAAAGGATTTATGTTATTTTTCTCTCCTTTTATAAACCTCATTTGTTGCTGTGACCTAAAACGGGTCATATTTTAGAAGGCAAAAATATTTTAACAACAAAATTTTGCATTTCCAAAGTGAATGAAACATAAAATTTTGCAAACATATAACTATTATTTCTTTCCTACTGAACAAAACGTGTCAGTCATTTAAATAGGCGTGACCAAAAATAAACTGCTTTTAAGTATAAAAATAATATTTTTATAGGAATTGGCAAGTAACTATCCTAGCTATCAGAAATTTATACTGGCCACAGAAACCTGTGATTTAAAAAACTGTTCAGATGATTTATGCTTGAGGCTTATGTACAGCACAAAAATATAGATTTGCATCTTTCAGTCTAAAGATGAAAATTTAGACAAAAAGCAAACTGGAAAACAACCCAAAATTGTAAGAAATTACCTAACTTTGTGCTGTATCGAGAAAGATATAAAAATTATGTGGAAGAAAAATTATTTATTTCTAATGATTAACTTCATAGATAAATGTCTGATTTTCTTTTTAATGACAGGAGAAATCAATAATGTTTTAAAAGTAAAACATGAACTGCTTACCCTCACCAGTACTCAGTAATAACTCTATCCTACAGTGTATGCTATAGAAGGCAATAAAATGCTGATGTTTTCTAAGTTCTCCTCTCAATCTGCTCTGGCTTTATCTTCAACCTGGTTACCAATAGAAGTCACCCCCAGCAATTATACAAACCTAACAACGGCTTCCGTGGGATAATATGATCTGCTCTGACCACACATTCCAATCCACATACTTTCTTCTGTTACTGTTGTTTGTGTGTGTTTAATATGCTTCTTAAAGGCTTTAAACGTACACACACACACACACACACACACACACAAGCTAGGGAGTTCTCATTCAGCTCCCCACCATATAAACAGAACCACTGAGGAGCACTTTTATACATGTAAAAATATTCTAGTTATCCATAGAATATGTCTTGGTACAGCTTCAGATGACAGTAAAGAAAAGCTTTGCTGTCATTTCACATTTCTCCTATTTCTGTGCTCTGAGTGTTGTGTACCTGTGTCCCAAAAGGACTGCCTGTCATTACTGCTCCCTCCCAGCTGTGGACCATGTGGGTGGGAAGTCTTGAAACTTGCCGGACTCAAGGGCTCTCAGCCACGGCTTTGACACCAACAATCTGTTTTAACCTGCTCGTATTGGATCTTTTCACTTTCCAGACCCCTTAACACAAACCCAGCTAGCAAATGCATTGAAGAGGCTCCTTCAAAATACAGCTTGACTCTGATTCGTGGCAAAAAAAAAAACTGGAATAATCCTGCCAGGTCTTAGAAGCTTTACGATTAATTGCATTGAACTTGATACACAGAAAACAGCACCTTGAAAATGAATCATTTGCTACTTCAGTATTTTCTAATTACCATCACTCCCTCTCGGTGCATGTAATTAATTTACGGAGTTAAAAAAAAAAAAAAGAGTCAGGATTACTCACACAGTCTTGAAGATGCAATGTCAGCTATTTAGGACAGAAACATCCAAGGCCGTGTTAGAACTCAATTACGACTACATATGCGTTAAAGCAGGAACTGGCAGGCCTCTGGACTACAGCAACTATAGGACTTGTGCTTCTCGTACGCTGGGCTATAATTTATGAAACTGAGCCCCAGATCCAGCCAATCATTTAGCTCCTCATAACAAGTCTGACTGGCTCTGGAAAGCTGAAAGGGCTGCACTAGAACAACAAAGATGAGATATTCCACATAACACTCAGCTTATCTGGAATCACTTTCAGTTGCAAGGCCAGAAAAAAATCATAGCTTTACTGCCCAAGGGAAGCACGACAAAGGACTGGGAAATACGACTTCACCTGGAGCAAGATCTGTTAAGCTTTGGCAAGACCAACCTCGCTGGCCTTAAAGGACCCAGGTACCCCTGGGACACAGAAGGCAACCACAGCAGCAAAAACCCAAAGGTAATTTTCATCTTTCTTTTTATATTTAGTGAGAGTAATGCTGAATCGAAATAATATGCATTAAGTCACTCCGGCAACTAGGTCCGCTTTGATCTCATTTTACCTTTTTCTAATCTCATCTATTGTAGGATCATTTGTTACCGAGTATGAGTCCAGGGAGGCTTAATGTACCTGAAATAAATTTAAAACCAAAATGATCATTTGTGGAGGAAGAGAGATCATTTTCCAGAACGGTTTGAGAGCTATCTTTTCAGATGGACAGCCTTTTCACCCACCCACAGAAACAAGAATAAAGGTAGCTCAGGCAGGGAAGAGGGAAAAAGGGGTTTCATGAGCACAAGTAAATGCTTTTAGTGTCTTAAAAGGAATAACTGTGCTCAAACAGTAAATTAAGAAGATGGGTTATTATACTGGCCCACAATATAGCTATACAGCTATACATGGCTATATAGCCTGTTGGTGGGATTGTTGGGGCAGAAAATGATGTAAGAGCCAGTTGGCACAGCCCCCCATGGCCTAGGTTTCTGTTTTCTTTGCAATATTTTCCTTATTTCCCATCACATTTTGAAGTATTAGTAATACCAACTACTTGTTATACCAAACTTTCAAATTGTAGTTATTAATGCATCTGTGGCAAACATTTTTAAGTCATAAGAGGTGACTAAAGAAAAAAAAATTTTAGTGGAATTAACATACACCCTTAGATACGTGACATAATTTACCTAATGACAAATCCTTCCAAATCCTCAACAAATGATGTGTCTCTTCAGCAAATTTTGTAGCAAGTGTAATAACAACCAAAAATCATTGTAAAAACTTTTAAATAACAAGATCAATCATTATGCTTTCAAAGTGACAGCAGAATCTCCACAATATAAACTGTGTCAGTTTTATATGCTCCCAAAGGAGGAAGCCAGGAAAGGAAACTTGCTTTGTTTAGTGATGAAATATAAGGAACAGGAACAGAAAAGACATTTATGCACTTTTTTTGTTTGCTCTAGATGGTTGACTGAATTTAACTTGAGATTTGACACCAAGAAGAAAAACAGAAACACAGGGAACAGAAAAGTAATCCATTCATAATCCCCCAAGATCTGTTCTTTGAACTGTCCAACTTGTGACTAACCAGGGAGGACTATTTCACTGCGTTTAAATATTTTTACTTAATTAAACCTTTGTTTACTTGACAGTGCTGCTGCTCATGGGACTGTGTGAGAACTGAAACTTCTGAGGGAAGCCAGGTTGTTAAAATTGTGATTCCCTTTACTCAACAATAACAAGGATTATCTAGTCTGAAAGGGAAAGCACGCCCTTAAGGTAACGTTGGCATTGAATCTTCACACACAGAATTTTGTCATTGAATCCTCAACACCCAGAATTCCCTGTTTCTCATTCCCCAAATAAAATTATGTTAAGATCTCTTCAAATTCCAGTGTTCAAATCATTTTTCAACACACAAGACCAAGAATACTATAAACTAAGTCATTTAAATTATTTCACATGATAGTTGCCCAGAAATTTCCAGTAGGAAAACTTTACCTTTGACAACTTTGAAGATAACCATCTCCCCACTCGAAACAATGGAGAGCAACCAACTAGCAAGTCCTTGAGTCAGAAGCTTCCATGGCTTCTGGACATTCTCGGTATCACCATAAAGCTCAGTTGCAGGCAGACCCCTGGCACCCTGACCCTTACAAACACTAAAGGTTTTGTTTAAGCTGTTCATCTGTTAGCAAGCAATGTTCAACCAAAAACACATTCATGACGAGAGCTTTCTAAAAGACAGCATGGCCTTCCCTCCAGTCATCATAGTAATCATGATAGCCTGAGACATGTTACTGCTACTTGGCAATTGGGGGTGAGGGTAGATATTTAGTACCTGGAGTGGTCACATAGCAGGGAAAACCTCACACTGGAAGGAAGGAAGTGATGTCTCAGTACAATCCAGCTTAAGCCAACTATATCATTCACATTTGATTTCAATGCCCTATTTAAAACAATGCAACGAAGGAGGAAACTTAAAAATACATGCTGATACTCTAATCTTCTCCTAAAGTTGTTAGTGCAGTGTGCTAAAGTCTGCTTATAGCAGGCATCATTTCCAATCCAACAGGCCTTGTGCTAGCAGGCTCTAGAGACTACATCACCATCAATTAATAGCTGTTGGCTGTCGCACCGGACACTAAGAGGGTTCATGGTACATAAAGGTCATTCAGACAGCTAAATTCTGTTCTTAAATCATTTCCTGGATCTCCATCTCACAAACAAGAATTTAGATGATCCCAATTAAAGACAAGTACTCAGCAATGCAAACCTTTCATCTGAACCAGCAGCTATCAGCCCATCTTAACTATCAGAACAGCTCTGGTTGACTGAAAGGTGTCCCTAGATCTGGGCCAAGAACAGTTTTTAGCCCCATAAGCTAATCTGCCTTGCCCTGCAGTTTACATGGCCAAAGGAGTCGCTCATGAGAAAACTCTTAAGAAACATTCGGATCCACCAAGTTAGTGTGTCAGACCTGCTGAGGTTGGCAAGAGGTTAACTGTGCTCCAGGTGAAATGGATAAATAGACCCATTGTTTTCACCAGGTTGGACTCCACCTAAAGAAACCCTAGATCTTGGACCAGATTGCTGGTTGGGGGCAACTGCTGAGAGTGCAAATGTCAACTCTTGGAGCCAGTGTCTGTGGCGTTAACAGAAAGACAGGCAGTTACTTAGAAATACATCAGCTAGAAGGCCCTGCTCACCTTGACAAAGGAAAAAAAAAAAAAATTTTTTTTTCATTTAAATAAAAGGCATGGTTACAAGAGCTATGAATCTGTGGTCACTGCAGGGATTAAGCTTATATTCTTGGTTTAGTAAACAGAACACATTATCTGGGCACATCGATCTCATAATCAAATTTGTTCTCAGCATGTGGGGGAAAATTTTTGTGGCTGCTTTTTAATTATCTATCTAAAAACATGAATGTTTGGAAACATACTAACAATGCATGTGACAAGATTCTAAACCATTATTACACATAAAATTAACCCAAATCAACAACCTTTTGTGCTCATACATAGTCAAAACTCTTCTTCTTGGTAATGAGATTTCAACAGTCATACAAGAGTACATACACAAAACATACAGTTACTTACATTGTGCAAGAGAAAAGTCTGAAGGGTTGCATTCTTCATATCTGATGCCAAAACCACCTCTTCAAGCAATGCGTCAGCATTATATTAACAGCATGGAGGCTGACAGCGTACACTGAGTTAGACTGCCTGGGTTCAAAGCCCAGTTCTGATTCTTATCTGTGGACTTTGGGCAGGCTACTTAAGAGATCTGTGCCTCAATTTCCCCATATGTAAAGTGGGGCACTCACAGTAACTACCTCCTGAGGCTGGTGTGAAGATTAAATGGGCAAAGCACTGAACTTAGAACTGAGCCTATCACGTAACAAACATTCATTAAGAGAAAACTGTCATTTGCATCATAATTATTATAAGTTCATTGCAATAAACGTACATAAGATCCCAAATAGAGTTGAACTGCTGAATGGTCAAATATGGTAAAATATATCTATTAACATCATGTATCTCATTTTGGGAAATATTTATGTAAGGTTTTGTCTTAAGGCCTCTGAGATAAGAGCTCAAGGAGGTGGGTCTGTTCACTGTCTGTCTTCTATCTGGTATCACTTGACATTTTCAACCCTGCTCTACACTTATTGCATCACACAATGGCACTAACCTAGGAAATTACACAGAAAGGGTAATTGTAGTAGACATGATTCACATGATAGTTGGTCCAAAGTTCAGCCTAGTTTAAAGATTCCTGCAGGAAGGCAAAAAAATAATGGAAGCCATTGATTTCAGTCATGGTACCCTAATCAAAAAGGAGTTGAAGGGAGGGGGAAAAAGAGAGACCTGTCACAAACAGCTCTGATGATTATCCAAAGACAGGAATCCTGTCTAGAATTCATGCTGACTTCTCAGCATAGATATGAGAGAACACTGAAGCTAATTATCTCCCTCTCCTCCCGGGAGAGGGGATTTCTCAGTTTAGGAGATTATTAACTGGAACTGCAGCTTACTTACTGAGGAAGTGCAGAGAAAGAGAGTCTGGTAAGGAAACAGCCGCCCTAGGGATGGACAATGGCCTGCTGCACTCTTTCATTCCCACTTTCCTTCCTTCATTGGTCTCACCCTTAATCTCCTTCCCCGCCCACACAAACCCCCACCAGACACATCTCACTGCTCACAGGGCCTCAGGGACCCTGTACACTCTCACTGCTCTGCTTCCCAGGATGCATCTCTCCATCTGTGTGCCCTTCCCAGCACTGACCACCAAGACCAAGGACATGCCCCTCCTTGAGAGCAAACCCCTTCCTCCCACCTCCTCGCCATGGAAGGTGCTTATTCCCTGATGGAAAGTTCATGAATCAGCACCACTTACCACATGAGTTAGCAGGACAAATAACCAGGGAGAAAACTGGGGAACATTTTCAGTTTAGGAAAAAAACACTTTCAAAATGAAATCCAAGGTAATTTCTTCAAGATCCCAAAAAATCAAATGTTAAGACTTAACAGTCACATGACCAGCCTCATCTCTGGTCTTTCTCAACAAGCTGGTAAAGAAAGACAAGGAAGCATCCTACAAGGATGCTCGAAATGACTGCATATGTGAAAGCTTTGTATGGGGCCTGGCAGGGGGTTGAATGAACTAAGTCTCCTTATTCTAGTTATCTTGCTCCTGGGAGAGGAATGCAAAAGGAAGGGAGTCTCAATTCCAGAAGTGAGTGATTAGCTCCCCCATGCCACTATGCTGCCTCAGCTCCAGAGGTGGTCACTTCACGTGTCCATTCGCTCCACGACCCACTCATGCCGCTGAGGCCTCGCTGCCCACAATGTTGCTGCAGGCCAGGCCTGTGGCTGAGGGGACAGGCACTGGGCAATGGACATACACCAAGACAAGGAGGATGGGAGGGGCTGAAGAATTAAAAAACAGTGTGTTGGAGGATAACCTTCAGAATCAGACAGGGGTCCAGTGTGTCTCTAGTGCCTCTCTGACTCCACCTGTGCCTCGCCCCTCAAAAGAAAAAAACAAAATAGTTTTGCTAAACCTCTCAGCTTCCTCCACTAAAGTGGCTTGCAAAGGAGCCTGTCCTCCCTCCCACCAAATGAATCCCCAGAGAAACCACATTAAACCAGTCTATGCCACTATGATTAAATGTCCCTGTCATCTTCCACGTGGCACTTCATTTTAATAGAGGCTGTCTAGAAATAAACCCAAGAACCAAGGAATTTACGACCCTGAAGATTTCAGGCCTCTTGGAGCATGATAACGAAAGGCAGGCGGAGATTCCTGGTCCCTGAGACCCACACCAGCACATCAGTTACCTTCTCCTCTAAGGAGCGGGCTACCCCTGGGCCAAGGAGAATCCCAGGTTCACTCTTGGGGCAAGGTCACCACATCCGGTTGGGCAGTGCACAACCCATGCAACCATTCACTCAGTCCTGCCTTTGTAGTCCCTGAGGCATCCCTCTCTATATTCAAAGCACAGGCTACCATCAGTCAAGAGAAGACTTCTCAATTTTTAATCCTCCCACAATAGAGACAAATACTTGGTATCTCAAAAGCATGCTGGCTATAGGGACACATTCATAATCACCAGCTACTAAGAGGTATCAGTCGTCCACATCTCCCAGTCCACAGGATTTTTTTTTTTTTTTTTTTACTTTTTTGCCCTAAAAATGTAAGCACAGAAATCAGAGCAGTGGAAGGAAAGCAGATTGCACTTGAGCCCCATTTGCTTTGAAAAATAACGCACAGGTTCTTGAACTTATTGTGCATCAGGATTGCTGAAGGTGTTTGTTAAAGTAATAGATCTCTGACTTAACCACAGGATGCTCAGCTCACAAGTGTAGAATGGAACCTAGGAATCTGCAGTTTTACTGGCATACATGCCATCAACCACCCCCAGGCTTGTAAAGTCAGTCATCATGGATTACTCCTTGAGAAGCATCGAGATAATGAACGCAAACCACTTAACACAAAACCTGGCATGTTCCAAAGTGCTCCATACTTACTAGCTGTAATTATTAACATTTGGAATTGATCCCAACTTCATAAATTCTACTCAGACCTGGCCTTTGTTAAGTGAAAATTGCACATGGCTGTGGCAGTGTGGCAGCGAGCCAGGAGCTGGTATAGTGCAAGGAAAGAGAAATGAGAAGAGGGATACAGGACAGACAGAACCTAATTTGTGTCCTTCTAGTGATTTATTAACCTTTGATGAGAACTCTTGAGCCTTCTTTACCACCCTCATTCCACAGTATCAACAGCTCTGAACAGATAACACAGCAGTTTGAAACAACTGTCTATGAACCAGAAGTTCCCAAAGTAAAAAACACTCAAAATATTGGCATTTTCATATTTTTGCCTCAAAGAAAGCAAAACAAAATTATTTGTTTTGTAGGACAAAGCAAGGCCCGAGTAAGCAGGGCATTTTTAAATGGCTGAGTATGCACAGTATAGGAGAAGTAAATCCCAAATCTGATTGGCTGCTGTACTTCCCTGGGTTTTGGCTAAGTTCCTCTGTGATGATGTGGGCCCTCCACAGATGGCTGGAGCTAACCACATCTACTTTCCACTGGGAATCACTCCTCACAGCAAATAGGATGGCCCTTAAGAAAATCTTCTGTTTAGTTTGTGTGTTCCTGAGTATAGAACAAAGCTCTGTTGTTTAAGAGCATAAGTAACAAAAGCTCTGTTCTTCCAAACCAAGAGGGAAACAGGAGAACCATCCAATATCATTTCAAACTGTGTCAGGACGACAAGAATGAAATATTATTTTAGGCTGCCCAACAGCCATCAGTCACCCACTCTCCTCTCCTGTCTTCAGAAAACGATTACTCAATATGGTCTTTCTCTGACACATGGCAGCCTTAGGAAAAACTGTTCCACATATTTGGAAGTAGGGTACTTCCCACATTTAAGTCAATGGAAGCTATTCAAAGCCCTCTTAGCTTTCCCTTTGAATCATGGGCATAGGAAGACAGCTGCCTGAACTCATACAATTAAAGTAAAACAGAAATTGTGTGTGACGGGAGGGGGGTGGCGGGGGGGAGTATTTCTACACATCCCAGCTGCTTAAAGTGTGTTTTATTGCCTAATTCCCTCAGTAACCTCTAAGAGGTTTGATATGTATTATTATTCCCATTTTTACCAAGAGTTAGGTTAAATAAGCTTCCCTAAAGGACACAGTACTCTTGTTTGGAAAATTCCATGGACTGAGGAGCCTGGTGGGCTACAGTCCATGGTGTCGCAAAGAGTCGGAAACGACTAAGCGACTTCACCTTCAAAGGACACAGAGGTGGGGGCTTCTCTCCAGTGGCTCAGTGGTAAAGAATCCGCCTAGCAAGCAGGAAACAAAGGTTTGATCTCTGGGTCAAGAAGGTCCCCTAGAGAAGGAAATCCACTTCAGTATTCTTGACAGGGAAATTCCATGGACAGAAGAGCCTAGTGGGCTACAGTCCATGGGACTGCAGAGTTGGATGTGATTGAGCATGCAAGCATGCATATCACCTAGTTCAGCTCAGTTGTGTCTGACTCTTTGCAACTCCATGAACTGCAGCACACCAGGCCTCCCTGTTCATCACCATCTCCCGGAGTTCACTCAGACTCATGTCCATCGAGTCCATGATGCCATCCAGCCATCTCATCCTTGGTCGTCCCCTTCTCCTCCTGCCCCCAATCCCTCCCAGCATCAGAGTCTTTTCCAATGAGTCAACTTTTCGCATGAGCTGGCCAAAGTACTGGAGTTTCAGCCACAGCATCAGTCCTTCCAAAGGAATCCCAGGGCTGCTCTCCTTTAGGATGGACTGGTTGGATCTCCTTGCAGTCCAAGGGACTCTCAAGAGTCTGTTCCAACACCACAGTTGAAAAGCATCAATTCTTCGGTGCTCAGCTTTCTTCACAGTCCAACTCTCACATCCATACATGACCACAGGAAAAACCATAGCCTTGACTAGATGGACCTTAGTTGGCAAAGTAACGTCTCTGCTTTTCAATATGCTATTTAGGTTGGTCATAACTTTTCTTCCAAGGACTAAGCGTCTTCTAATTTCATGGCTGCAGTCACCATCTGCAGTGACTTTGGAGCCCAAATAAATAAAGTCTGACACATCTATTTCCCATGAAGTGATGGGACCAGATGTCATGATCTTCGTTTTCTGAATGTTGAGCTTTAAGCCAACTTTTCCACTCTACTCTTTCACTTTCATCAAGAGGCTTTTGAGTTCCTCTTCACTTTCTGCCATAAGGGTGATGTTCTCTGCATATCTGAGGTTACTGATATTTCTCCCAGCAATCTTGATTCCAGCTTGTGCTTCTTCCAGTCCAGTGTTTCTCATGATGTACCCTGCATATAAGTTAAATAAGCAGGGTGACAATATACAGCCTTGACATATTCCTTTTCCTATTTGGAACCAGTCTGTTGTCCCATGTCTAGTTCTAACTGTTGCTTCCTGACCCAACTACCCACCAAAAGATTGCATCAGGCAGCTGTATCACAGCCACACCAGGTTTAACCAACTATATACATTTCTGCCAAAACAATAGAGGGAAATGATAGAATGTTTTTATTTGCATGTCTTTCATTAGTAAAGAAAGTTAGACATTTTTCCTATATATTGGTCATTTGCAATTTTTCTAGGAATTATCCCTTTCATTTTTCTGCTTTACTAGTGCCTGACTCCAAAAATTCCTTCTATTAGACTCTGATGCCAAAATTCATTGTAGTCTTTATCCTGCCTTGTGCTGTTTTATTATTATGTTTGCTGGTGTATCAGAGACTTTGATCTACAGCCAAGAGAACTTCAGCCACATATTGCCAGGGTGATTAGTCTAGTCCCATAAAACATGTTCCAAGAAAAGAAACTGGTTAATTCTGAAGAAAAGAAAGCCATAAATTTCCCTCAGTTGTCTGCTTCGGAAATAGGCCAACTCATGACTTTATCAGCAGTTGTTTATAATGAACAATGATCCATTCAAACTTAATCTTGTTCTTTTGCACAGAGAAATTTAGATAATATAAGAGGGGTGGGCCAAGAACAGTTTAGAGAATTATCCGCAGAATCAGGGACTGGAAGGGAGGAAAGAAAAATACACACACTTCCGTGCCCCAGGCAGAAGCAGACCCCAGGCAGATTCAGAGATGGCTTGTGATGAGATCCAAGTTAGAGATAACCTCACTCCATGGACACGGAGGCCCCCAGACGTAAAATGACTTGCTGGCATCAACTGGCAACTAGTAGTCCCTTGTCTCCCTGAGCAGAGCTCATCCTACTAGGGGCCGCTGGCCACAAGTAAAGCACAGCTGAGTGCCCAGAGCTGAAAACACTGCCTCTGCTTCCCACAGTGCCAGGATGATTTGAAAGGCATTGTGACCAAAGTAACCTCACCCGCAGGCTCAGGAACTTGTGCCCAGAGGTTCTGGACCAGATGTCTGGCTTGCCACTAGCTGCTAGGGACTGGGCAGAGTTCTGGCTGGCTGCAGCTAGAGGATGACATGGACAGTATTAGGCTGCCCTCTTATTCCTCTACTCAAAAAAGAATAGGACCAAATCCAAACAGCAAAATGAGGCTGATGACAGTTCTTGTAGTATCCAGCATTTTTTTTTAACAAATATCTCTTGGATGATTACCTTAGTTTGGTTGATTTTATCTATTTGGGTTCAGCGAAATCCAGACTGTGCTGAACAAAATCAAGCCTGGCCACCTAGTGATCTTATCCTCCCCAGAGAGCTTTTGCCTTAACCCAGTGGAGAGTCAAATGTGACCAAATATCTGACAGGAGAACTGGACAAAGGCTCCCCTCTCCCATCGGCCATGCAGAAAAATGCAGAGGTCAGTCAGTGGCCCCACATTCATTTGGCCAAGACAATCATAGGCAAGTAGTCAGCCAGCTGTCCAGTGGCATAGCTCCTTCTTTACATGGGTCCGTCATGAAGCTCTTACCAAACCCAAACGATGGTTATATTCCACCCAACACAGATCCTTGATGAGGCCTAGAAAGACAGCCTCCACCATCTTTCCTCAATTTGAAAGCATTTTTCTTAACTCTTTAGACATCCTGTGACCTAACAGAATCGATAGTTCACTTGAGCCTTAAAGAACAACTGGATGGGCATCTTTGGGGAGACGGCCTAGGATCCGATGGTGATGACTGCTTTGCATCAGGAAATATACCTGAGTTATGCTATTTCATCCTCACAATGACCTCCTACGGTGGGTTGGTTGTTGTTTTTTTTTTAATCTGTACTCGAAACATAAAGAAACAGAGGAAACAATAAGAAATAGCTTGTTTCTAGACTTGCCTGATTCTTCTGCACAATTTTGTGAACTTTCATTTTGAGTTTAAGCAGTTCTTTTAAAAAGATCAAGGAAGCAGAACAGAGGAGTCTGTCCCGAATGTTAACCTGTTTTAAAGGTTGATTCCTGGCTGCTGAACCAACTGGTTCCCTTCATTTGTCCCAGGAGAAACAGCCATCTCGTGCTGATGGCCTTCTTTGGGAAGAGGATGTTTCCCACAAAAGAAAATTCTTTCCAAAACTTAGTGCTTATTTTAGGAGAGCTGAGTGGATTCCCAGCCATCTTTTTCACAGGAAGTGTGATATCCCCAAATCAAGGATAGACTCTTTGACTAAGTTTCAACAGCCCTATTGGTCACTAAAGACTCAAAACAAACAGAGAACCAGACAGTGGAAACTATACTGGTCCAGCACATTTATGAACACATGAATTTTTCAGCAGAAATTTGCTAATCCCTATAGTATATTTCTCTCATCTCCTTTGGAGTTTTCTTGATCAGCTTTCAGGGTTCCTGGGGCCTTTATTTGTTGACTCTGAAGATTGGACTACATGCAGCTGTTTTTTGTTTCCTGAAACAGTCACTCAATTTAGATTAGCATACTTGCTTCTTTTCTTTTTCTCCAACAAAAATCCAAAAGAAACTAATACTTGATTCCCAGAGTGAAAGCTATATCACTCAGAACTATTTTAATATTTAGTTATTATAATATACCTTACATAACACTACACTGGGGGAAATAACATATTTCCAGAGAGTATCCAAAATGGTATCTGATTCAGTACTAACTTCCTGCAAAGTGAAAGTGCTAGTCACTCAGTCGTGTCTGATTTTTCACAACCCAGTGGACTGTAACCCGCCAGGCTCCTTCATCCATGCAATTTTCCAGACAAGAATACTGGAGTGGGTGGTTGCCATTTCCTTCTCCAGGGGATCTTCTTGACCCAGGGATCAAACCCAGGTCTCTTATATTTCAGGCAGACTCTTTACCATCTGAGCTACCAGGGAATCATTCCTGTAAGGAATTCAGTAAATACACATTAACTGATTTATATTCATCAGGATGATAATAGTAATAAGAACATGAAACTACAAAGAACTTCTATTTTCCAAATATATCCCCAAATGTTCATTTTAAATGAATTCAAAGTCTCATGGAGGACTGAGAAGGGGCTTTTGTCCACACACATGAAGATTTCTATCCTGGCTTTGCCACCTCTTAGCTGTGTGACCTCAGGCAGGGTCCTGAGGAATCTAAGCCTTGGCTTTCTCAACTGCAAAATATGAGTGATAATTATTCCTTCCTTGCAGAATTGATGAGAGATTTAAAGATACCATATGCCAAAGGCACAGCACGGTACCTGACACATGGCAGACATTCAGAAATGAAAATTATCGTTATAATAAAGGACCAATATAATTATTCCAATATTACAATTGAGGGAATTGAGGACAAAAGAGATTAAGTAACTAGGCCAGAGCAAGGACCAAAACCCTAGCAGGTCTTCAACCCACCAAAGGAAAGAGTTCTCTATGGTTTCAAAACCTTAAGTGTAAGAAGTCAAATTATTACCAGAATATGGGTATTGATCTCTGAATCTTGAAAACAGTTGATCTGTGCTTTCAACAGCATAGAAAGCAATTAAAAGTCTGTCTCCATGTTAGTGTTCTCAAAGGAGGAAAGATTTGATGTCTTTTTCATTTGAATATGAAAAAACTTTCCAAGGATTTGATGAGTTTTATCTTTGGCCATCACTCATAGCTTTCATTCTGACTTTCTCTTAAAAATATACTAATCTTGACACTTTGGTATGGGTCCTATGCCCTTCAAATAAAGTTAATATAATATCTGAACAAAATAGACCCTGAAGTAGAGAAGCTTGCCACCATCAAAATGCAAGTAGGTTGCGTTATTGAAATATCTTTTAAAATGTGTAGCTTATCCCTCCAAAGCAATAATAAAGGTCATTTTAAGAACTTTTGTGGCCTTTGGTCAGTTCTAGAATATGGTTGGGATGTCATCTTCTTGGAACTACTTTATAATAAGTTACCACGTTCAGTATTATTGATAGTAATATAAGACCTGCCTCCTGAGCTTGGGAAGTTTTCAGAACCTTACAACAGGATCAGAAATTGATCATATTCTCCACAGCAAGCCTACCTGAGCTTCTGTGAAATCACTCAGATGAGCTGCTGAGGCTGAGTATCACTCACACATTGCATCTTTTTAATGATGTAGACAGAATGTCTACAGTACAGAATGCCAGACTATTATCAATAAAAGACCCTAGTGAATAAGAGTGAAGATGGTACTGGCATAAAAACAGAAATATAGATCAATTGATCAGAATAGAAAACCGAGACAAACCCACATACATATGCTCACCTAATCTATGACAAAGGAGGCAAGAATATACAATGGACAAAAGATAGTCCCTTCAATAAGTGATGCTGGGAAAAAGGACAGCTGCATGTAAAACAATGAAATTAGAATATTCTCTAACACCATACACAAAAATAAACTCAAAATGTGTTAAAGACTTGAATGTAAGGCCAGACACTATAAAACTCTTATTAGAGGAATACACAGGCAGAGCACTCTCTGACATAAATCACAGCAGGATCTTTTCTGAGCCACCTCTTAGCATAATGAAAAACAAAAATTAACAAATGGGGCATAAGTAAACTTAAAAGCTTTTGCACAGCAAAGGAAACCATAGGCAAGATGAGAAAACCACCCTCAGAATAGGAGAAAATATTTGCAAATGAAGCACTGACGAAGAATTAATCTCCAAAATATGCAGACAGCTCATGCAGCTCAATTAAAAACAATCAAAAAATGGGCAAAAAAGATCTAAGTAGACATTTCTCCAAAGAAGACATAAAGATGGCCAATAAACACACAAAAAGATGCTCAATATCACTAATTATTAGAGACATGCAAACCAAACTTCAATGAGGTTATCACCTCACACAGGTCAGAATGGCCATCATCAAAAAATCTACAAACAATAAATGCTGACAAGGGTATGGAGTAAAGGGAACCTTCTTGCACTGTTGGTGGGAATGTAAATTGATACAGCCACTATAGAGAACAGTATGCTGCTACTGCTGCTAAGTTGCTTCAGTCGTGTCCGACTCTGTCCAACCCCAGAGATGGCAGCCCACCAGGCTCCCCCATCCCTGTGATTCTCCAGGCAAGAACACTGGAGTGGGTTGCCATTTCCTTCTCCAACGCATGAAAGTGAAAAATGAAAGTAAAGATGCTCAATCGTGTCCAACTCCTAGTGACCCTACAGCCTACCAGGCTGCTCCGTCCATGGGATTCTCCAGGCAAGAGTACTGCAGTGGGTGCCATTGCCTTCTCTGAGAGAACAGTATAGAGGCTCCTTAAAATCTAAAAATAGAATTACAATATGACCCTGCAAACCCACTACTGGGCATATACCCAGAGAAAAGGTAATTTAAAAAGACACATGCACCCCAATGTGCACAGCAGCACTATTTACAATAGCCAGGACATGGAAGCAACCTAAATGTTCATCAAAATAAGAACAGATAAAGAAGATGCGGTACAAATACCAAAACACTGTTAATCAATTATATTCTAATACAAAATTAAAAGTTTTATTTAAAAAATGTAGTACATATATACAATAGAATATTACTCAGTCTTAGAAAGGAACAAAATTGGGTAATTTGTATAGATGCGGATAGACCTAGAGTCTGTCATACAGAGTGAAGTAAGTCAGAAAGAGAAAAAGAAATGTCATATATTCATGCATTAATGTGGAATCTAGAAAAATGGTATAGATTATCTTATTTGAAAAACAGAAACAGAGATACGGACATAGAGAACAAACATAGGATGAATTGTGAAACTGAGACTGAAATATATACAATACTGTGTATAAAACTAAGATCTTGGCATCCAGTCCCATCAGTTCAGTTCAGTTCAGTTGCTCAGTCGTGTCTGACTCTTTGCAACCCCATGAATCGCAGCACGCCAGGCCTCCCTGTCCATCACCAACTCCCAGAGTTCACTCAGACTCACATCCATCGAGTCAGTGATGCCATCCAGCCATCTCATCCTCTGTCGTCCCCTTCTCCTGACCCCAATCCCTCCCACCATCACTTCATGGCAAACAGATGGGAAAACAATGGAAACAGTGACAGACTCTTTTCTTGGCCTCCAAAGTCACTGCAGATAGTGACTGCAGCCATGAAATTAAAAGACACTTGCTCCTTGGAAGAAAAGCTATAACAAACCTAGACAGCATATTAAAAGGCAGAGACATAACTTTACCAACAAAAGTCCATCTAGTCAAAGCTATGGTTTTTCCAGTAGTCATGTAATGGATGTGACAGTTGGACTATAGAGAAAACTGAGTGCTGAAGAATTGATGCTTTTGAACTGTGGTGTTGGAGAAGATTCTTGAGAGTTCTTTGGAATGCAAGGAGATCCAACCAGTGCATCCTAAAGGAAATCAATCCTGAATATTCATTGGAAGGACTGATGCTGAAGCTGAAGCTCCACATAATTTGGCCACCTGATGCAAAGAACCAACTCACTGGAAAAGACCCTGATGCTGGGCAAGACTGAAGGCAGGAGGAGAAGGGGACAACAGAGGATGAGATGGTTGGATAGCATCATCAATTCGATGGACACTGAGTTTGAGCAAGTTTCGGAGATGGTGATGGATGTGATGGACAGGGAAGCCTGGCATGCTGCAGTCCATGGGGTCACAGAGTCAGACACGACTAAGCAACTGAACAACAAAAAGAACCTACTGTACAGCTCAGAATACCCTATGCAGTGCTCCGTGGTAATCTAAATGGGAAGGAAATCCAAAGAAGAGGGGATATATGTATATGTGTAGCTATTCACTTTGCTGTATAGTATAGTAGAAACTAAGCCAGGCTTCAGCAATATGTGAACCATGAACTCCTTGACGTTCAAGCTGGTTTTAGAAAAGGCAGAGGAACCAGAGGACAAATTGCCAACATCTGCTGGATCATGGAAAAAGCAAGAGAGTTCCAGAAAAACATCTATATCTGCTTTCTTGACTATGCCAAAGCCTTTGACTGTGTGGATCACAATAAACTGTGGAAAATTCTGAGAGAAATGGGAATACCAGACCACCTGACCTGCCTCTTGAGAAATCTGTATGCAGGTCAGGAAGCAGCAGTTAGAACTGGACATGGAACAACAGACTGGTTCCAAATAGGAAAAAGAATATGTCAAGGCTGTATATTGTCACCCTGCTTATTTAACTTGTATGCAGAGTACATCATGAGAAACGCTGGGCTGGAAGAAACACAAGCTGGAATCAAGATTACCGGGAAAAATATCAATAACCTCAGATATGCAGATAACACCACCCTTATGGCAGAACATGAAGAGGAACTAAAAAGCCTCTTGATGAAAGTGAAAGAGGAGATCGAAAAAGTTGGCCTAAAGCTCAACATTCAGAAAATAAAGATCATGGCATCCAGTCCCATCACTTCACGGGAAATAGATGGGGAAACAGTGGAAACAGTGTCAGACTTTATTTTGGGGGCTCCAGAATCACTGCAGATGGTGACTGCAGCCATGAAATTAAAAGACGCTTTCTCCTTGGAAGAAAAGTTATGACCAACCTAGATAGCATATTCAAAAGCAGAGACATTACTTTGTCGACTAAGGTCCATCTAGTCAAGGCTATGGTTTTTCCTGTGGTCATGTATGGATGTGAGAGTTGGACTGTGAAGGCTGAGTGCCGAAGAACTGATGCTTTTGAACTGTGGTGTTGGAGAAGACTCTTGAGAGTTCCTTGGACTGCAAGGAGATCCAACCAGTCCATTCTGAAGGAGATCAGCCCTGGGTGTTCTTTGGAAGGAATGATGCTAAAGCTGAAATTCCAGTACTCTGGCCACCTCATGAGAAGAGTTGACTCATTGGAAAAAAACTCTGATGCTGGGAGGGATTGGGGGCAGGAGGAGAAGGGGACGACCAAGGATGAGATGGCTGGATGGTATCATGGACTCAATGGACATGAGTCTGAGTGAACTCCGGGAGATGGTGATGAACAGGGAGGCCAGGCGTGCTGCGATTCATGGGGTCGCAAAGAGTTGGACACGACTGAGTGACTGAACTGAACTGAACGCAACGTTGTAAGTCAATTATACTCTAATAGAAATTAATTTTTATTAAAAAAAAATGGAGAGTGTTAGCGAGTCCAGGGCACTCCCTCTCCCACTATCTGGTAGAACACATGAAAACATGCTGTTTTCTAGATGGCATACTCTACCTGCTCAAAGAATACCAACATTGTAAATATCTGACACTCTGTCCAGTGGGTAATTTAGCCAACAACTGCACCAGTTTGTTAGTAAATTCTCCTTCCATTTCTTTATTCTTGGCTTTATTTTCGTTGCCTTTCTTTTGTTGTTTTGCTTTTTTATCTCTGCATTTCCTTACTATTTTCCTTACAGGTATTTCTATTACTACCTTTATCACACTCTTGTTTATTATCTGAAAGTACTTTCAGAAGAATCAAGTGCTACAGAATGGAAAGTTATATCATTATTATTTTTCCCAACTTTGTTATTTATGTCAAGACATTTTAAAGGTCTTTTGCATTTTCATTAGTGCGTCTGCAACTTGATCCTCTAGCTTTTCTCTTATCTGGTCTTTCACAGCTATTTCAGAATATGGTACACACATATTAACAATAGAAGAAAAATTGAATAACTTTTTTTCAATCTGGAAGTATCTAGTGAGTTAGGGAATATTCATTATACACCATCTGCAGACACAACTGTCATACTCAACCTATAGAGGAAATTCCAAAGACACAAAAGACAGGTTTCTTGACCTTAAAGCTTTGAGTCTAGTCCAAGTGACAAGCCACATAATAAGCAACTGAAGAGGACATCTATAAGATATGCAGATAGCTAGAAAACCAGAGCACCAAGTTTGAGTTGGCAGGTAGAAATCCACATAATGTTCCCCTAAGGTGAATTTCAAGAGGGAGAAGAAAGAGATGAGCAGTCTAGGGGAATACAGGCATTCTATCAGACCGACCAATGTTATTGAATCATTTTCTATGGGCTTTTACAGTCTCCTAGGGACTCTCCAGTTTTATGATTCCATTCTAACTTCTGTTCTGAATACATTACAAAAGCTGCTTTGGAACTTTAGAAAGCTCTAACATGTCTTCCTCTATATAGCACATTCTTGTTTGTTTGTTGTGTTATTTCCGTGACCTTGCATATTGCTTTGGTATAACTACAAAGAGCAACTCCTTGCTTGTCTAGTTCTTTCAAGTTTTTCAGGTCTTTTTAGGTCTGTATTTTTAGCATGACATGTGAAAGGTAGGATTTTTAAAAAGCAGTTCTATGGCATCTGTTGTCTGGGGGACATGGTGTGGCCCAGCAACTTTGAGACTTTATCCTGGCCCTCACCAAGGCTCTGTACTGTCCCTCAGGCAGTTTCATTCTCTCTCTAAAAAAAAAAAAAGAAGAGGTTCTAAAACAGCCTCCTCTACACCTAAATGGAGATGCCAAAGCAAAATGCTCTAAAGACAGCCTGAATCTGTATTTAGATCAGCTTCAACAAGTTCTAAACCTGGAATAGAATTATTTCCACCAACTTTTCCCAAAAGCTGCATCTTCTTTTTCAAATTTATTTGACATTTCAGTTGATGTAGGGACTTTAACTTAAAAGTTAATATGCATCATGACAAGCAAAAAAGGGAGAGCATGTTTAAATAAGAAGTCAGATTCCCAATATCACACAGACTGCCAACAGGAGAGCTCACCTAAACCAAACAAAAGCATGAAATGCTCATCAGTCTGCTCTGTAAGAAACATACATCTTATTCCACAACGTTTGCAATGTCAAATTCAAATGCCCAAATGGACTTTATTAATAAAGTCTTACATCATGTGCACAAAGATGTACTTGATTGGCCATCCCAGAAAGTGAACATTTCTTGTGAAGGGGATGTTTATAACTCTAAGGAGAGAGAGGAAGGAAGTATGGTAAGATGGCATAGAAAGAGGAGACTCAGGCAGCCAGGGAAAAGATCAACTTTTTCCCATTGTTTCAAAGTCATGGCCAGGGCCACCTATGGCACTAGCACTGTTCCTCACCCTCCGCATACAACAGGGCTCACTCTCTAATGCTTTGATGCATTTAGGAATTTCATGTCATTTGCATGCTTATTTCTAACCATGTAAATTTCATATAATCCAACTTTCACCCATGTAACTGGGCTTAAAGGAAATAATATTAAAATAAATCATCCACTCCCTGGCTATCTACCCTTTCTCTACCCAACTCTCTTTAGATTGAAGGATGAAGGGCTGTCAATCCCAGGAAGCATGTCAAGGTACATTTTTCTCTGCTAGGAGACACTGTGTGCTCTATAGTACAGCCATGGGATTTGCACTCTACAAGCCAGTATCTCATTTGCCTGGTTCTTTTCATCACAGGTTTGACTTATCAGGCAAATTTTCAAGGCCTAATGCTGATGGACCTACCTTGGAGCAAATTTCAAAGCCAGACCTTAGATTTATGAAAATAAAATACACATAATACTTTAATTACAAATATCTACTTTGAATTCCAATTTACATTTAAAAATGTTTATCCTATAAATCCTAGGCTTGATTTTTGACTCAAAGAGTATCCTGATCTTGTCCTGAGCCACTTCCTTGAGGTGTCATTTTAATTCAGCCCTGCATTCACACTTTTATAAATCAAGTTCTACCATCTTTTCTAATATATGAATCTCTTTGCTAGTTGACAAGCTCTGGGAGAGATAAAAAGTCACCCTACCTGGCTCCAAAACAGCCTGGCATCAGCTAGTGGGCCCACAGAAACAACCCAGTTTGCATCATCTTCACCAAAGCTTTCCAAGTACCGACATGAGGCTGCTGATACCAGAGTGGATTAGGATATTCCCGCTCTTTGCATACAGTCTGGACATAGTTCGCAACCTGACCATCCCATATCTGCACGTGCTCTTGTACATATGTGCACACATACACATAAGCACACACATGTATACATGCAAGGAAACATGAATACCTGTCACACCTGCTTCTGACACGGCATGAAAATACTTGTGAAATCCCCAAAGTAATAAATGTAAAAATTAACACAAAAATACTGGGGTTCCCTGATGGCTCAGACAGTAGAGAATCTGCCTGCAATGCAGGAGACCCCAGTTCAATCCCTGGGTCAGGAAGATCCCCTGGAGAAGGGAATGGCAACCCACTCCAGTATTCTTGCCTGAAGAATCCCATGGACAGAGGAGCCTGGCAGGCTATAGTCCATGGAGTCATCAAGAGTCAGACATGACTGAGCGACTAAGCACACAACACACAAGCACACAAAAGTACTAATGAGGCTCTGAGGCTTGGAAGAGAGTATTCCATGAATGCTGCTTCTGACTTTCAAAAGGGAAAACAGGGGTAAAGAAACAAGGGTCACCATAATTGAGAAAGACACATGTACACCATTGTTCTTTGCAACACTAATTACAACAGCCAGGACATGGAAGTAACCTAGATGTCCACAGACAGATGAATGGATAAAGATTATTATGCCATCATAAAAGGAATAAAATTAGGTCATTAGAGTAATGTGGATGAACCTAGAGTCTGTCATACAGAGTGAAGTAAGTCAGAAAGAGAAAAGCAAATATCATATATTAAGGCATATATGTGGAATCTAGAAAAATGGTACTGATGAACCAATGTACAGGGCCGGAATAGAGTTGCAGACGTAGAGGATGGGCTGTGGACACAGCAGGGGAAGGAGAGGGTGGGACGAACTGAGAAAGTAGCAGTGACATACATACACTGCTGTATATAAAACAGATGGCTGGTGGAAAGCTGCGTGGCACAGGGAGCTCGGTATGGTGCTCTATGATGACCGAGAAGGGAAGGTGGAGGTAGTGGGAGGGGGGCCCAAAAGGGTGGGAATGTATGTACACTTATAGCTGATTCACACTGTTATACAGCAGAAACTAATGCTCTATTACAAAGCAATTAACCTCCAATTTAACAAATCCTATGATAAGCCATGGGAGCACCCCAGGTGGCACAGTGGTAAAGAATCTGCCTGCCAGTGCAGGAGATGCAAGAAACCTGGGTTAGATCCCTGGGTAGGGAAGACCCCCTGGAAGAGGAAACGGCAACCCACTCCAGTATTCTTGCCAGGATAATCCCATGGACAGATAATCCCTGAGGGGCTACAGTCCACAGGGTCTCAAAGAGTCAGATATGACTCAGCAACTGAGCATGAGCATGATAAACCATAATGGAAAAGAATATTTTTAAATGAATATATACAGATACATATATGCTGCTGCTGCTGCTAAGTCACTTCAGTCGTGTCCGACTCTGTGAGACCCCAGAGACAGCAGCCCACCAGGCTCCCTCGTCCCTGGGATTCTCCAGGCAAGAACACTGGAGTGGGTTGCCATTTCCTCTCCAATGCGTGAAAGTGAAAAGTGAAAGTGAAGTCACTCAGTCGTGTCCAACTCGTAGCAACACCGTGGACTGCAGCCTACCAGACTCCTCCATCCATGGGACTTTCCAGGCAAGAGTACTGCAGTGGGGTACCATTGCCTTCTCCTGAGATACATATATATACACATACATATAACTGAATCACTTTGCTATATAACAGGAATTAACAGCATTAAGTCAACTGTGAAAGTGAAAGTCACTTAGTCGTGTCCAACTCTTTGAGATCACATAGACTGTACAGTCCATGGATTTCTCTAGCCAGAATACTGGAGTGGGCAGCCTTTCTCTTCCTCAGGGGATCTTCCCAACCCAGGTATTGAACTCAGGTCTCCTGCACTGCAGGCAGATTCTTTCCCAACCCAGGGATTGAATCCAGGCCTCCCACATTGCAGGCAGATTCTTTATCAGTTGAGCCACAAGCAAAGCCTGTAAGTCAATTATACTTCAATAAAAATAAATAAATAAGAAAAAATAAAAATGAAAAAGAAACAAGGATCACATGCGTATCTGAAACTAAATAGTATAAATAGGAGAAAAGGGCTGAGGCTGCCAAAGAAAAGCAGGCAGCATTTAAATTTCTTTTTAAAGATCAGTGAAAGAACAAAAAGAAGAGGAGAGAGGCAAGAACTGGAAAGGGGTATGAGTACAAAACTTTAGTCTGAAATGATACCAAGGAAAGAAAAGCAGCCTGTAATTGAGCAAACGTGAAATAACTGAGTTTCCGCCAAAACCAGTGATGAGACTTTTTGAAATGTGGACACTAAGAGAAATGGGCAGACACTTCCCTTAGGTAAATCAAAGTGCAAATGGACAAAACATTATTTAATATTTTTTCAGGTTATAAAATATATAGTCATTTAGAGAATTAAAAATACCAAAAAACAAAAAAAAAAAAAAGGAGAAGAAGGAAAAGAAGTACCTGTACTAAGGAGATAACCTCTGTTAATATACATTCTTCTGGTCACATATATGCAAATTATGATCACACTATATACGCTGTGACTTTTTTTTTACATGGTATCTTGCCATAGGCAGTTTTCATTATATTAAGCCATCTTAATGAAATCAACGACTTTTAAACATTTACTTTGAGTCTTAGTTTGTATATTCTGAAGGATAATGCTTCATATATAGTATTTTTTCCTGAGTTCCTAATTACTTCCTTAGAGTAGAATTGTGAAGTTAAATTTTGTACCTGGTTCAAAAGCTTCCAAATGTCTTTTTAGAAATTTGTACTAATTTACACTGCCATAGGTTGGTTTGTTTTGCCACACCCTAGTCGACAATTAACATTTTTTTTAACATTAAAAATGCTCTACTAAATTGATAGCACAAAATACAATGTCAAATGCACTGTTACCCCTAAATGAGTTTACTACTTACAGTACAAAGTAAACTTCTGAATATGCATATAAGTTCTTACACTTTTTCAGAATCATGAACTCCTTTGAGAATCAGCTGAAAAATAGGAAACTCAATTTTTAAAAATGCTCAAATACAGCAAACAGGCCTCTCAGAGCTCTTATCTGAACAGTCTCAGACTCACTTCTAAACATTAAACCTAAGTGGAATTTCTGGAAGACAAGCTCATTTGTAAGCCTAGACCCAATAACCATTTAAAAACATAGACCATCCATGGTTTAGTGGGAAAGGACTCAATCTGAGCCATGGGACCTGGTTTCTGACTCAGTACTTCATCTAAACATGCTTAGGTCCTTATCACATACTAAGCCTCTAGGATCCTTTCTGGAGCTTAAGATAAGATCAACCTTCACTGACACATTGTTAAAATCCCTACTCTGTGGACAGTCTGTGGTTGTTTTCTGTATCTAGGCTGGGTTTCTTGATGTTCAGAACATCAAGAAACCCAGCATCTGACTCTGTGTGACGTTTGCTCCGTGAATACAAAGTTACGTCAACACTGTTGATTTCACAATTCTGATGGCCTTCCATGGTAGATTGGGAGCTCCAATGCAGTACAAGGTTGAATCTGACTCAGCTGCGCCTGACTTATTTAATACATTCCCCAGTAAATGTCTGTTAAAATAAACCAGTCTAAGCAGAACAGAAAAGAGTGCCTTCCAAAACTAGATAAAAGCAGTCCCACTTTGTTTGGGTTGACTATAAATCTACAAAATGTTTAAAGGTACACATTCATTGGCCATCTTTTCAGCTTAAACAAAATGTGTTTATACATTTGATTCTTGTTATTCATAGTAGTTACGTTCTACAAAGTTCACTGGGAACACTGAAATAGTAAATACTGAACAATTATTCTTAGGGGGAAGATAGGTTCTTGTGAGTCTCTGGTCATAACGTTTTCATCAGCCAATCAACACATGATCTTATTTTATGTGTGTGGTTGTTTAAAGACACCTTAATTATATATTGTTAATTCATTAGCATTGAAATGCTATAGCCAATAGCACCATAGCTCAGGCCTGAATAAAGCTCATCTAACACACACGTTTCTTCTGCAAGGCACATTACAAACTCCTTGTGTTTGAGAACACTAGACAGCAATTCAGTGCTATATTTGGGGGTCATTGTACACAGTAAAATCACCAGCAAAAAGCAAAAACATACAACATTAAATATATCAAGAAAAGGATACTTGTTTACAGTTGAGAGCTGGAACAAGAAGGCAGACATCATCTTGTAGAAATTGAATAAATGCTTATGGTATTAGGTCTTCCCTGGTGGCTCAGACGGTAAAGCGTCTGTCTACAATGCGGGAGACCCGGGTTCAATCCTGGGTCAGGAAGATCCGCTGGAGAAGGAAATGGCAATCCACTCCAGTACTATTGCCTGGAAAATCCCATGGACAGAGGAGCCTGGTAGGCTTCAGTCCAAGGAGCCGCAAAGAGTCGGACACAACTGAGCAACGTTCCTTCCTTCCTTCCTTTATGGTATTAGGGTTCTCCACAGAAGCAGAATCAACAGGAGATGTTGGTTATAACAGGATATAAGCAACTGGTTCGTGCAATTATGGAAGCTGAGAAGTCCAACAGGCCCAGGAAGCCAGTGGTACAGTTCTGAGAACTGGAGGGTCAATGGCGTAAGCCTCAGCAAAGGACAAAAACCTGATCTTTCAGCTCAAGCAGTCAGGCAGAGTCAGTCTCCTTTCCTCCACCTTTTGTTCTACTCAAGCATCAACAGACTGGATGGTGGCCACCCTCATTGCAGAAAGCAATCTGCTTTATTCAGTCTACCAATTCCAGTGTTCATCTTAGCTGGAAACACCCTGTCAGACACACCCCGAGATAATGTTTAGCCAAATATCTGGGCACTCTGGAATCCAGCCAAGATGATACACAAAATTAACCACCATACTTGTTTAATTAAGAATGCAGAATTTATTATATGTCATTGGCTTACGTGTTCACCAAGTATATACCTTTATAAAATCCAAAAAAGTGATGTTATTTTAAATTATTTATTTCTTAAAGAATCATTCTCCTACTAGATATCATCTCCCAATACAATATACTGTTCTATGAAAAAAAAAGCAGCAATATTATGCTATATAAATTAAAGAATAATAATAACAATAATGGCTTCAAAATATATCATGATATAAGTTAAATAAGCAGAGTGACACCTTATATACAAATTACATCATATGAAATGCTGGGTTGGATGACTCACAAGCTGGAATCAAGAATGCTGGGAGAAATATCAACAACTTCCAATATGTAGATGATACCACTTCAATGGCGGAAAGTGAAGAGGAACTTAAGAGCCTCTTGAGGAAGGTGAAAGAGGAGAGTGAAAAAGCTTCAACATTCAAAAAACAAAGATCATGGCATCTGATCCTATCATTTCATGGCAAATAAAAGTAGAAACAGTGTCAGATTTCACTTTCTTGGGCTCCAAAATCAATGCTCCTTAGGAAGAATAGCTATGACAAATCTAGGTAGTATATTAAAAAGCAGAGATCACTTTCCCAACAAAAATCCATATAGTCAAAGCTATGGTTTTTCCAGTAGTCATGTGTGGATGTGAGAGTTGGACCATAAAGAAAACTGAGTGCCAAAGAATTGATGCTTTGGTGTTGGAGAAGACACTTGAGAGTCCCTCGAACAGCAAGGAGATCAAACCAGTAAATCCTAAAGAATATCAACCTTGAATATTCATTGGAAGGAAAGGTGATGAAACTGAAGCTCCAGCCACCTGATGCAAAGACCCGTCTCATTGAAAAAGACTCTGATACTGGGAAAGATTGAGGGCAAGAGGAGAAGGCGATGACAGAGGATGAGATGGTTGGATGGCATCACTAACTCAATGGACATGAGTTTGAGCAAGCTCAGAGATAGCGAAGGACAGGGAATCCTGGCATGCTATACAGTTCATGGGTCACAAAGAATTGGACATGACTTAGCAACTGAACAACAACAACAACAACACATATGATGATACTAACTCATTTCTCACCCCATTCATTCTTTTTTAAATTTTATTCTTAAAAACAGCATTTTAAAATAGAAATTATTGACCCTATTTTACAGATGATAAAACTAATGCAGAACTTCTCTGGTGATCCAGTGGCTAAGACTCCAAGCTCCCATGCAGAGTAGTTTCCATCTTTATATCAATACCACAATGTCTTATTTACCATACTTTGTAAGTATCAATATGTGAGGGAGTCTTACTCTTTATTCTTTTCTTTAGGACTCTATTGACTATTCTTAGCTAACTTTATTTCCATATAAATTTTAAAATAAGAATGTGACTCTCCATCAAGAAAATAAAGGCTGCTGGTATTTTGTGATAGCATTGACCTTTTTACAGAAGAACTGACCACCCCATGACATACAGGTATCTATACCTACATAGAATCTTTCCATCCATGAGCACAGTATAGTCCTCCATTTATTTGGATCTTCTTTAATTTCCCTCAAAAACATTTCCTAAATTACTAATGTATGGCATTAGAAATTAGTAAAGTCATTTCTTAGCGGGAATTAAGGGAGAATTATGTTTACAGATAATATGCTATTCTTGACCTGAATTTCCTTTTTTGTTTAAGAAAAACTCCCTGAAAATGTAACAGATGGCCACAATCATCTTTCATGTATGATATATGGATAACATGTAAGGGCTCAAAAGGCAATCACTAGATCCTGGATAATACTCCAGATTAAGGTTTTTCAAATCGTGGGTTATATGCTTAGTGGGTTACAAACAGCCTTAATTTCAATCAGATAAAAATTGTCAAGATTAAGCATCATTTCATGACAATTTTACTTAAGTTATGCACACATGTATCCACGCACACAGAGATATGTATGTATGTATGGAGAATACAATGTAAAATCTGTTTCTTATTGTTGACTACAGTCAAAAATATTTGAAAAACCATGCTCTGGGCACTATTTTCCAACAGAATTCCAAGTGTCATTACATGGTATAATACCTGGTACTTACCATGGCAAGTATTTTGTGGCTATGTCATTTTCCTTTTAGCTTAGACATAAACCTTAGATTTGAGAATACTTTGTGACAGAACAGAATTGAATGAGAGTTAATGGTGAAAACTGGAGGTTATGCATGAGCTAACTGAGGAAAAACATGAGAACAACAAGGTAAGGCAGGTAGCTGGAACCCAGTGTCTTTCAAAGAGGACATAAAGGACAACTGAGCGTTAGCCCCGGAAGGATATTAGAGGCTCAGAGGGCATGTTAGAAGGGGGACAAGGTGCCGCAGAGGCAGCGAGTGAAGATCAAGGGCAGCTGTCTGAGGAGGTTTCCTGGGCCTCCTCCTGTCTACTAGTCCCTTTCTGAAAACACTCCTGAGCTACATTTCTGCTTTTTACCTGCTTTGGTCTTCTAGCCTCTTCCTCAGTGGCTGAACTGTCACCAAGTCTGGCTCTCCATCTCTTCCCTCAAGAACCACCCTAGCAATTTGTTGACCCAGCTCTCTGCTTTAGGACCACCATCTCCCACAGGATGTCTCTCAGCCAACCTCAGCTGGGGTTTAAGCAAAAAAAGATGAGGCTATTAAAACATGAAACAGAGAGCAGCTGGAACCTGAACTCCTGGGCTTGCACAATCTCAACCAGAAGAATCCTCAACCAGAGCAACCATTTCCATATGGCACAGCAATTGGTAAAAGAGATAGAATTACCACAAAAAATAAAATAATAAGACAATATTTGTTGAGCATCTGTTTTATGCCAAGCATTGTTCCAAGCATCTTACATGAATCAGCTCATTAAATTTTCACAGTAACACTGAGGTAGGTAATGTTTTCCTCATTTTGCAGGCGAGGTAAATGAGACACAGAGTTTTTAAGCAGTTGGCACAGTCTCACAGATGCAAAGATGTGGAGAACTTAGAAAGGAACTAAGAGTGAACTTTGAAGGAAACAAGAAAGAAGAGAATATTAAGTATCTTCTTGACAAAGTGGGACTCAGTGATTTTTGGGGTCACTTTAGTTTGCTTTTTGTTACCACTATGAGTTCACATACACTCAAGGTAGATAGATGCTTGGACTCCAGCGGCTTCACTTGTCAACTTTTGTGTGGCATACATGGAAATGTCCAGTGTTAATCCCAGAGAAGATACATTTCCCTTTAAGAAAGATACTGCTTTTGTAGCTTCCAAACTATGGCCCTCATAATAAAATGTTGAACAATTTCTCGGGACTCACCAGGACACTAATCTGAAAAAGGCAAGAAGCCTTAACGTCAGCTGACTACAGTTCACCCTACTGATTTGAGACAGGTCAATCCCCTAACTTATTTGGGGAAACCCAGGAAAAAGGTGTGTAGGCAGAAGGTATTTGGAAGAGCAACAAAATAAACCATTTAACCTATGCATCCAAAACTACTAAGGAAAAAAAAAAGTCATCAAAATCCCAAAGCCCACTTGAGAAATGGAGCTAAAATCAAACAGCTGGGTTAAATGTTGATAATTAGATTGTGGCTTCTCCATCAAGCTTTTCAAAGAACTAAAACAAACAAACAAACAAAAAGAATCACTCAAAGATGGGAAGATTAGAAAGAGAGGTCTATTACTAGGTCTTACCAACAAATTTGAAAAACTTACTGAAAAAGAGAAACCTTTCAGCCTGACATTTAGACATTTGCTTATGTGATGTCCACTCTCCCATTAGAGTTCTGATCTAAATTTAGTACTTTAAAAAGAACTAAGTCTCTCCTCCCACCCATTTCCAAATGCCAGCTAAGAAGGCATTTCTCAGACCATTTGCATCCTCAAGAAAGCCCTAGGAACTTAAAAAAATTTAAGAACAAAAGGTCAGAAAGTTCAAACACAGTATGCAGTCTTCCCTTCCTAAAATGGCCATTTGATTAAAATCCATGACAAAGAAAGAGTTAAGGTTCTGCACTGTTTAAGAACAACCAGTTGACCTTTAAATCTGCTGGTTTGAATCCAGTCACCTTTCAACAAGCATGAACTCTGGCACAAAGTGTACTAACACCAATTATTTTCATAGTGTACATGACAGAGCTCACAGTGTCCTGTTTAGAAAAAAATAAAGTAATACATGCTCATTTTCCAAAAGCCAGACTTAGAAGCCAAGTGTCTGTGTTGGCAAGGATTGTCCTTCTGTAACTATCTCGAAAAGTGCTGTTGGAGAAGGCCTTTCCTGAAAAAAATCACAGTTCCTCAAAGAAAGTAACTTTTCCATGTTGTTTAAATTGTTTAATGAAATGGTTTCTCCCAACTTTCAAAAGTAAAAGTAGCCGATAAATAAGGTTTTCATTCCTTCCTCCAGGGTATCTTCCCAACCTAGGGACTGAACCCACGTCTCTTATGTCTCCTACATTGGCAGGCGGGTTCTTTACCACTAGCATCACCTGGGAAGCCCAAGTTAATTACTACACTCCGTTAAGAGCTTTGCATTCCACATAGATACGAGAAAAACTTTTGCCTCCCTGGGCAAAATGCTGACTCTTACCTTGAGCAAAGGCATGAATATTCAGGGACTCAAAACCAAGCAGTTAATAGCCTCAACACACTTTATATACTCAAGGCGAAACTTAGCTTCTAGCTGACTCAAGACCTTTACTTTGTTTACTGTTTAATTTTCCATATTACTGCATTGTTCATTATTGTGTTTCTACTCTAATTCTCTGTTGAAATAAAACCCATCCTTCAAATCCTGACAAAGTTAAAGAAAAAAAAAAAGTGGTGAGTGTCTACTCCTTAAAATGATTCTCTGCTTTTTAAAAGTAATTCCCATGAGGTTCTTTTCAGTGGTCATATTCCTTCATGCCTTCAAAATAGAATCCAGTTTACAGAAATTCTGTCCTGGACTTTTTAAGAGCAGATGGCATGGTTGCTTTTCTATAATGCAGAGAGGAGCTCTCTCCAGAGGCCTGTGGCCTGCAACCAGACAGCCTCTGGTCAATTGCAAAACTGTGTTCTCGTTTATCCTCTACCCCTGGTCCCCTCTGTGTGTCATCCCACCCCATTTCTGTCCGTCAGTTGCATGGAATACTAACCCCACGCCTGGACCATATTCAAGCCTGAGTGTGCTTTCAGGGACTGAGACTTCTGACCTTCCTTCCCAAATCCTCCTCTCTCAGCATCTCTCGCTCCAGTGAGATTTCTGCTAGCTGGGTCCATGTTTGCCACAGTATTTGGTTGCCCTCTTTCACTCCCTGCTGTGTGACAGTCCAGAAGGAGAATGGTCAGCTCTCACAGCCATGTGGGCAGCGGCCCCAGGCCAGTGCCCAGACCACTGCCCTCGCAGGCACTTGTGCTCTGGGGCTGAGGGGGGAGGGGCTGGATTCAGGAAGAGAGGGCACTGCCTGCCTTGGCTTCTGCTCACAGTCCGTGTCAGGGGGATATCTGCCAGCCCTGGTGCAGAAGGTCCCTTGGAGTTTACTATCTGTCGGGACAACCTGGTCATGTGATTCACCCTGAGGACACCTCTGAAATCAAAGGAACGTTCCCAGAGCCCTGGCATAGCAGGGTCATTCCACAGACGTGCCAGGCAAGACGGGCAGCCAAGGCTTCCGCAGGCCTTGCTCGCCATCCTAATTCTCATGCCTTCCTAAGAAGCCAGAGCAACCTTACCAGCTTCTAAGCAGCCACAGTTTCCAATTCCTTTTTTCTGCATCCAGAACTGAAGCACTGTTAAAGTCCAGATACTCACCATCAACCTCAACTTAACAACTGATTCCCCTCCTACTCATCTGCTTTGCCAAGATTTGGGGAACAGGGAAAATCAAAGTATCTTCTTATATTAAATACCATCCTCAGCCCAACAACCAGCAGAAGAACTCTTGTCACCTGAGTACAGCATGTGAACCACCGCTACACCTGCGCCTGACTCTCTTAGTTATGCCCCTCGCACGCAGGAAATAACTCCCCTGGTCACATCATTCTAAAGTCTGTAACCCAAAAAGAGACCCAAAGTCCCATATGCTTGAAGAATTGCACGGCCATATCCTTAGTTAACATTTTCTGTTTTATTCATCACGGTTCACAGCCACCATTTACTTTCCTTTCCGTCAGCATCCTAAAGACCATAGCCACTACCAAAAAAGCAATGTGGTTTGGGGGAGAAAGAAATCAGGAGATACCTGAAGACAAAAGATTGAGGATTCAGGCTCAGAATTGTTATTAACTGAACGACTTTGGCAAAGATCGTATAATTCACTGTAACCTCAGTCTCACCTTCTGAAAAATGGGGATTGTAAGAGCCACCTCACAGGCTGCTATGAAGGAAGCAGCAAGATGATAAAGTGAACATAATTTTGAATTATGAACAGAGAAAGAGGAAAAGAAGAGAGATGAGGGGGAGGAAAAACTGAAAAGTTCAGCTTCCCTTGCCTTTTCACACCAACAAGCAAAATGAAGTGTTCAGACAGGAGGCCTGAACAAAATAACACAAACGGTAACATTCTCAGGAACTGTCAAAGGAGGAAGCTACTGTCATCTCCAAACCTGGCCATGAGCTCAGTCTGAGCAGCGTATTTTGACCCCCACCTCTACACCCGGGCGCACTAAAGGTTTGGGACTGACCTGCAGGAAAAGAGCAGAAACATTCCTCAAAGAGCAACTGAGGGACAAACTTCAAGAGCGCAGGGAGGCAAACACCTCCCACCATGAACTTACTTATCCCTTCGTTAGTTCACCTTCGGGAGAAAATTCCAGCTTTGTGTTTTCTGCTGGGCCCTACTCAAAAGGGAAGTTCTGCTCAGAGGCCTGAAATAGAAAATAGGAAGTCAACAGAACTGATTTTCCTAACTCCTCAAATGCAAATCACTGCACTTGCTATGGATAAGAACTACCATGTCCTTTTTCAAAGGAGGTCATGTGCCAATTGTGTACAGAAAACATCCTACTCCAGGGAAAAAAGGAACAACACATCAGCTTTCTTCCTAAAAGGAGGAGGGAGGCAGAGCTGCATTGAGAGTGAAGCAGAGGCTAGCAAGGGTGTTCCCATCAGAACCAAACTGCCACGGAAAGTAATGAAGTGTCCCACTCTGATGCTCAGACACTATTTTCTTCTACAGTCACTTCTCTGTAGCCACTTCTGAAGGAGGCAGTGGCTCAAATAGCTCTCCTCCCAACTTCCTCATCACCGAACATGGTACTAGTATTTTCTTAGAGTCCCGTGTTTGAAACTTGCAAGTTGAAACTCCAAGCTCCACCCCCACACCTACCGCTTTAGTCAGTTTCCATCCTATACCATCAGGTCCATCTCAGGTACATCAGACAGAAATTCAGCTGGTTCTGCCATCACGGCTCAACCCTGGTTTGCCACATCCTGTCATTTTCTCAGCCATCTCTGGTCTGAATCCTTAGCACCTCAATCTTCCTGGCTTCTCTCTTTTACAAGACTGCCAGATGAATCTTTCCAGCAGATGCACTAACCTAGAGAGCTCTGCTGAGACCACTTGAGTGCTTTAGATTTCATTGGGAGGTATTAGGGGGCTGTGGCAGACCTTGGGGCCTGGGAACTCCTCACATTATTCCCCAGCCCCAAGGTCTGCCACAGGCCCCCAGTACCTCCTGATCAAATCTAAAGAACTCACAAGTGGTCTTAACAGAGCTCACTAGCTTAGTGTGTTTTAGCAGAAAGTGCCCCAGCCTGGATATCTGATCGACTGAGGAAGAAATCTGTCTTAGGTGAGCTTTACCACGACATGGCTGTATGAATGTGAACAAATTATGAAACTTCTCTGCACTTCAGTTTCCTCATTTGCGGAATGAAAATGATTGCAGCCACCTACATAGTTATTAAGGGACTAAGAGGGATAATGCATACAAAGCAGTCAGAGTGGGCTCCAATAAGAAGAGTAGCTAATGCTCATGGGGTGCTTGCTACATCCTGGGCTCTGTTCTGACTGCTGCACATGTGTTTATGCACGTATTTTTATTATCCTCATTTTGAAGAAGAGGAAATTGAGGTAAGAGAAAGTGAGATCACTGAAACCACATAATGAATCAGTAGAGGAGCCTGCGTTTGCACTCAAGCAGTCTGACTCCAGAGCCTGCACACTCAACTCCAGGCTCCCCCACCCCCTGTAGGGCGCACTGACTGCCACAGCCCACGTGCCCACCCCAGTCCTCGCCGTCTGCCCTGTACTCCCGATGGAGCATGTGCCGCATTCTCCCTCCGATCTCACCTGACATCTTGAAAGAAGCAGTTACTATATCTTCTCTATATCAAGTATAGCATCTCTTTCCTCTTTTTATCTTGTCCTTGCTTATATATCAGCTTGTTTCCCACTTTTTTCTATCATCTAATTCCAGAAATTGCATCTGAAAAACAGACATCCCTCAATTCCAGAACATCCTGAAACAACCAAGTTATTTCCATCAACACCCTAGCTGCCATTAGCAAGTCAAATCTCCTAAGTTCCAGTTGTTTATCCAACAAACATTCCCCAAGCATCCACTGTATTAATTTTGGTAGATGCAGATCCCATGGGCCCTGTCCTCCAGGAACTCACAGACTGACAAGATCAGTTCATGCAGGAAACTTTAATAAGCTGTGATAAGTGTGAAATGTACACATCTTTGGTTCTTCCTCCTCTTGCGTTTCCCATGGTGTGTCATTCACGTAGGCTGACACACTACTCCTTCCTTTTCGTCTCTGCTGCCATCCCCATGGTTCACTTACTCCTTCCTGAGCTATGTCAGTTACTTCCCACGCTTGCCTCACTGCCTCATTCTCCTGCCCCTCCAGAGCAGCCCACCTCCTGCTGCCACACAGCCCACGTGTGTTGTCAGCCTATGTGGTCGTCACTCCCATATGCGAAAACCACAGAGGTTAATGGGGCAAGTGCACCTCCCTGAGCCTGAACAGGTAAAGCTCTTTGGGAACTTAGCCAACGTCCTGTTTTTCCTTTGCTCCACTCCCCTGCACATCCACACACCACCCCTCACACATCACACCTAAGAGAGACTTCTTACAGTTCTTCAAAACTGAGTCATCTTCCTATTTCCTATGGTTCCCTTGCTCTCCCAATCTACTGGCTCATTTTTATCTCTGAAATTGCGATGCTCCTCTAAGATTCAGATCAAGTCACCTCCTCTGTGAAGCCTTCTCTCATTCTCCCACAATAGCTCTGTTCTCTGACTTGCTTTACTCATGCAGTTGTATCTCCCTTGGGGCACATTAATTCTACCTTGCATTCCAGTCATGAGTAGGTTTAATCTTACAATCTCTGTATCTTTAGAACAGGATTGTGTCTTTATCACCTTCCTTCAATACAGCACCTACCAGATTGCCTTGAGCATAACATATGCTGAATAAATAATTAATACACTTTAATTTTTTATATGTGAGGTACGGGGAGAAACCTCATGAGGACCCAAGAAAAAGCCTAAGTTTTTTTCTTATTATCATCATCTAATCCTTTCAGTTAAGTTCAGTTCAGTCGCTCAGTCATGTCCAACTCTTTGCGACCCCATGAATTGCAGGTCTTGATCCCTGTCTCCTGTACAATGTTATGAACCTCCGTCCATAGTTCATCAGGCACTCTATCAGATCTAGGCCCTTAAATCTATTTCTCACTTCCACTGTGTAATCATAAGGGATTTGATTTAGGTCATACCTGAATGGTCTAGCGGTTTTCCCTACTTTCTTCAACTTAAGTCTGATTTTGGTAATAAGGAGTTCATGATCTGAGCCACAGTCAGCTCCTGGTCTTGTTTTTGTTGACTGTATAGAGCTTCTCCATCTTTGGCTGCATAGAATATAATCAATCTGATTTTGGTGTTGACCATCTGGTGATGTGCATGTGTAGAGTCTTCTCTTGTGTTGTCAGAAGAGGGTGTTTGCCATGACCAGTGCATTTTCTTGATAAAACTCTATTAGTCTTTGCCCCACTTCATTTCACATTACAAGGCCAAATTTGCCTGTTACTCCAGCTGTTTTGATTTCCTACTTTTGCATTCCAGCCCCCTATAATGAAAAGGACATCTTTTTAGGTGTTAGTTCTAAAAGGTCTTGTAGGTCTTCACAGAAACGTTCAGCTTCAGCTTCTTCAACGTCACTGGTTGGGGCATAGACTTGGATTACCGTGATATTTAATGGTTTGCCTTGGACACGAACAGAGATCATTCTGTCGTTTTGAGATTGCATCCAAGTACTGCATTTTGGACTCTTTTGTTGACCATGATGGCTACTCCATTTCTTCTGAGGGATTCCTGCCCACAGTAGTAGATATAATGGTCATCTGAGTTAAATTCACCCATTCCAGTCCATTTTAGTTCACTGATTCCTAGAATGTCGACATTCACCCTTGCCATCTCTTGTTTGACCACTTCCAATTTGCCTTGATTCATGGACCTGACATTCCAGGTTCCTATGCAATATTGCTCTTTACAGCCTTGGACCTTGCTCCTATCACCAGTCACATCCACAGCTGGGTATTGTTTTTGCTTTGGCTCCATCCCTTCATCTTTCTGGAGTTATTTCTCCACTGATCTCCAGTAGCATGTTGGGTATCTACTGACCTGGGGAGTTTCTCTTTCAGTATCCTATCATTTTGCCTTTTCATTCTGTTCATGGGGTTCTCAAGGCAAGAATACTGAAGTGTTTTGCCATTCCCTTCTCCAGTGGACCACATTCTGTCAGACCTCTCCACCATGCCCACCTGTCTTGGGTGGCCCCACAGGGCATGGCTTAGTTTCATTGAGTTAGACAAGGCTGTGGTCCTAGTGTGACTGGATTGACTAGTTTTCTGTGAGTATGGTTTCAGTGTGTCTGTCCTCTGATGCCCTCTTGCAACACCTACCATCTTACTTGGGTTTCTCTTACCTTGGGCGTAAAGTATCTCTTCACGGCTGCTCTAGCAAAGCACAGCCTATATCCTACAGATAAGAAATGGAGAACACAGAACATATCTGTACTCCAGAGCCCCACAGAGTCCCGCTCAGTTTTAATTTAGGGAACTGGGCAACTATGACTGTGATAGGTGAGGTGAGGTAAACTCGCTCAGTCGTGTCCAACTCTTTGTGACCCCGTGGACTGTAACCTACTAGGCTTCTCTGTCCATGGGATTCTCCAGGCAAGAATATTGGAGTGGGTTGCCATTTCCTTCTCCAGGGGATCTTCCCGACCCAGGGATCAAACCCTGGTCTCCCGCATTGGAGGCAGACGCTTTAACCTCTGAGCCACCAGGAAGCCCCAATGACTGTGATAACTTCCTGTCAAAATGGGGCATAGGACTGCCTCAGCTTGGAGTATAGGCAGTGAATTGGAAGTATTTCTGAGTTCCAAGTTCTAGATCTGAGTCTTGTATGATTAAAATCCTAATCCCTTGGTCTGCCATTTTGGTGTAACAGACCCAATTAGAAGTAGTTGGAAGAGTGATAACTGGAATTTAGTAGGCAAAATAAATCTCATTTCTTTTTTAGAAGAATAGGCCTGAAGCCCAGTCTGGACCTAGCATTTCACGGAGACTTGTAGACAGGTAGCCAGTTGCCTAGTTTTTATAAAAAGTAAGGTTACTAGCTTCCAGCAGATATTGTTTTGAGAATGGTGGCATCCAAGCCTGACACGACTCAGAAAACTCAAGTGTTTAGAAATACAAGGTCTAATCTGAAAGTACACCCATAGCATCACCTAGTTATTTCCCAGGATATCTGAACCATAACTACTCTATTTTGACTATTAATTGTAAACTTTTTCTTAATAGCCAAAGCAGATTTAACCGTTAATGACGTCCGTGTTTCTCTAGGTACAAGAAGATGCAAGAATTGGGACTCATAAAGTCTTCTGAAAAGATCTAACTATCCGAAGGCCTGTTATACCAGTTTTTCCCAGACCTCAGAGTGCCTCATTCCTGATTTTCACCCTGAACTCCTTTCAGGCGCATTGAAAGTCAGCAGTTGCAGCAGCCATGATTTAATCTTTGTAGATGTAGATGGCAAGTGTCAGTCTTCCGTTAGCAGAGCCCCTTTTTGCTCATAAACTTGACCATGATTTTAAGGGGGGCATTTCATGACCATTTTATCCCATGGTGCTGAGAATGTCCATTCTCAGGTTTGGCAAAGATTCTGTTGACAGGCCACTCAATGTGCTGTTACTGGACTAGGCCATAAAACAGTATCCAAAATTGTCTGGACCACCTGTCTTACTAGCCTCTTGGTCCAGGAAAATATTCCCTCTTTTGCTTCTTCCCATGTCTAGAGTTACACTGTTACCATCATCCATCTATATGGGAGTATATATTATTCTATTAGAGGCCTCCCACACACATTTGACAGTGTAAGAAACAGTAATTTTGTAAAACAGGTGAAATACAAGTAACATAGCCAGCACTATTAGTAAAGTCACAAGTAAGACTTAAGAGCTTCAATTAGATGTAGCCCAGTATATCTCAGGTCATCTGACTTGGTCTGCTCTGTAGAATCTTTATCTTCCAGGGAAATTATATATTGGCACCATCTATAAGGCACATAGCCCTGTTTTCTCGTGTTACTAGACTGATTATCCTTAGTGTAATTTAATTGTTTCCAATACAGAGAAGACTTTAAACCTAATTACCATAGCCTGGTGTTATCTATATAAATCCATCCCATAATTCTGGGAGATTTTTCCTCTTTTACTGAAACTTTTCCTGTTGCTCTGACTGAGCTTGAGTAATAGCTCAAATTTATGGCCAGAGTCAAAGCAGGCATTATTAATTGGCCTGGTGAGGGGATCCCATCTAGTAATATCAGAGTGACCTGAATATGCCTATAATCTTTTTAAGTAAAATTTCTCAGGGCCAATCAGAGTTTGTAGTAGAAAAATTTACCAAGGTAACCCAGAACTAGACACAGGTAATTGGCCACACACCCAACAATTGAATTGATTTCTAAAACTAGCATAGAATCAGGCCTATGATAGAAAAGCACTTGATTTATATGCAAAGGTCTAAGAAGTCAAGAAAACATAAATGATCATACAAATCAGGTCCAGCATCTTGGGGAAGCTGTCTACCTCTGATGTCGTCGTCTTCTCATCCTGGTGTAGTGTAGTTTCTCCTGATAAAAAGTCCTTCCATCCAGGTTGGAGACAGTCCCTTAAATTATGTCTTTTTCTAGTCCTGGTTGCAGGTCATGAGACATATAATCTTCATCCAAAGACAGATTACTGAGATGAGCTTCAGAAACAAACTTAGGGTGTTATTTAAGAATTCAATTAAATTTTACGCAAGAACACAGGAGTGGGTTGCCATTTCCTTCTCCAATGCATGAAAGTGAAAAGTGAAAATGAAGTCTCTCAGTTGTGTCTGACTCTTCAAGACCCCATGGACCACAGCTTACCAGGCTCCTTCATCCATGGGATTTTCCAGGCAAGAGTACTGGAGTGGGGTGCCATTGCCTTCTCCAATATCACATAACAGCAAAGAACTATCTAAGAAATGAGTCTTACTAGATGCAGACCTCCATTAACAAACTGGGATTTAACATTTTTTTGAAATATCTTTTTCTCCCTAGAGTTACCCTCGTTTTTATCAAATATAACCAAATTAAGGTAGTTTGTTTGCAAAATAGGTCTGTTCTCACAGATTCTGGTCTGATGATTTACATAACCATAATTGATTATAGACTTTTTATTTTGCTGAAACATTTATAGAGTCTCAGACTGAACTTTTAAAATAAAACAGGGCTGGGAAACTCACACCAAAGGCTTATCACAGATTTTGCCTAACAAATCTAGGTGATTTTTAAATCTAGGTGATTTTTAAGATCTCAAAAATTTCTTTAGATTTTTGAGCCTGTGAGATAACCTTTCTAACTCATCTGATAAACTTACTGGAAACCTAAGGATTTCCAATTTTTGGAGGTCATAATTAGTTTGAGAGGAAGGTTTTCCCTACTCCCTGAAAACATAAGATTCAAACACGTAATTTTTCAGACAGAAACCATAAACGTTATAAGCATATTCACTGGTTCATTCAGTCCTTCTGTTAACTTTTGTGTAGTCATCAGGTTTTCCATTAAAATACCAGTATATATCAGACTGTTAAGAACTCCACATAATTTCTAGGATATCTGTATTAGTAATTTTACCATACATTATAACATGAGTGGATTTATTACTCATTTGATAATCTTTTTCATGTAATTTAACCAACCAAATAAATACAGTTTAATATCTCTCTTTGGGATGTTTCAGGGGCCCTCTGAAGCACCCCAAAGTTAGCTAGAGGTCAAAAGAACTTCAAAAATTCCGTTTAGGAAGTTTTATCCAAAAGATCAATTAAAAGGGTTTAGAACATTTGGTCAGATTTAGTCAATGTTGATGGATGTAACATTTAGCTTGTTGATATGTCACAATAGGCCTAAATACCAAGGCTCCAGGTCTACTGAAAGTCAGCTTGACATCTTGGACCTAGTTGGCTCTAATCAGTTTTCTTATAGCTGTTTCATTCCTAACACTTGGAAATGAATTGTCCGAGGAGACAAATGTGCTGACAAAGCAAGAGACTTCATTGGGAAAGGACACCCGGGTGGAGAACAGTAGGATAAGGAAACCCAGGAGAACTGCTCTGCCACATGGCTTGAAATGTCGTGTTTTATGGAGATGCGATTAGTTTCCGGGTAGTCTTTGACCAATCATTGTAAATCAGAGTCTTTCCTGGTGGCACACGCATTGCTCAACCAAGATGGATGCTGGCAAGAGGGATTCTGGAAAGTGGACGGACACGCAGTGTCTCCTTTAGACCCTTCCCAAACTCTTCCAGTTGGTGGTGGCTTATTAGTTCTGTATTCCTTATCAGGATCTCCTGTCATAAAACAACTCATGCAAATGGTTACTATGGTACCTGGCCAGGGTGGGAGGTTTCAATCAGTGTGCTTCCCCTAACAATAGGCAGTCTATGAATTTATGATTCTAACCATTGGATGGCCTGTTTTGCTAGTGGACAGTGCTACAATGTTAGTAAGAGCCAACATATTTGTGAAAATTATTAATGCTAATTCTGGGGAAATCAAGCAAGCAGCAACTAAAGAGAGGTAAAAAACTAACAGCTGAAATTGGTAATTAGACAATGGGGAAATGAATTATAATTGCTTCACCAGCTCCACTATTTACATAAATAAACCACTGAAATCCAAGGTCATAAAATTCAGAAACGTGTATCCTGGTTCCTCCAGCAATATAGGCATGAAGCCTACTGTGAGAGGCCCTCCTCTGCCAAACCTCAAAAATGGGAATTAGATCACCCTCTAAGCTTCATGATTTAAATTATTTAAAAATTACTCATCAGATAGACATATGCTTTGTCAACTTAGAGTCACTCAGTGGCTTCCAAACAAGCAGAAGTTGCCTTAAAATACAATTGGAAACACACATATCTTTTTTTTAAAAAGATGACTCAACACAAAGTCTGGTTGCCATTCACATAACTGTAGGAAAATGAGGCCACAGAGGCAAATGCAGAAAGTGCTGTGCACGCTCTCTTCAGCTCAAAAGGAGTCTTAATTAGATTTTAACTCTCCTGACCAAAGCTATTACTCTATAGAGCTGAATTCCCACTTTAGCCCAGCACAAATTACACAAATCATATAAGGGACTCCTCAAGCTTCAGTTGTGTGCTCATCCATCCTGGTTACTGACTGGTTTGCTTTAAGGTCTGTCTGTTGGAATAGAACATGGTGGTCAGGCTGATGAGCATTTTGATTTCTGGGACTGTGGTCTTTTTGTTGCAAGTTAGTATGTCACTCTCACTGGCACATCAGTCTCATTAGCTGATTAATATGAGTCCTCACCTAGGAAACAGACCCCCTCTCACAACCAGTCAAATTTCTGGGCTAAAAAGCTTAGACCTTAGAAAATTCGACTGCAAAGGCACCTTGTAGAGATTTCAAAAGACAGCAGGTTGCCCTTCTCTTGGAGGTTTACTTCCCAATCACAATACCATGGACGTTTTTTCCAAACTCTCTAGTTTGTACCTAGAGGTAAGGACTGGATTTCCTTTTCCTTGTAGATCGTGGAGCCTAGTCAGGAACAATGCCACGGTGGGCAAAGAAGATGCTTTTGGGGACTTCCCTGGTGGGCCAGTGGTTAAGACTCTGCACTTCCAATGCAGGAAGGGCAGGTTTGATCTCTGGTTGGAGAACAAAGATCCCACATGCCATGGGGTGCAGCAGAGAAAGGGGGATCCCGCATTCTACCACTAGTATTTACTGCCCAGGAATGGAAACGAGGGGGACAGGTAACTTTCCCTCTCTGGCATAGGCAAGGTGTCCTTTTTCACTCTTCTATGTATCCCCTATATCTCACACCTGACAAGCCAAAGGCATTTAACAAATGCTTGTGTATGAAGCAACCAGCCAATATAAAAAAAATTTTTTAAGGATTTACACATGCTAAATTCAGAACTACAAATGGTATGGTTCTTATCCTCAAGTAAAATCAATGCAAAACTTAAGATTTGAACTATGAATGTGATTTGGTCTTAGGATGGGTCATTATTCAATGAAAAACAACTCAGCAACCAAGAAGTCATTTCAAAACAATAAATTCTCTTTTTTAATTTCTCAAATACTGGTAAAGGGATTCAGTCCACAGCAACAACCCATAAAACTTCCTTTCTCACACGGTTGCCTAACATCACACAAGCTCTTTCATTTACCTTTTTCCTTCAGATCCTCCTACCAAAACTCTCTCCCAGATCCAGTCCTCAAACCTCACCCCTTCTCTCCCTCTACATTTTCCCTTGATTCTGCATCAGAAAAGCCCAAAAGAACTGGTCCAGCAATATCAAATGTTGCTTGAAATCTGAGAAGGAAAGGTAACAAATAAACAAAACCAGAACTATTCTTTTTTTAAGGACTTCCCTGGTGACTCAGACAGTAAAGAATCTGCCTCCAATACAGGAGACCCAGGTTTGATAGAGCTGGGAAGATCTCCTGGAGATGGGAATGGCAACCCACTCCAGTATTTTTGCATAGAGAATTCCATGGACAGAGGAGCCTGGTAGGCTACAGTCCACAGGGTCACAAAGTGTCAGATACGATTGAGCGACTAACACCACACACACACACACATTCCTTTTTAAATTGGGTATAGTTGCTTTACAATGTTGTACAACAAAGTGAATTAGCTATATCTGTTCATATATCCCTTCCTTCTTGGCTCTCAATCCTGCCTCCCCCATCAAAACTATAAGGAGGTTATCACCTCACACTGGTCAGAATGGCCATCATCACAAAATCTACAAACAAATCCCTTCGCTCTTCACCTGAAACTATCACAACATTGTTTGCTAACTGGCTATACTCCAATGAAAAATAAAAAGTTTTTTAAAATCTACAAACAATAAATGCTGGAGAGAGTATGGACAAAAGGAACCCTCCTGCACTGTTGGTGGGAATGTAAATTGATAAAGCCACTATGGAGAACAGTACGGAGGTTCCTTAAAAAATAAAACTAAAAATAGAACTATCATATGACCCAGCAATCCCACTCCTGGGCATATACCCTGAGAAATCATAATTCAGAACCATTCTTATAAGCAGTGAAAAGGATGCCTCATAACTATCATATACTAAAAATGTTGATCTGATTATATAATGATACAATTTTTAAAGCCAAAATAAGTAGAAAGTAGTACCAAAAGAAGAAACTGTTAAAATTCGTAAACATCTACAATGCTTGGGAGACTTGTGGCAATCACACTAGATTTATAGAGCACTTGCTATAAAAATTGTTTTAGAAAGGATACTGTGTCAGGGGTACCCAAGACCACCCCTATATCTGAACACTGACTTGAAGAACTGAAAGAATTCAGCTTCAAGATTTCTTACAGTGTAGTAAGAAACCTGATCCCAGCCAGATCATAAGGGGAAAAAACACGTGGCGACTCTGAGGGATTCCAGGTGTAGATTTCCTTATGCTCTCTCCCTTCTACGAGAGAACATGTAACACAGCGATGAAAACACCGCAATACAGTGCAGTGATCCAGCCTAGGGAAGCTCCTTAGAGACTTGGTGCCTGAGGTTTCTACGGGGGGCTGGTCATGCAGGTGCTCCTTGCCTAACACATGAAAAAAATTCCAGACTCACAGAAGGGAAGCAGGAATGCTAACATAAACTGTACTGTTAGCACAAAACTCTAGGCACAGGGAACTGTACCAGTTAACTAAGCACTTTGAAAACCAAATGCCTAGATGCTAACCTCGCAAACAGAGCTTTCTAAGAGTAGCGATCTCAGGCCTGTTATGTTAACTCTTTTTCTGCACAGATCCAAAGACTAAGTTCTTACCCTTGAGGCAACTAAAATCTAGAGATATAAGACCTCTACAAAAAAATATGCATTGCATACAGTAGACTCTTAAGTAATATTTTTCAAAATATTCTATAGACCATCTTTATCAGAATCACCAGTGTGCTTGTCAATGGCTATACCTTGAAGCATCATAAGTAATATAAGAATGAGGTGTCAGTCAAAGCCAAGGACTGAGGTGAGATTAGAAAAGACCTTGAATGCCATAATGAGAATTTTGAATTTTATTTCATAGCCATGGGAAAACCACTGAAAGTTTTCTTTATTCTTCACCAGCTGAAAATAAGATCAAAATAGCATTGTTTGAAGATGAATCTGACTACCTTATGTAAAATACAGTGGAAGGGGGAGAGATAGTAGGCCAAGAAACCAGAACCTCAAAGGGAAAGAATGATCGTAACTCAATATCCAGGGACCATTCGCTAGGAGCTTACACTGCCCAAAGGCACTTTATGTGAATTCTCATGTCAACCTTCTAATGTAGGCTACAATGTCACACAATGAATTCAAACCTAGAGAGCATGATCCCAGAGCTCATATATTTACTTGCCTATAAACAGAAAGTCGGGACAGTAGAAAAGGAATGCATGGTGAAGCAGTGAACGGGGCGACGGGAGGAAGTAATCCCAGGTGATTCCTACATTTATGCTGTCCTCTCCTCCCCTTGCATACTTTCTTCTAAGATGACAGGCAGAAAGCCATCTTTGAAAAATGATAGATGATTGAAAAAGAACTAAAACCAGAAATTGTCACATTTTTTTTTCTGAATGAGATGAGAGATGGAGAATAAATAGGAGTCAGAGCTGCTTCTTGACCCATGTAGCTAGTAAGAAACAAAGTGCCCTGTGGCCCTCGATTTAAAAAAAAGGAGTGAGTAGCTGCTGGCATTCTTTTATTTTTAATATCTCAGAGAAATTTACACTATTAAGAATCTTCCTATTTCTCTCTGAATACAACACAATTCTTTAATAACTGAGCTACATTGGAAAATGCTATGTTTTTCCAGTGGTCATGTATGGATGTGAGAGTTGGACTGTGAAGAAGGCTGAGTGCCGAAGAACTGATGCTTTTGAACTGTGGTGTTGCAGAAGACTCTTGAGAGTCCCTTGGACTGCAAGGAGATCCAACCAGTCCATCCTAAAGGAGATCAGTCCTGAATATTCATTGGAAGGACTGATGTTGAAACTGAAACTCCAATACTTTGGCCACCTGATGTGAAGAGTTGACTCATTGGAAAAGACTCTGATGCTGGGAGGAATTGGGGGCAGGAGGAGAAGGGGATGAAAGAGGATAAGATGGCTGGATGGCATCACCGACTCAATGGACATTGGTTTGGGTGGACTCAGAGAGTTGGTGATGGACAGGGAGGCCTGGCGTGCTGCAGTTCATGGGGTCACAAAGAGTCGGATATGACTGAGTGACTGAACTGAACACTGGAAAATGTAATTTTTAAGAAGTCTAAACACTCCAGAATCATCAACTGTCTCATTATCAAGGTACACTTGATCACTTAATCACATAAAAAGTTTTAGAGATGCTCAGGTAAAACACTGTCCCAGCAGCTCTGGGGGATACAGCACAGTGATTCACTTAACAAATTCTTGGCTCTTCATAAGGCCCATAATGAAGCAACAAGACATGACAAGCCACTATTTATGGAGAATTCATTGTTGCCTCCATTGGAATTAGGCAGGAGGCTAAAGGCCAGTGAAAGGCCAGTGAAACTAATGTTCCAAAATAATTCAGTTCTAGGATACTGATCTTATCAAGTTGGAAATGACTCTAAAATCTTTATTAGTCATTAACCTGTTTTCTAAGTGAGCAGTGTATCTCTCTCACATTCAGAAGCCCTACCAGGCAACTCAAGCACTCAGAAAATGACAGAGAGGAACAACTTAAAACCTTCCGAACCCTCAATGATATCTGAAGGCCTGTGGAATGTACACTGCTACTGGGGAAAATTCATTCTAATTCAGGTAACCAGCTCAGTAATAGTTTACTTGAGAATTCTTTTCCCCTAAGAATGCCAGTAAGAAATTATTTGCTCACTTATTGTTACAGCATTCTGATGAGACGTAAAAGAATAAAGGAAGATGCAAGCTGCCTTGCAGGAGTCTCACGAGAAAGATGGTACATATGCAGATAAAAACCACATGATTTGAGAACCAACTGGGTAGCACAGGGGACTCTATTCAGTGCTCTGTGGTGACCTAAATGGGAAGGAAATCCAAAAAGGAGTGGATATATGTATACGTACAGCTGATTCACTTTGCTGTACAGCAGAAACTAGCAACACTGTAAAACAATTATACTTCAATTTTTTTAAAAAGCAATGTGAGTACACACAAGTAAATATTTATAAAGGGAGTAAAAGCATGGGTTATGAAAGTCAAACAACCTCAGTTTGCAGCCTGGCTCGGCCAGTCACCATCTTAAAGTTTGATAGCCTTCTCAATGCTTCAGATTCCTCTTCCAAAAACTGGGTTAGCATTAACAACCACTTCGTAGTTTGCTGTAAAGCGTAAGATAATGTACGTAGAATACTTAGTACATAAAATGAGCCCAGCAGATGCTAGCGGCTGTTACTGTCATCAGACGGTTAGTTTTGTGTTTTCTGCCGCTATCACTGCCGCTGCAGAGCAGGTTCTCTCCTCTACACTCTGCCCCAGACCTTAAAGATAAGGAGACTCTCAGGCTGCCTGCAGTGGTCCAGTCCAGATGGAATGAATCACCTCAGGCAGGGAAGCCAGGAGGTCCAGGGGCTGTCAGAATGTCAGAGTGGAAAATTTCAGACAGCAGTAGAGGGAAGGAAGTACAGCCTGGAAAGCAGGTAAGTTTGCTCTAAATGTCTTCTTGAGCTGAGGAAGGGCACATATTCACGGTCTCATGATTTTCAGAGCTAGAAAGTGACTTAAAAATTCTTAAGTCACTCAAAAAAAAAAAAAAAAGGCAGCTTTTGGATAACCACAAAAACGGTATGCCTTCCTCTAGTGTTATTTGAAAATTTTTAATTTGGTATCAAGAGGGAAAAAAAGATGGTTGCAATGGTAACCTTGGGGGAAAAAAAATTTGATCTTGAAAGCTGCATATTTCTTCCTTGAATCATGTGGCAACAATGACAGCTCTGAATCTGCTTGCTCCCTAAGTAATGGGTAAACAGCCCCATGCAGGTTACTCTCAATGTGAAGCTATTTGCTGCTTTATTTTCCAAAGTCAGGACACCTTCACCCTGACTCCGAGATGCCCCATACAAGGCCAGGACAAAGGACCATAAGACTCTACTGGCTGGCTCTTAGGCATACAGCTAGTTGGCGAAAAAGAAACAGGAACCCCGCTGATGGCGAGGGAGAAACAAGGGAAGAGAGCAAACAGAAATGAGAGCGAGGGCTTAGAAGAACTTGCTGTAGGAAATCAAATGATGCGGGCAGCTACCTAGATCTGAGCAAGACTGGGACTTCAGCAAAAGGGTTTTTTAGGAAAAAACATCCTTGCTGCTGTATGCAGCGCACAATAAATTTACATTGTCAGATTCCTTATCTCGGCATCTTTTGCTGCCAGAACCTATAATGAAATAGCAACATAGATTTAAAGGTAAAATCCAGTTGTAGTGCTTGTCATTTGAGGAAGTTTTTCTACTTATAATTGGTGCTTCACCCATTTTAGGAATGGAGCTGAAATTTTTTTTTTTCTCTCAGTTTGTTATAACAAAGGCTCAGTAGCTAGAAAAACAAACTCCGCTTTCAATTTTTTAGACAGAGAGTTACACACTGAGCATGTAGCAGCCTGGACTCTTGGGTGTTCCCCAAGTTAAAAGCAAAGGTTTTGTCCTGCTTTCTTTAGAGATGACCTCTCATTCTGACGACTCGAAGATATTCTGAGTTCTCCTCAGTCTAGAGTTTCAGTTCAAGTGACTGGTGGTTGGGCATTTTCCAGACTGTTCATATCAGAACCCCTTTCCTTGCCAGTACAGCTCTGTCCATATTGACCTGGGACATATCTTTGCCCTTGTTAAAGCTTCAGCAAATGTTTAATGATGACCTTGGCTTTCAAGACTCAGCCGCCACCTGGCACTTTCAGAGCCTTTTCCCAAAAGGGACAGGATCAAAAATGAGCTACCGGACTGGAATTTATTCTGCTTAGCCACGCCCCTACTGCTTACCAGAATACTCTTAAAGGGTTATATAAACACATCCATGTTTGAGTTGTCCTCTGAAACCGAAGTTAAGTACACTCAGGGCATTCTTCATGCTGACCATTAAATTGTGGTGTTTTCTCAGAAGAAAAAAGAATGGCCTTTTTCTCTTGAAGACGTGGGAAACTGGCTGGTGTGTGGTGGGCTCCAGAGTTTTTGTAGAGGAAGTGGAGCAAAAATCTACCACGAAGAGGAACTTAGGTTGGGGGTTTTTGAAAGCTGTGCTTGCCAACGCAGGAGACTCCAGTTGGATTCCTACGTGGAGAAGATCCCCTGGAGGAGGAAATGGCAACCTATTCCAGTATTCTTGCCTGGGAAATCCCATGGACACAGGAGCCCGGCGGGCTGCAGTCCTTGGGGTCGCAGAAGAATCAGACTCGACTGAGCACGCATGCACCCACGCACGCCGTTTCCAAGCACACGGCTCTCACATGCGTTGCAAGTAGTCAGGCAGCTGAGCGAGGCTGATGGTGATAATGATTAAGGCTGTACCTCCAAGCCACCCTGGCCTCCTACTGGGGGCTGAAGAGAAGAAAGGCCAGAGTGGGCAAAGCGTGGGAAATGATGAAAACCTAATTTTAATGTATCCACTCCTATATGGCTTTCTGAAGTCTCTCTTGGGAAATTTAGGTCTTGGAAGTTTACAGACTTAGGCAAATAAGTCATCAAATGCCTTATAGGAGTCATCCAAGCAAATCATTCCATACCCACCCTCAGTATTTATTTTACCTCATTCATTTATTTTACCTTGGACTTGAGGGAATGATAGGTTATTTTTGTGAAGAGATTAACAGTGTAAATGGTTCAAAATTCAAAAGTTATAAAAGAACACAGAGTGAAATATCTTCTCCACCACTATCTTCCAGCCATTCAAGTACCGTTGCAGTTTCTTGAACACACATCCAAAGCTGTTCAATGCATATACAAATACATCCTTACATGTATTTTCTTTTAATTTTTAATTGTATGATAATTGCTGTATGGTTTCTGCCATACATCAACCTGAATCAGCCATAGGTACACATATATTTTGTGGAAAATTTATACATCACCTATGTACACTAGTTTTCAAACTTTTAAAATTGTGATCCACAAAAAAGAAATGAAACTTCTGTTCCATGAATGTGGTTGTCTGTGCCCAGTACCCGAATGCCATAATCATTTTATAGTATGCGCATCAGAGCATTTATGCTTCTCATTGCTATTCTGATTCTGCTATTCAGGACTCTTCCTAGCTAGTCTTGCATGTTTAATTTTACAAATAAACTTCAGAATCATTTCTCTGGACACGTGATCTTTTCTTTTATTGTATCAGCACCAATTGTCGCTGTTTATGTGTATAAAGACCATTAATTTTTTTCATCAAGCCATGATACTCAATTCTCTTTTTGTTTGTTGTTACTGGCCATGATCTTTTCATTAATTTCCTTGTTTTCTAGGCACAGAGTCATATTATTTGCAAATACAATTATTTTACCTCCTCTTTTCCTTTTTATACATCTCATATTTCTTTCTCTTACCTCACTTAAGTTGGCTAATACCTCAAGATTAATGTCCACTAATGTGAAGATGTTTGAGTGAACTCCGGGCATTGGTGATGGACAGGGAGGCCCGGTGTGCTGCAATTCATGGGATCACAAAGAGTCAGACACGACTGAGCCACTGAACTGAGCTGAATGTGATGAACATTGTGCGTCTATCATTCACCCATTAGGCATAAGCTAACTTTTTCTAAAATTTTATTTTTTAATTGAAGGATAAGTGCTTTGCAGAATTTTGTTGGTTTCTGCCAAACAATAAGCTGACTTTTGAGGTAAAGAAATATATTAAGGCAGTAGGAATTTAGTTCTGTTTCATGAGGTATTTTTCTATAATCAGTCATGACTTTAACAACAAACATGTTCAACAACCAAGGGTGTGAACACTTATATTTTAATATATTAGCACGGTGAATTATATTAATAGGTTTCCTAATACTATGCTACCCCCTTTCCTTCCTAAAATAAACCTCACCTGGTCATGTTTTATTTTTCTTTTTCTGTTGTCTAATATTTTATAGAAGACTTTTGCATTGATAGTCACAAAAGGCACTAGTCCGGGGTTTTCTTTCATATTATTGTTGATGTTTTATGACAGACTTTGGCACCAACATAATTATAAAAGAAACCAGAGGCTTTTCTTCTTTTTCTATGAGAGTTTTAAAAAGCAGTGGATTGATTGAGGTTAAAAGGAGCTCACCTGTGAAAACACCAGCATCTGGTAGTTAGGGAAAGGCGCAGCCTTTTGAAAACCTTCTATTTTTGTGAGTATAATCAATCTCTTTAGATTTTCAAACTCTTCTATGGCTACTCTTGGTAGAATTTTCTATATTTCTATATTTTATCCAAGTTTCTGGAAATTATATATTTTATCCAGGTTTTTAAATTTGTATATGGTTGAGCAAATACATCTCCTGTAATCTAATTTATCTGTGATTATTTCTCTAGTTTTTTTTCATCTATTTCTGCTTTCTCCCTTTCAAAAATAAATGTTGCACCTTTTTCACAATAGCTAGAAAGCAGAAGCCATCCAAGTGTCCACCAACTGATGAGCGACAAATAAAATTTGGTATTTGCAATACAAGGAGTATCACTCATACATAGAAAGGAAAGAAGTTAAGACATATGCTACAATATGGATGAAATTTGAAAATATGCTCAGTGAAAAAAGTCAGACAAAAATGGACAGATATTGTATGATTCCACTTACATGAAATATCTTTGATTTGATATATAAATTTATACAATTGATAAATTGATACAATTGATAAATTGATACAAAAGTAAATTTGGAGTTACCAGGGGCTGGAGAGAGGAGAATGAGAAGTGATTGCCTAATGGACACAGAGTTTCTGTTTAGGGTGATGAAAACTTTTAAAATAGTGGTGATGATTATACACATAATAAATACAATCAGTGCCACTGAAGTGTACACTTTAAAATGGCAAATTGTGTTATATATATTTTACCATAATAAAAGATCATTTCAAACCAATAAGCATAGCAAACAATTCAGACTTAGTTTTACCATTTTAAAAATTCTTCAAATTCATTAATTTCTTCTTTAATCTGTTAATGTTTCAATTATTTCTTTTCTCTTCCATATTGGATACCTAATTCACTTAATTTAATTCTTAATTATAAGTATTTAATGCTACAGATTTTCCTCTAAGCACTACTTCAGCAAGTAGTCTCATAGTCTCCAATGTTATGTTTTAATTTTTGTTGTTTTCTAAATATTATGCAATTTCAGTTTCAAGAATTATTTAATGATTATTCTTTAATTTTCAAGAGGTAAGGAAAGTTTCTTTTTCTATTTTTATTACAATTTCTGATGACAATTTTCACAGTTCTCATCAGAGAATATTATCTATTTCTATTTGGTAAAATTTATTGCCATTTTCTCTGTGTTATCATTTAGCTAGTTTTTGTGACTGCTGCACTGATACTTGAAAGTATGTTTTCAGAGTATACAACCTGATGTATACCTAAGAGTTATCATAATGACTATCAGTTAGGCAGTCCACACCCTTACTTGCTCTTTCTATTTTATCATCAGAGATAAGAATTAAAGTTTTCTCTTATTCAAGCATTTCTATTCCTATTTCCTGTACTTTGGATCTCTTCCATAACAGTTTATTCATCACATTAAACTGCATTGTGTTACATCCTTCATTATTATCAAGTGCCATTTTTATATAATGGTCTTTGTTTTGAATACAACCACACACTTATGATTGCTTTCTCCTTCTCTTCCTTCTCCCTCTCTCTCAGCTCCCTGGTCAGCTTGTCTGCTCTAACAAAATACCATAACCTGGGTGCACACAGTTCTGGAACTGAAAGTCCAAGATCAAGGTGCCAGCATGGTCAGGTTCTGGTGAGGGCTCTCTTCCTGACTCACATACTTCTGCCTTCTCGCTGTGTCTTCGTAAAGCAAAGAGAAAGCTCTGGTGTCTCTTCCTATAAGAGCACCAGTTCTCTCAGGTCAGGGTCCAACCTTGTGCCCTCATTTAACCTTAATCACCCCCCTTCATCATCCCTAATGTATAATCACAAGAGGTGGGCAGGGCTTCGGTACTGAGCTGGGGGCTGGATGGGGCGGACACTGTTCAGTCTGTAGCAATGTCTTATCCCAACTCTCTATATTCAGCCTTTCTGGGCTTCACCACTTTAGGAATATCTTACTATTACATCTTATCATTATCATTGTATTATAAATAATTGGACTTCACACTTCTTATAAATTCAAGAGCCTCTTTTAGTAGACGAGTTAGATCATTTATTGTTATGGTCATATGGTTGGTCAAAACTTGCTACTCAGAGTTTATGATTCCCTTCTCTTGGTTTTGATTTTCCCATGTAATCTGCTTTGTTATAACACCAGCTTGATCCTCCCACCTTATAATAGTTTGATTTTTGCCTGAATGACAGAAGAATTTTTCTTTATCTTTGAGGGTTCATAAATTTACCTAGATGTGTGTCAATGTTGACCATTGTTTGGTCAACCAAACAGTGTTGACCCAGTTTTTCCTGGGCACAGTGTGCCCTTTTCATTTGTAGATCCATGTCTTCTTTTATTTTCCAAAGCATTGTACTGAGTAGGATCTCCAGGCTAAGTCATAGAGGATACAGATAAGGTATATATTGCAATTCTGTTGTCTTCCATATCTTTCAGTCTCTCTAATCCATTTTAACTTAGTTAATCTCTGGTTTATTTTGCTTGCTTTTCTTAATCCTGTCTACCTCATCTTCACTAAAATGAGTAGTGTGTATTCTCCTTGTGTTTATTTCAATATGCCTAAATTTCCATATGACTTTATTTTTCTCTTCTGCTTCCTTCCTGAGCCCTAGAAGTTCTCTCATCTCCTTCTGTGGCACCTCTGTATTTCCCCCTGAGCTCTCAATTGCTCTGCTTAGAGCCTCTTCGTTGTTCCATTAGTTCTATTAGTTCCTAGCCATTTATTTAGTCCTAATTTCCAACATTTTGGTGGTCACTTGTTATTGTGAGGGGTTTTTTTTTCTGCCATATATATCCTCTTTCCCTCCCTCTGTTGTCTTGTACTGTCTTGCATCGAGCCTGTTCTTGTTGCCTTTTTATTGCTCATCTCTAAATTAAGTGCATTCTTCTCAGACTTGAAGGATGATACCTGTTGGGGAGAAGATGACCTAGTCTAGGCTAGCAGGAATTCTCAGTGGTTTACGGAGAAACTCATTATGACAAGGATGTATGCGTGACATCTTTTAGCCTTTACCTCTCCTCTCCAGACTACAGATATTGGCAGCTAGACAGAAGAACACAGTTCAGGCTCTCCTCTAACCTGTATTGTCAGGAGACAGACTGAAGATAGCATTTTCTACATGTTTTTTATCTTTATTCAGCTCTGCTTCCTCCTGTGGGATGAAATAGGATCTAGAGATCGAGCCTCCACCCCACCTCTTATGTAGTTGCTCTTCCTGTGATTCCAAATAAAGGATCATTGGTTCTGCCCTTCAGAGAGCCATCTACTCAAGAAAATCATTTCCTGCCAGCTTAGGCTAAGGTCTATGTCTGCAAACAGCCGCTCTGGGAGTCTTTCTGCATCCATGTTTCATTTTTACGGCACTGGCAGCACTCCTCATATTCTATGTTTTGGGGTTTACTCTTTAAGCCTTCAAGTTTTATCAAAGGTAAATTCATGTTTCTATCCTCTTTTTGCTAGCAAATTCCGAGGAGAAGTGTAAAAAAATATCTTTAGCTTCTTGCCCTTTTAAACAGAAGCCCTAATATTTACAAAAGCTAAAATAAACTTCAAAGTAAACATAAAGAGCAGCCTTAAAGGGGAAAAATGTCCTGGCAGGGGAATCCATGACCAGTGCTCAGACCCTGAAAGTGGAACAGTTTCTTCACCAGCACCTTGTGCCTCAGTAAGGGATTAGAAGACCAACAAGCAGACTGTGTATATGCTGGGCCCTCCCGTGAAACTTCTTTCTCCCCAGACCCCACTGCTTTCCTTTACCCTCTAAAATCCTTTGTGCACCAAATGTGGTCCATGGACAAGCAGCAGCAGCATCACGGGGGAGTGGGTTAGAGATGCAGAATTGCAGGCCCTACTTCATATCCCAGACCCAAACCAGGACTCTGCATTTGAAAAAGATCCTCAGGTGATTCATAGACACAGAAATTTGGGAAGCAGCACTGTAGATCTCAGCAAAAGCATCACTTTGCTCCATTGACCCAATCACCTCAAGTTCCTCTGCTACACATTCATGAACAATTCCTTTTCTTCTGAGCCCTCACTCTGTAATTATACATTTGTTGGGATAATTTTTTCTGTTCATCTATGCTTACCCAGGAGTGCCAGGCTCCATGAATCTCCCACAACAATAAATAAATATTTGCTGAATGAGTAAATGAACGTGCAAAATACATTTGTGTCTCAGAGCATTTTTTTAATGCCAGTTGGTACCTTCTCCCACCATCAGCCTTGCTGCATCTATTCATGCCTGAATCAGCCTGGAACTCCTTAACCCACTCTTCTGACTGGCCCAACTTCAATCCCAGGCGTGGGTTTGGAGAAGACCCTGCCATAAAAAGTGAGTGAGGAAATGAAGGAATAAATGGCTTCCCTGAAAAATCCAAGAATCTCATCATTCAGAGCACAGTTTCTTAACATCTCGCTGTGTGTGTGCTAAGTCATGTCTGATTCTTTTCAACCCTATGGACTGTAGCCACCAAGCTCCTCTGTCCATGAAATTTTCCACGCAGAATTACTGGGGTGGGTTGCCATTTCCTGCTCCAGGGATCTTCCCAACCTGGGGATCGAACCCACCTCCTGCGTCTCCTGCATTAGCAGGCAGATTCTTTACCACAACACCACCTGGGAAGTCCAACATCCCTAACATCTTGGACGCATGTTCAGTCACTCAGTCATGTCCGACACTTTGAGACCCTGTGAACTGTAGCCCACCAGGCTCCTCTGTCCAAGGGATTCTCCAGGCAAGAATACTCAAGTGGGTTGCTATACCCTCCTCCTTGGGATCTTCCTAACCCAGGGACCAAAACCATGTCTCTTATGTCTCCTGCATTGGCAGGTGGGTTCTTTAAGACTAGTGCCACCTGGGAAGCCTCCTAACATCTTATATATGTGTAATGGTACAAACAGATCCTGTTACCTGCATGTTATTTTGCAAAATTCAGTCTTAATCCCTATGAAGGAAGGGAAGGTATCTCATGCAGACACCCAGTACCACCAACTCCAGTCCAGGGAGGGTTTTGCAGGAGGCAAGTCCCAGTGAGGGAAGGGGGAGGCTAGAACAGGAGTAGAAAGACCCTGACTGACTTTTCCTGCTCCTCACATTGAACTGCAGCAATGGGATTTTTCTTGTCAACTACCCTCACCAGGTGTTGCTGAAATTGCCATCCTCAGCTTCATGGGGCTGTTTCGACAAGTAAGGACTGAAAGGTGATGGCTTTCAACTAGTTTCCCTACTTGGATGATTAAACCTTCACTAAATATAGTGGGTTTAAAATGAATGTTCACAACATTGAAAAGGAACATGCTAATTCTAAAAATAGACTCCTGGCGGTGAAAGTTCTCTCAAGCAGAGCGGATACTGAAGCAAAACAATGATTTCATCCCTCCTGCCCACCACCCCCTACCCAGTGAGCCAATTTTCTTCCAAAAGGAGGGTCACCACATGGCAAGGGAAGGAGCCAGAGCTGTTACTAGACACCCCATGAAACTCTCAAAAATTAATGGTAGAAAGTCAAGGGAGGAAAGGTTATAAGTCTGAATTGCTCTGTTTGTGGGATCCCGCTTAGCATCAATCAAGCCAACTAGCACTTGTAATTATATTCAATATATGCAAAGCTCCAGTTCACAGTGGAAGGAGTTTTCATTAGGTTGCCTTGTGTTGTAGTCCATGTCAAAAGGAGAAACATTTGAATGAGAGTATAAACTTTCTAAGAAGCCACTTTCCTGAAAAATTATAATCAGAAGTGACCTTGACTCTCCATGGCTTTAAAAGCAATTATACCCAAAGCTCAAAGAAGGCTCTCTCTGGTTATAAAATCATCCTTTGCAACTCCCTTGGTATAACAACAAATGGTCAACAAATCAAAGAGGTGTCTTCATTTGGTGTCTCTAGTTCTCGGCCTGGGTTCTCTTTTAAATCTACTGTAACTAGAGAAAAAGTTGGCATCAAGGTTACAATGTCCCTCATGTTGCTCAGTCCTGTGGTCACTCCCCAGCCGTGTCAACAGAATGTGACACAACTGATCGCTCCCTTCTTGAAAATCTTCACCTTTCAATCATTTGGCATTCAGCCTACTATTCCGTCTAAGTATGGGCAACTTATCTGAACAGAAACTGAGATTTTGCTTATGTGTGATCTCATAGCCAATGCCTGTGCATTCTATTCTTAAAAGGCTTGAATTTTCTGTTATCTTTATAGAAAAATTGTGTATGTGGCTATGACAGAATAATAGCCACTTTTCTCCCCAAAATTCTTTGTGGCTCTTCAGCACTTAATGGGCTTCCCTGCTGTCTCAGATGGTAAAGAATCTGCCTGCAGGGTAGGAGATGCAGGTTCGATCCCTGGGTTGGGAAGATCCCCTGGAGGAGGGCATGGCAACCGACCCCACTATTCTTGCCTGGAGAATATCATGGACAGAGGAGCCTGGCAAGCTATAGTCCATGGAGTCACAAAGAGTCAGACATGACTGAGCAACTAAGTACATGTACAAACACACACACACACACACACACACACACACACACACACACACACACACACGGACGCAGCCTTTTATACGGGCAAGGTCTCTTTCCCTTTTGTTTTTAAAAGCAGTAATTAATCCTGAGATGTGTGTTGCTATTATATTCTGTGGGGCATTTTCACTTTTATTTTTTTCCACAGGAAAAAAAATTATCTAACTCATGACTTCTGAAGAACAAGAGAAAATTGTAGCCACGTGAAACGAGTCATCATTCAAGCCTCCAAGGCTCTTTGACTGGTTCAGATATCATAGCAACCCCTCCCAGATCTGGAGCATCCTCCCCTCTCCAGCACTCCACACCCATGCAAACACCAGATGGCAGTTTTTAGATAAGCCTCTCTATCTTCTGGTGAAAAGTTGCCTTGTAACAAAGAATACATTCTACAGCTGTTCAAACTCCCGTTTTTGGCTCTTAACTGATTCATCCTTAGTGAATATGCAAATCTATGGACTGGAGACAAACATACATCAATCGCACCTGCAGCTCAGTGTGGGACAAAGGCTACGTGTCATAATAATGTGATAGTAATATGAGCACATTAATATGCTCCTGAGTCTTGAAAATTTGGAGACTTGAACAAGGACCTCAAGTTCTAGATGAAGGAGTGAAGGCCCAGAAAGGTAAATGATTTGTCCAAGGATGCCCAAGGACCAGAGGTTCTTTCTGCCTTCATCTCTAAATTGATAAGTTTCTACTTTTTGCTGAGGAATGCATTGCATGAGGCCCCCTTCTATACTTCTGTTGGTCTCTTGCTGTTAGGACTGACACCAAGACTCAATTTCTAGATAATTCTTGAACACTGTAGTCTCTGTTTTACATCTGACCCATTACATTTCTCTCATTAGCTCTATTCTTGCCTAGACTTCTACCAAAAGGAATCTGTTCATTAACAAATCTTTCAGAGAAATATCTCTTTGCCATTTTTAGAAGTTTAATCTAAAGGAGGGAGGAAAAGATTTGAGATAGTGGCTTGAAGAATAGTGTGGGTTGCTGAATAGTGTGGGTTATTGAATTTATTTTTTCTAGTTGAAGATAATTAGAGGATTATTGCCTACCATCTCCCTTGGAAAGACTGACATTCATTCGTTTCTCTAGCACAGAGCACATTAACTCTCAACCAATATCATTTGATTCAGGGTTAGAACTACAGATCTGATTTTCTCCAAGGGAGCCTTCAAGATTTCTAATTTCCTTTTCTTCCTAGGATAATTTACACTTTTTCTTCAAGTTAAATCTTCTCTTTTTTCCTAATATGTTAGCAAATTCTATAAGCTTCAGAATATCAACCTTATCTGTACCTGTCTCCAGATTTTCATAATAAACAACCTCGCTGATGCCTCATGTACTAAAGACTGCATTTTATATGATTTTAGGTTTTTCTAATGGGGAAACTGGCATTGCAAAACAGAAATAAGATTTCTGTACATTCCCTTCTGTTTCCTTGGGCCTAAATATGTGCCTTCTTTTCCATCAAACATGACTGAAGACATCATTCTGCACTAGTTTCTATGCTGGGCCTCCCAGCCCCAGCCACATCCATTATACAGACCTTTTACTGATGTTGTCAGTACTTTATAGATTTCCTGTATAAGCTCTGCTTCCTTAAGAACAGATAGCACATATTTCTCTTCATATGTGTAGTAACTAAGAGGTTATACCTACCAGGCTAACAAAGTAGTTAGTCAGTAAACTCTAGTTTTAAATTGTTGACATTCCTCAATGCTTTACAGAATTTAACCTTATGGTCTAAGAGGGAACCTGAAATGGTCTTGCCTTGGCCATATGTGAAGAGCAGATCGAGGGAGAAGGCAGGATCTACTGCTTATGCTTTTGAAGCAAATGTAATGGGTATAGGTTTTGTTCTACAACCCCCAGGTCCATGAAATGTCATACTTCTTTACTTTTCCAAATTCTCACTGGACAAGCCCTTTCCCATGAGGTTTGTGAAATCCAATCTCAATCATTTTCAGACCACAATGTACCCCACCCATCAGCGTAAGAACACTGGGGCTTTTGAAACCTATTTTGGGAAGAGACTCTGGTCTGGCCCTCCGTCTATCTTGGTTGCAGAATCTTGAAGTCTGTTGTCCCACACAACTGGCTCATTTTGTGATGAGTGACTGTTGTTCACAGGATCCACCCCACAGGTCTTTGCCCTGACTTTGAAAGACAGTGTCTCTCGTGACCACCAGGGGTCTCAGCATTGCACCATCCTCTGTGGTTCAACCTCCCCGTTCCACTTTCCAGTGTTGCCTCAGCGACAGTCCAGTGCACCAGCCCAGGAAAAGAGGTCAGTGCAGCAAAAGCCTCTGAACTCCCTCCTGGAGAAAGGGGGACTCAGGCTTCCACACAGAAGCCTCCCTCCAGCTATGCTCAGCTAGCAGGGATGGAGAAAAAGGACAGAAGACAGACATTACCAAAGCGGTACTCTCGGTCATTTCAAACCACCACAGAATAAGGTCTTTGCACTGCTTATCACATGCATGCTTAAATATCCGGCAAATGCAACTATGAAATTATTCCAGAAGAAATGTAGGAAGATTTTTTTTTTTTTTTAAGAACAGGGGGCAAGTAATGAGAAAGATGTGGGGCCAGGAAAATTCTATTTCAGAATCATGAAACGCTGATCTGCTTCTCCCACTTCACAATTCTCAAAATAGCATAAACTATCCCTCTTTTTAAAACAGGAAAAGGCCATGTTCACAATAAGCTCATTTCATTTCCTCCTGTTTTAGCTTTTGTTACACTCTGGACCTGTCCTCCGATTCAGCATAATCAAAGCAGATTGGATAATTTTACCTATCCTTGAATGTCTTTCTGCATGACATTTCAAGATTTTAGAAATAAATTACTCTGGGAGTTAGACTTGCAAGGAAACTGGTTGTTTCAAGAAGTCTTCACTTTTGCATGTAAATCCTTTAATCCGCCAATTGCTCTGCTGCCTTCTCCAAATGACCATAGCTCATTTTTAATCTACAAGTTTATATAACTTGGGAATTTTTTAAGCATAAATTACTTAAAGCACATTCTTAATCTCTATAATTAAATGGGTGTTTTATATTGTATTTAATTTTTCACAGAACCAAAAAGAAATCGAGCAAATCTAACACTTTTAAGAGATGCGCTTGTTCTGTGTTCTGAATCCAATTCAAATGTTAAAGTTCCAGAGAAAATGTTTAAAAGGAAGTGGTTACAATGTATATTTATACAACAGATGATGACATTTAGAACATATGCATTATTTAATAAATAATGTATTAATTGCAGAATTTAATTACTTGGTGAGTTTTCAACTAGTCAACTATTTTTAAAATTTCCCAACAGTTATTTAAAAGGTAAGAAAAGAGTTGTGGGGTATTACATTGTGTTCATTTTTTACTACATTCCCCCTTCACAAGCATAATGTTAGCTTTTGCTCATTAGAGGTAAGTTGAGGCAGAAAGCAGGCAAGGCCTGTGAGATTTCCCGAAGTGAGTTCTGAGGTGGGCAGTGGGAGGGAGTGTAATAACTAAGCCCTTAAAGCTAAGAAAATGAACCAAGGCCATTCAAGTGTCTGAGAAAAAGGACAATAATTTCTTACTTAGCCTCCACAGCCCTAGAAGAAAAAATATTCCCCCAGATTAGAGAGGAACAGAAACTGGAGAGGGGGCTGTCCTAAAAAAAGGGGTCGTGAATGATAACTCTCTGGAAAAGTGGAGGCGCTTCCAGCATCCTGCAGTGTTTCTGGGTTCCCTTCACCCAAGGCCCACCCCTTCACATCAGAGAAGAAACTGTCATGACACGGTCCCCCAAGTTCATGTACGACATGAACACAGTGGGATGACCCACCGGAAGTAGACATGTCCCGCAGACAGGTACCAGGAATGCTTCAACAGCAACCCAGGAGGCCCAAGGAGCCAGGACCGCCTGGGAGCACAGTCACTCAGAAACGACTGCCCAGGAGCAGAAGAGCCACCTTCAACATGAAGCTTCAACTAATCCGACAGATATTCATGTTCTTCGCTGCACTGAGCTTATCTATTTTATTGCATTATGAAACCAGTGAGGATGCTTAAAACCTATGAATGTTTACACAATCACAGTGTCCCTATTTGGAGGTCAGGAGGAAAAGTCTACCTGCAAAGTGCATTTAATAACACTAAGGTACAAAAAAAAAAAAAAAAAAGAGCAGGTTAGTGATGGCAGAACTGAATGTAGTTCTATTTTTTAATGAATCCTGTGGCCCTCAGAAAGCAATCTAACCACAAAACCATAAGACAAGACGTCTTATGGCCAAAGTAAGTGTTATTAACGATTCAGCATCAGAAAATCCAGAGACACTTGCTATCTCTAATTTATTGTAGCCAATCAGCTGACATTGCTAAAAAAAAATCACAAAAATTCAGCAGTTGGGTTGTTGAATTTTCTACATCAGTTGAACTCATAGTCTCACTAATTTTCTGATGTAAAACTGAGGGCAATAATTTGGAAAGAATGAAGACCTAAAATGTGGACTGAGGACATCTGGTTGTATTGAAATGAAATGGACAATCCTCAAATCCCAAGTCAACCAGAGTCTTTCTTACCAGTGGAAGTAGCTTGCCTTCTTTTGTTTGAGGACACTAGCCTTTCTTTGATTGAAAAGTCTGAGGTAACATCATCTGGAGAAGATGACTTGAAATAGCATGATCCCTCTTTTCAAGACCTACCACTATTACAACTACCTCTTGTGGCCACTAGATCTATCAGTTCAGTTCAGTTGCTCAGTCGTGTCCAACTCTTTGCGACCCCATGAATCACAGCACGCCAGGCCTCCCTGTCCATCACCAACTCCAGGAGTTCACTCAGACTCACGTCCATCGAGTCAGTGATGCCATCCAGCCATCTCATCCTCTGTTAACCAGGGCTATTTCTCTGCACGCTCCAGGAAGCTGGGCACACACTATAACACTGAAGAAAATAGCTCACTCTCCATAAGAATTGCAAAATTTTGCTAAATGTATGGGCATAAACCTAGAGAATACATGTGGAAATAGATTATAAGAGTGTTAGAACAAAGAAGATGGAATATAATTAGATTGAGCCAAATTCATATATGGGTATATTTAATAGCGATTTTGGATTTCATATGTTAGCTTGTGTAGCTAGAAGTAGCTCTAACAATTGGTGTGCTGGTTGCCTGAAACCTGCTCTCAAGAGTGGTCTACAAAAGCTAAGGGAAACCTCAGTGTTGGAGATTTACTACGTATGATCTCTATACCTACCTCCCAGTTATATTCCCCAAGAAGACCCAGAATATACTCCCTTCATTAAGTCACTGATAAATATATAATTAGGTGGAGCACCTGTATCTTTGAGAAGCTCTGTATATAGACGCAAACTATTATATATAGCATGGATAAGCAACAAGGCTCTACTGTATAGCACAAGCAACCATATTCAATATCCTTAACAAACCATAATGAAAAGAATATGTATACATATATCATAATTGAATCACTTTGCTGTATAGCAGAAATTAACACATTATAAATCAATTATACTTCAATAAAATATTTTTTTTTTAAAAAGAGTTATGATCCAGAAATCCCACTCCCAGGAATATATCCAGAAAAGATGAAAACTCTAAATTCTAAAAGATACATGCACCAAATGTTCATAGCAGCACTATTCACAATAGCTAAGACATAACAATTTAAATGCCCATCAACAGATGAATGGATGAAGAAGTGGTGTTTACATACAAGGGAATACTACTCAAGTCATGAATAAATGAAATAATGCTATTTGCAGCAACATGGCTGGACCTAGAGATTATCATACTAAGTGAAGTAAGTCAGACAGAGAAAGACATATGATATCCCTTATAGATGGAACCTGAAAACAGTAACACAACGGAACTTATTTTTCAAAACAGAAATGGATTCACAGACATAGAAAACAAATTTATGCTTGCCAGAGGGGGAAGATGAAGGGAGGGATAAATTAGGAGTCTGGGATTAACAGATACATGTTACTATATACAAAATGGATAAACAAAATCCTACTGTGTAGTACAGGGAACTATATTCAACATCTTGTAACCTTTAATGGAAAAGAATCTGAAAAAGAATATATATTATATATAGAATAGCCACCAAAGGATATAAAATGGTTCCATTAAGTCATAGGATGAGAATGTCATCAGGTCATTTTGTACTCCTTATGCCACTGACTCAAAACCCAGAGAAGGCGGTAATTCTGTTGGCTGGTGTGATTGACTGGTTACCAGGGTGAATTTAGGGTGCTGCTACACAATGGAGGCAAGGACTATGGAACGCAGGGGATTTTCTGGGGGCACCAATAGTAAAGGCTACTGAGGAAATTATAGGAATCAAAACTTTTTAAAGTGAGGATTATTGAGAACTCAGATTCTTGGAAATGAAGGTTTGGATCACCACACCAGGTATAGAACCCTGACCATCTAAGGGCCATGGGTATGTGGAATAAACAGTAGAAAAAGGAGAAAGCCATACATTTTAACTCTAGCCTCTTTATCAATCACAGAAATGAGAACTGCAGCAGTTTACATGTTTTTGTACTTTATGTGTGAGTGTATTTATATGTTACCATTTGTATACCACTCATTTAACCATTCTTTTTCTTTCTTCCCTTCATTATTTTACATATAAATTGTTGAATGTAAATGCTGCAATTTAGCTTTTAGGTAAGAGAATGCTCAAGGGAACTGAGTAAATTTGAACGGTAAGTAACATCACCACTGGAAGATATAAATGACTGTTGAAACTGTATCTCCTCACTGGAGGCAGAAGTGAGAAATTCTGCACTTCCATGAAGAAGAACAGAGTTCTGTGAATCTTTGTGTTGACAAAGTTCAAATATACCTAAAAGGATGCATGTGGAAGCCAAAGGAGGTGACTGCTAGTTATTGGCTTATAGCCTCTCAACTCTAAATCCACCTGTGTTGCCCTAATCTGGGCTTCCCTGGTGGCTCAGATGGCAAAGAATCCATCTGCAATGTGCGAGACCTGGGTTCAATTCCTGGGCTGGGAAGATCCCTTGGAGAAGAGAATGTCTACCCATTCCTGTATCCTTCCCTGGAGAATTCCATGGATAATTCACAAAAAGTCGGACACAACTGAGCAGCTTTCACTTTCTTCCACTTTTTGCCCTAATCTGGACTTTGTAAACACATCTCTCTTGCCATCTGGTGCTATGTTATGTTTTGTTGGTAGAGTGTAGGAGGAATACTGCAAGGTATAGCAGAGGAAAGCACGTTCCTTCTTCATTCCTCCTCGTCCTTCTTGCTCTTGTGGCTTGCCATCTGTGGTGTGTGGACGATCCCCCGCAGTGGCATCACTGTCCAGTGGGCGCTTTCCACCGAGTTTCCCGGTGAATAGGCAGCTTGCTTGCCAACAGTATATAGAAGACTCAATGGTATCCACCTTCCCATAGGTTTTACCAGATCCTAGTAGGGCTTTCCTGGCTCACTGTTCGGCAGCCCTGGCAAATGGCAGCTCATAAAACATCACCATCTGGTGGACCAGTCTCTCTCTCTCTCCCCAACAAGGTCTAGATCTCAGCCTTCAGAGGGTAACCCTTTCCCAAGTTTACTCCTCCCTTGAGTATTCTTTGCTCAGCCCTAGAAGGCATAGCTGCTCCCTATGCTTTCTATTCCTTTGTTCTTTAGCATTTAGCTTACCCCTTTGCACTTCCCTGGTACAGAATCCACCTGCAATGCGGGAGACCTGGGTTCGATTTCTAGGTTGGAAAAATCCCCTGGAGAAGGGAATGGTTACCCACTCCAGTATTCTGTCCTGGAGAATTCCATGGACTATACAGTCCATGGGGTCGCAAAAAGTCAGACACAACTGAGCAACTTTCACTTTTGTAGTTAATTATCTTTTACTACTTAATAATTATTTAATATGAAATTTTCCCTATTCATATTACCAATGTAATTTCTGTCTCTTCATTAGACACTGACATAATTCCCTTCAGGAAGGAATCCACTTTAGAAAAGTTCTAAGTTTTCCCACAAATGAAAGTATTTCCAACATTTTTGTTGTTCAGTCTCTCAGTCATGTCCAACTCTTTGTGACCCCATGGATTGTAGCACACCAGGCTTTCCTGTCCTTTACCATCTCCCAGAGCTTACTCAAACTCATGTCCGCTGAGTCGGTGATGCCATTCAAACATCTCATCTTCAATCATCCCCTTCTCCTCCTGACTTCAATCTTTCACAGCATCAAGGTCTTTTCTAATGAGTTGGCTCTTCATAGCAGGTGGCCAAAGTATTGGAGCTTCAGTTTCAGGATCCTTCCAGTGAATATTCAGGGTTGATTTCCAAAATTACAGCACCTAGGATCTTTCACCTAGGAGATAATCAATAATTGAATATTTGCCAGTTAAAATGGTAAAACTGGCCTTTTCCAAGACGGGGAGAAATTGGAAGCTTCATATACTGCTGGTGAGATTATAAAATAGCACAGTCACTCTGGAAAACAGTCTGGCAGTTTCTCAAAATGTTAAACATACAGTTACCATGTGATCCAGAAATTCCACTTTTAGGTATATTCCCAAGAGAAATGAAAACATATGCCACCCAAAAACTTATCTACAGATGTTCATAGCAATATTATTCATACTAGCCAAAAAAGTAGAAACCATCCAGATATTCATCAACTGATGAATGTATAAATAAAACATGGTTTATGCATACAATAGAACATTATTTAGACACAGAAGGCAATGATGTATTTACATATGTCATAACATGACTGAAACTTGACAATGTTGTGCTGAGAGAAACCAGAGCCAGTCATAAAATATCATGTTTTATATGATTTCATTCATGTGAAATGTCTACAACAGACAAATCTATACAGACAGAAAGTTCATTAGCTCTTGCCTCAGGTTGGGGGAGTGGATGGACAGGAATGGAGAGTGATTGCTAATGGATATGGGATTACTTTGGTGGGGGGATGATGAAAATGTTCTAAAATTATATTGCGGTGCTATTTGTTCAATTCCGTGAATATGCTTAAAAGGTGAACTATAAGATTTAAATAAATTTAAATGTATGTGAATTAGTTCATGAATCTCTTGAAATTTTGCCTTTTAAGCGGCTTTTATTCTGCAGCTCTACTTCCTGAAATGTATCGAAGTGCAGCTGAAACTGAACGAATTAACACAATCACAAAAATCTCTATTTTAAAGGGTATATCTGGATACTTATGTTTCATTTTACTTGCTTTTAATAAAAATTGTTTGAGAAACATCTGAGAGAACAATGGATGACTTTTTCTCAGCTGTTTTATAATAGGCTAACTGTTTCATCAGAGGGTCTGAAGGATATGCTTTATGACTGTGATTTCACATGTAATGACTCTGAATCCATGTCACAGCCCAGCTCATGAAAGGTAATAAGCAGGAAATGTGATGGGAAATGCCACAGGGTGTTCTTCTGGCTCTACGTCTACAAATAAAGGCCAGTGTGTCAAAGGCACCTCCACCACTCTGGGCCTCCCTTCTCATCTGTTATAAAAATGCGAGTGTTGAAAGAGATGGTCTCTGAGGGTCTTTGTGTCTCTGACATTCTGGATGTGTGAGATGATCATGTAGTTGTTAATTAATATTCATATATCAAGGATGGGAGGCAAAGGCAAATCTGGGTGAAATTGAAGCAAATTTGTCAGTGGAAGTAAATTTTTGATGTTGAATGCTGAAATGTAATGGCCTAAATAACCATCAGATATGCCTGGGAGCACAGTCTCTCCAAGGTCATCAATGCTACTATTCTTTAGGGAATCAGTCAAATAGCACATTAGAGGCTAGATAGGAATTAAAACTAACTTGACTTTTCAGAATGAAAACCTTTGAAAGAGGGTACAGAATTACTTATTATAGTTAGATGCTATATTTATTTGCTGTTTTCCCTAGGAAAATTGACTTTTTAAAATGAAAGCTTCTGTAGTTATTGCTGGTGGGGGAAAAAAGTGGGCAATTTTGAAATAATTAAATCCTCTATATAGGTTTCTTTCATATAACTCATCTATCCTTTTACTCTCTGAGGATCTTGCAAAGCAATGCACCTTAGGAAAAATACAGGGGAACACAACTCTTTTTTTCTCTCATCTTTCTTTTTGTGTACAATAAAAGAGTACACACAGGAGCTTTCCATCATAGCTCCAAAAGTATAAGCTAAATCTAATTGCCACTTACATTAGCTAATCTCATGTTTAAATCATGTTGATGGCATCTTATCAAGACTTTGAAAATTGCTTAAGCATTATCTTGTTTACTTAAATGAACTGTAAGCTAGACATTGCTCAAGCAATTTTTAAAATTCAAGTTTATTCCCTTAAATTTCACCTCATTTCTTTTACTATGTATGTAAATTGGTCAGCTGTTCAGTGAATGAAAATCTACCCACAGAATAAAAAAGGAAACTAGACACTCATCCTTTATCTGAGTAACATAAAGTATAAATGAATATAAAGCGAATACAACTATAAAATATAACTAGATATTTTAATAAAATGAATATAAAAGTACATGTAGACTATTTGACACAGGGACAGAATATGAGATGCATTAGACAGAGATTGTAAAATATTAAATTCAAGTGAATACTTATTTAAAATAAAAAAAGACATAGTTAAAGTACAAACTTCTAAAAAGTGGTAAAGAGCATGTTACAAAATCCAGAAGAAATGTATAATACTTTTATTAATTAACTGCCTGATACATTTCCATTAACAGAATACTTGTATTCCTACAGCTTTAGCTTACCCCATCTTATAGCAATGATTTTTTTCCCAAAATATCTAATTAAGAAGCATGATATATTTGTCCATTTATGTCCTGTTGGTGTTTCATATTATGGGGTCATGATTTTTCTGAAAAAGTCATTAGCCATTGTTGAATGGAGTAGTGCTTATCATAAGTCATAAAGGAAGCTGAGTGAGTGTTAGTTGCTCAGTTGTTTCCCATTCTTTGCGACCCCATAGATGGTAGGCTTCTCTGTCCGTGGTATTCTCCAGGCGAGAATACTGGAGTGGGTTGCACTCCCTTCTCCCAGGCATCTTCCCAACTCAAGGATCAAACCTAGGTCTCTTGCATTGCAGATGGATCCTTTACTGTCTGAGCCACCAGGGAAACCAAGAGTATGTATCAAAATCAATGACCAGTTACGGCTGATCTTCATGTCCTTCTGTTGACTGTACAAACTGACATTTTCTTTTTTGTCCTTTTCATCTTCCTGCTGCTTTTTCACTTCTTGCTTGAGAAGGTCCTAGTCCTTATCAACATCTTTATGTCTTCTGTCTCCACGTTTATTAACTATAATTCTTGATTGTGCTTAGTTGCTCAGTCATATCTGACTCTTTGTGACCCCATGTAGGCTGCCAGGCCCCTCTGTCCATGGGAATTCTCCAGGCAAGAATACTGGAGTGGGTTGTCACACCCTCCTCTAGGGGATCTTCCCAAGCCAGGGATCAAACCCAGGTCTCCCACATTGCAGGAGGATTCTCTACCGTCTAAGCCACCAGGGAAGCTGGTATACTTACTCTTACAGTTATACTGTACACATTGACTTATTACTGAATGTTAGGGGTTTGGCCACTTGAATATTTCCCTCTTCAGGTTTTTTTTTAATCACACCTGCCATTTGGGGTATGCCATGTCATCTGGAACCACAGGATTTTAGCAGGACAACATGCATCTGAAATGCTAAAATAATCCAATAACCTGGCAAGCAACAGTTTATAGAAGCCATTTCAACACCGGTGTAGCTGGCAGCAACTTAGCTTTCCCTGGATATTAGTTTCCTGTGACTGCTGTAACAAGCTGCCACACGTGTGGTGGCTGAGAACACAAACACATTCCCTTATGGTTCCAGAGGTCAGAAATGTGAAATCAGTTTCACTGGGTCAAGATCAAGCAGGCCACCCTCCCTCAAGAGGCTGTAGGGGAGAATTCATTTCCTTGCCTTTTCCAGCGTCCCTTGGCTTGTGAAACCTCCCCTCCATCTTCAAAACCAGCCGTGTAGCATCTTGCTTCAGTGGCCATTTTGCCTTCTTTTGTGTCAAATCTTCCTCTGCCTCCTTTTTATAGGTTCACTTGTGATTGCTTTTAGTGCCTTCTCATACAGTCTCTCTGCCTCAAAATTCTTAATCATACGTGCAGTCTCCTTTGTCATATAAGGTAACATTCACAGGTTCTAGGAGATAGGACCTAGACATCTCTGGGGGCCACTGTACAGCCTGCCACACTATCTAAGTTTTATACATGTAACATGTATGAATCACACATAACCCACACTAGGTAAATATCCAATTCAAACTCCCATCAGCTTAATTCCAAATGTGTCCATGGCCATTTAACCATCATAATCCGAAGGGAAACATGACCCAAAAGTTAGAGCAGAAAGAGCAGTCTCAACTACTTGAAGTTAGAATATATTATTTTTGTAATTTTTATAAAATCTAGGACTTTATTATATCAACTCAATCATCACAACTTAGATTTTATAGATGAAGTACTTTAGTTTCAAAGACAGTACAAGTGCCCCAAACAGGGACTTAAAATAGGAGCGTGCGCATGAGGGACCCTCTGACGAAAGCTGCGGCAGCTGCAGGTAAATCCTTCTCGAACGTACTGTTTCCTCTCCCAGCGTTGTGTTTTTGTGTTCTTAATAGTAAATAAGAGAGATCATATTTGTAGTCAAAGGTATCTCTATGCAGATTTTCTAGTACTATCTTGTTTTGTTCATTTTTTTAAACTGGGGTAAAATTCACATAACCTACAGTTCAGTACATTTCATTCCATTCACAGTGCTATGTAAACATCACTTCTGCATTCGAGTTTAGTTGCTTCAGTCATGTCTGACTCTGTGACCCTACGGACTATAGCCTGCCAGGCTCCTCTGTCCATGAGATTATCCAGGCAAGAATACTGGAGTAGGTTGTCATGCCCTCCAGGGGTCTTTCTGACCCAGGAATCAAACCCAGATCTCTTATGTCTCCTGCATTGGCAGGCTAATTCATTACCACTAGCTCTACCTGGGAAGCCCAAACATCACCTCTCTAGTTCCAAAATATTTTCATCACCTCAAAAGAAAATGCCTTCATTAAGAAGTCATTTTCCATTTTCCACTGGAAACCACTAACCTGTTTTCCACCTCTGTGGATCTACCCATTCCAGATATTCTACATAAATGGAATCACACACTGTGTGACATTTTGTGTTTGACTTCTTTCACTTAGCATAGTTTTCAAGGTTCATCATATTGTATCATATATCAGTTCAGTTCAGTTGCTCAGTCATGTCTGACTCTTTGCGACCCCATGGACTGCAGCAAGACAGGCTTCTTCCCTGTGCATCACCAACTCCCAGAGCATCACCAACTCCCAGAGCTTGCTCAAACTCATGTCCATCAAGTTAGTGATGTCATCCAACCATCTCATCCTCTGTCGTCCCCTTTTCCTCCTGCCTTCAATCTTACCTAGCATCAGGGTCTTTTCCAATGAGTCAGTTCTTTTTATCAGGTGGCCCAAAGTATTGGAGCCTCAGCTTCAGCATCAGACCTTCCAATGAATATTGATTTCCTTTAGGATAGACTGGTTTGATCTCCTTGCAGTCCAAGGAACTCTCAAGAGTCTTCACCAACACAATAGTTCAAAAGCATCAATTCTTCGCCACTCAGCTTTCTTTATTGCCCAGCTCTCACACCCCTACATGACTACTGGAAAAACCATAGCTTTGACTAGATGGACTTTTGTTGGCAAAGTAATGTCTCCGCTTTTTAATATGCTGTCTAGGTTAGTCATAGCTTTTCATCCAAGGAGCAAGCATCTTTTAATTTCATGGCTGCAGTCACAATATGCAGTGATGTTGGAGACCAAGCAAATAAAGTCTGCCACTGTTTCCTTTTTTTTTTTTTTTTTCATTTGCCATGAATGATGGAACCATATTCCTAGATCTTAGTTTTTGAATGTTGGGTTTTAAGCCAGCTTTTTCACTCTCTTCTTTCACCTGCATCAAGAGGCTCTTTATTTTCTCTTCACTTTTCCATAAGGTTGGTATCATCTGCATATTTGAGGTTACTGATATTTCTCCCAGCAATCTTGATTCCAGCTTGTGTTTCATCCAGCTTGGCATTTTGCATGATATACTCTGCATAGAAGTAAGTAAGTAGGGTGACAATATACAGCCTTGATGTACTCCTTTCCCAGTTTGGAACCAGTCTGTTTTTCCATTTCTGGTTCTAACTGTTGCCTCTTGACATGCATACAGACATCTCAGGAGACAGGTTAGGTGGCATGGTATTCCCATCTCTTTCAGAATTTTCCAGTTTTTTGTGATCCACACAGTCAAAGGCTTTGACATAGTCAATAAAGCAGAAATAGATGTTTTTCTGGAACTCTCTTGCTTTCCTAATGATCCAGCAGATGACAGCAATTTGACCTCTAGTTCCTCTGCCTTTTCTAAATCCAGCTTGAATATCTGGAAGTTATCAGTTCACATACTGTTGAAGCGTGGCTTGGAGAATTTTCAGCATTACTCTTCTAGCATGTGAGATGAGTGCATTTGTGCAGGAGTTTGAACATTCTTTGGCATTGCCTTTCTTTGGAATTGGAATGAAAACTGACCTTTTCCAGTGCTGTGGCCACTGCCGAGTTTTCCAAATTTGCTGGCATATTGAGTGCAGCACTTTCGCAGCCTCATCTTTTAGGATTTGAAATAACTCAACTGGAATTCCATCACCTCCACTAGCTTTGTTTGTAGTGATTCTTCCTAAGTCCCAATTAACTTCACACTCCAGGATGTCTGGCTCTAGGTGAGTGATCACACTATCATGGTTATCTGGGTCATTAAGGTCTTTCCTATATAGTTCTGTGTATTCTTGCCACCTCTTCTTAATGTCTTCTGCTTCTGTTAGGTCCATACCATTTCTGTCCTTTATTGTGCCCATCTTTACATGATATGTTCCCTTGGTATCTCTAATTTTCTTGAAGAGATCTCTAGTCTTTTCCATTCTATTGTTTTCCTCTATTTCTTTCCAATGATCACTGAGAAAGGCTTTCTTACCTCTCCTTGTTATTCTTTGGAACTCTGCATTCAGATGGATATATTTTTTCTTTTCTCCTTTGCCTTTTACTTCTCTTTTCTCAGCTATTTATAAGGTCTCCTCAGACAACTATTTTGCCTTTTTGCACTTCTTTTTTGGGGGATGGTCTTGATCTCTGCCTCCTGTACAATGTCATGACTTCATCCACAGTTTTTCAGGCACTCTATTAGATATAATTCCTGGAATCTATTTGTCATTTGTATAATCATAAGGCATTTGATTTAGGTCATACATGAGTGGTCTAGTGGTTTTCCCTACTTTCTTCAATTTAAGTCTGAATTTGGCAATAAGGAGTTGATAATCTGAACCGCAGTCAGCTCCCAGTCTTATTTTTCCTGACTGTATAGAGCTTCTCCATCTTTGGCTGCAAAGAATATAATCAATCTGATTTGAGTATTGACCATCTGGTGATGTCCATGGGTAGAGTCTTCTCTTGTATTGTTGGAAGAGGGTGTTTGCTATGATCAGCATGTTCTCTTGGTAAAACTCTGTTAGCCTTTGCCCTGCTTCATTTTGTACTCCAAGGTCAAACTTGCCTGTTACTCCAGGTATCTCTTGACTTCTTATTTTGGCATTCCAGTCTATGATGAAAAGGACATCTTTTTTGGTGTTAGTTCTAGAAGGTCTTGTAGGTCTTCATAGAACCATTCAACTTCAGCTTCTTTAGCATTAGAGGTTGGGGCATAGACTTGGATTACTGTGATACTGAATGGTTTGCCTTGGAGACGAACAGAGATCATTCTGTCATTTTTGAAATTGCTTCCAAGTACTGCATTTCAGACTCTTTTACTGACTATGTTGGCTACTCCATTTCTTCTAAGGGATTCTTGCCACAGTAGTAGATATAATAGTCATTTGAATTAAATTCACCCATTCTGGTCCATTTTAGTTCACTGATTCCTAAAACATCAATGTGCACTCTCGTCATCTCCTGTTTGACCACTTTCAATTTACCTTGATTCATGGACCTAATATTCCAGGTTCCTATGCAATATTGTTCTTTACAGCATTGGCCTTACCTCCATCACCAGTCACATCCACAACAGGATGTTTTCACCGTGGCTCCATCACTTCATTCTCTCTGGAGTTATTTCTCCACTCTTCTCCAGTGGTGTATTGGGCACCTACTGACCTGGGGAGTTCATCTTTCAGTGTCATATCTTTTGCCTTTTCATACTATTTATGGGGTTCTCAAGGCGAGAATACTGAAATGGTTTGCCATTCTCTTCTCCAGTGGACTATGTCTTGTCAGAACTCTCCACTATGACTCATCCATCTTGGCTGGCCCTACACGGCATGGCTCATAGTTTCATTGAGTTAGACAAGGCTGTGATCAGTTTGGTTAGTTTTCTGTGATTGTGGTTTTCATTCTTTCTGCCCTCTGATGGATAAGGATAAGAAGTCTTGATGGGAGAGACTGACTGTTGACCATGTATCACTTCATTCTTTTTTGTGGCTGAATAACTTTCCATTGCATGAATAGAATACATCCATTTTATCCATTCATCATACACTTGAATCATTTCCAACTTTTAGCTACTATGAATAATGCCATTACAAATATTTGTAAGCATTCTCCACACAATACCATCCTGTATGTTTTCCCTATACCACTGTATAATTCTACACTAGTTGGACCGATTGATTTATCTTATAATTGAATTCTGACCCTCTTTACCCAGAGATATCATTAGATTCCACAACTTAAGGGTTCAATCCTACAAGATTGCCCCACAACTCTAGATGCCAGTTTCAAGCCCAGGTTGCAACCTGTGCTTCTGACTACAGATTAAAGCTTCTAACAACCTCTCCTCAGTTCAATTAATTTGCTGGAGTGGCTCACAGAACTCAAAGAAGCAGTTTGCTTACCTTGACCAGCTTATTCCAAAGAATATAGCTCATAGGACTTCCCTGGTGGTCCAATGGCTAAGACTCTGTGCCCCCAAAGTAGGAGGGCCAGGTTTGATTCCTGGTCATGGAACTAGATCTCACATGCCACAATGAAGAGTTCACATACCACAGCTAAATATTCCGCATGCCTCAACTAAGACCCAGTGCAGCTAATTAAATAAATAAAGTTTAAAAAGTACATCTCAGGAACAGCAGGATGGAAGAGACATGAAGGACAAAGTGTTGGGAAGGGGCAGAGGCTCCCCAAATCTCCATGTGCTCACCAACTTGGAAGTTCTCCAAAATGCCTCATTTGGGGTTTTTATGGTGACTCATTACATAGGTGCCTTCCCAGGTGGTGCAGTTGATAAAGAATCTGCCAGCCAATGTAGGAAACTCTGTTCAATCCCTGGGTTGAGAAGATCCCCTGAAATAGGAAATACCAACCCACCCCTGTATTGCCTGGAAAATCCCATGGACAGAGGACCTGGTGGGTTACAGTTCACAAGGTCACAAAGAGACACAACTAGCACACACACATTACATAGACATGATTGTCACTGGCCATTTATTGACTCAACTTCCAGCCCCCTCCTCCACCAGGTGGTCAGGGGATGGGCCTGAAGGTTCCAACCCTCTTAACACATGATCTGTTTTCCTGCCGACAAGCCCTGGTCATCAGGAGATTTCCAAAAGTCACTTTAAGACTCCTCATGTAAGAAATTCCAAAGATTTTAGGAGCTGTGATCCACAAATGGGGTGAAAACCAAATATATATTTCTTATTATAAATCACAATATCACACTCATGTATAAGTTTTTGTTTGAACGCCTGTGTTCATTTGGTAGAATTGCTGGTTGAGGAACTCCCAGGGTTTTTTGCAATTTGAACTTTGTCACTAAGTGAAGAATAAAAAGCAATTTTCTTAACATGGTCATGTAGAGTTATTTTGAGGGGAGACTGGCTAAGAAAGTCAAAGAAGAGAAAAAGAAACATCCTAGATCAGCTTCTCAGTGGCTTTTGATCCCGGCTGCACATTGGAATCACCTGGGTAAATTTTTCCACTGGCAGTTAAATGTCATGGGAAAACTTGACTGAAAGAGATTAAAAAAAAAAAAACCTGGAAAAAAAGATGACTCTACCAAACATCTCCCCGAGAATGTTTGAGGGAGTCACACCAGCCAGACAAAGCCGTGATAGCTGGTAGTACTGAGATAGAGTCCTGCCCTAACCCATATGTAATATCTTCTCCAGCTCTGGGAAGACTAGACATGAGACGGTCCTGAAGAAAAGTGAAATGACTCAGCATCATTTGAATTGCTCATACTTGTCAGCAAGCCATTTGAATTAAAATGACAGCTGCTGAATTAAAACATCCCTGTTGGAGATCTTACAATAGCAGGGCCACGAGATGGAAACAGGTGGTAGGAGGCACTTACCAAAAGGAAAGCAGAGAGGTCAAAGACAGCCATGTTACCACACTGGGACTCTTGTAGTAGGATATTGTTGACTATATGCCTAATAACCATTTGTCCACCTTCCTGGCCCAGTAACCCTATATAGCAATCTGCCAGCCTCAGGAAATAAATTATGATATATGTAAGTCAGAACTTTCTAAGCTATGGAATATGATACATTTGTGAGTCATAAAGTCAATTTTGTGAGTCAAAACCAGCAATGACAAATTGTATTTTTTAAATAAAACACATCAACAAATGTTACAATGTTAAAGTTTTGTGAGTTAAACTAATAATACATTAAATATACTCAAAAATTTAGATGCATCTTTTAAAAAGAAAATCATGTATTTTAGACTTTAGGATATAAAGTCACTTAAATAAAGACAAGAATCACACTTTCTCAGGGCTTTTACTATATAATAAAGTCAAAAGAAAAGTGAACCTTTGAAAAGAATGGCTAAATCCATTAATCAGTAAATGTCCATAGAGTAAATCTGTAGAATACAACAAATATTGTTTCATATATATTGTGGAAAATTTTTTCCCCAACCCAAACTATTTATAGGAAAGTAAGCTATCTATGTTTTCTATCTTGAACCCTTCGAGCATATTTCAAACAATAATAACAATAATAGCAATAACTAATCTTTATTAAAAAGCAGAGACACTACTTTGTCAACAAAGGTCCATCTAGTCAAAGCTATGGTCATGTATGGATGTGAGAGTTAGACTATAAAAAGCTAAGCACTGAAGAATTGATGCTTTTGAACTGTGGTGTTGGAGAAGACTCTTGAGAGTCCCTTGGACTGCAAGGAGATCCAACCAGTCCATTCTGAAGGAGATCAGCCCTGGGATTTCTTTGAAAATGATGCTGAAGCTGAAACTGCAACACTTTGGCCACCTGAGGTCAAGAACTGACTCATCTAAAAAGACCCTGATGCTGGTAAAAACTGAAGGCGGGAGAAGGGGACGACAGAGGATGAGATGGTTGGATGGTACCACCGACTCAATGGACATGAGTCTGAGTAAATTCCGAGAGTTGGTGATGGACAGGGAGGACTGGCATGCTGCAGTCTGTGGGGTAGCAAAGAGTAGGACAAAACTGAATGACTGAACTCTTTGTTGAAAATTCTCTTTGCCAGACACTGTTCCAAGCATTTTGATTACATTAGCTCATTTATTCCTCCTAACAACTATTGTGTTTTAAAGATAAAGAACTTTTATGCTCAAAGACATTAAATAACCCCCACGTTTAAAAATAAACTTCTATATAACTCATAGACCCAAGAAATGATAGAAATTAGAATACATCTTAAACTGGCATAATAAAAACAATAAACAACAAAATTCATGGGAGTTACTAAAGGTGTGCTTAAAGGATAATTTCTAGCTTTTTATGCACACAAAAATCTGATAATGATCTAAAGCATTAATTTCACAAAGTTGAAAGAACAGTAAATTAGTCAAAGAAACAGAATAAAAGAAACAAAAACACGAACACAAGGTAAAGAAACAAACACACAATAGAGAAGTCAGCAAAGCCTAGGACTTTCTTCACAAGGGGATACATAATTTGCCTGAATAACAGAGGGAGATACAAGCCAAGAGCTCCTTGGCTTCCTAAGTAAAGCTCTCAGGCTGTAGTCTAAAGAGCAACCCAGAGCCACCATCTAGTCCTGTAGCCTTGAAGCACATGATCTTAATGAAAGCAACTTTGACTGTTTATAGAAGATGGAGCCACAAATGGAAGTGAAATCGGCTTTCATAAATGCACTCAACAGTGAAATCATTCTTGTTGCAACATAGTGGCTAAGTTTTTGAAGTCCACATCTTTTCTATATTAGAGTAACTCAAGTTATTATTTTATAGGGAAAATACTGAAAAAATAGCAAATTGCTGCTTATGTGAAATATTTCATTTTACACTGAACAAGAAACAATCCGATTACTATTTTATACTAAAAGTAGAAGAATTTTGTTAAATAACATTCTCCATGAGATTAATAAAGTTGCCTGGAAAAGTCTTAAAGTTACCATGAAGATCCTAGGTGGCAGTAATTATATACACTTACCTGAAACACTCCCCAGACTCCTCGTGTTCAGACTCTGCACTCTGTGATATTTCACAAACGTTAATTCAAAGATTTACTGCCCTGGTTTCTCCATTTTACCTAGGGTGTTTACACACCCATTTGAGCCATAAATCTCCGTGGATCTTGGAGTATGGTATCAAGACCAGCAGCGGCGGGGGCGGCACCTGGATTTTATTAAATACGAAAATTCTCAGGCTGCCTCCCACATCTACTGAGTCAGTCTCTCCAGATGGAGCCCTGGAATGGGGCTTAACAAGCCCTCCAGGTGATTCTAATGCATGCTGGTATTTGAGAACCACTGCTCTGAGTTGAGAAAGTCTTCCAGAAGCATCTCAAAATGTCACCTGCAGTACTAGCTTTAGGCAACTCATAGGGTTCAGCACATCCACAGGTGTTGGAAGTTTTTGCACAGTATGGCTCTCATAAAGCAGGAGATGGGTTATCAGAGGAGGAGCTTCCGTAGCTCTCAACAGAAGACAGGTTCTACACTGAGAAAAGGGGCTGTAAACAGCACTTCCCAGCATACTGCAAGAAATGACAGATTTAATGAGCTTATAACACCAAGAAATACTTGCCTGAATATTTGATCATTCACCAGAGTATAGTTGTCCCACCCCTGATAAAAGGTCATTAGCAGAAAAATAGAAGTGAAGAAGTCAGCTGAAAAAAAAAACAAACACCACTATTTCAAGGACAGCCAATTAAAAAATGACTCAATAGAATAAAAATAAGATGCACCAGCACTTTATCACCAATTATGCTAAGGTAACAGTGGCTATATTTACTCATCTACACTTTCCCCTGCTTATTCCTGCCTCTATTTTGAGAAGAAAATGAAGAAAAATGTTTCCCTGAGTTTCCCCAAGATCACACTTTTTCAACTTAAAAAAAAGAAAGTGGTCACAATAGCCAGGAGAGTCTCCTGGGAGTTCAGGAACATTAATCTCTTAACACAGAACAGAACCCTTGTCTTTGCAGCTATGTTTTCTTGTTGTTGTTCCTTTTATTTTTTTAATGTACTTTCTCCCTTCCAAATCAGACAAGAGATCAAACTGAAGTTCTGCATGAAACTGCAATGATGATTGGTAAGGAGAGGATAAAGAAACGTGAACACACTTTACACTCTCTCTCCTTTTTACCTGATTTCTCACACTGTGTCCAGGTGATAGCACCACCAAGTAGAATTTTCTATAGGTCAAGGCTCTGGCCACCCTTTGGGGGACAGAAGAGCACTGGGCTGGGGGTCTAACAGCCTTCTCTCCTGTCTCCCCAATATCAAGGCACAGGTGCGAACTCTGCCTTTTTTGAAAAACATCTTTTTACAATTGTTTTTTCTACTTATTTAAACTATAAACATTTGATAAATGCTCATTTTAACAAAAGAATCCAAAGATGCATCTATAATATCAGTAATGTTTAAATAAATCTGTAATGAACACTTGTGGGGAAATCTTCTGTTGTATGAATTTAGGTGGGATCAGATTCAGAGAGCAAGACAAAGGATTCACACATCCCATCTCCCCATCTACACCCTCCCATGCTCAGGCTGCACCAACACTCCTACGGGACTCTTACATCTAAAGGATGTGACACAAGACTCCATGGCCAGTTGGCAGCAGTGCAGGTGAAAGTCTCAACAGCAAACTTGCTAGTAGGATCACATGAAGCCACGTTACTTAGTGGTGTGACCTCTCCTGTGACCTCCTGTACCAAGGCCCTGCCAAATTCCCAAGCCTCGTGCTTCAGTCTTAATCTTCCAAACAGTTTTGTGAGCCCCTTTCAGCCCATACTTTGGAATATTCTCAATAGTGGCAAGCGTTTTCCCTTTAAGGGTAGATTTGACTTTTGAAACAGCCAAAAGACATTTGGAAACAAGCGATGATACTAATTCATACTATATATGGACAAACATTCATACACACAAATGAGATATGATTATAAAGTTTTGACATTTTCCTGCCTGAAAAAGACAAAGAAAATGATGCCAAAAATGTTTTGAGCAACGGAAACATTGTTAAAATGAGTGTATTTTAACACTTCTTAATATCACTCTTTAAAAGGATGGAACTAATTTGAATGTTTATTCTTGTATTTGTAAATTAAAATCATCTCATTACTGCCTACTTAGTGTGCTACTCATCTCAGCCCAGACACAACAGGACCTCACAGAGACCCTAGAAAAACTACATAATTGATATGACAAAGCTAGGCTTCCAGATACCTAATTTAATTACTTTAAACCTAGAAAATAACAACTCTGCTCTACTCTGCCTAGTATTATACTCCTTACACTGTAATAAAGCAAATTAGCTTTGTCCTGATGGTTTACCTACCTAACTACACTATTTAGAATAGCATTTTTATGATCTTCAATAGAAGCAAATGTTTGAATTATCTTGTTTAAATTAACGTGCACTTTTGATACTCTTATCTGTTTCTAGTAGGGGGTGCTGAGTCGTATTTTACTTTTTAGTTCTATGCCATGAACTGGGCACTAAGTTTATTTACTCCTGTGAGCTTTCTGATTTTATTGAGATATGTTTCACATACCATACAGTTCACCCATTGAAGGGTAAAATTACATGGTTTTTAATATATTTGCAGTTGTTCACCCAACACAGCTGTGATTTAAGAGGCATCAGCCAAAGGAAGAGGGACAGAAGAGGAACTCCTTCTCAAATTATGTACAAATCCATATTGTGATTATTTTGCCTGATACACCCAAAGCATGTAGCTTTGGGGTAGCAAATTCATCCACCCTCCACAGAAATGGCAGGAGGGGACAGGGAAAGGAAAGCAAAGTAATTTATTTATGGTAGCTGGTCCAGTCTTACTATAAGGCTCTACCCTATGGGCACTAAGAAAGTCAGGATTTGCCCAGTAATCCTGGACAAATATAAAATTTAAATGTATCAGATGCCTTCTTATCGGACATAATCAAGACTGATATTTGATTTAAAAGTCAAGTGAGGAATCATGAAATATTTAATAAATAGCTATCATAATTATTTCCATTTAAACCATATGTATTTAATAAAATGAGTCCTTTCAGCCTGTCAAGATGATATATGCCTTTTCATCACATAGTCCTTCCACTTTTTCATTATAATATTGATTCTGTCTGAAACTTAATATTAATGATGAAATGTAGGACATCATTGGCTACTGTTAGTTCTGAATTTGATTCTCTTTGCTTCTTTTTTCCAAACAGATCAATTAGCTTAATTCAGAGAATATATGATTTCTTCATTATTCATGTCACTATGGTCTGAATGTTTGTATCCCCCAACAAAATCTATATGTTGAAACTCTAATTTCAATGTGATTGTATTAGGAGATGGGCCTATGGGAAGGAATTAACTTGGGAAGTCTCCATTCTCCTGAATGGCATCAGTGCCCTTATAAGAAGAGGCAACAAGCTAGCTTTCTTTTTGCCATGTAAGGACACAACAAGAAGCTGGCAGTCTGCAAGCCTGAGAGTGGGATCTCACCAGATAGCAGAGCTGACAGCACCTTGATCCTGGACTTCCCAGCCTCCAGGACTATGGGAAATAAATGTTTGCTCTTTAAGCCACCTGAGTCTATGGTAATTTGTTACAGAAGCCAAGCAAATTAAATAATCCATTCTTTTGTGCCTTCCTATGAAGTCATTAGTACCTTCAATTGTCTCAAATCAATTACTATATTTATGATCATAGTCTTAAAATTCAAAATTTCCTACAGCAGGAACTGGCAAAATTTTTCTGGAAAAGAACAGACTATAAACATTTTTGGCTTTGTGGGCCATTTGATCACTGCTGCAATTCCCCACTTCTGCCTGGAAGCAGGCAGCTTCTGTGCCAGGATTCTATGTGGTAGGGGGTCTCTGCTCCTACAAGCTCCTCACACTAGTCTCTTCACTCTGAGCTAGCCCGCTGAGGTCCCCCGGCCCTTACAGCACCTCTGAGGCTGTGGAAAACTTTAGACATGACTGCTTGTACAGCAAGCACAGGCCCCAAGGAGCCAGGCACACAGCCCCAGCCTTCTTCCTCCAGGTTCCTCCACGGTAACTCCCTGATGGTGCTCGCACACTGTACTGGCCATGGCCCAGAGTGACAGGCTTGCGTTGACTAAGAGCCAGAGTCCTTGCCCTCCCTCATGCTTTGACAGGGAGCAGAGCACTAGACCAAACATTCTCAGACCCCTCGGTGCCTTTCCTGACGTTCCTATACTCTCCATTTGACTCACACTTCCAAGATGGAGAAATCAAAGACCTTAAAGAAAAAGTAGGAACCATTATCTTATAAAACCAAAAGGGTAAAGCCTCTCCTTGCTTTAATCCAAATCCTTCTTCCTAGAGAAATCAAACCCTCCAGACACAGAAAGGGTAGTCTATGCTCTGAGCTAAGTCGCTTCAGTCATGTCCAGCTCTTTCTAACCCCATGGACCCCATGAGCCTTTGTCCATGGGATTCTCCAGGCAAGAATACTGGAGTGGGTTGCCATGCCCTCCTCCAGGAGATCTTCCCCACCCAGGGATCAAACCCAAGTCACTTATATTTCCTGCACTGGCAAGGGGTTTCTTTACCACTAGTGCCCCCTGGGAAGTCTATGATCTAGCCCTACCAAATTTTTCTTTTAATATATTCCAGGGCTATAAAGAAATTTGGGAAATTCTTTTTTCTTGACAAAATCAACACTTTCATGCTGACAGCGCTATTGAAAAACATCCTATTATAACTAAAGGCTGATCATTGACTTTTTCTTTGCATTCTTATTAAAAAGTCCTAACTCACTCTTAGTTCTAGAATTTCCCATTTTCCCACCCATAGCTACAGAAAGATGTCTCCACCTGACTAGGAATAAAGTCATATACATAGACATTCAAGAGAAGAGAATACAAAGTATATTTCAAAAATCTTTACCTCCTGTTAACTTTCATTAACTGAAGAAAATAAATGAACAAGTTGGAAGTTTATCTTGTGAAGAAAGACTGAAACAGAAAAAAGCTCAGAGAACATTCAAGAATGTTTACTCAATACACAAAGTCACTGAGACCATGAATATCTGTCCCTAGAAAATAAAAATATATCCAAAGGAATTTGACATCAGGATCTTGAAGAGATATTTGCACTCCAGTGTTCACTGGAACATTAGTCACAGTCCAAGATATGGGAGCCACCCAAGTACCCATTGATGGACAAGTGGATGAAGAAACTGTGGTATATGCATACAATGGAATAGTATTTAGCCTTAAAAAGAAAATCTTGCCACTTGTGACATGGATAAACCTGGAGGACATGATACGAAATAAGCCAGACACAGAAGGATAAACATTTATTACATGATACCACTTATATGAGAAATCTACAACAGTCAAACTTAAAGAAGGAGGGAGTAGGTGATTACCAGGGATTCAGTTCAGTTCAGTTCAGTTGCTCAGTCATGTCCGACTCTCTGTGACCCCATGAATCGCAGCACACCAGGCCTCTCGGTTCATTACCATCTCTCGGAGTTCACTCAGACTCACGTCCATCGAGTCCGTGATGCCATCCAGCCATCTCATCCTCGGCCGTCCTCTTCTCCTCCTGCCCCCAATCCCTCCCAGCATCAGAGTCTTTTCCAATGAGTCAACTCTTCACATGAGGTGGCCAAAGTACTGGAGTTTCAGCTTTAGTATCATTCCTTCCAAAGAAATCCCAGGGTTGATCTCCTCCAGAATGGACTGGTTGGATCTCCTTGCGGTCCAAGGGACTCTCAAGAGTCTTCTCCAACACCACAGCTCAAAAGCATCAATTCTTCGGTGCTCAGCCTTCTTCACAGTCCAACTCTCACATCCATACATGACCACAGGAAAAACCATAACCTTGACTAGACGGACCTTAGTTGGCAAAGTAATGTCTCTGCTTTTAAATATACTATCTAGGTTGGTCATAACTTTTCTTCCAAGGAGTAAGCGTCTTCTAATTTCATGGCTACAATCACCATCTGCAGTGATTTTGGAACCCCAAAAAATAAAGTCTGACACTGTGTCCACTGTTTCCCCATCTGTTTCCCATTAAGTGATGGGACCAGATGCCAGGGATTAGGAGAGGTGAAAACAGAGAGGTATTAGTCAAATGGTACAAAGTTTCAGTTATGCAAGATGGGCAAATCCTAGAGAGCTACTACGTAACGCAGTGCTAGGTAACAATACCATATTCTGTACTTAAATATTTGCTAAGAGGGTAGATCTTATGTTAAGTGTTCTTATCACACACACAAAAATAATATTAAATAAAGAGGGCAGGAGGAAACTTTTAGAGGTGATAGAAGTTTATGGCACAGATATGGTACTTGTCCATGAATGTTCACTTATCTCCTAAACCATAAAGTTGTATACATTGAAATTGTATAGCTTTTTTATGTCAATCATAACTCAACAAAGTAGTTTAAAGGAAAGAGAAAAATAAAATGCCACATTTTATAAAATCTAGGATACCTTTCATTTTTGTGCACTTAAAAATGTTTAATGCTACCAATTAAACTGTGACACAGAATCAATTGAAAAATGTATCGTAGTTTCAGAGAAACTGAATCATGGAAATTCTGCTGATACCTGAAGAGGGTGCCGAACAATCAAAGTGCCTAGTTAATAGGAAAATATAGGCCTGTCTTACAGCAGAATGACTGGCCCAAGAAATTCTCAGAAACACAGAGCTACTTTGAAGATATTTTCTGGGAAATGTGCCCAAGCTATAGAAAGGTTGATGATCACTATACCCAGTTGGGTTCTGCTTAAAGAATAGAAATCTAATCCCTGCCAATTATCCTTTCTTACCATCTGCATACCCATGACACGAATAAATGATAGAAAAAAATTACCTTTCATTAAAATAATACAAATGAAACATAAAAAAATATAAAAATTTTTATGACTTCATCATTCTAGACTCTGTCAAAACAAATTGAACAATCAGAAAGCCATAGCATCTAAGTATGAAAAATGTTAGCTGCTTATAATGCCCTATTTCTATCTACTAAGGATTTAACTAAAGTTTATACAACTGGGCTTTTGATTTTGAAAATATTTCACATTGATAACGGGAATATTCTGCCTCTTCTGGTTCATACAAGGCTAATCAAAAACATTTTAATGAAATGAGGAATAATTTAGAGATGCTTATTTAATAATCTCATTTTGTATTGTCAATTAAGGAAAAAAAAACAAATAACCTCCGTTTTGACTTAATGATAAAATTTGAAACCAGGAGTCATGGCATGAGTCACTTGATCTAACAGGATAACTTGAAGCTCTATGGTAGCTTTAATACCACCTTTCCAAACTACTGAAGATTACCATGAATATTAGTAATGATGTGAAAATGAAGCCTGGTTTATATAAGTTCCAGTCAATACAAATAGGGAAAGGAGCATTTACTGTGATGGATGTGTTCACTGAATGCAAAAGCAAATTATTGAAGATAGAGTGAAAGGGAGAAATCTATAAATATCCAGGTTCCTTGCAGTAGAAGGGGATTAACTACATGGAAATTAAAGAAAAGCTAAAGGAAAACACTGAGTTCACATGTGGAGAAAATATTAACAGCGTCTCACTGCAGGCAACAAGATTAAGGCAATGCATTTGCAGAGCCAGTTCTAACATTCATTAAACAATTATGAAATGGAACAGTACAGACCCAGAGGCATGGAATATCAGGCTGTTGATGGAAAAATAGAAATGGGCAAATAAAAAGGATCACTCTTATAAGTAAAGCACAAGAAGATTCATCAAAAGCAACAATTTTTGCAACTTTTGGAAAAGCACTGGTACAAATGAACATTGGCATGCCCTGTGAAAACTGAGAAAGAGAAACCATGGCTGCCGTCTATGGGGTCGCAAAGAGTCGGACATGACTGAAGCGGCTTAGCAGCAGCAGCAGCAGCAGTAGCAACATAAAAGGATCCAAAAGTTAACTCCAAGGAGCACTGGAATAAGAAGAGGTCACCTTGGAAAAGGTACTGGAGAGATGCCACAAAACTCCTCACTTACAATAATTCCCCTGCTCACTCTGTCACATTCATGAAATCTCATTACTCATGCCTTTAGATAAAGTCATTTAAGATGCTCTATTAAAATATTAATATTATGGGGACAATGTGGAATTATTTCTAGCTGCCACTAGAGCCTTATTTCATGCTGGTCCCACTGAGGAAATGCCTTCTGCCTTGCCTTCCTCATTGTTGGACACATTCTTCAGGACTCAGCTTAAGTATCAGCTGCTGAATGACATTTTCCATCTTCCTCCAACTGCCTTGGAAAAACTGCCCTTCTCTCCTCTGTGACTCTTGCACTCTACCAGGCTCTGCGGCCCTGAGGTCATCATCTAGAGTTACATGTAGACAGGTTCATCTTCCTCAGTAGGCTAAGGTTCCTTGAGAGTTATAGCCATCTTCTTTTGATGTGGCATATTAATACTCTTTAAAAAACCAAACAACAACAACAACAAAACATGACTGAGTCAAAGATCTCTAACTACTTGGCCAGCTAGCCAATCTTTGTAAAGAAATGTAGTGCAGCCCAGATAAGTTATACTGAGGGCAAAGGTCAGCATCATAGTACCCTGAAGTGAGAGGGCAGTACCATGTGGGCAGTAAGCTGTTTCACCAGCTTCTAAAAGGTATTTCATACAAAACCAGTGTTCAACATGCATATGAGCACAGCCATGGAGGTGGGGGGATGAAGAGAAAAGGACTCAATAAGAAAGAAGAGGCACAGGTGGAGGATATGGGGAACCAAAAATAAGCACCACCACCACCACCCTCCCGGGCCACTTTCATAGATTTATCTGGATCAAGGCTACATACGTTGCCTGACAGTGACAGGATTCCACAGGGATAGTGTGGTGAAGTGGAAAAGTACCAGATCATTAAAGAGAAGACCAGAGTTTTGCATTTGTAATTGGGTACCACTCTGAACCCCCATTTCCTCATCTGCATCTGTCTGGGATTCACAAGGATTAAGTCAGAAAATACAAGTGAAATCACTGTAAAAGTGCTCATGGAATGAAAAGTATATTTGTTTTGGTCTTGTTGGAGACAATGTAGGTGAAAAGCAACCTGCTAGTGAAAATAGAATATATGTAAGGAGACTGAAGGTTAGCTCCACCAATCTAGTTGGCACAAAGCCTACCAAAATTTCCTGAGTATTTTATCAACAACTTTGATGAAATAGGTAGAGATATATAACACACAAATATTGACCCTAATGACGGAAATCACTCATTAGCTGTTGTGGATTAAACCAAGTGGCACAATAACATAAACAGGGGCAGAGAAGTTAGGTATATATACAAGCTAAGGATGAGGATAGCATTTCTCAGAAGAAGCATTTCATGAAGCATTAGCATTGACTTTAAAACCACACTGATCAGCTTTTATTCTACTTGATGCAGAACTGAGCTTGCTGACATGAGAAGCTGCTCCACTCAGAAGAAAAAAGGATGTAGATAGAAAAATAAGCACAAGGCAATGAAGAGCTAGGGTGCGAAATGGTTTAAAAAAAAAAAATCACAAAACAGTAGAACTGGAAGCGACCTTACAAATTGTTACTGAGTCCAAGCTCATATGGCTTGCCACATCACAGGCCAACAAACCAAAGGACGAGTTGTTGGGACAAGGAACAGCAACTTTATTTGGAAAGCCAGCAGACAGAGAAGATAGTGAACTTGTGCCCCAGGCAACCAGCTTGCCTGAGTTAGAATTTAGGCTTCTTTTACACTGAAACAGAAGGGGATCAGGTGAAACACTTCCTGGTTCAGGCCAGCCTCTGAAGGAGATGTGTTAATTTCTTTCTCCCTTCAGACATTAACAGCTGGACCTAGTGTTCTCTGTGAACTAAACAAAGGTACTTTAGGTTAATGCTTTATTACTTGGGAGGCAGGGTTCCCAGAGATGGGCCAGTATATTTAATTTAACCTTATAGACAACTATACAGTCAACAAAAACAAGACGAGGAGCTGACTGTGGCTCAGATCATGAACTCCTTATTGCCAAATTCAGACTTAAATTGAAGAAAGTAGGGAAAACCGCTAGACCATTCAGGTATGACTTAAATCAAATCCTTTTATGAGTATACAGTAGAAGTGAGAAATAGATTTAAGGGCCTAGATCTGATAGATAGAGTGCCTGATGAACTATAGAATGAAATTCGTAACATTGTACAGGAGACAGGGATCAAGACCATCTCCATGAAAAAGAAATGCAAAAAAGCAAAATAGCTGTGAAAAGAGAGAGGTGAAAAGCAAAGAGAAAAAGAAAGACATAAACATATGAATGCAGAGTTCCAAAGAATAGCAAGAAGAGATAAGAGGCCTTCTTCATCGATCAATGCAAAGAAATAGAGGAAAAGAACAGAATGGGAAGGACGAGATCTCTTCGAGAAAATTAGAGATACCAAGGGAACATTTCATGCAAAGATGGGCTCAATAAAGGACAGAAATGGTCTGGAACTAACAGAAGCAGAAGATATTCAAAAGAGGTGGCAAGAATACACGGAAGAACTGAACAAAAAGATCTTCCAGTTCAGTTCAGTTCAGTAGCTCAGTCGTGTCCAACTATTTGAGACCCCATGAATCGCAGCATGCCAGGCCTCCTGGTTCATTACCATCTCTCGGAGTTCACTTAGACTCACGTCCATCGAGTCAGTGATGCCATCCAGTCATCTCATCCTCAGTCGTCCCCTTCTCCTCCTGCCCCCAATCCTTCGCAGCATCAGTCTTTTCCAATGAGTCAACTCTTCGCATGAGGTGGCCAAAGTACTGGAGTTTCAGCTTTAGCATCATTCCTTCCAAAGAAATCCCAGGGTTGACCTCCTTCAGAATGGACTGGTTGGATCTCCTTGCAGTCCAAGGGACTCTCAAGAGTCTTCTCCAACACCACAGCTCAAAAGCATCAATTCTTTGGCACTCTGCCCTCTTCACAGTCCAACTCTCACATCCATACATGACCACAGGAAAAACCATAGCCTTGACTAGATGGACCTTAGTCGGCAAAGTAATGTCTCTAATTTATACATACCACCTAGGTTGGTCATAACTTTTCTTCCAAGGAGTAAGTGTCTTCTACGTCTTCTAATTTCATGGCTGCAGTCACCATCTACAGTGATTTTGGAGCCACCAAAAATAAAGTCTGACACTGTGTCCACTGTTTCCCCATCTATTTCCCAGGAAGTGATGGGACCGGATGCCATGATCTTCGTTTTCTGAATGTTGAGCTTTAAGCCAACTTTTTCACTCTCCTCTTTTACCTTCATCAAGAGGCTTTTTAGCTCCTCTTCACTTTCTGCCATAAGGGTGGTGTCATCTGCATATCTGAGGTTATTGATATTTCTCCCGGCAATCTTGATTCCAGCTTGTGTTTCTTCCAGCCCAGCGTTTCTCATGATGTATTCTGCATATAAATTAAATAAGCAAGGTGACAATATCCAGCCTTGACGTACTCCTTTTCCTATTTGGAACCAGTCTGTTGTTCCATGTCCAGTTCTAACTGTTGTTTCCTGACCTGCATACAGATTTCTCAAGAGGCAGGTTAGGTGGTCTAGCATTCCCATCTCTTTCAGAATTTCCCATAGTTTATTGTGATCTACACAGTCAAAGGCTTTGGCATAGTCAATAAAGCAGAAATGGATGTTTTTCTGGAACTCTCTTGCTTTTTCCATGATCCAGCGGATGTTGGCAATTTGATCTCTGGTTCCTCTGCCTTTTCTAAAACCAACTTGAACATCAGGGAGTTCATGGTTCATGTATTGCTGAAGCCTGGCTTGCAGAATTTTGAGCATTACTTTACTAGCATGTGAGATGAGTGCAACTGTGTGATAGTTTGAGCATTCTTTGGCATTGCCTTTCTTTGGAATTGGAATGAAAACTGACCTTTTCCAGTCCTGTGGCCACTGCTGAGTTTTCCAAATTTGCTGGCATATTGAGTGCAGCACTTTCACAGCATCATCTTTCAGGATTTGAAACAACTCAACTGGAATTTCATCGCCTCCACTAGCTTTGTTCATAGTGATGCTTTCTAAGGCCCACTTGACTTCACATTCCAGGATGTCTGGCTCTAGATTAGTGATCACATCATCATGATTATCTAGGTCGTAAAGATCTTTTTGTTCAGTTCTTCCGTGTATTCTTGCCACCTCTTCTGAATATCTTCTGCTTCTGTTAGGTCCAGACCATTTCTGTCCTTTATCGAGCCCATCTTTGCATGAAATGTTCCCTTGGTATCTCTAATTTTCTTGAAGAGATCTCTAGTCTTTCCCATTCTGTTCTTGTCCTCTATGTCTTTGCATTGATCACTGAAGAAGGCTTTCTTATCTCTTCTTGCTATTCTTTGGAACTCTGCATTCAGATGCTTATATCTTTCCTTTTCTCCTTTGCTTTTGGCCTCTCTTCTTTTCACAGCTATTTGTAAGGCCTCCCCAGACAGCCATTTTGCTTTTTGCATTTCTTTTCCATGGGGATGGTCTTGCTCCCTGTCTCCCGTACAATGTCACATACCTCATTCCATAGTTCATCAGGCACTCTATCTACAAGATCTAGGCCCTTAAATCTATTTCTCAATTCCACTGGATAATCATAAGGGATTTGACTTAGGTCATACCTGAATGCTCTAGCAGTTTCCCTACTTTCTTCAATTTAAGTCTGAATTTGGTAATAAGGAGTTCATGATCTGAGCCACAGTCAGCTCCTCGTCTTGTTTTTTGTTGACTGTATAGAGCTTCTCCATCTTTGGCTGCACAGACTATAATCAATCTGATTTCAGTGTTGACCATCTGGTGATGTCCGTGTGTAGAGTCTTCTCTTGTGTTGTTGGAAGAGGGTGTTGGCTATGACCAGTGCATTTTCTTGGCAAAACTCTATTAGTCTTTGCGCTGCTTCATTCCGTATTCCAAGGCCAAATTTGCCTGTTACTCCAGGGGTTTCTTGACTTCCTACTTTAGCATTCCAGTCCCCTATAATGAAAAGGACATCTTTTTGGCGTGTTAGTTCTAAAAGGTCTTGTAGGTCTTCATAAAACCATTCAACTTCAGCTTCTTTAGCATTACTGGTTGGGGCATAGACTTGGATTACTGTGATATTGAATGATTTGCCTTGGAAACGAATAGAGATCATTCTGTCATTTTTGAGATTGCATCCAAGTACTGCATTTTGGACTCTTCTGTTGACCATGATGGCTACTCCATTTCTTCTGAGGGATTCCTGCTCACATTAGTAGATATAATGGTCATCTGAGTTAAATTCACCCATTCCAGTCCATTTTAGTTCGTTGATTCCTAGAATGTCGACGTTCACATTTGCCACCTCCTATTTGACCACTTCCAATTTGCCTTGATTCATGGATGACCCAGATAATCATGATGATGTGATCACTAATCTAGAGCCAGACATCCTGGAATGTGAAGTCAAGTGGGCCTTAGAAAGCATCACTATGAACAAAGCTAGTGGAGGCGATGAAATTCCAGTTGAGTTGTTTCAAATCCTGAAAGATGATGCTGTGAAAGTGCTGCACTCAATATGCCAGCAAATTTGGAAAACTCAGCAGTGGCCACAGGACTGGAAAAGGTCAGTTTTCATTCCAATTCCAAAGAAAGGCAATGCCAAAGAATGCTCAAACTATCACACAATTGCACTCATCTCACATGCTAGTAAAGTAATGCTCAAAATTCTGCAAGCCAGGCTTCAGCAATACATGAACCATGAACTCCCTGATGTTCAAGTTGGTTTTAGAAAAGGCAGAGGAACCAGAGATCAAATTGCCAACATCCGCTGGATCATGGAAAAAGCAAGAGAGTTCCAGAAAAACATCCATTTCTGCTTTATTGACTATGCCAAAGCCTTTGACTGTGTAGATCACAATAAACTATGGGAAATTCTGAAAGAGATGGGAATGCCAGACCACCTAACCTGCCTCTTGAGAAATCTGTATGCAGGTCAGGAAACAACAGTTAGAACTGGACATGGAACAACAGACTGGTTCCAAATAGGAAAGGAGTACGTCAAGGCTGGATATTGTCACCTTGCTTATTTAATTTATATGCAGAATACATCATGAGAAACGCTGGGCTGGAAGAAACACAAGCTGGAATCAAGATTGCCGGGAGAAATATCAATAACCTCAGATATGCAGATGACACCACCCTTATGGCAGAAAGTGAAGAGGAGCTAAAAGCCTCTTGATGAAGGTAAAAGAGGAGAGTGAAAAAGTTGGCTTAAAGCTCAACATTCAGAAAACGAAGATCATGGCATCCGGTCCCATCACTTCCTGGGAAATAGATGGGGAAACAGTGGACACAGTGTCAGACTTTATTTTGGTGGCTCCAAAATCACTGTAGATGGTGACTGCAGCCATGAAATTAGAAGACGTAGAAGACACTTACTCCTTGGAAGAAAAGTTATGACCAACCTAGGTGGTATATATAAATTAGAGACATTACTTTGCCGACTAAGGTCCATCTAGTCAAGGCTATGGTTTTTCCTGTGGTCATGTATGGATGTGAGAGTTGGACTGTGAAGAGGGCAGAGTGCCAAAGAATTGATGCTTTTGAGCTGTGGTGTTGGAGAAGACTCTTGAGAGTCCCTTGGACTGCAAGGAGATCCAACCAGTCCATTCTGAAGGAGGTCAACCCTGGGATTTCTTTGGAAGGAATGATGCTAAAGCTGAAACTCCAGTACTTTGGCCACCTCATGCGAGGAGCTGACTCACTGGAAAAGACTCTGATGCTGGGAGGGATTGGGGGCAGGAGGAGAAGGGGACGACCGAGGATGAGATGACTGGATGGCATCACTGACTCGATGGACGTGAGTCTGAGTGAACTCCGAGAGATGGTAATGAACCAGGAGGCCTGGCGTGCTGCGATTCATGGGGTTGCAAAGAGTTTTACATGACTGAGTGACTGAACTGAACTACAAACAACGCCCCGTTAGTGATTAACTTGTAATAGAAAACAATGGTTCTTCCCTATTACAAAATCACCTAAGCCAAAGATCCTCAGCTCTACACTTAGAATTAGTTTGACCCACAGGAGGCATTCAACACTTTTCTCCTGTTATTGAGTTTGTGACTTGCTCGGGTCCACTTGCCCAACTGTTTACTAGTAATGCCAGAAATTAAAATCCAAATGCTCTCATTTCTAACAATACTGGCACTACAAATTCTATAGTGGGAAGGACCCTGGGGTAATAATTTAATTGGAAAGAAAGGACTAAGCATCTTGCCTTGAGGTTGTATTTGCTTTATTATGTTTGTTTCAGGTGTGGCAGATGAAAGCCTCCCGAGCTGTCCTGTGCTGTCACTGCTGTTGCCAACACACTGATTGTCTCAGGATTCTCTAAGATGGTTTCTGGGCAACGCTTGTCTGGCTTCTTATATTATGTTGACATCAGCACCACCAAAGGCATTATCTGAAAACACACGTTTTATCCCAGATTTCCATCTCTGCATCTAGAGATCGAAAGATTAACTTAGTCTCAGGGATGAGAGTAAAACAAGATTTATGTTAAGGAAAGAGGACAGGCAGTTATTCCCACACTGTGGAAGGCAGCTAAGGCAAGCAACTGACTTGCACAAAATCATCCCACCGCTGTGTTTCTCCCCAACCTCAATCCTGCAGGCAAATGTTTCTACTTTAAAGTCTAATAATCTGATATTTATCTCAAATTATCTGCTGCTGCATTTAGATAACTGTTCCTTTTACCATTTATAGCTCACTTTGGGATAGTAATTAGCAAGCCTTCTGAAGCTTTGGGGGAAAATATGATAATAGAGGAGCCAAAATATTACCCACAGTTACTTTAGTTGCAATAGAGATTATTTTTAAGTTTCTCCTTTCCAGAATTAATGGCTTAGTAACTACTCAAATATACTTCCCTTTTAAGTAAAATCCTTAGTTTTTCTTTTGGTACAATAACTACCAACACAAGACTGACCCCTACTGGGAATATTTGTTCTTGTTATATGGATTATGACTTGGGAAAAGTGAAATGGCCTAAACCAGACACCTCCTTAAGAGACACCGCCTTAAGAGATGACTTAATTCAATTCTCTGTGAAAAGGCAAAAGAAACTTTTGAAATCAAAACTATCATCTTAAATTGTATCTAATTATACTTAGTAGCTTAATAAGTAGGAAAGTGAAAGTGAAGTTGCTCAGTTGTGTCTGACTCTTTGCGAGCCCATGGACTATAGCATACCAGGCCCATGGGATTTTCCAGGTAAGAGTACTGGAGTGGGTTGCCATTTCCTTCTCCAATAAGTAGGGAGTTTTAAGAAATTTACAAATGACATCAGTTCAGTTCAGTCGCTCAATCGTGTCCGACTCTTTGTGACCCCAATATCAGTATGTTTTTATATGTTTTTAACATTAAATGTTAATTTGTCAGTAAATGTTCATTATTGCTTCAGATGAAACACTGAAGCAATATTACCCAATCAGATTTGAACACCCTATACATTCTATTTAGAAAAGTCTTAAAATCCTTTCTAGTATCAAAAGCTTTTAAAGGATTGGAGTCTTTTAGGCCAAACTTGCATATGGACAAAATCCACATTGAATAAATTATGCAGAATCAGTAAGCAAGAAGGCTGATATCATTTTTGTTTTCTGTGTTCAGATCTTACGTGAAGTAGTTTTACCACCACATGACTCTAATCTTCAAAAGAGTTTTCCATGGTTTGGCTTAGTTGTTTTTTTTTTTGTTTTTTTTTTTAATAATGATTCTAAAACACACCTGATTTTAAAACTTAGGTACATAATGGTATCAGTAATTAGAGATAAACTGGACTCATGGGCTTTCAGAAACTCAGAACTCATAGGCTCTTAGAAAGTCAGAGATTGCATTTTATCCCAGTAAAACTATTTTTAGCAGCACACTGTTCTGCTATCATGGTTAAGTTATCACCGTTGCTAAGATCCTTCAGAAGGTCACAAGTTCTTAGCGGAAACAGTAAGCAAAAGGTTTCTTTACTCCCATGTTGGTTGGATTAGCCTTACTAACTGATCAAAATAAAAGTACTTCAATTTAAAAAATCAAACATACTCTACCTATAAAACTAATCTTTAGTCCTTTTAAAAAAGAAGACTTTGTTTTACTGGACTACTTAAGAAGACTACCATGTTATTACTATCACAGAGATGCTGGCAGCAATGTGCAAAATCTGCGTGGGGATGGAAGAGAAGAGAATAACTTGTTACATTCGCTACAAAAGGCTCTGAGTACTGTTAAGTGTCCTCAGTCTTGGTGAGGAGCCCCAAAAGAGGTATGATAAATTGACAGGACGTAGACAAATACATATATTCTTTTCTATTTTGAAATAAGCACAGTTTATAAAAAATACATTCTAGATTCTTGAAGCAAACAATTCACATAACAATTCTCCAAAATAGAATTTACCAAAACTGTAAACAGATTAACTAAATCTTAGATGAACTAGAAATGATGATACTTATGTAGCGACACAAATATGCCCTAAACAACTGAAAGTGACATTTTTATCGGGCTGCTGCTGCTGCTGCTAAGTCGCTTCAGTCATGTCCGATTCTGTGAGACCCCAGAGACGGCAGCCCACCAGGATCCACAGTCCCTGGGATTCTCCAGGGCAAGAACACTGGAGTGGGTTGCCATTTCCTTCTCCAATGCATGAAAGGGAAAAGTGAAAGGGATGTCGCTCAGTCGTGTCCGACTCCTAGCCACCCCATGGACTGTGACCTACCAGGCTCCTCCATCCATGGGATTTTCCAGGCAAGAGTACTGGAGTGGGATGCCATTGCCTTCTCCGTTTATTGGGCTAGCACCCTTTAATTCCATTATTCTTCCCACTTTATTTCTTTAAATTAAAAAAGTTTGAACATTAATCTTAAGTAGACACTGAAACACAAGAAGTCCATCAGAAGTTACTCATTATACTATTAAATTACTGAATATATCCTCCACTTATTCCAGGTGGTGTATTTTTATATGATTCAATAATAAATGCATTTTCAGTTGATACAAATAAGCAAACTCTCTGTTAATGAATGTGGTCCCAAATTTCAAATCACTTGAATACCCAGGAGCAAATAATTTCTCTAAGGCTTGATAATCAGTTTATGTTGTTGTTTCATCACTAAGTCATGTCTGACTCTTTATGACCCCATGGACATGGACAGGCTCTTCTGTCCATGGGATTTCCCTGGTAAAATACTAGAGTGGGCTGCCATTTCCTCCTCCAAGGGATCTTCCCAGCCTAGGAATCAAACCTGAGTTTCTTGCAACTCCTGAATTGGCAGGCATTCTTTACCACTGAGCCTAGGGATTTCCAGGTGAATAATTTCTCTAAGGCTTGATAATCACAGTTTACATTTTATAGTAATTTGTTTATGTGGAAGATTCAATATACAATGATATCAAGGTATTATACTTTTTGTAGGTTATATGGCTTTAAACAAGGAAATGCAAGAATGATTCCAAATGCAATAAAATTAGAAAATCCAAAGAAATCAACCCTGAATATTCATTGGAAGGACTGATGCTGAAGCTTCAATGCTTTGGCGGCCTGATGCAAAGAGCCAATGCAATAGAAAAGACCGTGGGAAAGACTGAAGGCAAGAGGAGAAGAGGACAGCAGAGGATGAGGTGGTTTGATAACATCACCTACTCAATGGACATGAATCTGAGCAAACCCAGGAGATAGTGAAGGACCGAGAAGCCTGGTGTGCTGCAGTCCATGAAGTCAGAAAGAGTCAGATATGACTTAACAGCTGAACAACAACGTGTCACTATGAAGTGAATACTTCAAACAGGCAAATACTATGATGGTGGATAGACACACAGCTAAATTGTCTCTGACTTTAGTAGGTAATAACACTCTTACTTTACTCCAAGACTTTAATGTTTGTAGGCTTTTATTCTTGAGGGTAAAAATAAAGATATAACATGATACAGTTAAGCCCATATAGGAAAATGTCTCTTTAACTGATTCCTCTTTTAATCATGATGAAAGATTTTTGTGACACTTCAAGATAAGAATACGTAGTTTCCTCTTCTTGTACATAAACAGTTCACAAATACCAGCTCTTTTTAAGTTACATTGTCTATAAGAAAGTACAGAAACTCTCTTCTAGAGGTGGGAAGCAGAATCAAGCTCCTGGACAACACAAATGCTAAGCTGTGACCCTTATGTCTGTTACATTTGCTAGACTCCAGATGTGACTTCCTTGAAGGAAGACGCACGAACACGAAGTGAGAGAAATTAGAATGATGAATGACTGAATTCATAACCAAGCTCATACACGTGGTATATTCAACCTGAAAAAAATTGCTGTAGTACTCTCAGATTTTCTGTACAGAACACTCATTTGATAAATTCCTTACCAAGTCTCTCAGAGCAATGATAATCTCTTGAATATTTTCTACTGATTATACCTAAAGATAAAAGCAATTATACATAAATATTAAAAATACCTTAAAAATAATACCTATAAGTAAATACATGATTGCATCCATACAACTTGAAAGAAACAGCTTGTTTTCATCATTGTTGAAGTATTTTTTGTGGGACTTTGTGGAAAAGACAATGGAAAACCTTCAGCAGTTATCTGTAGGAAGCGACCAGAACAAACCGAAGTGAAATTTGGCAAAATGCTAGGTTAAGACAGTGAAAACACTGCAAATCAAAAGGAAATTCGAGATATTAATTTTAGAAAGTTAGGCTGAAAACTAACATGTGAGCTTATACATAACATCTTAAAAATGCTCATAAAAATATAAAGCACATTGTCTCCTTGGGAGATCATAAGACATCTTAGTCAGGAGCCTGCGCTGTGCAGTCAGAGTTGATTGTGACTGCTTATTATGTTACTTACAAGATGGGTAGTCTTGGGGAAGTTACCGAGTCTTACTGAGTCTGTTTCCTGAGCTGTAAAATGGATGTAAATTTCATCCAGGTATTTAATAGGAAACTAGACACACCTAAAGGGAAAAGTGTTGAAATGGAAGAAAGACTGAAGAAATTATCTAGAAGGCAGCACAGAAAGACAAAATTATGGAAGCTGGAGAAAGACAGAGCATAGAAAAGATCTAAAATACATTTAAAAGAGATTCAAAAGCAGAGTTGAGATTGTGACAAAGGCAGCATTTAAAGTGACAGAAGATTTCAATCTTCTTAAAAGGTCCCATAAATCTCAAGTAGAACAGTTACTTAAAAACCACATCATGTAAGTTAGATATAGCATCAAAACCTGAAGATCATCAAAGACAATGAGGAAATATGAAAAACAGCAGTTTGCACAGAAAAGATACATTATCTACAGAGGAATGACAGAGTGGCAGTTTACTTCTCATCATAACACAAGCCAGCTAACAAAGAAATGATAACTGTAATATATTGTCACCTTGTTTATTTAACTTATATGCAGAGTACATCATGAGAAATGCTGGGCTGGAAGAAACACAAGCTGGAATCAAGATTGCCAGGAGAAATATCAATAACCTCAGATATGCAGATGACACCACCCTTATGGCAGAAAGTGAAGAACTAAAGAGCCTCTTGATGAAAGTGAAAGAGGAGAGTGAAAAAGTTGGCTTAAAGCTCAACATTCAGAAAACGAAGATCATGGCATCTGGTCCCATCACTTCATGGGAAATAGATGGGGAAACAGTGGAAACAGTGTCAGACTTTATTTTGGGGGTTTCCAAAATCACTGCAGATGGTGATTGCAGCCATGAAATTAAAGGACGCTTATTCCTTGGAAGGAAAGTTATGACCAACCTAGATAGTCTATTCAAAAGCAGAGACATTACTTTGCCAACAAAGGTCTGTCTAGTCAAGGCTATGGTTTTCCAGTGGTCATGTATGGATGTGAGAGTTGGACTGTGAAGAAAAGCTGAGGGCCGAAAAATTGATGCTTTTGAACCGTGGTGTTGGAGAAGACTCTTGAGAGTCCCTTGACTGCAAGGAGATCCAACCAGTCCATTCTAAAGGAGATCAGACCTGGGTGTTCATTGGAAGGACTGATTCTAAAGCTGAAACTGCAATACTTGGCCACCTCATGCAAAGAGTTGACTCATTGGAAAAGACTCTGATGCTGGGAGGGATTGGGGGCAGGAGAAGGGGACGACTGAGGATGAGATGGCTGGATGGCATCATGGACTCGATGGACATGAGTCTGAGTGAACTCGGGGAATTGGTGATGGACAGGGAGGCCTGGCGTGCTGCAATTCATGGGGTTGCAAAGAGTCGGACACGATTGAGCAACTGAACTGAATATACTGAAATAAAATAACTATCCACCTGGAATTCTACATGCAGCAGAAATAAAAAATGAGGGCATCCCTTATAGCAAGTATACACTTAAAAATGGTTAAAATGGCCAATTTTATCTTACCTAGATTTTACCACAACTTTAAAAAATGTTAAATGTCACATACCAAAAACCATTTAATTATGGTGCTAACCACACTTTAAAGGGGTTAACTGTATGGTATGTGAATTGTATCACAACAAAGCTGTTTTATAAAAGAATAGCAGAGTAAAACATTTTCAGAGAAACAAAACCAACAACTTACTAAACAAATTCTAAAGAATGTACTTTCAGAAGAAAAAAAAGTGGTAAAATATGTAAGTAAGCCTAATAAAGACTATATGTAATAATGTATTATGATGTTTAAACACAAAAAAATTAAAATACATTACAACAATAATATCTAATTTGGTAGAGTGTTCTTAGTGCTTTCAAGTTTCTGAAGAGTCTGAGGAGGGTTAAAAGATAATGACTAACTTTAAACTTTGATAAATTAATATGCAAGAAGACATACAGATGGCTAACAAACACATGAAAAGATGCTCAACATCACTCATTATCAGAGAAATGCAAATCAAAACCACAGTGAGGTACCATTTCACACCAGTCAGAATGGCTGTGATCCAAAAGTCTACAAGCAATAAATGCTGGAGAGGATGTGGAGAAAAGGGAACCCTCTTACACTGCTGGTGGGAATGCAAACTAGAGCAGCCACTATGGGGAACAGTGTGGAGATTCCTTAAAAAAATTGCAGATAGAACTGCCTTATGACCCAGCAATCCCACTGCTGGGCATACACACCTAGGAAACCAGAACTGAAAGAGACACGAGTACCCCAATGTTCATTGCAGCACTGTTTATAATAGCCAGGACATGGAACCAACCTAGATGTCCATCAGCAGATGAATGGATAAGAAAGCTGTGGAACGTACTCAGCCATTAAAAAGAATACATTTGAATCATTTCTAATGAGTTCTAATGAGGTGGATGAAACTGGAGCCTATTATACAGAGTGAAGTAAGCCAGAAAGAAAAACACCAATACAGTATACTAACACATATATAGGGAATTTAGAAAGATGGTAATGATAACCCTGTATGAGAGACAGCAAAAGAGATACAGATGTATAGAATGGACTTTTGGACTCTGTGGGAGAGGGAGAGGGTGGGATGATTTGGGAAAATGGCATTGAAACATGTATACTATCATGTAGGAAACGAATCACCAGTCTATGTTTGATACAGGATACAGGATGCTTGGGGCTGGTGCACGGGGAAGTTCAAAAATAAATAAATAAATTAAATGAAAAGGTAATGACTAACTTTAAACTTTGATAAATTAATATGCAAGATGTAGTTTCTGGGGTATCCAATAAGATTAGAAGTGAGATGCTTACGTTTCAAGTTAATAGAAGAAAACATGAAATTATTTTTTAACTTCAAAGTCAAGACAGTAGAGACAAAATATCAATAAAGTTTTATACCAAAACATAAAGTAATTATATTAAATATAATTTGTCTAAATATTACAATTAAAAATAAAGACTATCAAGTTGGCTTATTTTAAAAAATATTCCAATTATATGTTGTTTAAAAGGAAAATAACTAAACTGTTAAGAATGCAGAAACACGGCAAACAAACGCATCACTAGACAGTGACATTTCACAAAGGTTTTTTTAAAAAGTGAAAGAGGGAAGGATGCAGGGAGGTAGGAAAGGAAGAAATACAAAGTCTATTGTATCTGTTGCTTCATAACAAATCACCCTAGGATTAAATGGCTTATAACAACAAACATTATCTCATACTCTCTGTGGCTCCAGATCCAAGCATAGCTTAGCCATCTCTCACAGGCTACACAGTCAAGGTGTCAGTGAAGGCTGTCTACATCACAAGGCTCCACCAACGGAGAATTCGCTTCCAGCATCCACGTGGCTGCTGGCAGGCGTCAGAAGATCCACTTCCAAGACCACTCACACAGCTGTTGGCGGGCCTCCCATCCACACAGCTACTCCGGAGAGACGTCAGCTCCTTGCCTGAGGGGCTTCTCCATAGGACAGTTCAGGAGAGAACAGTTGGCTTCCCTCAGAGCAAGCCAAGGGGAGAATAAAAGAGAGGGCAAGCAGGACAGAAGCCAGGCTCTTTGTAATCTAATCTCAAAGATGATAGCTCAATCCCTTTGCCATATTCTGTTTGTTAAAAGCGTCATGAGATCCAAACTACAATCAAGGAGAGATTACACAAGGGCATAAACACTAAGACACAGGGATCACTGGGGACATTTCAGATGCTATCAACTACAGAAATGAAAAACAAAAAGTGGCACTATTGCTTATTCTGTGGTAAATGCAGAAAATCCAGAAGAATCACACTAGATATTTAGAGCTAATAGGAAAGTGTAGTAAGGTTGTTGACTACAAAAATCTGTACACAAAGATTAGTTTATATTTACAATATATAAGCAACAAAAAGAAAATGGAAATTTAAAAATAATCCCATTTACAATAGGATCCAGCATTAAGGTATTTTTAAGGTAAATAATAACTGTTGATGCTAGGGAATTCTGAAACGAACCTTTTTTTAAAGTATCAAATATCTGCCAAGAAATCTAATTTAAAAATTGCAAACCTTTACAGAGAAATTTAAATTTCTCACTTATTCTAAAATGGAGGGATAAACCAAGTTCATGGACTAGAAAACTTAATATTGCAAAGATAGCAATTTTCTCCAAGTAGATTTATATGTTCAATACAATCAAAATCTCAACTCTGTGTGTGCATGTGTGTGTAGCTTGATAAGCTATTAAAATCTGAACAAAGGTGAAAGAAGTCCAAAAACCATGAACTGATGAAAAAGCCATATTAATAATGCAATGTAAAACCATAAAGAGATACCATTACACATCTACCACACTGACAAGTCACACTCCGACAGTAACAAGTTTTGGTGAGGATGGTACACTGCTGATGATTAACTGCGGCACAACTTTGAAAAACTGGTTTTATCCAGTCCTCAATTTCACATGTAAGTGTGGTTATGTTTTATGATCTCTCCATAAGTATGTTATACATAACAACAAAAACAGTAATTTTAAGGGGAAAAAAATAAATAAAACAGAAAACAGTAACATATATTTCCAAAGATAAGCAATAGAAGAGGAGACGTTGAAGTCAATTCTACCTTGGGGAATAAATAAAAAATAAATAAAGCAAAAAGTCCTTACTCTTCACTCTAAACACAATTCCAAGGTCGAGGAATAAATGCTGAAACACTAACAATTACTCAGTACTTTCCTTATTGGCAAAATAAGGGGTACTCAAACCAAAAGGAACACTTCTTTTCATCTCTGAAGGGGCAATATCAGAGTCAATTGCAAGAGGCATTCTGCTACAAAAGAACAGGGGCAGATCTCAAGTGCAAGGAAAAATTAGTCCAAACAGCAGAGCAAGCCAATTACTGAGTGTTGCTCTTCTAGCTTTTTGGGTAATCACTCTTTAGAAAAAGCTTTCAGATGCTCTATAATTTAAGTGTACCATTATTTGCAAGAGGGCAAAGCAAAGCAAAAGAAATAGACAAATCATCTCCTATTATAAGTCTAGTACAGAAGCCCAAACTCACTTCTTACTTTATCATAGAAATAAATGATTGATATGAAAACACTGGCTAAAGCAATGATGCTTAGCATTTGAAGATGCTCTCTGACTGACCTAAATAAATGCCAAAAATAAACGTCAAGTACAGTATTAAAAAGAATGGCTTTTATTTACCTTCCATTTACTTTAAAAGGTTAAGGATGCTGGGGAAAATATAAAGGAAGCAGTCTCATTTTACTTAACCCATTTGTTTTTCATGAAACAACAAAGATTTGACTTAGAATCACAGGGCTAATGAGACTGAAAGAATTTATCCAGTTCAATTTTCCATCTTTAGCCAAGACTGAAATTATACCACTGTAGGCACATGAAAATCTACTTCACATACAAATAAACACCAACTAGTATATACATCATAGAAGAACCAGCTTTCATAAAATCTGTCACAACATCCAACAAATCTGCAACAAAAGACACAGCTACTGTAATAAAGAACATGAAGAATCTTGGTGCAACAGTGAAAAACAATTTATATACCAGAAACCACAACTCGCTATTAGGTCAATAGCATCACAGTAACAGTACCCAGTGTCTTTCTTATTCAAGTATATACAGTAATTTTCAGTCATGATCATCACAGACATCAGTAACTAGGATGTACACACAAATATTTTACAAACACAATAGAAAACATATTAAAAAACGAAGATACCTTAAATTTTTAACAATTACAAACATGTTAACATTACTACTATATATATTGCCTCATTATTTTTAATAGATTTGTACCCTTTAAAAATAGCACTGAGTTTTATAAAAATACTGATAATGGCTCAATGTTTCTTGGAGTCAGGAAATCTTGATATTTATAATTCAGTAGTCTGTAGTTTATGTGCCTTGTTCTTCCACCACCAGAATCCTATAGCCAATCATTTTCTCAAAACAACAGCAACAACAGAGGTCTCTATTCAAGTATTACATCCGAAAACTTCTAGTTCTTTGAAATGGTTGGAAGGGGTTTTAGCGCCCACATCAGCAGCTGTGGTTTTGCTTTAGGTTTTTCAGGAAATAGAAGTGCTTCACTTTCTGGTGTAGGAAATCGTTCTTGATAGACTTCAGGATATGATTTTTGAAACTAAAAAACAAAAAGATCCAAGAAGAGTCAAAAAAAATAATAAAAATCAATAAAGTTGAGCACTGTAATTTTAAAATAAGTTTCTGATCTAATACTTTCCTATTTTTGTTTGGTTTTAATATTTACTGCTTTCTATCAGAAGAGAGAATAAGAAAAAAACAGATCACAAGTTCTCATCAATACAAATCCATCTCTTTTTGTTAAATAAATCACTGAATTCTACTTTCTATAGATCTGATTCATCTTTAATTTGATCTAATGGTCAAATAAATGCCTTACTTAGTCACACCTCTTAAAACTTCTCCCCTGCTAACTATAAATAGACCTCCCTTCTAAAACAGACACAAGTAACTCTGACTGACGCTCTACATACTTAAAAGAAAATCTTTAAAGAAAATGTTCAAAAATTTTCCCTATCTCCCTGTTTCTCCAACTCAGCCCCACCAGCTTCTGCCCAAATGGAAGAAAAAGCATGCTGGTATGCACTATTTTACAAAACGTTTATGAATAAGGAGTATGTATTTCCTTTGATCCTCACCACTGAACTCTTCTCCAAAATTACTCTGAGAAAACTACAATGGGAGTCTAGAAACCTCATGCCCTATGTGTGTACACATACATGTCCTGTGTATACATATGTATACATACATTCCCTATGTAACTCTCATGCCCTATGTATACATATGTGTATGTATATGGTGTGATCAGAGATGAAGCTATGCAGGATTCAGTCTCTAAAAATAAATACCACTGACTTGCTCTTGAATCAATACTTTAAAAATGATGAAGAAGGATTCTGAACTAATACAACACTGTAAATCAGCTACACTTCAATTTTTAAAAAGATCAAGTTAGAGGTATTCTCAGTTGAAAACTAATCAAACTGTTGAAAACCTTGTTCTTTAATAGGAACTAAAATTTTTATTGATGCCTGAGGCAAGAAACCAATTTGATATCTAAGACAAAAGACTTTCAAAATTCTGGATATTTTACACTTGTTAACTCAGTCTGATTTGCCTTAAAAAAAAAAAAAGAAAGAAAGAAAGAAAGAAACCGCCCCCATTTACAGCTTCTCTGAATTTAAAGCAACTGCTCCACTAATTCACATCATCAGTTCAGTTCAGTTCAGTTACTCACTCGTGTCGAACACTTTGTGACTCCATGGACCACAGCAAGCCAGGAAACCCTGTTCATCACAACCCCCAGAGTTTACTCAAGCTCATGTCCATTGAGTCAGTGATGCCATCCAACCATCTCATCCTCTGTCATCCCCTTCTCCACCCACCTTTAACCTTTCCAAGCATCAGGGTCTTTTCAAATGAATCAGCTCTTTGCATAAGATGGCCAAGTATTGCAGTTTCAGCTTCAACATCAGTCCTTCCAATGATATTCAGGACTGATTTCTTTAGGATGGACTGGATAGATCTCCTTGCAGTCCAAGGGACTCTCAAGAGTCTTCTCCAACACCACAGTTCAAAAGCATCAATTCTTCGGAGCTCAGCTTTCTTCACAGTCCAACTCTCACATCTATACATGACCAATGGAAAAACAATAGCCTTGACTAGACAGACCTTTGTTGGCAAAGTAGTGTCTCTGCTTTTGAATATACTATCTAGGTTGGTCATAACTTTTCTTCCAAGGAGTAAGCGTCTTTTACTTTCATGGTTGCAGTCACCATCTGCAGGGATTTTTGGAGCCCCCAAAATAAAGTCTGACAATGCTTCCACTGTTTCCCCATCTATTTCCCATGAAGTGATGGGACCAGGTGCCTTGATCTTCCTTTTCTGAATGTTGAACTTAAAGCCAACTATTTCACTCTCCACTTTCACTTTCATCAAGAGGCTTTTTAGTTCCTCTTCATTTTCTGCCATAAGGGTGGTGTCATCTGCATATCTGAGGTTATTGATATTTCTTCCAGCAATCTTGATTCCAGCTTTTGCTTCTACCACCCCAGTGTTTCTCATGATGTACTTTGCATAGAAGTTAAATAAGCAGGGTGACAGTATACAGCCTTGACATACTCCTTTTCCTATTTGGAACCAGTCTGTTGTTCCATGTCCAATTCGAACTGTTGCTTCCTGACGTGCATATAGGTTTCCCAAGAGGCAGGTTAGGTAGTCTGGTATTCCCATCTCTTTAAGAATTTTCCACAGTTTGTTGTGATCCACACAGTCAAAGGCTTTGGCATAGTCAATAAAGCAGAAGTAGATGTTTTTCTGGAACTCTCTTGCTTTTTCCATGATCCAGTGGATGTTGGCAATTTGATCTCTGGTTCCTCTGCCTTTTCTAAAACCACTTGAACATCTGGAAGTTCATGGTTCATGTATTGTTAAAGCTTGGCTTGGAAAATTTTGAGCATTACTTTACTAGCATGTGAGATGAGTGCAATTCTGCGGGTAGTTTGATCATTTTGGCATTGCCTTTCTTTGGGATTGGAATGAAAACTGACCTTTTCCAATCCTGTGGGCACTGCTGAGTTTTCCTGATTTGCTGGCATATTGAGTGCAGCACTTTCACAGCATCATCTTTTAGGATTTGAAATAGCTCAACTGGAATTCTGTCACCTCCACTAGCTTTGTTCATAGTGATACTTCCTAAGGCCCACTTGACTTCACATTCAGGATGTCTGGCTCTAGGTGAATGATAATACCATCATGATTATCTGGGTCATGAAGATATTTTTTGTATAGTTCTCCTGAGTATTCTTGCCACCTCTTATTATCTTCTGCTTCTGTTAGGTCCATACCATTTCTGTCCTATATTGAGCCCATCTTTGCATAAAATATTCCCTTGGTATCTCTAATTTTCTTAAAGAGATCTCTAGTCTTTCCCATTCTATTGTTTTCCTCTATTTCTTTGCACTAATCACTGAGGAAGGCTTTTTATCTCTCCTTGCTATTCTTTGGAACTCTGCATTCAAATGGACGTATCTTTCCTTTTCTCCTTTGCTTTCACTTCTCTTCTTTTCACAGCTATTTGTAAGGCCTCCTCAGACAGCCATTTTGCTTTTCTGCATTTCTTTTCTTGGAGATAGTCTTAATCCCTATCTCCTGTACAATGTCACAAACCTCCCCCATAGTTCATCAAACACTCTATCAGATCTAGTCCTTTAAATCTATTTCGCACTTCCACTCTAGAATCATAATGAATTTGATTTAGCTCATACCTGAATGGTCTAGTGATTTTCCCTGCTTTCTTCAATTTTAGTCTGAATATGGTAATAAGGAATTCATGATCTGAGCCACAGTCAGCTCCTGGTCTTATTTTTGCTGACTATATAGAGCTTCTCCATATTTGGCTGCAAAGAATATATCTGATTTCGGTGTTGACCATCTGGTGATGTCCATGTGTAGATTCTTCTCTTGTGTTGTTGGAAGAGGGCGTTTCCTATGAGTGGTATGTTCTCTTGGCAAAACTCAGTATTAGCCTTTGCCCTGCTTCATTCTGTACTCCAAGGCCAAATTTGCCTGCTACTCCAGGTGTTTCTTGACTTCCTACTTTTGCATTCCAGGCCCCTATAATGAAAAGGACATCTTTTTGGATGTTAGTTATAGAAGGTCTTGTAGGTCTTCACAGAACCATTCAATTTTAGCTTCTTCAGCATTACTGATTGGGGCATAGACTTAGATTACCATGATATTGAATGGTTTGTCTTGGAAACAATCAGAGATCATTCCGTCATTTTTGAGATTGCATCTAAGTACTGCATTTTGGACTCTTTTGTTGACTATGATGACTATGTTGACTATGTGGGACTCTTGTCCAGAGTAGCAGATATAATGGTCATCTGAGTTAAATTCACCCATTCTAGTCCATTTTAGTTCACTGATTCCTAAAATGTCGATGTTCACTCTTGCCATCTCCTATTTGACCACTTCCAATTTGCCTTGATTCATGGACCTAACATTCCAGGTTCCTATGCAACGTTGCTCTTTATAGCATTGGACCTTGCTTCCATCACCAGTCACATCCACAGCTGAGGGTTTTTGCTTTGGCTCCATCCCTTAATTCTTTCTGGAGTTATTTCTCCACTGATCTCCAGTAGCATACTGGGCACCTACCGACCTGGGGAGTTCATCTTTCAGTGTCCTATCTTTTTGCCTTTTCCTACTGTTCATGGGGTTCTCCAGGTAAGAATACTGAAGTGGTTTGCCATTCCCTTCTCCAGTGGACCACATTTTGTCATAACTCTCCACCATGACCCGTCCGTCTTGGGTGGCCCTACACAGCATGGCTCATAGTTTCATTGAGTTAGACAAGGTTGTGGTCCATGTGTTTAGACTGGTTAGTTTTCTGTGATTATAGTTTTACTCTGTCTGCCCTCTGATGGAGAAGGATAAGAGGCTTATGGAAGCTTCCTGATGGGAGAGAGTGACTGAGGGGGATACTGATTCTTGTTCCGAGGGGCCATGCTCAGTAAATCTTTGATCCAATTTTCTGTTGATGGGTGGAATTGTGTTCACTCCCTGCTATCTACCTGGGGCCAAACTGTGGTGGAGGTAATGAAGATAATGGTGACCTCCTTCAAAAGACCCCATGCATGCACTGCTACACTCAGTGGCCCCAACCCTGCAGCAGGCCACCACCAACCCCAGCTCCACTGGAGACTCCTGGACACAAGTCTGGGTTTGTTTCTTGTGGGCTCACTGCTCCTTTCTCCTGGGTTCTGGTGCACAATGGTCTGTTTGTGCCCTCCAAGAGTCTATTTCCCAGTCCTGTGTAAGTTCTGGCAGCTCTATGGTGGGGTTAATGGTGACCTCCTCCAAGAGAGCTTACAATAAATTCACATCAAACCACATATCAAAACCAAGGTGAAATATTAGAGAATAACCTCATAAATGAGGATCTCAATAATGGTAAAAATCTACAGTGGAGAATAAAGATCTGGAAAACTGACCACAGTTGTGTAAATTAATACATGAAATGAATAATACTTTGAAAACTGCTCTGTCTCAGAAGATAAGCTTCATATGAAATCTCTTAAAACAGAATAAAAAGGAAAAAACAACATAAGAATGGTAGGGAGAAAAAATGACTTAGGAAGAATACCCCTTTACCTGCTTCAATTTTTTCTTCTTTTCTTTGCTGGAGAGTTTGGCATCTCTGATGACTTCCTCCAACAAGGCTGCCAGAGGTTCCTGGGAGCCATAAGCTCTTTGGTATTCAAATTCCTCTGGGCTGATTTGACGGCAAAATGATGGAGCAGATAAAGTAATATCCATGTCAGCTCCTGGGTATTTTATCTGAGGCAAATGGATTATTAGTGAAAGTATATTTTCAAATAAATTACAAAAATTAGTTCAGATAGTACAGCGTATCTCCTAGAAGGAATGCTATGACATTCAACTTGACTGGGAAAAACTCTATAATGAAAAGTCAAAGTGTTGTGAAAATAACTATACTACCAAATGTAATCTACAGATTCAATGCAATCCCTATCAAATTACCAATGGCAGTTTTCAGAGAACTAGAACAAAAAAATCTCACAGTTCATATGGAAACACAGAAGACCCCTAATAGCCAAAGCAATCTTGAGAAAGAAGAATGGAGCTGGAGAAATCAACCTTCCTGACTTCAGACTATACTACAAAGCTATAGTCATCAAAACAGTGTGGTACTGGCACAAAACCAAATATAGACCAGTGGTACAAGATAGAAAGCTCAGAGATAAACCCATCTACCTATGGTTACCTTATTTTTGACAAAGGAGGCAAAAATATACAATGGGGCAAAGTTAGTCTCTTCAGTAAGTGGTGCTGGCAAAACTGGACAGCTACATGTAAAAAAATGAAATTAGAACACTTCCTAACACCGTACACAAAGATAAACTCAAAATGGATTAAAGACCTAAATGTAAGACCAGAAACTGTAAAATTCCTAGAAGAAAACATAGGCAGAATACTCTATAACATAAATCATAGCAAAATACTCTATGACCCACCTCCTAGAGTAATGAAAATAAAACAAAAAATAAACAAGTGAGACCTAATTAAACTTAAAAGCTTTCACAGCAAACTATAAACAAGGTGAAAAGACAACCCTCAGAATGAGAAAAATAGCAGCAAATCAAACAACTGACAAAGAATTAATTTCAAAAGTATACAAACAACTCATACAAGTCAATACCAGAAATACAAGCAATGCAAACAAAAAATGGGCAAAAGACCTAAACAGACATTTCTCCAAAGAAGACATACAGATGGCTAGTAAACATATGAAAAGATGCTCAACATTGCTTGTTATTAGAGAAATGCAAATCAAAACTACAGTGAGATATCACCTCACACCAGTCAGAATGGCCATCATCAAAAAATCTACAAACAATAAATGCTGGCACGGGTGTGAAGAAAATGGAACTCTCTTGCACGGCTGGTGGGAATGCAAATTGATACAGCCACTATGGAGAACAGTATGGAGTTTCCTTTAAAAACTAGGAATAAAACCACCATATGACCCAGCAATCTCACTATTAGGTATATACGCTGAGGAAACCAAAGTTCAAAAAGACACATGTAACCCAATATTCATTGCAGCTCTGTTTACAATAGCTGGGACATGGAAGCAACCTAGGTGTTCATCAACAGCTGAATGAATAAAAAGGCTGTAATACATATATATGTGATGGAATATTACTCAGCCATTAAAAGGAATGCATTTGAGTCAGTCCTAATGGGGTGGATGAACCCAGAGCCTATTATACAGAGTGAAGTAAGTCAGAAAGAGAAAAATAATTATCATATACTAACACATATATGGAATCTAGAAAGATGGTATTGATCAATCTATTTGCAGAGCAGCAATGGAGACACAGACATTGAGAACAGACTTATGGTCACAGCTTGTTCGGGGGAGAAGGAGAGGGTGGGAGGTATGGAAGAGAGTAACATGTAAAATAGATAGCCAGTGGGCATTTGCTGTATGACTTAGGGAACTCAAACAGGCTCAGTAACAACCTAGAGGGGTGGGATGGGAAGGGAAGTGGGGGGGATGTTCAAGTAGGAGGGGACATAGGTAAACCTATGGCTGATTCATGTTGATATTTGATGGAAACCAATGCAATGTTGAAAGCAATTTTCAATTAAAAATAAATAAATTTTAAAAATTAAAAATAAATAAAATGAATTTATAAAATAGAAAAGTCCTTCCATAATGTCAAAAAATTCATATAAGCCACAGTTTTAAACAAGAGTTTTTGCCTCTTTAAACCTAAAAGCCATTTTCATAAGCAAATAAACCTTGTGCCCTCTACTACTAAGATCTGAAATTTACACATAAACTAATAAACATGTTGACTAAAATGATTCCAAACACACAAGATGAACTATGCAAGTTCTTCTCACATCTGCAAAGTCTGCTCCCCCATCCCTTGGGGACGGGCAGAGGCACAAGTTCTAGCCCAGACATTGTGGACAGGAGAGTACTGCACCCAACCCATCTCCAAACACGTTCACAGTAGGAAACAAGTGAAAACAAATGTGCAGACACTGCCCAGGGCAAAAGGGAGAAGGGAGACATGGAGGGAGAAGGCACCAAGATCTATAAAATAGGAAGATAAAAACATGCATTAAAAATACTTAATTTCAGAGTCCAAGAAGTTCATCTTCTCAAAAATATAGCACCAATATACATACATACATACATACATACATACATACATACATACACACACACACACACACACACACATATCTCACCTACTGTTCTGTGGGGGATAAGATTCCTATCATTACATTCACATCTTTGGTTTAAGATTTTTTTCCAGAAGCCACAGTTAAAAATAAATGTGTTGCCAAGAAGGGTTGTTTCATCAAGTACATTCCATGCCTTGGCGCCAGCTTACCAGGTCATTTAGACAACCCGAGAGAGAGAGAGAGAGAGAGAACAGACCCTTAAGGAAAAGGGGCACACACACAACACTTAATTTTTATTTGAACCAGGAAGTCCAGAAAAAACACCAGAAGAGCCAGAATAAATGGTGAGGCCCAAGTAAAATGTGCCAGGCTGAAGCCTAGGAAATGAGAAAAACAACAGATAACTATGCAGGAGGAAGAGGGTTACAGACATGGCCAACAGAAGGCAGGTGTCAAAAACAATGCAGATGTCACTGCTTATCTCTCCCAGGATCAACCATAAAACTGCCCCAAACAATTCACCAGAACAGTCCAGGTAACACTTCATTTTCAGAAAGGCACGACCCCAAATGTTATATGACAGAGAGGCCTGTGTGAGAGAAGAGAGATCTACAGATTCTGAGGGCAAAAACAAACACACAATTTAAGTGTGTACTTCTAAGAGAGAAAATGTAACTGGACAATCAGACAGTTATTGATTTATTCAGGGCCATCACTGTGCCCCTTCACAGGATCACACTGCTCTGCAGTTAAGTTCATCACCTCTCAGCCTTCTGCTCTTCAGCTGACAGAGAAGGGCTCACAGGGCTAAGTCCCTGCAACACCCACCTGTGTGGTGTGAACACACAAGTCCAACACACAGAGCAACAGAGTCACTGCCTGCAGTGTTGCTTGCAGAAATGCAGTGAAAGTTATTACGTTTTCCTTTTTTTAAAAAAGTTTGGCTCATAAAATATCAAGGGGAGGTGGGAGATTAAACTAAAACAACAGTAAGATTATACTTTCACTCATTCAAATGGCAAAGGTACGTATGTTAATAAATAATACCCACAGTAGGCAGGGGTGTAAAGAAATGAATACTTTCTTAGCAACGATGAGAATGCAAACTGGAACAATCACTCAAAACAGAAATTTGACAGTATGCAATCTATGCTTAACACACATTCATGATCTTTGACCACACAATGCCACACCTAGGAATTTATTCTTAGAAAATAATCAGAGGAGCTAAACAAGAGAAAATCTTAGCTATTAAAAAGTTATTGTTATAATGCTTGCAAAATAGAAAATGAAAATCATCTAAATACTAAACCAAAGAAAACCATTTAAATAAAATATAGCATATCTCTATTATAGAATATTACTAATTATAATATTATGGAATAATCTAACAATAATGTTGATAATAACAACAGCAGTACCAAATCAGGGCTTACTGTGTGATAAATAAGCACTTCATATGTGTTAAACCATTCAATCCTCAAAATAGGCCTAGAGGTAGGTATTAACTATTGTTATCCCATTTTACAGATGAGAAAAGAAATGTTGAGACAGATGTTAAAGCTGAGAGATGTTATGTGTGTGTGTGTCCTTAGTTGCTTAGTTTTGTCTGACTCTTTGTGACCCTATGGAGTGCAGCTCGCCAAGCTCCTCTGTCCATGGGGATTCTCCAGGCAAGAATACTGGAATGGGTTGCCATGTCCTCCTCCAGGGTATCTTCCCAACCCAGAGATCGAACCTAAGTCTCCCACATTGCAGGTGGATTCTTTACCATCTGAGCCACCAGGGAAGCCCAAGAATGGGAGTGGGCAGCCTATCCCTTCTCTAGGGCATCTTTCCAACCCAGGAATCGAACCGGGGTCTCCTGCATTGCAGGCGGGTTCTTTACCAGCTAAGCTACCAGGGAAGCCTCAAGAGACATTACAAAACATGCCATAGTCACACAGCTAATAAAGGGCACATCAGAAATTCAAATACTGTTTAGCTTGAGTCTGTGCTCCTGGTCATTTTGGGACAATCAAGAATATTTAATGATGTGGAAACTATTCTTACTGTATTGTTAAGAGAAAGTAAGTAACTTTCTTATAAAGTAAGTTATAAAAGAGGAATAAAAGAAAGAGAGATGGAAGGAAAGGAGGGAGAAGGGGAAATAGAAAAACATCTAAAAACACTAACACTGACTCAACATTTAGAGTTACTCTGATATTTTGGGTGTATTTTCTATATTTTCCAAATTCTTTCAATGTATTAGGTTGGTAATTACCAAAAAATAGAAAAAAACCTTTGATTTTAATTCTTAAATTGCACATTAAAAAACAGATAATTATTTAATGATACTTTGGGGGATAGCAGTTTACTGGTCTTTATTTGTGGAGCCTCAAAAAAATGCTTAATGAGAAACAGATCCAGTCATTCAGAAGGAGCCAAGCAGACCTTCTGCCTGCCTTTACCCAAAGTTCCTGCTCCCACAGGCTGACATACAAACTCTACTGTGGGGCCCACATGATAGTAATACATTATAGTTCTTTTGCATCATTTTAATATAGTAACCACAATGACAATAAAAACAATAAAAATAGCTACCTTTGAAAAAGCATTTGCCATATGACAGACATCTGTGCCAAGGGTTTTATAATGCAGCATCTACTCTTTACAACTGCATAGAGCAGGTATGGACTATTTTAATACTTGAAGAAACTGAAATCCAGAGAGGTTAAGAAACTTGCTCAGAACCAAACAATCAGGAAAGTGGGGAGCCAGGGGTCTGGCCCAGGTCCCGTAGCTCTGAAGCCAGGTGAGTTCTTCTACCACTCTATGGCTTACGGCAAGGCAGTATGGCAGGGTAGTTCAGAGCACTTATTCTGCAGAATGAGTTCACCAGTGTGAATCCTAGCTCTGTAACCTTGGACAAATTACCTACGTTCTCTGTGCCTCAGCTTTCTCATTCAAAAAATGGTGTCTAGGTGGCAAGGCTACTGTGAATCAAGGCATTATTCCACATAAATCACTTCCATCAGGAAGTATATGCAGAGTCTGAACAAGCCCACTGAAAGAATTTGCAAACAAAAGTATGCAGCACTGACTGACACCACAAAACCTCGTGGGTATTCCATACCTTTCTCAAAGACAAGAACACACGCATGCAGTGCCTACAATGTACCAAGTCCAGTTGTAAGCACTTTGTACAAATTAACTGAATCTCCATTAACAAAAAATGCCAAGAAGCCTAGCAAATGTACATGACTTTTTGCAGGCAATTTTATAGGACAGGTAACATTCCTTCCTTTACCTGGACTCTTCGTAGATGGGCCACACGCTCCTCTATGGAGGTCTGCAAGGCCAAAGGGACTTTCAGAATCTCTTGGTAATTGTCCATCAGAAATGTCACCAACCTAGCAGCTAGTAAGTCATCCAAGTCCACTTCATCTTTGGAACACAAGATGCAACGGGAAAATGTCTGAACCATCTTAAAAATAAAAAAATGAGGTTAAGGGAGTATATTTTTAAATAAGCACAAGATGAGGATTTTGTTTCGGTTTGGTTTTTTACCTGCTCTGAACTATTTTGCAAAAAGTAACTGACTAGTGAGATATGACCCACAGCACAGAGTGCCCATCTTACCTGTCACATGGACACACCTGGTCATCTCAGACGGGGTAATCTTCTCATCAACCAGCATGAATAGAATGTGCCTCACATCTCACAAGGACTTAGCAGAGATGCTTGTCTGAGCAGTTTTTAAAGACATCTCCTTTTATAGATGTTTTAAATATATATTAAACAAGTTCTGAAAATTATTATCACCATCGTGACTTGAATCCATGTAGCACTAAGTTCAAAGTACTTTATAACCATTTAGCCTAATAATATCCTAATTTCATTCTTATTTTACTTTAAAAAAAATCTGCTAGTACAATCTGTGTGCTTCAAACATCATAGTTTTTCCTAGTTAACTGTTATTTTCTCCATGATTTTGTAAGTGCATTGACAATCATCTTTGAACAAAACCATCAGAAGTGCATTAAGTAATGAAATATAAAAAATATAGCAGTTGCTTCTATAGAATTCATTTTAACTACTCCATTTTTAATACAATCCTTTCAATTCAGTTCAGTTCAGTTCAGTCGCTCAGTCATGTCCAACTCTTTGCATCCCCAACGCAGCACACCAGGCCTCCCTGTCCATCACCAACTCCTGGAATCCACCCAAACCCATGTCCATTGAGTCGGTGATGCCATCCAACCATCTAATCCTCTGTCCCCTTCTCCTCCTGCCTTCAATCTTTCCCAGCATCAGAGTCTTTTCAAATGAGTCACCTCTTCACATCAGGTGGCCAAAGTATTGGAGTTTCAGCTTCAAAATCAGTCCTTCCAATGGACACCCAGGACTGATCTCCTTTAGGATGATGGATTTTTTCCCCCTTTCCTACAAATTTTATTGCTGACAATCTTATCTCAAAACCAATAGCCACGTAACTAAGTCAGGCAGAGAAAGACAAATACTGTATGATATCACTTATATGTGGAATCCAAAACATACAACTAACAAATACAACAAAAAGAAACAGATTTACATACACGGAGAAAAAAGTGTGTGGCTACCAGTATGGAGAGGGAAGGGAGAGAAGGGCAATGTAGGGGTAAAGGATTAAGAATTACAAACTATTATGTATAAAATAAGCTACGAGTATATATTGTAAAGCACAAGAAATATCACCAATATTTTATAACTATAAAAGGACTATAACCATTAAAAATTGTAAATCACTATATTGTACACCTGCAACTTAAATTGTACATCAACTATACTTCAATTTTAAAAACACCAATACACATGACATAATGTAATTCTGTTTAATAAGACTTAATTTCATCCACCTACTACAGGGGATACTTTATCTTCACTCACGTACATGCACAGAGAAAGAGACACATATAGACAGTCTTTGTCTGGGGACTATAGACCCCAGGGATTTGGGAATGCTTTGAAACTGTATGCAAATTTTACATATACATTCTTCTGGGAAATAGGTGCAAAGACTCCTTTAGCGTTTCAGAGAGGTCCATTAGCCCACCTACACATCCACCTACCCAGAAAGAGTTAAGAATCACTCTTCTGGGCACTGACTGGTCCTCTGATCTTGTGCCACACCTCTAAAGTCGGCCAGTAAACCCTCAGGCATACACAGTGGTCCAGCAGCATATGGGAAGGATGTACATACCAATGAGAAATCAATTTTGCTTTGTATTTTCTGAGGAAAATTTTAAAACTTAGTAGCAAATAATTCTAAACCTAAACCCTATTTTAATACGCACGCTGACATAATAAAGGAAAAATCAAAATCAGCCAACTTTTTAAAGCAAAATTGAGAATATATTAAGAAATATCATCAATAATGGACCCTTGGATCATAGCCTGAAAGATACACATTTTCTCTCTCTTTCCAAGTTGTCTGGTCCAACTCTATTTCATTTCTTCCTTTTTTAATCTATGATGTATGGTGCATCTATTCTACTAGTTATAGTACAAAGGCTTTGCGACCCTTTTTGTCCTGAAGGAGAAAATGTGGTTTCTGGAGAGGCCAGTGATCTTTCCTTTTCACACTTTCTTCTCTTTGTGTTGACAGCAGGCAGGATGCAGCAGCTATCTCTACACACAGAGTCTACCCCTACTCATTCTTTACTTTTCATTATGTTCTTTAATACTTTGGCCACCTGATGTGAAGAGCTGATTCACTGGAAAAGACCCTGATGCTGGAAAAGACTGAAGGCAAAAGAGAAGTGGACGTCAGAAGATATGATGGTGAGATAGCATTGCCAACTCAATGGACATGAATTTGAGCAAACTCCAGGAGATAGTGAAGGACAGGGGAAGCCTGGCATGCTGCAGTCCCTGGGTCACAAAGAGTCGGACATGACGAAGGGACTGAACAACAACAAATGTTCTTTAAGTCACTAAGACCAAAAGAATAACATCAGCCTGAGTGGATTTCAAGCCAGGGCTCTGTAAGCCAGCCTGCCTTGTACCTTCCTCTGATTGCCAAACTAGTAAACTTGACTCAAGTGAATTTTATCCCCAAACCCTAGTCCTCTTAGATGTCAGAAATCAACCTACCAGTGTTCGGGTACCAAAGCCATCACACAGTGGTGGCATCTCCTTATTTAAGCAGATCCTTGCCATCATCCTCATCAGCAGCTGTAACTTTCTCCTATTTTCAGGGGGCAGGAGGAGGCAGCAAATCTGAAAGGCTTCGATGGCCATTTTCTCTTTCTGTAACAATCCTGGTTTAGGGGAGGAAAAATAAAAGGTTTTACTCCTTTAAAAACGTATAGCCTATCTGACTCTATTATGTTCACATTTTTATAAAATATGTATTACTAAAATTATATAAAGCATGTTCACATGTTCAGTTATACTGGGCTAAATGCTACCGATCCCCTGTCACAATTGAGCATAGAAAATACAAACCATCAACTAGGCATGGCAAATATATAAAACAAACACAGCCATTTTTCCCTCCCACAACTTGACAGTTAAAACTAAATTTTCATAGCGTTCTTTCCCATTGAATCAAGAGCAGTCAGGTTAAGCCTAATGTACCATTCAACATTCAGATAGTGTAAGAGACCCACGATAGCATGGGCAAGAACATGAATGTGCGATCCCTGTCCTGAAGTCTCCTTTTTGTACTATTTCCTTATGATGAGCAGGGTCACCATATTGCATGACTCTCATGGACTAAATAACAGGACTAATGTTCTTGGGGTCATTCCACTGCCAAAGACTCTGCTGCTGCTGACTCTACTTCTCTCTAAATAACACCTGTCAAATAATCCTTCCTCCAAATTAAGCTCTTTTTTCTAGCTAAGTGTGCTGATTCAACTGTGTTACATGTCTACCCTCCTCAGGCAGTATGATTTTGCTAAAAATTAGGGTATTCTAATACTATGTTCTCTTCAACGTATTTGTCCATCTTCAAGCCTTCTAAAGAGATAAAATTGCTTTCACCGATGTATTGGTCCATATCCAACCCTTTCAAGTTCCAACTAGTCTCTGACTTAAGAGACCAAATGACCTTTATATTCAGCAGATATTTACTGGCCACATACAACATGCCAGGAACAATGCTAGCTCTCTTTGAAGAGCTTGTGCATGGTAAGAAGAGGCCCATGAAGTAGCAAGATGTGAGGGGCACTGCAAGAAACATCTGCAAGGCACATATCAGGGAAACTATAAGTCACTCGACAGGACAGTAGCATAGGCTGTGACAGCCCAGTAGAAAATAAGCTAAAAAGGTCGGCAGAGATGAGATCTTGGAAGGTCTTGAATGCTAGACTAAGGACTTTAGGTGTGAAGAAAAGTTAAAAAGGAAAAGGAGCTGCAGACTGATGGGAAAATACTCCAAGAGTTTTGGTGGTTACTCTCTAAGGACGTATGAGCAGAGATCCAAAGAAAATGAGAGCAAGCCTGGTAAATATCACAGAGACAAATTTTCAACGTGAAGGAAATAAACTTACAAAGATTATGACAAGGTAATGTGTTTGGAGTGTTTGAGGAACAGCAATGAGAGTAGTGTGAAGACAGAGCAGAGTGCAAAGAATATTCAAGTCAGAAACAAGGTTAGAGAGGAAATTGTTATGGAAACACATAAGACTCTGAATGCCTCAAACAATCTTGAGAAGGAAGAACAAAGCTGGAGGTTTCGTATACCCTGATTTCAAACAATACTACAAAGCTTCAGTCAACAAAACAGTATGGTACTAGAACAAAAACAGACACACAGATCAATGGAACAGAACAGAGAGCCTAGAAATGAACCACACTTATATGGGCAATTAATCTACAATAAAGGAGGCATGAACACACAATGGGGAAAAGACAGGCACTTCAATAATTGTTTCTGGGAAAATTGGACAACTTAATGCAAAAGAATCAAACTGGAGTACTCTCTCATACTATGCATAAAAATAAATTCAAAATCAACTAAAGACTAAAATCTGAGACCTGAAACTATAAAATTCTAGAAGAAAATAAGCAGTATGTTCTTTGACATTAGTCTTTATTATATTTGAAGGGGTATATCTCCAAAAAACAAAAGCAAATTAGACAAATGGGGCTACATCAAATTAAAAGGCCTCTGTACAGTGAAGAAAACTATCAACAAAATGAAAACTCCAATTATGGAATGGGAGAAGATACTCTCAAAAAATTAAAAAACAGAACTATCATATGATCTTACAATTCCACTTTAGGGTATTTACCTGAACAAAACAAAAACACTAATTTATAAAAGATGCATGCTCCCCTGTTCCATTCCAACATCAATCGAAGTGCCCATCAATGGATGAATAGATAAAGAAGGTATGTGTGTACGTAGAAACAGATATAGATATTGGGTTAGCCAAAATGTTCCTTTGGTTTTTAAGTAAAAATAAAGACACACTTCTCAATTTCACCAAGAACTTTATTGAACAACATACTTACCATTCTGTTCCACTACCTTTTGCCATTTTTTCAGGCAACATCATAATCTCATCTTCTCAAACATTTTATCTTTTTGAGCAAAAAACTATTCCAGATGCCTTTTACAGTCTACCAGGGAATTGAAATTTTTGCTATTAAGAGAATTTTGTAAAGACCAAAAGAAATGGAAATCCAAAGATGCAATATCTGGTGAATATGATGGATGAATCAGAACTTCCCAGACAACTGTAACAGTTTTTGCCTGGTCATCAAAGAAACAGAAGTCTTGTGTTTTCCTGATGGAAGATTACATATTTTCTTTTGACTAATTCTGGACACTTTTTGTCAAGTGCTGCTTTCAGTCAGTCTAATTCAGAGCTGTACTTGTTGGAATTGATTGATTGGCATTCTGGAAGAAGCTCATAATAAAGGATTCCCTTCCAAGCCCACCATATACACAACATGATCTTCAAAAGGCAAGAAGGCCCCTGGTGTGGTAGGTGATAGTTCATTTCATTCACCCCATGATCTCGTCTATTCCTTATTATATAAGATTTCTTGATACAAATTAATCTGACCAAAGTAAACCATAAAAGCTTTTTACCTTGTGATTACAATCAAAAGTCACAGACTATGAAATTATATTTGCCAGACTTAAGGATTAGTACCTAGAATGTATTTTTAGAATGACAAAAAAGAACAACCAAAAGAAAAAAATTGAGTAAAGGATAGAAAAAAAAATTTTACTCAAGAAGAAACCCACATGACCAATAAACAGTAAGAAGATTCCTTTTCATACCCATCAGATTAATAAAATTAAAGGATTGGTAAGGAAACAATCAAATAGGAATATATCATGAATGGATATGTAAATTGCCAGAACAACTTTGGAAAGCAATTTGCTAGAATCAGTAAAGTCATGAATACCAAACAACTTAGTGATTCTGCTTCAAGATACACAGAAATACATGGATATCTTTGCAACCTTGCAAAATGTACTGGGTCAGGGTGGCGGGCACATGGACGTCTATTTTACCACCCTCCTCCCAAACAGTACTTTGGTGAAAATTTAGAAATTAAATTGCAGGGTTACTTTCTTTCTGCCGTGCTGGGTCTTCTCTGTGGTGCACGGGTTTCTCATTGCAGTCACTTCTCCTGCAGCAGAGCTCGGGCTCTACGGCACACTTCAGTAGCTGCCTGCAGCTTATAGGCTTTGTTGCCCCGCAGTATGTGGACTCCTCCCAGAGCAGCGACTGAACCCGAGTCCTCTGCATTGGCAGGCAGATTCTTCACTGGCCTTCACTGGACCATGGAAGTCCTGCAGGGTTACTTTTAAAGCGCTATTTGACAATGTTTTCTTTCTATGAACAATACCATCAAAAACAATGAGTACATTTGGCACTGCTGCTGCTGCTGCTGCTAAGTCACTTCAGTCGTGTCTGACTCTGTGCGACCCCATAGACGGCAGCCCACCAGGCTCCCCCGTCCCTGGGATTCTCCAGGCAAGAACACTGGAGTGGGTTGCCATTTTCTTCATTTGGCACTAGATCTTGGCTTATAAGTATCATTCTCTACAAAAAGAAACCAAGAATTCTTAAAGAAATGGCTGATTCCAGGGTTGGTGACAGAAAGTAAAAGCTGAGCCTGTAGTGGTAAAAATAAAGTGCTTCAAGAATGCTCGGGACACAGCAAAAGGCTACATGAGCCATTCTGAAGGAACCCCTCCCCCAGGGTTCCAAATACATGTGTATTGGACTGTGCTGTGCCAAGTTGCTTCAGTCATGTCCAACTCTGTGCAACCCTATGACTGTAGCCCGCCAGGCTCCTCTGTCCATGGGATTCTCCAGGCAAGAATACTGGAGTGGATTGCTATGCCCTCCTCCTGGGGATCTTCCCAACCCAAGGACTGAACCCAAGTCTACTGGGTCTCATGGATTGCAGGCAGATTCTTTACTGTCTAAGACACCAGGAAGTCCTGTAATTAGACAACTTGATATTATCCTATATGTCATGGGGCTATATTCAGTTTAATTCCTTCTACCCATAGTCTTTTTAATTCCTAAAGTCCAATTTGGTTCTTTGTTCTTTTTACGAGATGATCTTTAAAAAAAAAAACACATATACAATTCAATGGGTTTTGGTATATCCACTAAATTATGCCATTACCACCATCTTAATTCTAGAATGTTTTTGTCACTGCAAAAAGAAATCTCCATACCTATTAGCACTCACTCCTCGTTTTCTCCTCCCCTCAGTCCCTGGAAGTCACTATCTCTGTCTCTATAGAGTTGCCTGTTCTGAATATTTCATATAAATGGAATCATACAATATGTGATTTCTTGGGTCAGGCTTTTTTCACTGAGAAGGTTTTCAAGATTCACCCACATTGTAACATGTTAACAGTACTTCATTCCTTTTGATGGCTCAACAATAGACCACTGTATAAATATACTGCTTTTTTGCATTTATCATTTGATGGACTTTTTTTTAACTATTCTGAGTAATGCTGCTATGAACATTCATGTACAAGTTGTAGTGACATATACTTTCAATTGCCCTGGGTATGTGCCTAAGGGTGAAACTGTTGAATCACATGGCAACTCTATGATTATCTTTTAAGAAGCTACAGAACTGTTTTACAAAATGGCTCTGCCATTTTATATTCCCACCTGTAATATATGATGGTTCCAGTTTCTCTACATTCTCATTAATACTTGTTAACCATCTTTTTACATAGCCATCCTAGTGGGTGTTAAGTGGTATCACATTGTGGTTATGATTTGCCCTATTTTGAGGACTATCACCCTAGAAATGCACAGGTTAGTGTGTATTCAGCAACACATTCAAGGAGATTCCCATGCAGAGTCGTGGAGGTTTTTCTCTATATAACTGCTTTATATTATTTTGCTAGTGCTGCCATAACAATATATCACAGACTGGGTGGCTTAAACAACAGAATTTTTTTCTCTCTCAGTTTTGGAGGCTAGAAACTATGATCAAGGTTTCAGTAGGTATGGTTTCTCCTGAGGCCTCTCTCTGTGGCTTATAGATGGCTGCTTTCTTGTTCTGACCTCCATGTCATCCCTCAGACTGTGTCCAAAATTAATATCCTCTTTTTATTAGGACACCAGTCATATTGGACTAAGGTCAAGTCACACAGCTTTTAAGTGGAGAAGCTAGAGCTTGAACAAGTTGCAGAAATTATTCAAAACATTCAGTTCAGTTGCTCAGTCGTGTCTGACTCTTTGCAACCCCATGAACCGCAGCACACCAGGTCTCCCTGTCCATCACCAACTCCCGGAGTCCACCCAAACCCGTGTCCATTGAGTCGGTGATGCCATCCAACCATCTTATCCTCTGTCATCCCCTTCTCCTCCTGCCCTCAATCTTTCCCAACATCAGGGTCTTTTCAAATGAGTCAGCTCTTCATATCAGGTGGCCAAAAGACATGTCATTTATATACTCAACATTAGGAAAGTGGAGATGCAAGGAAAATGGTAAATGATATAGAATAAAATGACTTTGGAAAAACTACTCAACTTCTTTTATGGTCCACTGAGATTTTCTTCATCTGGAAATAGCAATAATACTAATACCAATCTCACAGGAGTATTGTGAAGGTTACAAAAACAATACTATAAAAGTGTGTCCAAAATTTTGAACAATACTCTTATTCACAAGGTACAAGAGAATACTTGTATGTTTATTAAAATTAAATACATAATTCAGGAAGATTTTATACACTTCAAGGCTTGATTCTGTCAATTATCAGTTCAATTCAGTTGCTCAGTCGTGTCCAACTCTTCACGACCCCATGGACTGCAGCATGCCAGGCTTCCCTGTCCTTCACCAACTCCTACAGCTTGTTCAAATTCATGTCCATTGAGTCAGTGATGCCATCCAACCACTATGTCCTCTGTCGTCCCCTTCTCACTGCCTTTAATCTTTCCCAGCATCAGGGTCTTTTCAAATGAGTCAGTTCTTTTCATCAGGTAGTGAAAGTATTGCAGTTTCAGCGTCAGCATCAGTCCTTCCAATGAATATTCAGGTTGATTTCCTTGAAGATTAACTTGTTTTATCTCCTTGCAGTTCAAAGGACTCTCAAGAGTCTCCCCCAACACCACAGTTCAAAAGCATCAATTCTTCAGCACTCAGCTGTCTTAATGATCCAACTCTCACATCCATACATGACTACTGGAAAAATCATAGTTTTGACTAGACAGACCTTTGTGAGCAAAGTAATGTCTCTGCTTTTTAGTATGTTGTCTAGGTTGGTCATAGCTTTTCCTCCAAGGAGCAAGTGTCTTTTAATTTCATGGCTGCAGTCACCATCTGCAGTGATTTTGGAGCCCAAGAAAATAAAGTCAGCCACGGTTTCCCCATCTATTTGTGTTCTCTTTCACTTGCATCAAGAGGCTCTCTAGTTCCTCTTCGCTTTCTGCCTTAAGGGTGGTGTCATATGCATACCTGAGGTTATTGACATTTCTCTCAGCAATCTTGATTCTGGCTTGTGCTTCATCCAGCCCGGCATTTCCATGATGTACTCTGCATATAAGTCAAATAACCACAGCAACAATATACAGCCTTGACGTACTCCTTTCCTAATTTTGAACCAGTCTGCTGTTCCACATCCAGTTCTAACTGTTGCTTCCTAAACTTCACACAGGTTTCTTAGAAGGCAGGTAAGGTGGTCTGGTATTCTCATCTCTTGAAGAATTTTCCACAGTTTGTCTGGCAAGTATATAATTTTCATTTTCTGCTCTGATGTCAAGAACACTATAAGTGCTAAATTTAGTATATTAAGTGACTGAAAATACCTGGGAGATCAGTTATACTGCTATTTTGTCTGTTTAACAATCAAATGAGATTTTGAAAATTCTGCTCCCCTATCTTGGAAGACTGAACATATTTGAATGCCTTCTAGGCCCCAGTTACTATATATTAAGCCATTTTATCTGTTCACATTTAATCATTTTGACTATCCTGTAACATAGGAAATATTTCCCCATTTTGCAAACAAAACCAAAGCCCAAAGTAATTAAGACCTTTAGACTTTTCTCATAGCTAAGATTCAAACCTGTGAATCCCTTAAATATATAATTAACAACTTCCTCTCAGTAAGTCCAACTTGGTTTTAATTTGGTATTAAAAGTGATTATCAATTAAAAGATTTCACTCTCTACTTAATACCATACTCTACATACATATTAACATAGGGCAGGAATAGAGATGCAAACGGAATGGAGAATGGACCTGTGAACTCAGTGGGGAGGGAGAAGGCAGAAAGAATTAGGAGAGGAGCACTGCCATGCACACACTGCCGTGCACAGAGCAGCTAGTGGGAAGCTGCTAAACAAGGAAAGGGAGCCCAGCGAGGTGCTCCATGATGACCTAGAGGGGTGGGTTGCGGGGGTGGGAGGGACGTTCAAGAGGGAGGGGATATATGTGCACATACAACTGAGCCACGTTGTTGCACAGCAGAAACTAACACAACATTGTAATTATATTCGAATAAAAAAATGTTTAATTGAAATTAAAACTAAAAACAACTAACATTCATAATGATAAACCTAATTTATAAAGATGATGAAAATAGCTAACATTTATTAAGTATTTTATTATGAATCTAATAGTGTTCTAAACTCTAACAGTATCTCATTTAATCTTTACAATAAACTCCATGAAGTTATCATTTGCCCAAATCACACAGCTAGTCAATAATAGAGAAGAGTATGAGTTGAGTCCATGCATGCCCTAAATCCCAGCCAATTACTTCCTAAGGATAAATTCATAGAAACAGAAATGTTGGTTCAAAGAATATGCACAAATATTCAATAAACAGACAGATAAAATGGCATTCTTCAACTTGAGGCAAGGATTAGAGAATGAAAAGAACAGAGAATTTTTCAGTGAAGTTATATTTGAAACTAGCTCTTTTACAAGAGGATCCAGAAAACCATTTTCTTGAGAATTCAAAATGAAAGCTGGCTTCTAAATAAAAACGACTGCCAGTTCCCCTCCCACAAAGTAAAAACAGAATGGAGTTGATCACTGAAGATTAGGGATGAAAAACTGAATATAGCCCTATAAAATATGAGCCATAGGTAAAAGGTATTTTTATCTAAATGTAAAGGACAAATCATGTGATTTTTTAAAATCATGTGTAAAGGATGGACCATGTGTAAAAGGCAAGCATTTTTCACAGTTATCTATTAATACCAGTAATATCTTAACAATATTTTCAGAGAAGTCTTCACACTGTGGGGACAATCACATAAGAATGTGAGAACCTCACATAAGTCTCCACAATCATCTTACTATGTAGGTAGGTAGAGATGAAATTTTTTTCCAAAAATGTTTTACTACAACTAAAATTAAGAAATATATCTTATATCACAATAATATATATACAAATACATAGGTATTTAAAACAAAAAGCTTATAAACATGCCTACTCGTACTATATACAGTGCACTCTGACATTTTATACACTATTCTATGGGTTTATCTGTGTTTTTCTTTTTTTTTTTTAAATGCTGTTCTACTATATAGAATTCACAACCAACATGATAGTTTCTGAAACAATGGCCTATGAACTACTAAATTTGAACTGAGAACTTCATATAACAAATATCCAGGAATACACAGTCAGAAGTCAAATAGATATTCTAGTCTTGAATTTAGGAGGTAGATCTGAGTTGAAGATAAGAACTGAAAACCCTCATGGGTAGGTGATCCATGAAGTCCTATAGATGTGATCAAAGAGAAGATTTGATTCAATCTGTTCAAATGTCAACATTTTTAGTTCTGCCTTTGAATCTTGGAATGCTCTATGTTGCTTTCCTTAGTTCAGATACATGTAGGAATACTTAAATTGCCAAAAACTGTTTCATTTGAGCTGTCTGTTTCTATTTCCTAACTTCTTTCTCATTGTTAACCATTACCTAGTCTTTTTGCAAGAGAATTTAGCTTTCAAATATCCATGACAGTCTACAGTTGAACTTGAGACATCTTCAACAAGTACTTTAAGTATTCACTGATTTCAAAGAGCTTCTTGATTTTTGTTTAAGGTTCAAAGAGTTTCAATGCTTTAGTTATTTTATTCTTTGGATTCATCTCATTTTGCTAAATAAAAACTAAGAGTAATTTTTTTCATCTTTCATTATTTCTAAAATCTCATCATCACAAAATCACTGAATCCTCCTTCTCTTGAGAAAATAACAAGGGCCTGCTAGAGCCTCAGAGGTAACTTGTTACTGCCACTTCAGAATGATATAATAGTGCTTATCCTAATTATAGACTATAAAGCTCTATTACAAATAGTTTTACATAAAAAAAAAATCTTCCTATCATTTGAAAGAAGACACAGCTAGATAGCAACATATTATCTTATCTCAACTTATGCATTGTTCCAATACTTTGTAGTTTTCAAAATGAAACAAACAAAAAATATCTAATAGAAAATGTGTACCCATCACTTTAAGTTTCATACTTTCCTACCCATAAGCATGATAGGCATTATTGCTATTTATCACAATGAGAAAACAGGCCCAGAAAAGAAGAGCAATTTACCAAAGTGGGTACAACTAGGTCACCAAACCAATAAGTTACCTGAGCTTCATGTTTCCATTGGTGAAATAAGAATAAAATAATGAAAAAATAAATTAGTCACCAAATTACTTAAGCAACTCATCTGAGACTTTTTTCAATCAGAGAAACATTCTGTCATTTAGCTGAACTAAGGAAGGATAAGTGAATAAATAATTAAATCTCAAAGAAACCCAACTGCTCCTTGCGAAAGTAATAAAATCAAAATCAATGGGAATTTGTAATGTTCTATGTTTTAGAAGTTAGGTGACACTTTTGACCGTAATGACCAAGTGATGGGTTCAGAATTCTCCAGCGCTTTATGTGATGATGATATTAGATGATATTAGATTTCTATTTTCAAATCATTAGGAACACAAATTTTCATTTTTGCAAAGTAGACCTGGTCATTCCATTAACATATACAGTAAGCTATTCCTTATGGGAGCATCAAAATGGAAGTGAAATTTATATACTTTTGAGAAGGGCTGGAGTTTCCAAAAGACAGTGGACCATATCTGTTCAGCCAGAGAATACAAGAGACTTGAGAAGGGTTCACTGTAGTTTTCCAGCAACCAAAAGAATATAAAAGTTAAGTCACAGTTTCATTTCCACTGAGAAGAGGTATAAAAAGGAAATGGTTTATTCTAAGCTGCAAGAATTTAAACTACATACCAATTGGTAAGAACTCCCTGCCTGCAAATGTGATGCGGCAGTGGGGATGGGAAGGGGAGTTTGGGGAGAGTGGATACATGTATATGTATGATTGAGTCCCTGGGTTGTCAGCCTGAGACTATCACAACATTGTTAATCAGCTATGCTGCTGCTGCTGCTGCTGCTGCTGCTAAGGCGCTTCAGTCGTGTCCGACTCTGTGTGACCCCACAGACGGCAGCCCACCAGGCTCCGCCGTCCCTGGGATTCTCCAGGCAAGAACTTATACTCCAATATAAAATAAAAAGTTTAAAAAAAAAAAAGAAAAGAACTCTCTGCCTAAAAAGAGACACAGTAAGTGAGACTATTCCTCTGGAGGCTTTTAAGGAAAAGCAAGCAAGTTGTCTTTGTGAACTGGCTTAAAGGCAGATACAGAGTCACACACAAACAAGATGATGCCTCCTTTCCAACAAAAGTGTCCCAAACGGCTATAACACTTCTATGAGTTCTTTAGTTTTATGATTAGAAAGTCTTTCACTCAACCCAACATCAGATAAATATCAACTATTTTAGATTTGCATTTTAAAAATTTAATTCTCTAATCCAGCTGGAATTAATCCTGCTGAATAGTCTAAATGGTCTTAATTTTTCCCCAAGTTTTGTCAATTATTCTGATGATTACTAGTATACTTATAATAATGTATGTGTTTAGTTATAGCCAGCGAATGTCTAGGCATTGCCTAAATTTCTATCTTTAAGAACTACCTAACTCACTTTATTCCAACAGTCCTGATATAACAGTAGTCATTACATTTGGAGGTGATTCAGTGTGCTTACTTGGCCCATTGGCAATTTCAAAAGCTCAGGCCATAAGCCCTGGGACCTGACAGCAGAGAGCTCCGGCAATAACTTTGGAGTGCACCAAATAAGCACTCTCTGAAAAAAAGAACTGTTTTTCCCTAAGGATTACCATGGGATAAGGACCCTGAGACCATCTGAAGCATGGGGACAAAGAGAGATGGCACACAGCTCCAAAGGATCTCTACAAGTCACTATACACAAGAATAAAAAGCAGAAAACCTAACTTTATGGATATTTCTAGATTAAACAACACAGGCGGAGATCTCAGCCTTTGAGCTAGATGATCACATCTAGTCTGAAAGTGAAAGTTAGTTACTCTATAGTGTCAGACTCTTTGTGACCCCATGGACTGTAGCCCACCAGGCTCCTCCATCCATGGAATTCTCCAGGCAAGAACACTGGAAGTAGGTTGCCATTTCTTTCTCCAGGGGATCTTCCCGAACCAGAGATCAAACCTGGGTCTCCCGCACTGCAGGCAGATTCTTTACCAACTGAGCCACCAAGAGTTAGATAACCAGTCTGCTGCTAAGTTGCTTCAGTCATGTCCGACTCTGTGCGATCCCATAGACGGCAGCCCACCAGGCTCCCCCGTCCCTGGGATTCTCCAGGCAAGAACACTGGAGTGGGTTGCCATTTCCTTCTCCAATGCATCAAAGTGAAAAGTGAAAGTGAAGTCGCTCAGTCGTGTACGACTCCTAGCAATCCCGTGGACTGCAGCCTACCAGCCTCCTCCATCCATGGGATTTTCCACACAAGAGTACTGGAGTGGGGTGCCATTGTCTCCTCTGAGATAACCAGTCTAGTGAATTCCAATGGCACTTTCTAAATTTCACCTCTACGAGAAAAGGAACAGCAAAGGGCTGTGCAGCCTTCTGGACTATTAGCACATAAATTGGGAGCCACAGGCCCACCTGCCTATAGAAGCAGACAAACGGAATAAATGAGCAGCAAAAGGGGTCAAGTGAACTTGACTTCACCATCTGAGAACAGGGAGCCCTGGAGTCTTGGTAAATTGCAATTCATGTCCCTAAAACACTGGCTCCCTCTAGTGGAGGAACTCATTACACAGCTATAAGCCGCTTATACTACTGAAAATTCAAGATCCAAAACTGCCAGATTTTCGAATCTTTTAATGAAACCAAATCTAAATTCTTACATAAATTTCTCATTTCTTAAAGTTCTACAATTAATTATATTAAATTTTTTTTTAAAACACACAGGTTAAACCAGATGTATTTATGAGACACATTTGGCCCATAGTCTAAGATCTCAGATTTTAATACTATACACAACAAGCCAGTCAATTTTCTAAAACACTCTTTCTTGCTCCCATGCTCTTCTGTGCCTCCTTTATGTCTTGTTTCTTCCTCAGTATGCCAACTTATCACAAGCTACACAACTCAGTGGGTTCCAGGGAGCATGTGAAGAGTGAGCGCACGTGAAGTGTAAGTAAAGGCGGCTATGCCGTCTCATTCACTCTATTCAAGAATCATCCAAATTCTGATGTTGATACAAAAAACTGCCATTTTGGAAAAGAAGAGTAGTATTCAGTTGTGTTGTTAGGTCAGACTGCTGAGCCAAAGTAAATCATTTTCATAATTATAACAGGAAGTCTTAAACCTCAAAAAAATTTTTTTCCTTTTTTTCTTTAAGAGCTCTTCAATATCCTATTCCACCTATCAATGACTATTCTCAGGGTCACATTTCTGGCAACAAGCTAGTATTATTTCATGCAAGAAGCAAAGGAATGACCCTCAAAAGAAATCCATTTCCACTGAAACTGCTATAGAATTAGCTTCTACACAAAGCAGACTGATTACCTACTTTAAAGTATTTTGTCTAAGGGTATCCTATTTCAATCAAAGTAAGAAAAAGTTTAAGGAACCAGTCAGTCCTTCTGGGATTCAACCTACACAACTAGTTTGCATGTACTTAGATATGACAGGCTTTCCCAGATTCTAACAGGATTGCTATATTAGATAACCTGTTATCCATATAAACAAATTATGGTCTTCCACAACTACATCATACATTTTCACTATGTAAAGATCTAAAAAATACAGTTTTCAATGCAGGGTGTCTGAAACGTATTCACTTGAGAATGACTAATCAGGGACAGCTAATATAGTACCATTTATACACATTAGTCTATTACTGCTGACAACTAAGTATAATAAATTCTCCATTCTAACCATCCTTCTCCACCTCAGACTCTCTATAGATAACATTTTAGATGGTGGCTGACTCTGCCATCAATTTAGAAACAACCGGCTTCAATTCCTAGATGAGATCAAAACGAGCAACTGGGGTTAGGGATAGACAAGTGACATCACAAATATAACTGACTCAAATTGGATTTCATACATTTTTAAACACCTTCCATTTGATTTTCTAGAAGCCAGTTGCTCAAATGAGAATTTTTTTCAGTCAGCTTCCACCAAGCTTCCAACTGACCCTGCCAATTTCAAGGGTGTCAGAAGTTATATCACAAGTCCAGGCTGCAGTGCAAGCCTCCTGGCATTTAGACTATACACAGAGCATATCCAGTGGTGACCCACGTGTCTCTGCTCAAGCAGATTTGATGTCCTCAACCATCACAGTCATCTTCAGAAGAGACAGAACTCAAAATAAAAATAAATTTGAAAGGATGTTAGTTGTGTTATTAGGTTACCGAGAATAATGGTTCAATATCACTTACAACACGTTCAAATTTTCCATATGAGGAGAGGAGACAAAATGGCAGAGTGGAAGGACATGAGCTCATCTCTTCTTATGGAAACACCAAAATCACAAGTAACCACTGAACAAACATCAACAATGAATGCTGGAACCTACCCAAAAAGATATCCTACATCGAAAGACAAAGAAGAAGCCACAACAAGATGGTAGCAGGGACATGATAAAATCAAATCCCATACATCCTGGGTAAGTGACCCACAGACTGAAAAATACTACACCACAGAAGCTCCCCACAGGACTGAAAACTGTGAGGTCCATGTAAAGCTTCCCAGTCTGGGGATCTGGCAAGAGAAGAATTTCTAAGAATCTGGCTTTGAAGGCCAGTGGTGTTTGATCATTGGAATTCACAGGACTGGGGAGACAGAAACTCTTCTCTTTGAGGCTGCACACAGGGTCTCATGCTCATCAGGACCCAGGGGAAAAAAGCGGTGACATCATAAGCGCCTGGGCCAGACTTACCTGCAAGAACTGAAGGTCTCCTGTGGAGGTAGGGGGCGGCTGCAGCTCTCTTACGGGCAAGGACAGTGGTGGCAGCAGTCCTAGAGAGTACCCATTGGTCTAAGCCCTCTTGGAGGCCACCATTTTCTCACCAAGACTTCATCCCACTCAACTGCACCCAGGCTCCAATGCTGGCACACCTCAGGCCAAACTACCAAGGTGGAAATCCAGCCACACTCGTCAGCAGATAGGCTATTTAGTCTTCCTGAACACACAACTTCCAGAGAAACACACCCTCTGACATGGCTCTGCCCCCAAGAGGGACAAGACTCACCCACCAGTAGGCAAAACCACCGCCAACCACCAGGAAGCCTGATCAAGCATCTCAGACAGCCTAATCCACTAGGCAACAGATAGCAGAGGCAAGAACTACAACTCTGCAGCTTGTGGAACAGAAACCATAACCACAGAAAGTCAGACAAACTAAGACAGCAGAAAATATGTCCTAGATGAAGGAACAAGATAAAAACCCACAAGAACAACTAAAGGAATGGAGCTAGGCAATGAACCTCAAAAAGAACTCAGGGTACTGACAGTAAAGATGATCGAAGAGCTCAGAAAAAGAATGGACGCACTAATTGAAAAGATACAAGAGATGTTTAACAAAGAGACAGAGAATAAACGAAGATGAACATTACAATAACTGAAATGAAAATACACAAGAAGGAATCAATAGCAGAATAACTGAGGGAAAGGAACGAATAAGTGAACTGAAAGACAGAATGGTACAAATCACTACCATGGAATAGAATAAAAGAAAAAAAAAAAAACGACTGCAAAGAAATGAGGGCAGTCTAAGAGACCTCTGGGACAGCAATTAAATGTACCAACATTCATATTATAGGGGTCCCAGAAGCAGAAAGGAGAAAGAAAGGACCTGAGAAAATATTTGAAGAGATAACAGCTCAAAATGTCCCAACATGGGAAAGGAAACAGTCACCCAAGTCCACAAAACACGCAGAATGCCAGGCAAGATGAACCCAAGAAGAGTCACACTGAGACATATAGTTGCCAAACCGACAAAACTAAGTACAAAGAAAAAATATTTAAAACAAAAATGGAAAAACAACAAATAATATACAAGGGAATCCCCAAGGTTATCAGCTGATATCTCAGGAGAAACCGCCGGCCCGAAAGGCCTGAAGCAACGTATGTAAAGTGATGAAAGGGAAGATTCTACAACCAAGAATACCCAGCAAGGCTCTCATTCAGATTCCATGGAGAAATCAAAAGTGTTACAGATAAGCAAAAGCTAAGAGAATTCAGCACCACCAAACCAGCTTTGCAATATTTGCTATAGGAACTTCCCTAGGCAGAAAAGACCACAACTAGAAATAAGAAAATTACAAATGAAAAAGCTCACCAGTAAAGGAAAACACAAAGGTTGGAAATCATCTACACACAAATATGATATCAAAATCAGCAACTGTGAGAATAGAAACTAATGCAGAATATTGGAAACACATTTGGAATTAAAAGACCAGCAACTTAAAACAATCTAATTATATACAGATTGCTATATCAAAACCTCCTAGTAACTGCAAACTGAAAATTTGCAATAGACACACAACCAAAACACAACACTAAAGTTAGTCAACAAATCACAAGAGGACAAAAGAGAAAGAGAAGAAAAAACACTTACAAAACAAATCCAAAATACAAAAAAAAAAAAAGCCAAAACAATTAACAAAATGGCAATAAGACCATACATTCCCATAGTTACCTTAAGCATTAATGGATTAAATGCTCCAACTAAAACACACAGATTGGCTGAATGGATATAAAAACAAGACATGTATATAACATGTTTATAAGAGACCCACTTCAGATGTAGGAGCATACACAGACTGAAAATGAGGGTATAGAAAAAGGTTTTCTATGAAAATGAAAATCAAAAGAAAGTTGGAGTAGCAATACTCATACCAGACAAGATCAATTAATAGAGACACTACATAATGATCAAGGGATCAATCCAAGAAGCTGATATAACAATTGTAAATATATATATGTACCCAGCTCCAATAGGAGCATCTCAGTATATGAAGCAAATATAACAGCCACAAAAGGAGAAATGACAGTAACACAATAGTAGTGGAGGACTTTAACACCATTCTTGGATCAATGGACAGATAACCAGATAAAAATCAATATGGAAATACAGGCCTTGAGTGACACTTTAGACAAGATGATTTAATTGCTATTTATAGAGCATTCCATTCAAAAGCAGCAGAACATGTATTCTTCTCATGTGCACACAGAACATTCTCCAGGGTTGACTACATGCTGGCCACAAAGCAAGCCTCAGTAAATTTACGAAAAGTGAAATCATATCAAGCATCTTTTCTGACCACAATGCTATGAAATCAGAAATCCACTACAAATTTAAAAACTGTTAAAAAAAAAACCACACACACACAAACAAATGGAAGCTAAGCAATATGCTACTTAAAAACCAATGAGTCACTGAGGAAATCAAAGAGGAAACTGAAAAATTACCTAGAGACAAATGAAAACAAAACACAACAATCCAAAACCCATGGAACACGGCAAAAGCAGTTCTAATCTGTGCGACCCTATGGACTGCAGCCTGCCAATCCTCTGTCCATAGGATTTTCCAGGCAAGAATACTGGAGTGCGTTGCCTTTTCTTCCTTTAGGGGATCTTCTCAATCCAGGGAATCAAATCTGCATCACTTACATCTCCTGCATTGGCAGGCAGGTTCTTTACCACTAGCATCACCTGGGAAGCCCCTCTAAGATCTAAGTGTATAGCAATCCAATCTTAACTCAGGAAACAAGAAAACTCTCAAATAAACAATCTAACCTTAAACCTCAAGCAAGTAGAGAAAGAAGAACAAACATCCCAAGTTAGCAGAAGGAAAGAAATCATAAATATTAGAACAAAAATAAGAGAAATACAGACAACAGAAAAGATCAATGAAACTAAAAGCTGGTTCTTTGAAAAGATAAACAATAAAAAATAAACCTTTAGCCAGATTCATCAAGAAAAAGAAAAGGCTCAAATCAATAAAACTAGAAATGAAAAAGAAGGTACAATGAACACCACAGAAATACAAAAGATCGTAAGAGACTACAACAAGCAACTATATCCCAATAAAATGGAAAATCTAGAGAAATGGACAAATTTTTAGAAAGATAAAATTTCCGAAGATCAAACCAGTTAGAAACAGAAAATATGAACTGACCAATCACAAATACTGAAACTGAAACGAAAATTCCCAACAAACAATTCTATCAGACATTTAAAGAAAATTTAAGATCTATCCTTCTGAAACTATTCCAAAACAGTGCTGAGGAAGGAATACCCCCAAAATCATTCTATGAGGCCACCAGCACCCTGATACCAAAACCAGACAAAGATGTCACAAAAAAGAAAATTACAGGCCAATATTACTGCTGAATACAGATGCAAAAATCCTCAACAAAATACTAGCAGACCGAAAGGAACAATGCACAAAAAGGATCAAATACCATAATCAAGTGGGATTCATCCCAGTGATACAAGGATTTTTCCACATTCACAAATCAGTGTTGCACACCACATCAACAAACTGAAGACTAAAAACCATATCATCTCAGTATCCAAAATCTCAACATCCATTTATGATTAAAAAAAAAAAACACTCTCAAGAAAGTGGGCACAGAGGGAACATTGTTGTTGTTCAGTCACCCAGTCAAGTCTGACTCTTTGCAACCCCTATGGACTGTTTCCATAGAGGGAACATACCTCAACATAATAAAAGCCATGTATGACAAACCTAGGGCTTCCGTGGTGACTCAGAGGTTAAAGCGTCTGCCTCTGATGCGGGAGACCTGGGTTCGATCCCTGGGTCAGGAAGATCCCCTGGAGAAGGAAATGGCAACCCACTCCAGTATTCTTGCCTGGAGAATCCCATGGACAGAGAAGCCTGGTGGGCTACAGACCACGGGGTCACAAAGAGTCAGACATGACTGAGTGACTTAACTTTCACTTTCATGATAAACCTACAGCAAACATCATACTCAACAGTGAAAAGCTGAAAGCATTACCTCTAAGATCAGGTATAAGACAAGGATGTCCACTCTTGCCACTTTTTTCAACACAGTTTTAGAAGTCCTAGCAACAGCAATCAGAGAAGAAATAAAGAAATCCAAATTAGGATAGAAATAAAGCTGTCAGTGTTTGCAGACGACATGATACTATACATAGAAAATCCTCAGGACGCTACTAGAAAACTACTAGTGCTCATCAATGAATTCGATAAAGTTGCAGGATACAAAATTAATACACAGAAATCTGTTGCATTTCCATATGCTAACAATGAAAGATCAAAAGAGAAAGAGACAATCCCAGTTACCACTGCAACAAAAAAGAAGAAAATACCCAGGAATAAACCTATCTAAGAAGGCAAAAGATCTGTACTCTGAAAATGATAAGGTGCTCATAAAGAAACTGAAGGCAACAAAAAATAGAAGGATATACCTTGTTCATGGATTAGAAGAATCAATACTGTCAAAATGACTATACCACCCAAGGCAATATACAGATTCAGTGCAATTTCTATAAAATGGCATTTTTCACAAAACTACAACAAAAAACTTTAAATCTGTATGGAAACACAAATAGCCAAAGCAATTTTGAGAAAAAGAACAGAGCTGCAGGAATCAGGTTCCCTGAATTCTGCTTATACTACAAAGCTACTGTCATCAAAACAGTACAGAACTGGCACAAAACCAGAAATAAATCAACAGAACAGGAAAGAAAGCCCAGAAATAAACTACACACCTATGGTCAATTAATCTACAACAAAAAAGAAAAAGCCATGCAGTAGAGAAATGACAGTCCTTTCAATAATGGTGCTGAGAAAATTAGACAGCCACATGTAAAAAAACGAAATTAGAACATTGTTTGACACCATGCACAAAAATAAACTCAAAATGAATTAAAGACCTAAATATAAGGAAGGACACTGTAAAACTCTTAGACGAAAATATAGGCAGAACACTCTGACATAAATTGCAACAATATGTTTTTCAAGCCATCTCCTAGAGTAATGGCAATAAAAACAAACAAATGGGACCTGATTAAACTCAAAAGCTTTTGTAAAGCAAAATAACGGGGATGAGGGAGGGGACATATGTACACCTATGGCTGATTCATGTTGATGTTTGACAGAAAACAAAATTCTGTAAAGCAATTATCCTTCAGTTAAAAATAAATTTTAAAAAGCACTGGGGACTTCCCAGGTGGCACTAGTGGTAAAGAATCTGCCTGTAAATGCAGGAGACGTAAGAGATGCAGGTTCAGTTCCTGGGTTGGGAAGATTCCCTGGAGGAGGGCATGGCAACCCACTCCAGTATTCTTGCCTGGAGAATCCCATGGACAGAGGAGCCTGGCGGGCTATGGTCTACAGGTTCGCAAAGAGTCAGACACGACTGAAGTGACTTAGCACACACGCACAGTGAAGGGAACCATAAAGAAAACAAAGACAGCCCACAGGTGGGAGAAAATAATTGCCAGTGATGTGACCAGAGGGATTAAGCTCCAAAATTTACGAGCAGTTCGTGTGGCTACACATTAAAAAAAACAATCCAATCAAAAATGGGCAGAAGTCTCCACATTTCTCCAAGAATACAAATGGCCAAGAGGCATATGAAAAGATAATCAACATCAATAATTATTAAAGAAATGCAAATCAAAACTACAATGAGATATCACCTCACACCAGTCAGAATGGCCATTATCAAAAAAATCTACCAACAGGAAATACTGGAGAGGGCCTGGAGAAAACGGAACCCTCCTACACTGTTGGTGGGAATGTAAATTGATACAGCCACTATGGAGACAAGTATGGAGGTTCCTTAAGAACTAAAAATAGAGCTACCTTAAAAACAGAGCTCGAGTGGGATCCAGCTATCTGGCCATATATCCAGAGAAAAACATGGCTTGAAAGGATACATGCACCCCAGTGTTCACTGTGGAACTGTTTACAATAGCCAAGACATGAAAGCAACCTAAATGTCCATCAACAGATGAATGGGAAAAGAAGTGTGGTACGTATATAAATGGACCTACTCAGTCATTAAAAAAAAAATGAAATGTCATTTGCAGCAACCTGGATGGATCTAGAGATTATCATACTGAGTGAAGTAAAACAGAGAAAGGGGAGATAACATGCTATCGCTTATATTTGAAATCTTAAAAAAATGATACAAATGAACTTATTTACAAAACAGAAACAGACTCACAGACTTAGAGAACAAACATGGTTACCAGAGGATGGGCAGGAGGGAGGGGTAGACTGTGAATCTGGAACTACCATACCTACTCCTATATTTAAATAGATAACCAACAGGGACCTACTGTACAGCACAGGGAACTCTGCTCAATACTCTGGAATTGCCTAAATGAGTAAAAAAACAATGGATACAGTTATGTTTATGCATAACTGAATTACTTTGCTGTACATCTGAAACTAACAACATTGTTAATCAAATATACTCCAACATAAAATAAATTTTTTAAATACAATTTTAAAAAAATTCCAAGTTCTTTTGTTTCAAAATCAGATCATTTTACCATAAAACAAGAACTGGTTTTTAATCTTGTCTTTGGAATTATTTTACCAGTGGCATAAAGGCACTAACAACAGCTAGTACTCATCATTCAGAGAAGGAGATGGCACCCCACTCCAGTACTCTTGCCTGGAGAATCCCATGGATGGAGGAGCCTGGTAGGATGCAGTCCATGGGGTCGCTAAGAGTTGGACACAACTGAGCGACTTCACTTTCACTTTCCACTTTCATGCATTGGAGAAGGAAATGGCAACCCACTCCAGTGTTCTTGCCTGGAGAATCCCAGGATGGTGGAGACTGATGGGCTGCCGTCTCTGGGGTCACACAGAGTCGGACACGACTGAAGTGACTTAGCAGCAGCAGCAGCAGTACTCATCATTAGGCATGATATTCACAAGTACACAAGCCTCCAGTATTCTTTGGTGGAAAACAAAATATCAAGACGACCCAGTCAAACAGGCCTAAACCTTCATCTGTTCTTAATATTGGGATTTCCAGTTCTTACTATTGATCTCTCTGAAACAAACTCCCTCTTAGATACATGATTTTAAATTGTTCCATGTTGTTTATTATCAGAAATCCTATGAAATTTTAAAATTTAAAGCATTGTGCTAAGAGACTAGATATATTATTCACATATTGCTGATACTTTGTTAGGATACTATGGCAGCATACCTACTTTCTAAGAAGAAAACAGGACAGGAGAAAGGGAAGAGAAGAGGAAGCAAGAACGAGAAAGACAAGGAAGAATGGGAAAGTGAAGATTGCTAAACTCCACGACACTCAAAACCCAAAGGACATTAATTTCTACAAATTTACATAAAAATTTACCCACACAGTGATTTGGTCATTAAAGCAAACATTC